>RCWM02000141.1:242500-1442500 GCA_003667255.2 Euschistus heros
ATGTACTTACTTTAGTTCTACTTGTGATTTTCGATAGAACCAATTGATTTATTGCAAGAAGAGCAAAAAATTGTTTTACCGCCTGATTTAATTCTAGATATGGTTTTTTTCAAAATGGTAATTTTTGGCGATTGGCTGACTGTCACTTAAGGTATTTTCACTATTATTTGTGATTGCTTACAAAACTAAACTCTACTGTAGAATGAAATACAAATAAATGAGTAGTTTGAAAGGTTAAATCAAATAAAAATTTGAATGTTAATACAAAGAAAACGTTGTTCAACATTATACCATTTCTTTAACGAGTTTGAAGAAATAAATAGAAACCTTGGGTTTTTTTTTTCTTTCTTGGAAAATTATTGCTTATGAATGGGAAGCAGAGGTGAGGGGAAAGAGAGGTAGGCCTTGCATCAGGTGGAGAGATGTTGTGGCTGAAATTATGGCTGGCCGAGGACAAACGGAAGAAGAAGCGATGGACATAGAGGAATGGAGGAACCGGCTGAGGGAGGGGTTTATTTAAAGGAAACTTCGAATAGCGAATAAAAATCCTTTCAAAGAAAAAGAAGGAAAATTAAATTAAATTAAAGGTACATGTTATTATTCATAATTACGAAATAAATCACAACTTTTCTCAAAATGAAAAAAACAATTTAATGAAATATCAAATGGGTCTAATAACTGTCATGTAAATAAGTCTTTTGTTTGTTAGGAGCTTTCAACGCATTAGTTAGAGTAGTCGGAAACGACAAATAGGTTCTTTATTTTTAATTCTGATATGTTCCGTGCTCTTAAAACCTAAAATGTGCAAATTTGTGCATAAACTTACAAAACATGCAAATTTGTGCTGTAACCCCCAAAACGTTCAATTTCGTGCGATTCCCTGCAATTGCACGGGAATCCGATCTTCAAGTATTAGTCTCATTTAATTTATTTTAATAAATAATTTATCAAAAAAAAAAATTCAATTTCTTTCTTGTAACTAATAGGGCGTATCAAAAAGAATTACCTTTTTATCAAATTCCAGAGTTCAAAAGTCTGTAAATATCTTAATGCTATTTATTATTTACCAATACTTAATAATCTTTAGAGCATTCACTAAGCTTGTTTACTAACACTGGACTTCTTCAAAAAAAGCCTCAGTTCAGTTATTTATTTCAAAGAAGAAACATAACAGTGTTCTACGAAATTATCGTAATTTTAAGACATTACTGGAAAAAAAATTTCACAGCCGCTGAAGCAACTCGTCAAATTATTAAATATGAAGGGGAAGGTGTCCTTGAAGAGCGCACTGTGCGGCGTTGGTTTGAAAAATTTAGAAGTGGAGATACGACGTTGGAAAGGAAGAAGGGCTCCGGGCGGCCATTAATGGATATTGATGAGGTTCTGAAGGAAGCCGTCCACAAGTACTCGCGAACTTCCCAGGGAGTGTGGTGTGTCGAAAGATACTGTTAGTCGCCATCTTCTTCACCCTGATAATTTTGCGGAAGTTATCAGAGTGGCATCGAGCAATTGGCTAGCAGATGGGTAATGACGGTAGATAACAATGGACTATACTTTGAGTATTAATTGTATTTTATATCAAATAAATAATAATACAAATATTTGTTTAAGAAACGGTCATTTTTTTTTTTTTATATACACTCCATTATTTATGTACCTACCTACCTAGGTGGCTCAACCGTTATCTCTATTTCTTGCTACCCCTCTCCAGTCTTTCACTCTAAGACCTTGCGTCGTTACACTGCCATCTCATAGATCCCTAGCTTGGACGTACATGAGATGAGTTTACTTCTAATATACTTGTGCAGCCCAAAGAGGCGCCTATTAGCAGCTACAATCCTTCTTTTAATTTCTTGGTAATGATGATGAAACTATGAATCTAAATATTTCTTTCTCCAGTATTTATGCTTGAACTAGTTAGAATGGTAGTAAGCATTGGGTTGGAAAATAAAGTTCAACCATTTACTGTTTTCACAAAATGACACGTTTTTATATCAACAGACAAGAAAATATAAATTTTCTTAAAAAATAATAATTATAGAAATAATGATATTAAATCATTATGCCTCTTGAAAAAATGCAAGGCAAAAGATTTCTGGCTGTGGAGATGGATTTTTGGAGGAGATCAGCAAGAATCTCAAGGATTCAATGAATCCAGAATGAGGTCATAAGAGAAAGAATGGAAGTTAAGAGAAATATTCTGGAGGAAATGGAGGGGAGGAGACTGAGATGGTTCGGCCATATTAAAAGAATGGAGAATAGAAGAATCCCCAAAATTGCTTATGAATGGGAAACAGAGGGAAGGAGAAGAGGTAGGCCTCGCGCCTGGTGGAGAGATGTGGCTGAAAGTATGGCTGGCCGAGGATTAACGGAAGAAGATGCAATGGATAGAGAGGAATGGAGGAACCGGCTGAAGGAAGAGTTTGGTTGAAGAAAACTTTGATAGCGAAGAAAAATCCTTCCTAAGAAAAAGAAAATAATTATTACAATAAAGGCATTTTTATAAATTAGATGACATGACGAATTGTTTGTAACTATTTTTTTAATTTCTACGTATCTCTTATTATGTAACTATTTTGTTAGACTACTGAAGCAAACAAGTTACTTAACTCATTAACAATTAGGGTTTATGTAAAACCCAGCTATCAGATATGAGATTATTCATTTTTAATTTTCCTATTAAATGATTAAAAAAAAATATATATTCGTTCCCTAATTATTAATAATGCCAGTGATTAATTTGAAAATTTGAATTAACAGTTCCATTCTCGATTTTTCGTTTGTGAACACTAACCACGAAAACAACTAAACCAATCAGTAGCATATTTTAACCACATCATTTTCATACTTCAAGGAGGGTTTAGCAATTATAAAATTTATATATTTTCAACTAAAATGTAATAAAAATACGATAAATATGAGGTGCGCAATGAAGATTGACAACCGACCGATAAATGCCGAGCACCATTCCAGAGATGTTACAAAATTACGGTGTTGTTTAAAGTTAGAAATTTATGACCAAATTTACTTATTTTCATTAATTTACTTAGAAATTAAAATTTTCTTTAATTGTTAGAAATTAAAATTCAACCAGGTAAATTCAATAAAATTATTTCTGATGAATCAAAATTATAACCAAATAAAAATGACCACCCTTTGTATTTCTGTATTCTTTGTAAAAATATGATTCATAGGCCTAAAATTGTACTGCATATCCATAAGTCCTTTATCCGCAAGAGTTTCTTAATATCTCATTAAAATTAAAAATTTGACGTCCAATTTATGCTTTTACGTAATCTTCAACCACCTAATCAGAGCAATTTTAACCAGGTAAAATATTACTGCTATGCGTGATAATATTGAAGAAAGAATGCAATATTGCATACTTGGATACAAGATTTTTAATCATTTGATAAACAAACAAAACTTCAATTATTAGTTTAAATTATCTATGTTCTTTGCTTATTATGAGAGCGGGCGAAGCCGCGACGGGGGATGCTCGTTTAATATAATGTTATTCTCTTTTAAATGATAATATATTGAACTATTTTTATTTTAATTAGCATCTTGTTTTTAAACCTCACATAGGTCCAAATTTGCAAAATATCTTACCATTTAGAAAATATTTTAAAACGCTGGATTCCAATGCAATCAATAAAAATAATGTATAATTACATTTTCAGTCCGATACACTAAAGACCGTCAGGAATAAAGGCGAGAAAACCAGCTAAGTATGAACAAACACCCCAGGTATTAAATAAGATAAAAGGAATTAGAGTATATTCTGTGTTTATTTTTGAACAGATAATAAGTTGATTTAAATTGGAGGCCTAGTAGAGCTGCTCTCTCTGCTTGACCCAATATGTATCCGAGACAGAACAATCTGCATGTCACGGTGTCACTTCCAAATTATCGTCACAAGAATAACGGTCTACAATGTTCGTATTTCTCGACAACAGCGTTCCATTTGTCTGAAGAAAACACGGCCTATAACTCAACTGCGGCGATACCAGAAGAAAAATTCCAACAATTCCCGATTTGTGCATTCATCCGGCCCACATTCTACTTTTGACTAAACGAAAAATTAAGATTCGTTGGTTTTTAGGTTGGCCGTGATATATTAGATTTGTGCTGTTTCCAAACTTGGAGGCCAAGCTTATGAAATATCATTGTGCATAAGTATTTCTTTATTTCAGGTCACATATTTTAAATATTACTCTTTAAAGTAAAGTCCATTATTTCCAATTACTTTCTTCCATAATTCTGCTAGTAATTGAATTTACCACTTTATATACCACTCCTTTTAAGAATAAACCTCATCTAAAATAAAAAATCTGATGGTGTAATATCTGGGCTTTTCGCACCATTAGACAAAACGTTTACTCCTTGTAGTTGCAATAAGTTTTCCTGGGTCAAACAGGAATGATTTGTGGGGTTATAATTTTGTTGAGAAATAGCCTGGATCAAGCGGGGTACTTAGCACTCAAAACTGTATAAACTCTAGCTGTCCACAGAAAATGTTTGAGTCCATTGCTTAGCCATCAGGAACAATCAAAAAATCCAAATGAACAAAACTGCGATAGAATTTTGAAAGATAACTGAATATCTACGTCTGCTTTTACGTTTAGATTTTTTTTCTTCTTCTGACATTGCCCGCGAATTTTAAAAATCTAAATGAAACTATAAAGCAAACCTATGTCACAAGGAATTAAGGGACCATTTATATATAATATGCATTGGATGTTATATATAATATAACAGAAAAAAAAACACTCCTATAGGAGTCAGGGTTGTGTTTATGACATTTTTGTAAAACATAGTATTTCCTGAAATTTGATCATGGGCCAAACTCTGAACAGTTCACATGTTACGTATGTATTTTTGTGTTTCCATCCAATACAATAGGTAAGCGCTTAAAACTTCTTCAAAAACTAATATCCTAATAACCTAATATCAAAACCTCCATTGTTGAGCTTTATGGAGCTGAATCAACCTATTCTTCTCGTATCCAATCCTTGTAGTCTTCTTCTTCGTTCTTCCCTTGATATGGCCGAATTAGGATTTAAAATGAAGAAGTACCTTTTAATCAGTTATTTTGTTTTCCAAACCAGCTTGCATGTTTGGAGTATGTGTTCAGCATCCTGCTCACGTCCCCCGCATTCCCAGAGTAGACTAGAACCAATAAAAACCTTCATGTACAAATAAACTCTGAATCTATAATGCCCCGTTCATATGCGAAAGATTAAGAATTGCTCTCGCCGAGTGAGTTCATAAATGGAATCTTTTGAGTCATGATTTGGATGTTTGCTTGCCCATCTCTGATTAATTGCCCATTTATTAAAAGTTTTAACCTCTTCAAGGCTGAAGGTACCGTCGAACTCCAGTTTAGAAGCTCCCTCCTTGGCCAGCTGCCTCCTCGTCTCCAGAAAGTCCGCAATGCCCAGGAATTCACTGTAGGATGATCTCCTCATACAAATTCATTAGACTTTCTAGTTCTTAGGCCAGTTTTTTTCAATTCCATATTCCACATAGAATCGAATGATTGTTATAACGTAAAGTAGTCTAGATCTTGTAGTCTAAAATCCTTCATTATCCTCAATGATTTTTTTTTAATGATAGAAATAAATAGCCATAATGATATTCTGTTCCATAGGTTGCTGGTTTGGACCAAGCCAAACACCTAATTTTCCATCATACCGTCATTACCGACTTGAATCAACTGGTTTCCTAGCTTGCTTTCCACTGTATTCCCGATAACCCTCAGACACAAATGAAAAGAAAATGGCCTAGGGATCTTTTAAATTAGAATTTTTAACAAATGGTCAGTTCCTATAAAAAATTTTATAGGATCATTTTACCACGCATTTACTTTAAATGTATATTTTATACAGATGTAAACACTGTGAAGTAAACTATTCATTAAGTTTACTATCGTTAGAATTCATCAACTAATCATCACTTCTCTTGGAATAGTTTTGTTTGAAAACTGGTTTTGAATGCTAAACTCTTAGCAGCAACTAAAACTCCATCTTTCATCTTCAATTCTAACACATTCATAATTTTCAACACATCAGCACTATGATACATGGATTATAAATACTAAAATTTTCAAAAATGAAAGACAAGAAATCAAATATTGGAACTCACCTGAGGAGACCAAGGTTAATTTTTTTGGGATTTCCTCTGTACTCATTGGATTTTTCCGTTCCTATTGGAAACAAATTTAAAATGGGGCTATTGGAAATGTTTATCATGTACTAATTTTAGTATATTATAGTTGTACTAATTTTACTATAGCTAGTTTACTATAGTTACTACAGTTGTTTAATCCAACAATATCATCTATCGCCCTTCCTTCAACTAATAAAAAATAACATAAATCCGTCAAATCAGATAGATACTACAACTCTGTTCCAAATATATGATGTTTAAATTAAAATGATATGACTTGCTATTCATCTTAAACAGAAATTTACAAGAATTACAATGTTTAATTCTTGCTTTAATTTTTAATTTCTAACTTACAAGGGGACGTTTGCAGTTGTAACTCACAGATTTGAATGCCGATTTGTATGTGGGTAGTAGGGACCTATAATAGTGCAAAACTAGAGTTATAGCCGCCAATGGGCATTGGGAACCGAGAAAACTAAAAAATAAAAACCAATATGAAAATCACGTTTTATTTTTTTTCTCAGCTCTCAGTCAAGATAGAGAAATGATTCTTTCACGTTTAATTGCAGTTACCAGGTATGCAAGTTTAAAATGTCGTTTTAATTCCAATAGAATGCGCTCTTAGCCTATTGACGGATTTGCTTATCTCTAAACGCTATTTTGTTTGTTAGTCATTTATTTACAAAAGTCAGTTGTTTTTAAGTCGTTTACGTGGACGTATCATACCTTTCTTTGGTGTTAAAAATGTCTAATTTTAAGCCAAATAAAGAGCATTTGCGGCATGTCATGATTTTCTCATTTAATCAAAAGAAAAAGGCATCTGAATGTCATCGAATTCTTGTTGAGACTTATGGCGATGTTGCTCCAACCGTCAGGACATGTGAACGTTGGTTTCAAAGTTTCAAACGTGGTGATTTTGATGTTACTGATCAAAAACGAGAAAATCGACCAAAAAAAGTTTGAGGACTTCGAATTGCAATCTTTATTAGACGAAGACAATACCCAAAACCCAACAAATGATGGCAGAACAGTTGAATGTCACTAGGCAAGCCATTTCCGATCGCCTGAGAGCTATGGGAAAGATTCAAAAGGTTGGAAAATGGGTTCCACATGAATTGGACGAACGACAGATGGAAAAAAAAAAAAACGAAAAACTATGTGCGAAATGCTGCTTTTACGCCACGAAAGAAAGGGTTTTTTTGCATCGAGTTGTAACTGGCGATGAAAAATGGATTTATTTTCAGAATCCCAAACGAAAAAAATCATGGGTAACGCCAGGACAACCATCCACATCGAGTGCAAGACCGGATCGTTTTGGGAAGAAGACAATGCTGTGTGTGTGGTGGGATCAGAAGGGAGTAGTCTACTACGAGCTTCTCAAACCCGGCGAAACAGTCAATACCGAGCGCTACCGACAACAAATGATCAATTTGAGTCACGCATTGATCGAAAAACGCACAGAATGGGCTCACAGGAACGCCAAAGTCGTTCTTCAGCACGATAACGCTCCTGCACATTCAGCCAGATTGACTAAGGAAACGATTTCTTCGCTTGGTTGGGAACTCCTACCCCACCCGCCGTATTCACCTGACCTGGCGCCTTCTGATTATCACCTCTTCTCATCGATGGGACACTCATTGGCGGAGCAACACTTCAACAATTTCGAAAACGTACGAAAATGGCTCGATGAATTGATTTCAAATAAAGATGAAGCATTCTTTTGGAATGGTATCCATATATTGCCCGAGAGATGGGCAAAATGTGTAGAAAGCGAGGGTCAGTACTTTGAATAAAATATATTATACTTTTTTTTTAAATTACTGTGTATTTATTTTAAGAAATAAACGACATTTTAAACTTGCATACCTGGTATGTAAGGTATTTGATATAGAAATACTTTTGTTATGCTTAAGACACCACCCGCCTTTAGGGTGCTCAAAAACTCTTAAAAAATGACAAAATTCCAAGGAAATCCACTGTAAATCAGTGGAAACTTTTTTTTATGAACAACTGACCTCAAATCTCGATTTAACGCACCATGAAACCCTTATATGTGAAATTTTATCAAAATCAAAAAATATTGATTTTTTACCCCTTTCGAGGAGGTTAACATTTTGAAGTTGAGATTTCATCAACATTTTCTACCGGCCATAACAACTGCTGTGTTCAACCGATTGCAATAGTAATAGCATAACTAGAATCAGTATACATTCTGCTTTTTATCCATGCCTATAACATTGGATTTACTCCCGATTTTAGTGGACAAAAACTGATGTGAATGAAAAAATCCAAGGTCAGCTATAACTTGAGATATTTCAATAAGGGGAAATAGGGGATTTGGGCTAAACTATGCAGTTTTAAGGCTTCTAGATGACCTTAAAACTTTGTCTTAATCAGTTGCGAAATAAGTGAGATAGGGCAAATTATTTACATTTTTTTCAGAAATTGACAGCCCCTTTGCCTTCTAAAATCCTACAAAATTTTAAAGGTAAAAAAAAAAAATTATTTTTGATTTCGACAAAATTAAGTTTCTACATGTTTTTTGAAATGAGGAATCTGAAAATAATATCAGTTTTTAGTTAAAAAATTTTCCTCACCTATATTATATCAATAAGACTGATAGTTTAGCCCAAATCCCCTATTTCCCCTTATTGAAATATCTCAAGTTATAGCTGACCTTGGATTTTTTCATTCACATCAGTTTTTTGTCCACTAAAATCGGGAGTAAATCCAATGTTATAGACACGAATAAAAAGCAGAATGTATGCTGATTCTAGTGATGCTATTACCATTGCAATCGGTTGAACACAGCAGTTGTCATGGCCGGTAGAAAATGTTGATGAAATCTCAACTTCAAAATGTTAACCTCCTCGAAAGGGGTAAAAAATCAATATTTTTTGATTTTGATAAAATTTCACATATAAGGGTTTCATGGTGCATTAAATCGAGATTTGAGGTCAGTTGTTCATAAAAAAAAGTTTCCACTGATTTACAGTGGATTTCCTTGGAATTTTGTCATTTTTTAAGAGTTTTTGACTTGACTGAGAGCTGAGAAAAAAAATAAAACGTGAATTTCATATTTTATTTTTTTTCTCGGTTCCTAATGCCCATTGGCGGCTATAACTCTAGTTTTGCACTATTATAGGTCCCTACTACTCACACACAAATCGGCATTCAAATCTGTGAGTTACAACTGCAAACGTCCCCTTGTTAGATTCTTACTGTAGGACTATTTCGACTTCATATTTTCGGAAAAAAAAAGAAAAAAAAAAAAAAAAAAAAAAAAAAAAAAAGATTTATCTACAGTATTATAGTATGGTTTCTACTTTAATAAGTTGAGTAAGATCATCTTATTCTGAATATTTTTCCTCACATCTATATTTAAACTTAAAAAAACTTTTACCATGTTCCACAGCCAACTGCTTCTATCTATTTTGAGATATTGCTTTCTGATTTGCATCATGTTGTGTGGTATCCTTGCTTTTTCTGCCCATCAGGATTTTAGTATCCCACATCTTGCCAACTGGTCCCATCCAAGAGTTGGCATCGTGCTGCATGCACTGGCTGATAGATTGCTCCGATCTAAATGGCACGCCCATCCTAACCTTCGAGTATTGTTATAGTTCGATCAAGGCTGGCCATTTTAAATAATTAGGCATATAAATATTATTTTAAATCTTGCATTGATTAATGCCTAAAATCAATTGAAAAAACTCGAATCCTTTCAAATGTTCCAACTAAAAGTTTTTATAGCATAAGGATGAATGCTATTGAACTAAAACTACTGCATATTTCATAAGATTTCCAGACTATGGTTTTATTAATGTAGTTTTGTGGCACAACTTCTCATTTATTTTGCTTATTTCTCAACATGTTTCGGGATATTACTGTCAGCAAGCAAAAATCTGGATTGGTTCGGACGATTTTATTATTAATAAAACCCGTACCACCAACAACCGATGAAGGGTCTTGGGTTCAGTACTTAAATAAGGATGCACTGTTTTACTAGCCCAACGGTTGTGGAAGGAGGAGATTTGGCGTAAATCATGCTCAACCGCCAGGTTCTTCCCTATTATACACTTCGTAGAGCCTGGGTGTGCCCCAGGAGGGTCTCCAGACCTCGAAGTAGAGCCATAATCGAAATAACAGAAAATTAATTTTCTGCCTTCAACCAGTCTCGAACTCGGGCCCAGGAGCTTGATAGTCAAGTGCCTTACCCACACAGCTACCGCGCCTCCTCACTATTAATAATGATCAATAAATATTTAATTTTAGGATATCTTTCAAAAACACACCAGATTTTTGTTTAAATGGCCAGATAAGTATTTCCAATAGTCCTATTTTAATTTTTTTTTTTCCAAGGGAAACGGTGGAAAAAAAAAATCAGTCATAGAAAAAACTCAAGGGTTTAAACTACTTGACCCTCTTCTAAACCCCCCCCCCCTTTCCGCTCTTGAGATCATTCAGAGGTCGGTTTTGCCTCTGTAAGTGAAAACCAATATATTTGATTTCTTGTATTGTGTGTTTAATAACTTTAACATATATAATCTATGCAACAAAGTATTGATGTTTTGTAAATTTTGTTTGTTTCAGAACTGATGATGAATGTTCAATATTCGAAACTAGTTTAAAAAAACAAACCAATGCCATTAGAAGTGGTAATTAATGCATCAATCCTATATATAGTATTGATCCTTCTATAACATCATGCGTACTTCAAGTGACCCAGTTAAATATTATTGGACTTTATATTAATTTGGTATAGTATCAGTTCAGGATGTCTAATAGAAATAGATCCAAGAAGTTATCGAGGTTGGTGAGGAGGAAATAGCATTGTCCTTGATTGAATAAAAAAAGAATCAATTAAAAAAAAAAAAGCGTCTAAGGAAGAGGAAAAAAAAAACAGCTGATGCCGCCCAGTTAGCATTGGCGCGTTATCTGCTGTGTCGATAAGGAGTCCATGTCATCAGCACTGCAAACTTGATCTGATATTCACTGCCGGTGATAACTAGATATCAATATTCACTGGATGGTAATGGCGTTTCTTCATCACACAGTGACATTATTAAAAAAAAAAAAATTAAAAGAAAACAAATTGAAGTAGGCACCACTCTGCTTTATCTATAAATCATAAAATTTATTTATTTTTTAAAATTATAAATAAGGTATAAATTTAAAACTAGATTACTTTGGGCCGAAAGCAACCCATAAGAACGCATGAACGTTTTGTAGAACTACATGAAATAAAGTTGTGTTTTTACAGAATCGTCATATAAACTAGACGTCATATAAAACTGTTTGAGATTTTCTAATGTTCAAAAATGGATATAATCGTTTTAATTATAATTGTCCGTTGTTTTTCTCGATAGAACGCAATTACATCCATTGACTGACACAGTTTAGGGGTTCTTTAGGAGCAATGTCCAGCCTAAGCACAGTGGTTATTGACTTATAAATGTTTTAGTGGAAAAACCTGGCAGTTGAGGGTTTCATGAACACCTCTTGTATTGAGAGTAAGGACTGAATCCGAAACTATTCATCTTCTTGTCACCTCATCTTACAGTGAAAAACTTTTCATTTTATTTTATTTTTGTTTTTTAGTTTAAAAGACACAATTACTGAATATTAATATAATGATAATTAACAATTTTGTTATTCAGTGAAACATTATTGAAGTAAGCTAAGCCGTATATATATATATATTTAAATAATTTATTTATTGTTTATTACCTAATTCTTAAATTTATATTCACAGTGACTTTTATGCGTGTCAAATACTCAAATGATTTTTTAAAATACTGATTTCTATCATCTGAATGTTATAAAAGAAAATTAATTTATGTTTACAGGAAAATGGCGTCCTCAGCGAGGCGAATGAGCTAACCAATCGCGGCGTCCTCTGAGATCAGTTAGCTGCAGCGGAAGTTAGTAATAGAGCCCCTAAGAAGCGACAGTAAAGCATCCACTTCCGGTGTGTGATTTAGTGCAAACAGGCCACGGCGCATCTTGCACAATTCTCCTCTTGTGCAATTTGCGGATCAGAGATGATAAAGTTACGCAATACTTGAAGTGCCGCAGGGTATTTTGAATATTTGAATTACATACATCTCCGCAGTTCTGTAACATTCGTAACCTTCTTTCCCAATACACTTGATATCGAATTTTAATCTTAATTCGAATACGAGACGTCTATAAGAAAAATAAATTATTTAACTTCAATAATACATTTGGACGTAGATTTTACATATGTAAGACCAAATAACGGAATAGGATCTTATAAAAATAAATTATCTCCAACAATACTCAAAACCGATGGATAAATTTAAAACCTGTGGCTGGAAACTAACATAGTACCCTAACTGAAAATATGAATTTAGGATCTTAAAAAGTTGTGACCCCACCGCCCAGTCGTCAAAGGGCAACGAGTATTCCAGGTTTGAGGAACACCTGTATTAATACCGAAATAGAATACTAGATACAGCATACTGCATACACACCCACACATGCACTCAAAGGCTTATATTATAATAATCCTAGTTAAACAGATCCGCTACCAAGGACACCATTAAGACAAACGGTAGGATCTACTTACGTGGAATCCACATTCAAGACAAGATACTGCTCGACGTCAGGGACTAATCCAACATTTCATAGACACAAGGCTTCCTAGTAATTATAAAAGACTCGTTTACATGACTATAATTAGACTTATAGAGTAGAGCTTTGGGACTCCACTTAACTATCCAATTCTTCTCGTATACAATTCATAAAATCCAAAATCCTTCGAAAAATCATTAACACTCCTTATTAAGTCACAAAAATGAAGCCGTTGCCCGATTTCGACTAAACATTGGACATGACTACTTGCAAGCCCACTTGCACCGTATTGGTCTTGCTGACAGTAACTCTTGCCTGTTATGCAACCTCGGATGGATGGACGGAGATCACCTGAGAGTTTGCACTGCTCCCACCTACTCTGAAGAAGACATCATAAATCGTTACTGGGATGCTCACCGTCAGATGGCTTAACTGCCACAGACGGGCGTTGGATCAATAAATAAATAAGTCACAAACAAATTTATCCATAAAAATGTTAATATTCCATTAGTTTTTGATTTAGCCCAAACCGGATACCTATCACTACATAGTAAACTCCGTAACCATTCAAATCCTCTGGTCCTCAACTTGCTCCTCATCCTATTCCTGAAAAGAAGATAGCCCCGGGACTTCTAATATATAACTTTTATTGAAATGCTACAAATTGGTATTTTGACGTAGTACTGATTTGTAATTAACATAATTTTCACATTTAATAGATTTATTTTTTATATGTATATAAGTTGTATAAAACTCCAACAAACAGGCGAGGAAAAAATATACACATTATAAAAGAATAAATATAACGCTATTAAGATGAAAAAAACAATATTGCTAATAGATAATATCGAACAGATAAATGATAGCGAATGTTAATGAAATTATGAGATCTGATATCTTTATCTGATGAAAAAGCACAACGTCACATTCGGATAATAATTTAATCATGTAATCAGGATATGTCTAATCCATTTCGACAAATAAAAAATAACAGGGTTCAATGCCACAGATTAGTACTCGTATCATGGTCACCAAGGAATTTACAAAAAATTCATTTGATCAACATTTATTTTATTCGTATATTCCAGTTTCATCACTTTCTTGGGGCGAAGTGGTCCCAGAAAGCGGCTGTAAAACACAAATACAAAAACGCAATAGAAAAGTTTATCTCCCTCCTTAGAACTGTGAAATCAGAGAACATTAGATCATAATTAAAAGTTATTTATATATATATATATATATATATATATATATATATATATATATATATATATACCTAAGATCCACCCCTCGGATAAATAAGCTACGTCAGCCTGTAGAAGAACTCCACCCCAATGAGGAGATTCGTTTTGAATTGAGTCTTTAGAATCAAAACCTCTAATGTCCATTTTTCAAAATTTTACAGGACTTTTAACACAAAATTTGAATCGCTCTTTAAACCTATCTTTAATATTGTGTTTTTGGAGTGGTTATAAACACGTGAATTTTCAGTTTCAATGCATGCTTGCATTAGCCGAAATTTCTATTTGGCTTTGTTTTGAAAGCGAGGCCAAAAAAATATATTATTCGGTAATTATTAAGTTTTCATGCCCGTTTTATTTATTATAGATTAGATATGTTTATGTAACATAGTGCCGATGTTTTGAAATTTTTGTAGGTTTTTTTAGATGATGAATGTTTAACATTTAAAACTAGTTTTTAAATAAAAAGAATTCCAGTAGAACTGGCAATTAATTCATCAATTTTAATTTTTTTTGATCCGTCGATACCGTTATGCGTACCTCAAGTGACAACAATAAATAACTCATATAATAGAATCCACTGGAAACTGCGAGTTTGTTCATAACCTAAATTGTTTGTAAACAAACTGGGATAAATATCTTCTTTTTATTGGTCATTGATCTACTGTCGTTAAGCCTTAGATAAAGGCTCTTTTAAACTTACATTTGAAAAAATAAAAATATTTTTGAAAAAAAAATAGGTCTAAACGGGTTTTGATCCTGAACAACTCTATCGATCCAACTTCTTATATTTTAGTAATTAGATGTTCTCTATGATTTCTTGGTTGGTCTTCTTCGGCGAAAAGTGGGCCTGTTGATTTTGAACATAGTTACAATCCGTGGATCTAAACACTATGGCCATTGCCTGTGTTCCAACGGTATCTGACTTGGCTCCAAAGGAACTGATTATAGAGCTGTGAACAGTCAGTTGAGCACTACGCAATGAAGACTATGCTTAGCAGCAATGTGAGGCTGATTAAGCGATACCTCACAGGATAACTTCGCAAGCAAACAACGGTCTATACCATCCGAATATATACGTATATCTTCCTGGTACAGAGAGAGAGGGGTTACCAATTTTGCATGACAACCCATCTCAGTGTCATTTTTTAAAATTTATTTTTAAAAATGTTACAATCTGCCACCAAGTGTAATACACAATTGGGCTTTAAGTACACATGATGCATTATTTAAAAGAAAATCATTGAAAATAGTACATAACTATGTACTATTTTACATAACTATGATAAAATAGTACAAAACTATGTTACAAAAAATGATAAATATATAAATAGATACAATATATGCAAATGAAAATTAGAATAGTATTGTTGGCTTTGAAGAATATTTTTCTCATTTTATATATTCTATTTTTAATTATATTTCCTCATCCTTACCGTAATTCTTTATATCATCAATATTTTAATGTTTATTTCAAAATAGGCATTATTACACTATTTTAGTATTTTTATGTAATATCATGATATCTCTGTAATTATATCATGTTATTACCTCTTTTGATAATTATTTACAATTTAGTTATTTTTCTTTTATTATGTTACCGTTTGGTCACATCTATTTTTTATTAATTTTATCCCTTAAGAAGGTCTGTAATGCACGTCGAAACTTCGGCGCTCTATTAAAATTTTCGTAGCTTGACTCAGCTTATCTTTAATTATTTATACATATATTTATGGTTTCATCAAATATGTATACTAATATGCAAACATGTATACTGCAACTTTCGAAAACGTAAGATATATTTAAAACGTATATTAAAAAAAATTGATTTACTAACTGATTAAAAATATTTAATTTAAAACACAATATAAACATGGTTTCTTAAAGTGTCGTTAGATAGAGTGTCGTTGAACTATTTTTTTTAACCTTGCGACGATCGTGATTTATTTTTTTATTCATTCAAAATACTTAAAAGCTACGTTGCAGATTTAAATTAATTGTAAACATAATCTTGAGACGTCAGGTTGTAAACAATACTTTAAAGATAAAATAAAGTTAATTTACATTACAGACACTGATAATGAATATGAGGAGATGCCATTGGATTTGGCAAGGATCCTTGAGATGTTGTTAGGTGACATTGTTAGAGTTCTATAAGCCGATTGGATCAGGACAGTAATCCACATTTATTGGACGTCACTATGTTTGGATTTCAAATGCTTGTGGGTGATAAAGTGGAAGCTACCAACAGGCTGTCAAACCATTCTGGGTCGAACGGAATAATTATTCTGACCTATTAGCAGAATAGCGAATATTTAGCCTCCATTTTCAGCCAAGAGTCAAAACATCAATATTTTATTTTTGCACTATGCTTTAAATTAAATGCCGATCCAATCCTTACAGAATGTTCCGCTGAGGATTGCGGCCAAGGCCGGGAAAGATAATCCTAGACACTAAAAGGAAATATGCAGTAGTTTTACTTAGGGAACATAAACAAGGAAATGAATGCGCATACACGAACCACATATCGATTATATTACATGATCAACTTGGAGTATGTATTGCCCTTTGACCTCCTGCAGAAGGGCCAAGGTAGAGCTAAGGTTGACAGAGGTCATGTATTGTGCCTTGTAGGGCAACTTAGACAAGGGAAGACCAATATTTACCTTGAGGTAGTTGGCTAAGTTTGTTTGACTTAGTTTCGGGTTTCGTTTGAGTAACAAACAGCCCTTTGTAACTTTTTGTGGATGAATCAAGGCTCTGTTACACGTTAAAAACTTAATTTTTGTTTATGAACTTAACTACATATTTCAATAGGTATCTGTGATCTACCAATCTTTATTTTTTAATATTTGTTTACCAATTTCCATTCATATACAGCAGATTTTTTTTTTAATGCTTATACTGATCGCATAATATGTATCATTTTTTCATATATATACATATATATATATATATATATATATATATATATATATATATATATATATATATATATAAAAAAATATGGTACATGGTAATAAGTTGAGATTCTTTTGTTTTCACACTGAATCCTCTTGCTTTAAAGATAAGTAATTTGGGTAAAACAAGCATTCAGAGTTCTCCAGGATGTTTGGATATTACCCAGAAGTATGGATATTGGTGATACAACTAACCCTGTAGCTTATTTATCTCGGCCTGTTCAGCCGGTACAAGTATGATTGATGGAATCGCAGATCATCAACTAAATTCATCAAGCACGAAATGATGGATGAAGTTAGTAAAATCATCATAGTTAATAAAAAATAAAAAAAATTAAAAAGATAAATATTGAAGAACATATTTAGCAATGAGGATTGAGTAAATTTGTTGGAATAGCCTGGTGGTTTGGTTGAGCCCCAAACGTCCATACATCACAAGTAGGTATAATTACAGACATGTATGTGAGTCTTATGTAATTGATAGGAAGCTCTGAACGTTTGTCTAGTAATTATCGACCTTAATGTACGAATTTGTTGGCGAAGGAAGCATTTTGAAAACTTGAGATTTTCTAGCTCATTGAACGAAACGCACACACATCTATTGGTATTTGGCATTTCTTTTTGTTAAAGGTTTACTTATTTGGTGTAACTTTTTATTTCACATTCATTTTGATACCCTCTAGCTCTGTAAATGTTGCTTCCATCGAAAATTTGACAACAGTTTTCATATCAGAAATTTAATGGAGAACAATTCTTTGTTATATAACATTTGTCGCTAGGAGCTACAGTTTAGGAGCTATATTGGTTTGAATAGAAAAAGTCACGTTTTCCTACATTTTTTGTGCTGGGGCTTCTTTGACACGCTGTGGCTCTGTTGGTGGGCACATATCGAAACTTTGACGACTTATTCGAAAATTTGATTTTAAATTGGTCATAAATTTAATAGAGAATATTTTTCACTTTGCATGATTTGTCCCTCGGGCCTACCACTTAGGAGCTATATTACATTGAAAGAAAAAAAAAATCTGCTATTTTCTCTCAACTTTGTTTATTTAATTTAATTATTTATTAAAGTAATTTGATTATTTTACTTATAAAATGTAACTTTTAAATCAGTAGATTAGAAATAAACATATCCACATTCTATTGTTTTTCCCAGTCAGTGTGAAATCGAGTTTGTTTTTTGTTTTTTCTCGGTATCGAATGAACAAACATTTTATTAATTTTTTTATGACTACCAACAAGCACAAACAATTCTGTATTTTCAGCAGGTTCAATCTTTAAATAGACTCAATCTTCAATATTTAATTAGTTATCGGCTCATTTGAGAGCTCCCATCACGCTATATAACAATGTAATCTTGCATAAGCAGTGATAAAGAGGCTCTGTTGTTTTCCCCTAGGGCCAAGGTTGACGTTTTATAATCGATCCCAGTTGCAATGTCACCGAGATATCTGCGAGGAACCTGCTCCTGGCCGATCGGTTGGCAGTAATGTCTTCGTCATTGGAGTCCTCCATGTTGCGAATCATTAGCTAATTGGAGTATTTAAGGTGACACTCGTAATTATTGGCTTCAACGACCACCCTAAATTAATTATTTTCCACTGGTATTCCATTCGGAGGGTAATTAAATAGTGAATAATAAATTATATGGAAAATTACACAGTGACAGGAGGGGGGGGGCAATTATAATTAATCGGGATAAAGACCATGAGAGTATGAATTTTTCATTGGTATCCATTATTAGATAAAAAATAAATTAATTCAATTGATTGTGAATAATTGAGTTTTACTTTTGTAATCTTATTTAATTATGAATTGATATTGATTGGTCACTATAACCTTTTTCTCTTTAATTCATTCTCCGCCTTCCTAGGTTACATAGGATGATCCTTTTAAACATTGAATAAGTGGATAAAAATTATTTTCTTTTTCTTTTTATAAGATGAATCATTGTGTCTACAATAGTATTATTATATTACGTTTGTACTTTAGCAACGCATACCCACAGGTAGGTTAAGAAGGATAAATACAATTAGAACAAATCATTTGCCACTTATGTCGGATTTTTTTTCATATCATGGAATTGTTTCATTTCTAAAAAAATACAAAATAATTTTTTTTTAAAAATCATCATTTCAATACATTGATTATATATACATATATATATCATTTTTTTCAAAAATGTAAGACCAGAAATCCTTGTCGATGCCTAAGGAGGCAAAATTAAAATGTGAAATGATAAATTCAACAAAGACAATGGTCTAATATTAAATATTTATGAATCAATGAAAATAATACAATCGTTCACAAAGAATCCATATGTTTATTTAAATGTCCAAATATTTATTAATGGCTTAAGCCCATCTAGGAGAGCTTAGGGCCTTTTCCTTTGGATGCTTTCTTTTGTTTCCAATACTTCCTGAGACCAGCCAATAGTTTTTCCTTTTTCTCTTGCGTCCTAGGTTTTCGACTGGTTTTAATTTTGGGTAGTGGGACTAAGATTTCACCATACCTCTAAATTTCGGCCGATCCAACACATCAATTTTTTGGATTTTGGCGTTCTTCGAAATGCACCTCTTTTTGTATCGATTTAGCGATAGCTGGTAGGCCGCATAAAGTTTGGTACATCTTCCCAATAAGGAGGTACCGTCTCTACCATCGGGATGGACCTATTCTCCAAAATACCGGATTTGGTTGACTCTCCCTATTCTTCCGTAAGTGGTTATAAAAGGGGCTTTTCCGGGTTGTCGACTCACAATGTACTAGGTTTTAAAATTTCCAATGGTCCTATTTTAAATTAGTTTTCATTCGAAATAGAAAAAACAACCAGTCATAGGGAAAACCTAAATGGCTACCCATCTACCTAAACCTTTTGTCTCTATACACTCAGTCTACTATACGTCCAGATATCTTTTAAAAGTCCTCTTCATTTTGCCTGGCTAGGTGTGTATCCACACGTTTGATTTCTTGCCTTATATTTTAAAAACGTAATACATATTGTCTATGTAGGAAAATGCTGTTCTTTTGGAACTTCTTCCATATCTTTATAACTGATGAAGAATGTTTAATTCGAAAATAGTCCTCGAAAAAAAAAAAAAAAAATAGTTAAATCTCATTGAAAAAGGTCATACAAAAAATAATTCCCCTTCCTAATCGAGTCTGACCTTTACCTTTATCGAACAGCTGTGAAAAAATTAAAAAAATGGACTTATCTTGCACAAATCTCCCGAACGTCAATCGGTATCCTAAAACTATTTCACCGCTCCCGTCACCTCCTTCCCCTACCCACACGCAAACTTCTAGTATCCTCCCTTATCTTCCCCCAATTTGTCTATGGTTGCGTGATATATGGCGGGCTCTCGACGGTTCTTGAAGTTTAAAACGCATCATGAATTCTTCATTAGGTTTGTCTTCGGAACTTCGAGACATTCCCATGTTTCGCATCTCTACACTGAGTTAAATTGGCTTTTCCCCTCCTTCCGCAGAAAATACTTTCTAGGCACCTACCTATTCCAAGTTATCAACACCCGTCACCCTCCCTTTATTTACAGTAACCTGAAATTCAAGTCTGCTATCAAATCACTGCATACAAGATCTCGTCATTCCGATCTCTATACTCCATCCCACAGAAGTACTGCATTCCAACGTTCCTTCCTTGTCCGATCCTCTACTCTTTGGAATTCCCTCCCCCCCTATATCCGCAATGCTTCTTCCCTTGGAACATTCAAAACACTACTCTTTCACCATCTTCTTTCCCTCCAACCCGACGCTCTCCAATTATAAGGATGTATGTACTATTTATGTAATCGTCTAATTTAATTACTAAGACCTTCAGACATGAAACAATTTGCAAAAATTATAGTTTGACTATGATAATTTTTGATTTTCTATCTTTTATTTTTCTTTATGTTTCTGTTTGTTTTCTCTTCTGCAATTTTGTTTACAATATTAACCTCTATTTTGTATATTTATTTTTTCACTCTCTTTTTATTAATATTTTTTTTCTTTTTCTAGTTTTTCTCTGTATTTTTTTTTCATACATATTTGTATTTAAATTTACCTATGTTATTTTATTTTTAACAGCCTCTCGGCCAGTTATGATCTTACTTTGTATTATTTAATGTTATTCTTAAGGGACTTTGTCCCAGAATAAAGTTTTATTTCTATTCTATTCTATTCTATTTTATTCTATCTGGTTTTGGAATTCTACGCTTCAGTTGTAAGTTATAATTATTAAAATAATGTAAATAAAAATTTCTACTCCACAGCCAACGAGAAAGTAAATAACCAATTAGAATTTTTCATGAAATAAATGAACGTTAAAAAAACCATTTCATTATTTCAAATTCCTTATTAATATTGAGATGCTAATAATTCATGTTTTTCAGAACGTATATAGTAAAACAAAATCATACTGTCGTACTTTGTTCTATTGAATCAAAGATTCATTGAATAAATCAGGTAACCAAGGTTTTTAGATCCTAGATGTGAAAAGGTTAATAAGTCATAATATTTCTCAAAATAAAACTCTAGCATTTTCTTTATAATTACTTTTTTTTTTAAGTTCTTTCTTAAACAAAAAAGATAGGATGACTAATAGATCACTAAATTACCTGTTGTTCAATTTAGGTAGTTGGCCAAGGGTAATCGCCTACCTTTGAACTCACTTTCCATACAAAACCCCGAGTCCTTAACCTTGTCACCAATACAGGTTGTAGTACTAATATAGAAGGCTGCTGATCAGAGTACAATTATGCATAATCAAAATGTTCCCAATTTTTCTGACAGCCGTACCATTTTTCATCTATTAAGGCGGCAGATATATGTAGCCATTGTCTCATTATTTTCAATACAACTTCCGTTCATTATTTAGTTAATCGACTGTTTTTTTATTTTAATTTTTTCTTTATACATAATGTTGAGATTTCATTTATTAAACAATATGTATCTCACTTTAAGTGTAAAGAACTTACTAATGGGTTCAAGTGAACTCAAAACTACTCTGTAAATATTATAATTATTTATTTTACATGTTGTATAGCGAAAGGTTATTCTTTTTTAATTCATCCATATTACTTATTGTACTTTAATGAGGCAGACTGTAATATTTATTCAATAGAACAGTTTTAAAGAACTATTGGTTTAACCACATATTATACAATACTTAGTTGAGAGCTTTAATTTAGCATATAATACTTACTTTATAATATTATTTTTAAATAAAGGAAGGAATCTAGGAATCCAAAATGTGGCTGCTAAATTTTTATAAAATACAATGCCTAAAGATTTTCTAAAATCAAGCACTGCTTATTATTGAAGCGAAGCTTCTTTAGTGACGTTATATTATATTCGCATATTTCCCAAGAGTAAATCATGGAGGATGTAATGGAAATTGTAGTACCATATCAAACAGCTGTTTCAGTTATTTTTGTATGTTTTGTTAATAACTGTTATTCTGGATGCATTTTATGCAAATAATTATTTTTTATTGTAAATTACAATATCTTGTTTTTATTATATTTATTATGTTTAATGTTTTATATTTACAAAAACTTTGCTTTAAAAACAATTGTAACCTCCAAATAACATGTTCATAATGCAGACACTTGTTTTATACTTGAGATTTTTAAAATAAATAAATATTACGTAAAGATATTAGAAGGATAATAAACAATTTTAAAGGATCTGAAAACCAATAAAGAAAAATAATACATTGATAAAGAAAATAAAAATAAACTGAAATAAAATAGGGTTAGTAAAAATAATGAATTATTTTATGTAAATAAATGTTTATTTATTTTCATTTATATATTTATACTTTTTTTCACTTTTTTCATTTTTGTTTCTATTTTTGACTACGTTTTAGTACTGATGATGGCCATCAATACGGTTGAAATATTGGCAAATAAAATAAAATATGTTTGTAATTATTAAACATTGGCTAATTTGTTCTGACTGATTCCACTCAACATCTTTTTCAATATATTAATCCATTCATTCAATATAGCTCTTCAATGATATTTTAGTAGAATGAATTATGACGTATATACATTTGCAAGAGTTAGTATAGAGTTCAAGAGCCTGAACGAAGCGTAGATGGGACGATTTTGTAAGATTCGGCTTTGTAGATATGGATGTGTTGTGTTATCAAGACAAATACTGTAAATTTTATTTTTACAACGGATATTTGTGTTCAAAGAGTATTATTATTAAGAGATAGAATGCGGCCTGCAGTAGCTTAAAGGAAGGCAAAATGTTCCAATCAAAACCTTTGAGACAGGATGTATTATTGAAAAACGTATAACTAGCTCGACCCAGTTGGCTGCGGGGAGAGACAGAAGAAGAATGAAGGATGAGCCAGCGAAGGGCGATCTAATGACCTGTCAAGAAGAGGCAACTCATGGACGGTTGTCAATGGTTTGACAATATTGACATCTCTCCGGTGGGAGTCTCATTTGCATAGAGATCCCCCATTCCAAAGAGGATCATTTGGCCCCAGGAGGAACAAAAAGCTGGCCACGGACATGGCAAACCGCTACACGGCCGTAAAGAACAAGAACAAGAGTCTAACCGTTGGCACACCCACGCACCATATGGCACCGTGGACCAGATAGCTTCAGCATTGACCCCATTCCTCTCCGGCTTATCTCTCCTCTCCCGTTGTCTTCCGCGTCTTTTTTATCTTGAGCTGAGTAAACAGCCGGCAGCCCTGGGGCAGGCCTTGCTTCTCATGATGAAAGCCAAACATTAGATTGTTAGTTATCAACTATGCAGTGTAAATATCATCTAGGGAATGTTTTAAATTTTAGGTACGAATCGGTCTTGTAAACAGTTCCCTGAAAAAATATTTCATTTATATGATATTCTTCACGGGCTGCAATAGCGACACAGCTCAAAAAATCATGTTTTGAGACAAGTGGATTTGTTTTCATTGCTAAGGAAAATGCAAAGGAAATGCTTTAGTTTGCTTAAACAAAATTACCTTCAAGTTGATACCTTCTCTAAAGGGTCATTTAATAATGTGTGTATAAGTTTGATTTAATTTTTTTTAAATTTATTTTTCAAATGCCAGTTTTGAAATTTGTTTTTGAGTTGTGCCACTATTGCAACCCATGAGCAATATATATGACTAGAATGATCCTATTCAGCTAGGGTCCATTTCTAGGTAAAATCTACTACAGAAACGTTTATTGAAATAGGTTAGAATAGGTTGGTAACCTGTAGGATAACCCACACTTCCTGCTCTAGTTGGTGTACATAAGGACGTTAAGCCCCAAAAAAACAACAAGAATTTACATGCTTAAAACGTATAAACGCCCTTATAGAACTCTTTCCTCAACTTTAAAAGTGCCTATAGCATTATTTAATAAACATTATTCTCAGTTTTATGTTATTAAATTGCATTAGTATCATATATATTCCCTAAGCACGTAACCTCCCTCCTCTATACTCCAAGGTGGATGTACTATACCAATTCTAGTAGCTTTACTTAATAGACTTCATGAATCTATAAGTAGAAATAGGTCCCTTCACGTGGTTTGGGTAATAGGTTAATGCCTGAGCATATCTATGGTAAATATGCATGAGTTTGTTTTTTTATGTGTTGTATCCATTTATCTACTTTTGTCTTTTATTTTCGAAATACAATATTCTCATAATTCTACCATACTTTGTAGATATACTTTTATGCATATCCTATATCTTTAATTTTCATGAAAATAAATTATGAATGAGTGCTTTAAAGTACAATTACTTATTTCATTGTGAAAGGCTGTGCCATTTAGTAAAATAAAAGTTGGAAAAAAAAATTCTTTATTATTTGGTTATCTAAATATCGATAAATACAAATTTATATGAAAATGATATTTTGAGATGTTTATGCTTAGTATATTATTCTATTATAAATACAATTATTTAAAATATTTAATCCAAGTTAGGAATGGTTATGGGCAACATGAAAAATATTTAATTACATAATTTTATATTGATGTTATTTATATAATAGGTCATTAGCTGTTATATTAAACGAACAGATACATTCAAGATATTAAAAAATGGTAATTTAAAAGAAATCTCTGATGCTTGATAAAATGCCGTGTAGAACTGGGGTCATGGTGATACCCGAGCTGGATATGGTAACGTTTTTAATCTTTTCATTTTATTTTATTTTTTTTACTATTATTAATTTAAAATTAATTTTGCTTCATTTTGTATGCAAGTATTACCTAATTATTTAGATTATTTTTGTCATTGCTTGCTATTGTACATATTGTATGAATTAATTTAATAACCATCCATACTATTATAGACCTTGAATTAGGCAGATTATAATATTTTATATTTATATAGCAGCGCACAAAAAGTAATTTATAGAAATACGTGGAAAGACAAATTTCATATATTTTTCAACCAATTAAAACAGTATTCTTAAGTATTTTTTCGAAAAATAAACATTATTGTTTTGGACAGTTCTTGGAAATAAAAACTCAAACATCGCACGATACTTAATCTCAAGTTTATTTTATTGTCAGTCCACTTAAATTATTGAATGCTATTTTTGTATATACAAAGGTATAGTATTTATATAAATGAACACATGTACAACATACATAAAAATGGTGAACCATATAATATATGTATGTATATTGAGATCATTATCTAGAGTTTTGTTGAAGACATAATAAGTATAATTGAATTAGAAGTATTGAATGCGTTTAATACTCGACTGTTCTGCTGTTCCCCACAGTTCCTATCGACTCCACATTCGCGTTTCGGCACGCTTGCTTTGTGAATGAGGTTTGACGGCCTGCGGGGAAGGCTAGGACTAAAGCCCATAGATCCAAATAGGTTAAATGATGGTTTTGTATACAAGAAGTTTATTTTCAAATGGAGAGATGACATGTACTATGTAGTAAGACAGTTGTTGGTATACAGTTGGCTGAAGCGTCTGTACAGTCCTGGAATTTTGAGTCAAGTATGAGTTCAATGTAAGTCTTTTGTCTAAGTAGAAACCGAGATACCGAACTGTATCAGCTTTAGGTAGTGGAATATCATTGAAATAGTAGGACAGGATTTACGTGCATTTAAATTCATTTACTTTCATTCATCTATGAATCAGCCATTTATAAAAAAAATTATAGGTAAAAATAATGAAAACTAACATAGAAATGACAAACGCAATAAAACATCACTTAATAATGTCAATAAGTTACAGAATGACACTGGTTTAAAATTTGAAAACTCACAGAACAATAAATTTTAAAACATACATTTCAAAAATAGGAGCACATTATTCATTATTAATTAACAAATTAAATATATAATGAATGAAAATAAATAAAACAGAGAGATGAAATATTAAAAAAAACATTTTAAAGATAAACTAATAATTGCAAATAGCAGGATCCTAACCAACCTTTGCACTCAATACATAAATATACAAGTATATAAATCAGTCACAATATGGATGAGATGTAGAGTGGCGACACATATATGAAAGTAATTTAAAATTAATAACAATTTAATAATCGGATAAGGTAAATATAATTTTTTTTTTTTAATGATTTTATTTTTATTTTTTTTGATGATTTTATGATATCGACGAAACAATTTGTTGAAACATTTTAATGACTGTGAACTTTATTTAACGTAATGCAGAATTTGTATTTATTTGTATATATTGTATATAAATGAGTAATTTTTTTTGTATGTCATAATGCGTTTTCAATATATTATATTATTATCTAAGTTCTTAGAGCTTGAAAATATGGCAAAGCCATGAAACGTCGCCCGTATGATTAGTAGCACAAAAATGGTCCAGTTTTTTGTAAACATGTATATGACCAAACTTATAGCAAATTTAATAAGCTTTAATTTTGTACTACATAACTGTTTCAATGCAACGCACCGTTTTGGAGTTATAAGCGAAAAACATAAAAATGGAACATTTAAAGCTCCCCTACCCCCTAGCGGCACCGGGATTTGGAGGGATTTTATTTGTCCTTGTTCAGGGACCATCCCCTACAAATTCCTGAAAAAAATGGAACTAGTATTTTTAGTTCCTCTGATTGCCCATTTTCGGTCTAGATTGACTGGTCTGTATATTCAAGTTGTGTTTAACCTTGACGAGACGAAACCATTAAGATAAACCGGGAGTGGGAAGGTGATACGGCTCCCAAAATCTCCAACTTCACTTCAGATCAATTACATAATTTCTAAATTTAGTTATGATATAAATAAATTTATTAAAGTAATTATGTTATAATTATGATCATTATCATTATCATTGAACTGTTATTATCAGTGAACTATCTCAGTAGGTTAGGGGGCGCCTTGTGGGGCCTCAGATACCCAGTTACGATGGCGATATATAAAGGAGTGATACTTGGTATCCTACGTTATGCATCTCCCGCCTGGTACCAAAATCTGTCACGCAGACAGATGAGTAGGCTGGCAACAATTCAGCGTAATTCTCTGCTGCGAGTCACCAGGGCGTACCGATCAGTGTCTCATGAGGGGGTCCAGGTCTTAGCAGGAGGGGTACCTCTTGATCTTGTACTACAAGAAGATGGTTTTAAATTTAAAATGAAAAGGGAAGGTTCGGTGGGACTACCAAATAATCTCCGGTCTCTAATCGACGCAAATCCAAGGAAATGGTTGGAGATAATCCGAGAGTACACGATAGAAGAATGGAACAGGCGGTGGGTAACAACCCCGAAAGGGGCTACTCTTAGAAAATATTTCCCCACTGTTAGGTCACGTCTTCAAGCAACTTGGGTACTCCCGGATTACTGGATCTCACAGTTTCTCACAGGGCACGGGGGCTTTCGATCCAAGCTCCAGAAACATGGTAAAAATACTGACCCGCTTTGTCCCAGCTGTGGTGTACCGGAGACCGCTGAACATGAGGTAATTTTATGCACTGCCTTTGAGGCATTGAGAGCCAAGCTACAGAGAGAAACAGGGCTGTATGTTCTAACGGAGAGTGATTTCCCTCAACTAGTATCAGCTGACAACTACCCGTATTACAAAAGTTTTGTGTATGGTTGGAAAACTGAAGTGGGGGTAGAGCACTTCATCCTAGGAGAAGGGCCACGCTCCAGAAAGAACCCTGGACAGGAATGATGCTGACGACAACCCCCATCACCGATTAAAGCCTATATAAACGTAAATGTAAAGCTATAAAATTTAAAAAAAAATGATATAGGTATGTTGTTATTTTAAATTAGTAGGTTATAGTTATTATGTAGTTATTATTATTATGTATTATAGTATGTTATAGTTAGTATGTAGTTAATTTTAATATAGTATGTTGTATTAAATATAGGTTGTTGTATTAGATATAAGGTATATTGTATTAAACACAAGTATGTAGTTATGTAAAGCGTTTAATGTATTTTAAATATTAAATGTTATTTTAAACGTGTAGTGTAATCTTGAAATGTTAAATGTTAAATGTAATATTGAAATGTTCTGTTAAATGTTTAAGAAAATTTATTCTTGCAATGTTAAAAGTAATATTGAAATGTTATGTTAAACTGTTAAAACCAGCAGTGATGGCTGCAAGCCATCCCTGCAAAACCAGTGTAGCCGAGAGGCAAGGAAGGGAAATAAATAAATAGTTATAATTATCAAAGTCATTTGTCATTACCTCTATACCTAATCAATAATGCACATTTCAATCACTACACCTTGGACACACGGTAATATAATTAGGACTAGCATTCGATAGAAAGGTGAGATGGGTCCCTCATTTTAAGCAGACAATCAATGTGTTATGTGTGGATCGGATGAATTATTTTTTAAGAAATGTTGTTTTGTTTTTTTTTTCTGTTTTTTTTTAAAAAGCAAATTAATGTTTTAACTGCCTAACAAGTTGATATGAAATTGAAGGATGTCTTTATTGTACTGCTCCTCTTGAACAAGAGCCCGTCACGGTATATTTTAAGGAAACTATGCAAGTAAAGATAAATATTCTCAATGTCAATGATAGCGTCGTACACGAGTGAGGCTTGACTCATGGAATTTCCCAAGTTTTAGATTCAATTGTTATCGTAAAACAATACATCTCAAATATTTCCTCCTGCTATCGTAATTTTTTTGCAATAGCCCCTAAAAAATATAACAATTTTGAAGAAATAATAAATTTTGTTTGATTGTTGGCATGCAGAATGATTGAGCAAACACAGAAGCCTTGTGGAATGCCTGGTCATATCGTGTGTGATTTACAGACCGTTTTTATCTCCTCTAATCTATTTTTAGCAGATAGCTATTTGGATTCTCAGCATATTTTATTACTGTCCTCGTAATGTAACCGCTTATTATAAAGCATGTTCACTCCACAAATATCCCAAACGTCCATTACGGCTAATTATAAAATCTTTACTTGTTAAGGAACCGCGATAACCAATAATAATCATTTAATTTATTTATTCGCATTTTTTTTTCCAAAATTAATCACATTGCTAATGGAGTATAACATTGCTACATTAGCAATGTGATTAATTTTATATAGAAATGAATGAATAAATAAAAAATGCGCTTTTTATAAATGTATAAGGTGTTTTAATTTATAAATTCATAATTTATTTTGCTTTATAAATCTATATCTACACTATTATATAAAAGGATAGGATCACTAACCGCGAAAATTACTGTACCAATCCATACCAAATTTTAACCACATCATCTTCATAGTTCAAGTAAGGTTTACCAATAATAAAAACTCAGATTTGCTATTAGATTGTCATAAAAATGCAATAAATGTGTGGTGAGCAGTAAAGTTTGATAATCGACCGACAGGTGGCGAGCACCTTTCGAGGGAGGTTACAAACGTACGGTGTTATATAAAGCTTGAAAATTATGATAAAATTTAATTATTTTCAAAAAACTATTTGTTTTTTTAAAATATAAATGTGTGGTGCGACATGTGGATCCCACATAGGAGTTTCTACATGCAGTTTCTACCGACATGTGGCATCTAGGTTTAGCATTTTGCAATGTTAAAACAATTGAACCCAACTACATCTAATTGTAACTACAACACCTTCATAATTGTAGGAAGCTCTACATTAATATGGTTTACTAAATTAATAATTTAAATGCATATTATTCCAACCAGATAAAATCAATAAAATTATATCTGCCAAATTAAAAATTATTGCCAATTCAAAATTTCGACCCATTTCTTTTTTGTATTGTGAGTAAAAATATGATTCATAGGCCTTAAAGATAATTTAATTTATCCTCTCCTTGCATAAATAATGGTAAGTTTAAAAAAAAAAAGTATCCTCAAACAATAAGTTAGTGGGCGGTATAACCTTTATTTTTGTTGGAGATTTCAGTAGACTTTATCCGACTCAAAATGGTTCTAAAGCCGATATAATAAAAGCATGTTTAAAGTTTTCAAGTATTCCGAACGGCATTGAACGACTATCATTACAAAAAGAAATGTGGGTTCATCTTGGTGGAGGAGACTCTTTCCAATCCATTTACAAAAAAATTAGAAACCAAGTAGAAGATATAACTGTATATGAAGAAGTAGGTATGATAGTGACTTTGGTCAACGTTTTTAATTTTTGAAATAAACCGTACGATTGATATGATTCAATTGTCATTGATACTTATTGATTGTGATTTAAATTAGCTAAGTTCTTAACTTATGAGAGCGGGCGAAGCCGCGACGAAGGATTGCTCGTCCTAAAATACAAGAACCTCTTCAGAAACTAGAAAAAGTACGAAACGTAAAAATTTCTCTCAACATTGGTAATAATCCAGTAATTAATAGAACAAAAAATTGAGCTGCATACAAAGCTGGCACCCTGAAACTCCAGGCCAACTAAGCCCACCAACTCTTGGAGCAAGAAAAAAATAATAATTAAAACATATAAAAATGGCTTGAAAATTATTTATTTATTTAAATTATTTTCCACTTCTATTAGTATTTAGTATTCGAAAACTAATTTTGAATATGTAACATTCATCATCAGTTCTAAAAACATTTCCAAACAAATCAAAACATCAGAAATGTGATAAATAGAGTATATGAAGCGTAGAATTTCAAAACCAGCTAAGTTCATTTTTCTCAATTTTTCATAGCTGGACGATAAGGTCAAATTGGATTACTAAGGGGAATTATGTTTTGTATGGCCGTTTTCAATGTATATAACTACTTTTTTTAAAGAAAATCTTCCTCCTAAAAAAAAAAATAAAATAAAATAAAAAAATAAAAATAAAAAAAAAAAAAAAAAAAAATAAAATAAAATAAAAAAATAAAAATAAGCTTCAAAAAAGGTTGTCCAATACCTAAAAAACTTGACATTATGCTTTGAACGTGAGTTATTGAAAATTATCTTGTCCTTATCACCTCTATCGGAACTCCAATTTGTCCCGTTTATAATAATAATTATAGGAGTATTTATTTAAGAGCATTGTATATATCCACGTAAAGCAATGTTGAACCTTGACGAGACTAAATAATTTCTAAATCTAGTTATGATATCAATACATTTATTAAAGTAATTATGTTATAATTATCAGTTATTTGCCTTTACTTCTATGCATAACCAATATGTGTACCTTAAAACCATCCTCCTCATATATTATTAATTTTCATTCTCTCTGATAAACAAGGATTCAATAAAAATTAGAAAAAACAAAACAAAGAATACAAATTATATACAAGAACCATTTAAAAAATAATAGTAAAATTCATGCTCATCTAAAACATTTTTAAATAATGAAATAAATTTACCACAGTCACCTACGACAAATTTACAGGTGTGGTCGAATTAAGAGAAAACAAGGTATAGGAGATCAGTTTGAATTTTGAAGTGCAGATAGCGGAAGAAAAGATCTACTCGAACAATGAGGAAGAGTGTAGCGGAGGATCAAAGCAGAAAAAGATGAAGAAGTTGAAGATGAAGATATTACGAAAGGAGTCCCTGTATATTTCTTGTATTTTTTAAAATATATTTCAAGAGCTGAATTAAATAAATGGATGAATATTATATGATGTAGGTTCATGACAGGGACCAAGCAAAAAAAATGTTCGCAATGCTTGTTGATATTAACCCTTTTCAGGTCAAGCATACATATTTAAAAACATTTAAATTAACTGTTTTTTATTTCCTTTTTATTGGTCTAATATTGAATAAATCTGTAATAAAAAAATAATTGACTTTCATTTATTAGCGCTCTTTCTCAGCCTCCACTGGATTCTGCTAGAGAACAGCGCTGGCAACTCTCTGAGCCCGGGTTGCCCTCCATATTGGGAGCAGGATTGGATAGGGGTGTTTCTCGCAATATTTGTAAATATGGTATATAGAGTATGACTGTATTTGTGATCCTTTTCTTTTCTTCTTTAATTTTCATTATTATTTATTTATTTTTTTATTATTAGTTTCAACAATTATCTCCTATTTTATATTATCATTTATTATAGTCTATTTTACTTTGCGCTTCATTTTATTTTCCACTTCATTATATTTCTTGTATATTTAATTTTATTTCTTTTATATTTAAAGGCTGTTTATTTTAATTTTATGACTATTTCTTTTACTTTATTTTAAATCATTGTACATATTATGTAAATGAGCCTTTGTCATCTATATTACTCATTGCCTTTGAGTGAGGCAGCTTGTATTCAAAATAAAAAGTTTTAAATAAAGCAACAAAAAATCTTTCATTTATTACAATCTTTTTGTTGTTTAACCTCATTTAATGTTTTTAATTTTGTTTAAATGTTGGGGCGAAATGATACTCATACTAATACAATGTAGTACACTATGCCCTAAAAAGGGTTAATAAACCATATTTTCATTTTGCCAACGTTTCGGCCGCATCTATGATGGCTATAAAGATTGATCGAAAATTAAAAAAAAAGAAATATATATATATATCAACATAACAACACCCTGTCATGAAGAGGACTGGTAGGATTCTTCTTTGTCATGTCCTCCTCTTGATTCTAACACACCTGTATATTTTTCAATAAGAAAATTTCAAACTAAAAAATAAGTAGAAAAGAGAATTGTTTTTTATTATTTATTGTTTATCTTTAATAGGTTGAGATTATTAGTTTATTATAATTGTACATATTATATCCGTGGATTCATAAACATCAATATTACTTATTGCCTCTGAATGTGACAAATTGTATTATTTATTCAATGAAAGGAGTTTAAAAAAATGAAATGAACAATCTTCAATCGATTAGACTCTATTAATGTGATTTAGTGGTTCGAAGCCCCGATGATTAATTGACAAATCGTTGACTGCTGTGGTCCAATTAGCTCTATTAGCTGCTGTTTTAGAGATTGAAGACTTCTTTGGAATCTTTCAATGTTAATTACTTTTAAAATAAAAAAATTAAAAATTTAATCGTGAATCGCCCCGTTGAATATTATAATTGTCCTTAAATTTATGTATTTAAGCAATATTAATATATTCGGTTATAAAAATGGAATTTATGATAGCATTAGAGCGGTTGCATTTTTACTTTTGTTAATTGTGCTGAATATAAGTCAGTTATTTATAGCCAAAAAATGATCATTTCTTTATGATGTTAAAATCGATTGGAACCAGTGACAATTTTACTTATAAAGATTATTAGTATTTTGACACGTACATTTGAATATTAAAAATTTCAAATAGACAAAAAAAAATTTATTTTTTGTATTTAAAAAAGTTCGGCATTATTCTTCGAATTAATGCCAGACAGAGAGATGTTATTTGCTATTATTTTAGTAATCTTTGAAACTATTACTTATTAATACTAGTCATCTTTTAAGGAGACTAGTTATTAAAGAAAGCATTATTTTTTTTTTTTTTTTTTTTTTTTTTTTTTTTTTTTTTTTTTTTTTTTTTTTTTTTTAATAATTTTATAAAACCCACAACTGTATAAAATAAAATACATCTACCTAGTGGCTTTCTATTAAATATTTTTATAGTGAGAAAAAGTGGATCTAGCATGACAAGGTCCACAAGACCCGACTAACGTTTACAACTCTTGTACTCCCTGCTTAGTCCAGTCAATAAACATACTGTAGAGTGCATGGAATAAGCGAATTTTTTTTTTAATTCATAGCTTCGTTAGGATTAGTTAGAAGATAAACATGCCCAAAGTCCCCGCTCCTATGGGGTGAGCTAACGGCGGAGGGAGGGGAGAAGATCCCATTTTTGGGTTTCTTGAATATATCTGGAAAATGGTGGACTCTAGAAAAATATGTTTCAAATTAAAGCTAATTGAATTTCCTATAAAATTAATGTTACACATTAACTTAGGATTAATTAACATTTAATCCATTAATTAATTAATGGAACTTCCGACTGTTTTCGAGATATACGTCATTGCAAATCGATAATTTTCGCAAACAAATAAATTTTAACCTCACTTTTTGTCAAACATTTGCTTCTAGTGCCTTCGACAATCGTTTCTCAGAAAAAATGTCAGAATCAAAGTTTTAGAACATTAAATTTACTTTAAATCCATATACACTTTTCTGGCACTTGAAGCAAATGTTTCACAAAAAGTGAGGTACATTATTTTTTTTTTTCAAAAACTTTGAGTATATCTCGAAATCCGTTGAAAGTTCGATAAGTAAGTCTATAACTAATTCTAAAGTAAATTTAATTAGCTTTAATTTTGATTATTAAAATACTTTCCTAGAGTCCACCTTTTTCGAGATATAATCGAAAAACCCAAAAATAGGACATTATTCCGTCTACCCCCAGGGTATCATTTTTACCTTCTAAATGAGTTCAAAATTTTTCGCATATTCCACACAATCTACACCCCTCATTTCAGCACTTACTGACTGGACTAGTTAAGAAGAAAATCCTTCCGGGTACGTGTTATAGTTTTATGGATCAGCATAAAACTCACGTAATATAAACACTTTATTTTCAACCACAAACAGTGCGACTCATTGCACGGTCCCCATGGTACGTCAGCAATAGAAACCTACATGCAGACTTACACATAATTATTGAACTAAGCTATTTCAAAACAAATAGGTTAATATTTCAAGACAAACTTGATGATGATGGCCACCTCAACAGCCCGACAAATATTCCCGACTAAACTTTTCCAAGGCTAAAAAAAAGAGTTGAATCCATTATATCCAGGTGAGGTTAAACGCTAATACTCCGAGGGTTGACTAAATTTACTATAATTGTCCTCTGAGGAGGCATCTTGCCCAAGGACCGACTAGGAAGTGGATATACGAAGCTGCGGAGCTGCGGGAGGAGTGACACACGTGAGAGATAGGACGAGGAAGCGCGAACTGGGTCACGGGCGGAGCGGTCAAGGGTCGCGGGCTGACCCCAATATCACTGCCCTCCTTAGGGCTCTACTATATACCCTATATCTATATCCAGTTCTCTTTATTTATTTATGTATCTGTATTATTTATTTTATTTTATATTATTGGCATAGAGTATATAGATTAAATAAATATTTATTTAAGGTCGGTTTTTTGTTTAAAAACATCAAGGTCTTCACTGCTACGCTCATTATAAAAATCAACTCAAATACAAAAAGAGGAAAATTATTAAATAAAAATAAGAAAAAAAAAATTATAAAAATCGTAATGCTCATTAAATTATATTTAAAGCTACTTATCCACGTTTTCTGCTGTAAATACTCCCTTGAAGGACATATATCCCTTTTAAGATATTACCTTCGACATATAGAGTAAACCAGACAGCTATTGATACCCTTAAGGAAATACTCATACTTTAAATATAGAAAGAATAGTTCAATAATTTGAAATTTGCAGTTATTTTCCTTAATTACTATACTATAAGCTAAACAACAAAGTTCACACCAAACATTATTTCTGGAAAGTATTTTAAGATAGTGACAATAGTTAATGTAAAATCAGTTATTGACACCCTAAGGATATCTTTTAAAATACGGACAGAACTGAAAGTATTTTTACACAGTTGAGTTGTAGAATTGAAAAGGAATTTTATTAATTTTTTTTTTGGTTAAATATATATATTTTATTTTAAAATAGGGTGTCAATAACTGTCTAGTTTACCCTACTATCATATTCTAATAAACCAATTGTCAGGTATTAATTAGCTCTACCACTTTTGGTATAGAGTTCAGAATTCTCTGAGGGTTTCGGAAATGGAGTGGTTGAGAAGCTAGTTGAGAAACTAATGGATTTGAATAGTTTTGGAGTTTACTCTATATCTGGTTTGGGCCAAATCAGTAAAATACGGAACAAACATATGTTTATGGATCAGTTTGTTTGTGATTTAATAAGGAGCATTGTGGATTTTACTAAGAAGTTTGCATTTGAAGTTGGGATACGAGAAAAATTAGTGGAGCTCTGAAGTTCACCTCCGAAAGTCCATACATAATTCCTGTCATATAAATAAATATTTTGCAATTGATTGGGAATTGTATACACTTTTCTGTAATAAAAGAAAAATTGTAACAAATACTTTAATGTGTTAAACTCAAAGAATTATAATTTATGATAAATTTCAATACTAATTGTTCAGCTTTACTGATTAGTTCTGTTAATTTTTTCCACTACGATTTTCATTCGGAGATTATTTTACATGTTCAAGAATCTATGTAGGCTTAATACCTAACTTTTTTTTTTTTTTTTATTAGCTTCATTAATACCTTAAGACCTGAAATAATAACAATTAATAAAAATCTGAAGCTGGCAAAATCCTTGAAAATGTAGGTTTAAAATAATTTATAAATAACCTATGTTTTTTTTTGTTTTGTTTTTTTTTAATTTAATTATGCAGCAAAGCAAGAAACATAATTTTGGTTTGGGTAAAAGAAATAATGAATAAAAAAATGGGTAAAATGAGCAATATGGGTTACGGTGAATAACAATAACGGAGAGATAAAACAATTAAAATATTTCAATCATGAATAGTTACTAGTATTGAATAAACTATATGTATCTGAAGATAACAAACAATGTTTTGGTAATTCTTGATGTATTAGGCCTAAGTTTTAATGTTTCATCTAAAAAAAAATATTTAAAAAAAAAGTTTTTAAATACTATAAAACTTTGCACACATTTTCTTTAGGATATACACATACATACAATGTTCTGAGGGTATTTTTCCAAAGGGCGGGTTCACTCATCTTTCAGAGAATAACCGACGTGCAAGTTAAAAAAATAATAAAATAAAATAAAACAAATAAAAATTAATAACAGCTATATATTTCAAAATAAGTGGGAAAGATACCACTCGAATTTACTTCCTATTAAATTATTATACAGACATTTAGAACCAGCCATCAAGTTATAAAGTTATGTGCTTAGATGTGAAATAGAGTACGATAAGATGTACAGTAAGATGTCGAGAACAGAGCGGAGACTGCTGACGGTGTGTCTGCCACCTTGACCTCCTTACTTGCAGCGGTTTATAGCCCATATTCCTCGTTGGAGAACAATAGCGAATAGCGGGAGGTCAAATAGAAATCTTATTATTATCTTTTATATTTTATGTTTTATAATTTCTTATATTATAAATTAAATATCGTGTATATGGGTCGTTCTCCCATAACATACGAATTTGTGTCCCGAAGCGATTGCGGTTTCTACATGAAATTTCCTGCAAACCAACTGTAACTAGTAGGCGCAAGGTACTCATAAACGTAAAGTAGTTTTTCCATGGTTACTGATTAGTTTTCATGGTTATATTTGAATTAAAAACATCTAAATCTATTTCCTTCGTGTGTCCCATAACATGAGTTGGTAAAGTTAAATGGGAATAAGTTCTCCATTTCTGCAATTATTAACTTACTTTTTTTTCTAGTGCCTCAGGTAAGCTGCAATATATTGAATTTTATAATTGAAACAAAGGCTAATTGCTAACAATAAGAAGAATGACTTCTAATGCCTGTGTCCCCTAGGGTCAATTTTTTCCCTCACTTTTTTTGAAAGAGCCCGCCAAAGCATAACCAAGATTCATTCCATTATATTTCAGGGTCACAGCATTGCAGAAGGTTCCAGCCAAACCGAAGGTAACCTAACTTACAAAATGTTTCCTTTGTGTCGAATCATGTGTTCCAATCGTGTCAGTCGTAATGCTATTTCCCTCACTTTGTGTTTTTTCAAAGAAAGTAAGTTTGATTTTTGTGTTCTTTGCATTGAGGTATGTTTCCCTTGTTGTTCAGAGTTCCATTTGTTTTTGTTTTGAAATACGTATAGTGTTGTTAATCCTAAAGGAAACTCAAAATTCTTTATCCATCATACCTAAAGTGAGGGAAATAGATAATAGCAGGAAAAAATGTTAGTGAAATAACATAAAAAAGACTTTTTATTTATATTTTCACTGTTTATATCAATTTAATATAATATTCATCATATTAATCTAAAGTTCGGTTTAAAAGCTTTAATCTATATTATGTCTCATCATTTTGATTTTTTTTCATGCAAGTTTTATGTTTAGATGTTTAATTAATGTTAACTAATATCTTTTAAACGACTAGTTGATATCATACTCAATAACAGTTATTTTGTACTATAAACATTGTATTATTTGAATAATGAATGCCTTCTATTTCCCTCACACCCTCTCAGTTTCCCGCACTTTCATGATTTCTATCATGATCGTAAATTTGCATATAAGCTGCATTCTATTAAGGGATTTTTCGCTAGTGCCATTAGTAGACTTTTATAAAGACTTTTATGAAGAAAAACGTTTTTGTACATAACTTTTTCCTATTGGAATCACAATGTTGAAATTCTGACAAAATGGTAGAATGACCCATATCTCCTTGTAAGATTAAATAAACAAGTATCCTTAACCACTTGTTTATTGAATGCTACTAGAATTTAAAATTTTGTCTTCCATTTTGCTTTGAGAAGTCTATTTACTATTTTCTCTCTGGCTACTTTTGAACAAATTTGAACCAATAATAAAAGATTTTTATTTTTTTGTAAGAAGTTTCTAAAAAGAAAATAGATAGATATGTCTATCTAATAAGGAAACTTTCGGAAAATTTTCGATCGGAGAATCACCAAAAGAGCTAGAGTGAGTCAAAAAAAGTCGCGATAGTACAGGGAAATAAGACGGAAAAATGCCTAAACCTAGAATTCCAAAAATTAAAAGGTCTGACTACTGGAAATAGTTCACCTCCCTACTTGCAGCGGTTTATAGCTCATATTCCTCGTTGGAGAACAATAGCGAATAGCGGGAGGTCAAATAGAAATCTTATTATTATCTTTATATTTTATGTTTTATAATTTATTATATTATTAATTAAATATCGTATATATGGGTCATTCTCCCATTACATAAGAATTTGTGTCCCGAAGCGATTGTGGTTTCTACATGAAATTTCCTGCAACCCAACTGTAACAAGTAGGTGCAAGGTACTTAGCTCTTAAACGTAAAGTAGTTTTTCCATGGTTATTGATTTCTTTTCATGGTTATATTTGAATTAAAAACGTCAAATTCTATTTCCATAAATCCCAAAAATAAAAAGGTCTGACTACTGGAAATAGTTCACCAGCCTAAGATATAAATGTGATAAAATGTTTTCTTTGATGTTGCGTCGGGTTTGGGAGATGGAGAGGGGAAAGGGTTGATCGTATGTTCTTAGCTGTTTGATCAAATAACTCGGAAACCGTTACTTTAAGCACATTTTGTGTTCTATGCATTATTAAAGTAAACCAAATTTGCACCGATTTGGGTTCTATTCATTATTTTCTCAAATGAACATTATTAGAGCTCTGTGGGAGGGAAAGATTGAAGAGATTGGCTAACTTGCGGTGAGTCGCAGTTCTCAGCGAAAAAACGTTTGTACCAGCGCGCTGAGAACCCTGAACTATTGTGAAATCTTGATTTTTTTTCGGCACAATGTTCACTATAACTCCAAAAATATTTTTTAGATACGTAAATTCTTTTTTACATCTCAAAGCAGGTTAAATTTACAATCAGATTCCGTTTGCGAATTTTTTATTAAATCCCGTGAAATACCGATGCCACCACGCTAAAAACCACAATTATTTTTAAATAAACATAATAACACAAAACGAAAACGATCTCACATGTCACTCAAATGTTTACTGTCCAGAATGAACACGATGAAAGAATGGTTCCAACTGCTCTCTCTGTGCTATCTTACTACTGAATGGCTCTATCGACATTCCTCGCCGCCAGTCTTCAGTATCTCTCTTAGCCACTAGGGAGGGGTGCCCATATTTACACCTGTGCCCGTTTTTACATCTTTCTCTTTCTCTCTCTCTCTCTCTCTCTCTCTATATATATATATATATATATATATATATATATATATATATATATATATATATATATATATATATATATATATATATAATTACTTTTATGTCTAGGACAACATAACTAGTCTAATCTCATTTGGAATCGCTCTGTCCTCAAAATAGCCGACAGATCTGCTGGACTTGAGACCTGTTGATTGAATTATGTCTTTAATGGACTCGATAAGTTGCCGCCGGGAAGTTGGGAACAGATAGTGGGCTCAACCTTGTTAGTGCGGATCGGAAACTGTTGCTTGGGCTAGCAGGAGGTCCTCTATATATTATAGTCAATATTTGAACTAAACGTTATCATTTTATATTAAACCTCAAATCGGGTTCTATACACCTAAATTATCTTCGGTTGTATAAAAGGATATGAATAAATCCGAATTTATCACCTTAATAATTATAATTCAGCTGATGAGATTGTAAAAAAGTAGACACGAAAATTTATTCATCAGGTTTCTTCTAATGGTTTAGAGTGACTGTTCAATATTAAACAAAACAACAGTATAGTCCAGTAAAATAAGGCTCCAAAAATCCGTTTTCAAGAAAAAACTGCCGAACTTTTATTCTCAACGTATCTTTATGTTTTATGGCGTGCTGAATCCGAATATGAAGTTTACTACCACGGCAGACGTCAGCTTCATACTCAAAATCGCTAAAAAAAACGCCTAAAATATTGGTTATTTTCGGTGTTTTGCCTATAACACGAAAACTAAGCTTTTTTTCGAAAAAAGTCTTTAAATATTAATTATAGCTGGAATTATCACCTACAGAATGAAAAAAAAACTACTCCGAAATCGGACCATTTACCGCGAAGATTTGGTTTTGGGAAAAAGTGTAGAAATTGGCCAACAGGCGGTCAGTCCCATTTCTCCGCGAAAACATGTTTGCCATACATTTTACAACTCCGAAACTATATTGCTGATTCTAAATTAATTTTTTTCATCTTAAAGCTGATTAAATTTACTATTAGACTATTAAATATGAAGATTTAATTATGCCTATTAAAAGCACGCTAAAAAATCCGTACTCTTGCAAAATCTACGTTTTTTTGGCACATTTTTCGCTTTTACTCCAAAACTATTTGTCCGATTCCAAATTTCATTTTTTCATCTCAAAGCTGTTTGAATTTGATACTAGATCGTATACATGTAATTAATATTGAATCCCGTGAAACACCCTTGCTAGCATGATAAATGTTTATATTTTGCCAAAAAAAATAATACTATGAAACAATAGATATCTATGCTGATATCCAGATGCTGATATCTGGTCTAGGCCAAATCAGCAGCATATGGAATTTTATTAGGATTTTTATGGATAAGTTTGTTTGTGACATAATAAGGAGTATTGAGGATTTAATGAAGAGTTTTAGGTTGTTAGGATTGGATATTATAAGAATAGGAAGGTTTATTGGAAAAAAAAAAAATCACATTTTTGGAAAATCGTACATATTGTATTTCAATACTTCTGATGGGATTGGAGATAAAAACCTGAAACTTACACAAATCTTAGTTCTTATTTATTTTTCAAGAGAATAAAAAAAAAAAAATTCTTGTGTATTTTACTAACAAACTAAGAAAAAAGTTATAATACCTCAAAACAACCAAATATCAGTTAAGAGCGATACTTTTTAACTCTGGTCTTGTTGGAGATAAAAATATGAAATTTATACAAATTTTAGTGTTATGTACCTGTTTCATAAAATAAAAAATTTTTATCCAAGAAAAAAAATCTCAAATTCAAAAAGACAATTTTTTTTATTAAATTCATAACAAATTAAGGGTTTTCATAATACAATTAATATTATTTGGGGTTATACTGCTAAGATATATTAACAAAAAAATATCTGATTGGTATTGACTCTTTTTCTACTTAACAAAAATTTATAAAAAGTAAAATTTCGATGGATTTTACATTTAATTTGTCCTGTGATTTTCATATGGATTAAAGAAAGATAGCTAAATAAACTACTGAACTTTTTCTTACAAAATCATAAACAGGATGGTTTTAATTTTATCATTCAAGGAGAAATACTTTTAATGTTATAAATGTTCTTATAATCCCTCGTAATCACAAATTAGGTGAGTGCACCAAAACAAAAATGGCCACAATAAATAAACTGACAATGAGTAAAAATAAAAAAAAAAAAAAAAAAAAAAAAAAAAAAAAGGTTTTTAAGTGTTAAGATATAGGGGAAACAACTTGTAAAGTTTGATCATTGTTATAAATGGCCAAGCAAAAAAATTTTTTATTTATTTTTTTTGGATTATTTTAAATGGAATGAATGACCTTTTATCGAAAATACTGCTGCTACATTATTTCGTGGCATTGCGACATTAAAATGTTTTCAAATAGAAAATAGATTGTCACAGTAAAGTAATTTTAGCCTCATGATTCTAATTACTAAAGAAAAAAAATGTTTCTCTTCTTAGAATATCATAGACGATATTCACTGTGTTTTTTTTGTTTTTTTATATTAAAATTGTGAAAATTATTATTAATCATCGCAATTATTAGTTAAATAAATGGTAGTACTGTAATAAAAAAAAAATTTTCCTTCAAAAAATCGTTAAAAATAGTGACAAAAAAAAAGGTAACTTAAATGTGGGTCACAGTCCATACTTGTCGGCTTCACTTTTGAACTTTATTTGGGTATCGTAAAGTTTTTGACCTGAGCCTAGATCTTTGAGATTTCACTTTTCACAGCAAAGTGATAAGTAGTGTGTAGTCGGGGAACGTTTCTTGTTACCTTGAAATTTTAAATAATGGAATTAGGGATCCGTTATGGTTATGTTTAAAAGTGAAACTCATAGCTATATTAATATCATTAACGCTAAATTCCTAAAATTGTCACTACTTATCCTTTTTAATACGCTTTCATTAACTTCACCTATACATAACGGAATCTTTCATCGTAATTTTCATTAATTTTCAGCTATCTGATTAAATTGAAAATTTGTACACGTTTCAAGGACCAGTGACAATACTACAATTACACAACTTTGTTCTAGCGTTCTCACTTACTCTAGTTAAATTACCCCCAAAATGGGGTCTACCATGCAAAAGGTGAAGTAGTAGGTTTTACGTTTTTATATGGTTCAGATGGGTCCTAAGAATAAAATATCAAAAATCATACTAAACTTGATAAGGGGAAAATGTTTGGAGGGGGGGAGGGCTAGAAAACTCAAACTTTTTGAACTTTTTTCAGATTTTGGAAAAAATACAAAGAAAAATGCTTTCAATCGAAAAAAAAATTATTTATAAAATTAAAGATTAATACACTATGCGTCTAAATACATCCCTTAAGGTGAATTTGATTAAGGCGTTCAGCCACAATCAATTGTCAAACATCGTAGAATTTTGCCAACTTTAAAAAGTTAGTTTTTGTCATGTTCGAGAGTATATATATTCAATCAAGAAATGTTATACAATAAAAGTTTTTGATCATTACATTTTACGCAAGATAGGATTTTTAAAGTAAAACTTTGCCCATTCCAACTCTGAGATTTGTCAGACAAAAAATTTAAAAAATGTTGGTTGCTTTTGGAGAAACTCAGTTAAAAATGCAAACAAATCAGGAATAGTACAGGGAAATTAGTTTCGAACCTTTAACTCAATAAATTAAAAGGTCAGACTGCTGCAAATTGTTCACCAAACATTTTTTTTAAACTATGATTTTAAATTTAATAAATTAATTTAAAAATTATTGATCAATATTTTTACAGAATCAAACTCTTTAAGGCTCGTTGCACACACACACCGGTTTTGGACGGCCGGTTTTTTACCGGTCGTCCAAATTTCAATAGTGAACGACGTGTCAAATAGTAACCTTGCACAAACACCGATTTTTTGCCTACCGGCAAAATGCCGCTGAGTTGCCGGCGCCTGCCACTGCATTATAATTACTGTTTTATGCACTATAATTACAAAAACTACTACTTGTTTGAGTTACTGAATCGAATGAAACAATATCAATTTGTTAATCAGAAATTGTTAAAAGTTTTTGGTCGAAAAGTCAAGAATAAAATAAAATTATAATTCTACTAATTGTTTGACCAGCAAAAAGTCGGTGTGTGTGCAACTAGCCTTACGGTATTCATTTACTATCTTAAATAATTTTAAATATATTAAAAATTTAGTTTCCTCCTTGTTTTTGAAAAATATAACCAATATGCAATGTACCTTAAAAACAAATTTATAATCATGAATTTCTCACCCAAAATTTGAATTTAATTTTACTTACAAAATATATCAAGGTTTTTATATTCAAGATAGAATCTATTATTATAGCTTATTTGTGAATTGAACGTACCGCAATGTGATACTCATCTGATCAGAGCTCATTTATTATTTATTAATATATATAATTCTTCAATAGTTTAAAAACATTTAAGTTACATTATTATCAGATAAATAGAGTAGATACGCGTAATCTTATTTAATAACCTCAAATTGTTTATAATGTCATATCATTCACGATTAAAATAATTTTGTTGTTGCTATACAAATTTTAAGGAAATACGGCTAAAGAAATATAATTAGGTCATCAACACATAAACATTGGATAGATGGTAATATCCGACAAAGATTTCAATCCAAATTTTTTTTTTGTGATTTTATTTATTTAATGTGATTTTAAAAAAAATATATTTAGAACATACAGTACCTCAAAATAAAACATGCATTTATGTCCCCAAAATATGGTTTATAAATATTAACTTTTTTTTTATTATTTTCGATTATAATTTATACAAAAGTGTGTTTAAACTTTGTTTATAAATTTCTTTTTTTATCAAAAATGTTTTTCTTTATCTACTTTATTGATTTATGTTATTGTAGTTTTAGGTGTCGTATACAACAATCTCAGGTTAGAGGCACCGTCAACTGACAATACAAAATATAACATCAATAAATAAATTTTATTAATTAAACTGAAATTAACAAATTTACTTAAATATATTTTTTTATTTTTGAAGAGAAAAGATTTGACCCCGGTTGGGATTCGAACCCAAGTCTCCACCTCTCCAGCGTGGTGCCTCATCCACCAGGCCACCGAGCTCGTATCCGAACCAGGGGAATCCTTTCTCTTCACTTGATCCATACCCCCGGGCACTCGCAATTGCGATGTACAATTCGGGGATGAATGTTCAATTTGAACATTACTTTTAATTGGATCTATTGACAAGCTGTCCTATATATTAAATTATGTAAATTAACAAATTTACAATTAAAAAAATGTAATTTATACTAATAATTAATACGAAACTAAATAATTAAAACAACAATTGTTTCTATTGTTTCTATTTTAAAGTAGATAATAGTAACAGATGTAACTAATTATTGTTAATTATGTGGATAACATTTTTTTAAACTCATAATAAGTTACAACCTAAGATTTTCATCATGTTTTCGATTATTTTTATACATTTATTTGTTATGAATATTGTATGAATTAATATGCTTTTGTTTATAGCTTATTAATAAAAAATGTGACAGATAGTAATATTTGGTATTGTTTAAGAATTAAAAACAAATAAATAGGAAATTTATCGAAATCTACGTATATTTAGGTCAGTAATAAGGTTGTTAAAAAACAAAATATTTTATGTTGTTTTCCTATCCATAAGTAAACTAACCCTTTCATACTTTTAGGGTTATGACACCATATTTTCACTTCACTGTGAAAAGGGAAAGTAACCCTTTTGGTACAACATTGGCCCATTTCAATGCAGTCTCAGTCCTTCTCTACCTGAAGTCATATTTTTTGAATACTCCAAATACCTCTTGGGAATATTTTGTCATGTATTTTAATTAAATAAAAATTTCAAAGTTTTTGTTTTGTTTTTTACCACATAATGAAAGTTATATTGAATTTGTTTTACATGTTCCATTCATCATACAGTAGAATACAATGAATTCTACATTATTGAAATGTAAATAAAACATTATAAAAATCTATAAACTAAAGCAAAGTAAATAATTACGGTGATTTAAGATATTAATATATTTCACTAAATATATGAATTTTCATATTGTATGTTATTAAAAATAAACAAATATATGAATATTTCAACAATTGAACATAAAAACCCATTATAAATGTTTGTATATATATATATATAATTGAAATAAAAATACTACATTGTTTAAAACAGAGTGACAACATTGTTTAAATTTGATATCCAATAATTAATTTTAAGATATTTGTCGACTAATGAAATTCAAAAAAATAAACATATCATTTATGGGAGTACAGAAAACCATACTTACAACTTTTTCCCAAAAATAATTTTTTATACTCTTGCGCGTTAGACCATTCAAATAAGCATGTTCTATCGATTATAATCGATTTAACTATTTTAAAAACTTCCATATAAAATATATGGAACTTTATGATATAGCTATAATAAATATTTTATTTATGAGAATACATAGTGTATTATTACATCAATAAATATGATAGAAAATTAATAATTGTGTGATAAAACGTTTGAAAAATAAAATAGTAATTCATCTCTTTTTAATGCACCGTGTCTCTATATAGTTTTTATCAGGCCTATTTAAATTAAAATTTAATTTAATTAATTACTTTACTGTATTCATTTATTTATTATTGGATCTTTTCTTTGTTCTGTTTAAATACTTAACCGTGAAAATATGTTTTGTATATGCTCTTTTATCATCTCAATTACTAACTGCCCTCGACTGTTTATTGAATATTTGTCAAGTTTCTTTAAAATAATTAGATTAAATTCAAAATTTAATTCAACTCAAAATATTCAAAACAACACTTTTCGTATTTCCATTTATTGCTAATACCATCATTTTAATACCATTATCATATCTGCTTTATGTCTGTACTCCTTCTTTAACTTGCAGAACCATATTTAATTCTTCCCGTTTTCTAAGCATAGTTATGTTTTATTCTTTGAAGAATTTATTCTTAAATACTCAGTTTATTAACTTTAAATTTTTACTTTCAAATAAGAACAATGGTAATCAACAAAAATATAATATAAGTATTTATTAATACATAAATCCCAGGGGGTACAGAGGAATATGCCGTCATTCTGAAGTTCAAATATTTAATAATAAAATTAAAACATATTGTAAAATTGATAAACGATTTCGCCGAAAACCTTTTTTTTTTTTTTTTATTAACTTAGTTAATACCTGAATATTATTCAAATTTAACATCTCATATGTTGCTAACGTTATTTTGCCAAAACTAGATTTCTATTCTTTCGTAATAATCTTTCTATTCACACAAATCCAATACTTTATTTACTGGCTTTCTACTCTATTCCCTAGAATTCGTTTTGGTGAAAAAAAGATGGTCTTCAAACATAACACCACGGTTTTACAAGTCATGTTCCTTATTCCTTACATTTACATGGTGTATTATTTGTCAATTTTAATAATGTCCATAAAAAAAATACAGTAGGGTTGGAAAGGGAATATATATGACTTGTAATAAAAAAAAAAATTATCTTTGACTATTTTTGACTTCTAGGTTAAAAAGTGAAAACTTTATGGTAAGGAATAAAACTTTATGATGCTTAAAGAAGTATTTGAAGTCGTGCCGACAGAGGGATGGGCCAGTAACCCATATTCCCTTACACCTGTGAACATTTACAAGGGAAAAGAAAACGGTCAATTGTACCTATAAATCAGTCAGGATTTGTATTTAGAACTGATATTATGCTAACTTTATTTTATAGTATATAGTCGTTTATAATTAGGGTTGATATTATTGTAAATCGATATTAGTGAACAATCAATTACATTTATTGATAAATAACATCAATTACAATTAATTTGGTTATAAATGAAAATCGTGTTATAGATAGCATAATTATAATAACATATATTACTCGGAGAAGTGGATTTTACAGAAGCACTATTTTCCACTATTTTTCCAAGATAAAACCGTGTTATTCTGGTTCAGGGAATGAATAAGTAATGAGCATGAAAAGATGATTATTGGTACGTTTCAAGATTGTGAAGAATGTCTGATTTAAATGACAAACTTTTAATATAAACTGTATATTGTCAACTAAGTCCAAAATAAGAATGCTTCAATGGCGTGGAAACTTTCATTCATGGAAATGCTCCTGAAGATCGGAAGGAGAATACTGCAAAGAATAATGGCCCAACAATATCTCAGGGAAGTTACAGTTTGAGATCTAATAAAGAAAGATTTGAAATTCATTCCTCATTTTTTGACAAAGACAGATTTCAAATTATTAGGATGATCTTGCTGTCAAGAGAAGAAGAAATCAAACTTCAACGACAAATATAGATCTACACATTTTAATACTGTATCGCAATTTAATTATGATTAATTTATCTTATTTTGTTTTTTCTTTGTTATTTATTGTAATTTACAATTTCGCTTATTCTGACTATCGTTCTGATTTCAAATTTATTTATTTAAATTTAAAATGGACATTTATTTCAAAATTATTATTGCCAATACCAATGAAATCGCATTTATCATAAATTATTTAAATAATGTTATTAGCGAATTCAGTGTTTCAAATTTGGATTAAAAAATAAAATAGACAATTTCCAATGTAGACTTGGGCCACTGGCGGAATTTTCCAGAAGGATGTTCTAGTTTATTATTAATTGAATAAGGAAGTGTTTCCATGCAGAGGAGCCTCGGTTTACGCAGGAAACTTCATCAGGATTTTAGATAACTGCAGAGAATACGATGCAGTTGTTAGTGCGAATGTTACTACAACAATTAGAATTGATGAATTGAAGCATGTAAATGGAAAAGGCTGTAAGTGCCAAAAATAAAATAACAGATTTTTAATTGGAAAATGAATGAGTTCCATCGCCAATGTAATGGGAACAGTGTACGTACCTTCCTTGGTACCAAGCCCTTCATGATAGTTACGTACCAATGTTTCCATTACACTGGCGATGGAACTTATTCATTTTCCAATTAACAATTTTTTATATTTTATTTTTGGCACTTACAGCCTTTTACATTTACATGCCTCAATTGTTGCCACTCCTATTGGAATTTATGTCTGTAGACTGAATAATCCATATAACAATGTGTTGTGTTTTGAAATGTTTTTAGAACTGATGATGATTTTATTTATTTATTTTATTTTATTTTTTACGTTTTCTCTTTTGTACTTCTGTATTCGACTATTCTTTAGCCCTGATGATACCCATCACTGATAAGGCCGAAACGTTGGCAAAAAAAATGTTTTTGAATTAAGAAACATTGCCTAATTTTTACCACTGACTCCTCTCAACATCCATTATAGTACTGTTATTAGAGTGTTAGAGTGAACTAGAGTACACCATAATTCGATAGACTGTTTGGAGGGGGCCCATCATTCAAAAACATTAAATTATTTAAATCACTTTTTTAATTAATTACACTGGTCAACACAATTTTGGTTTCCTTCATTTTTTTTATTGTTATTGGTTATTTCAAAGGCCCTGACTATGTAAACAATACTGGAAGATTGCTAACAGCTTTATTTTGTGAAATATAAAGTTTTACTTTTTTTATTAAAAAATATAAGGAAATTAATACATAATGTTAACAAAATTTTATCGAGCCTTATTATCAAATGATCTTTTAGAGGATTTTCTAGAATAAACGGCTTTAGGTAGATCTCTTTGCATAAAATATTTGTGTATTCTTCTTTCAAAGTCTTCGAATGTGCAATAGGTATGGATCCGTACTTGTTACTGCTGTGGAACAAAACACACTTCTTTCGCTGCTGGCAATAAAAATACAACAATCCTTATGCTTTTAGCTTGTTTAACCTATCTGTTGTAAAATACCACCAACATCATTACAAAAGACTGAATCCTTCTCTTGAGAAAAATACGGTAACAGATTCTTTTCTCGGGTACGATAAAAAGTAATGTTGGTTTCGGGATTAAGCAAATTTTTTTCTTTTAAACAAGACGTGAAGTTTATTTCGGTAAGTTCAGATCCCTAACTAAGTCATTTAGTTATTTTTGATTAAATGGTTGAGGTTCTGAAAGGGTACATTTGTAATATTGATCAGAGTCGTCACTTCATATATTTTGTTCGCGTTCACAGAGATTTGGATCATCAGAGGATTTAGATGTGCTGGGTTGTACCTCTCGTGATTTTAATTGAGATCGTTGAGCAGATAAGTTAGGATATGACCACATACTTCGAGTAGCAGTCGTCATGATAGTTTTGAGGTTCTCGCCAAATCATGGGAGTTACGAACTTCACTGCATCTCTTTTCCAGCTGGACCATAACCGTAGACACACAACACATTTTTGGCAAACAATATGAGGAAACTTTGGCTTGTCCTGATTGTACAAATCAATTTTGAAGTATTGATGACATGCAGTTTTTACAATGTCTGATATAGGTTTTCGATATTTTTCAAATATATATTCGCCACAAATATAGCGAAAACAATCTGGATTAAGCACACAACACCGCCTGGACTAACGCATATCGAAATCAATAGCAGAATATATTTTAATGTCCTATACAAATTTAAAATCTAAGTAAAAATACTGTATAAGGTTGGTAGGCTATAACACAAAAACAAAAGCTGTTAGAGAAACATTGTTGTCATATTTACAAAATGTGTATCAAATTAAGTTAGAAACAATAAAATAGTCACAGGAAACAAACAATATCTTTATTTTTGTTGACCAGTGTTATTTATTTATTTATTTTTTTTTTTTTTTTTTTTTTACAGATTCATTCAATATTAGATCAATAAAAAAGAAAAAAAAATCCAGTGAATTTAAATAATTTTAAATTTGTACGCCTGAACTGAAAAGGGTTAACAATGGACAGCTTATATGAACATAAAACTGGTTGATATTTATTTCATGGAGGACCTATGGGACATATCTCGCTTCGAATAGGATAGTAACTTGTAGCATAACACTTCCTGCCCAAGTTGAGGTTAATAAAGTTGCTGAATCCCAATATACAACTACAACAAGATGTATTCTATGCAGTTTAGATAATATGAGCATTTAATTCTTTGTAAAATAATAAATTAAAGCAGTTTGTTGACGAGTAAAGTAAATGAAAATTGATGTTAAACAATTCCTACAGTTTCAGGTAAAGGAATGAACAGTTACAATTATATTATATTATAGTTTTTAAATTACTTCATTTGCCACCTAATAAAATAGACCCCCACCCAGAAGACATATCCATGTCAAAAATTCCAACAGGAGTGGAAAATAATTCTTCAATCCCATTTATAAAGATCCTTCTATACCATCATTCCCACTTCGAGTAAAAAATGTCCCATTGACTTTTAATATAGTACTATAATCATCATTAAAGTGCTCCAGTGTGTAGATTCTTCCTATGTTTATTAAATTTAGGTATAGTTTTAAATCTTAATAGAATGAAATAAAATCTGCACATGTATACTAAGATTATCTGCCTGAATAATGTATCTGATTATTTTATATATCGTTGAAAAATATAAGGAAACCTTAAGAAGACTATGGGGGGACGACCCAGAGCGGAGGCTGACCTCGGCGACTGACCTACATCGACATTTCATTAACAAAACTGACCTCCTTCCATTGTTCCAGCTGCCTCAGTATTCCAGCCCGCTGAGGACAATTTAGGGAGCCATTGTATTTAGCAATGTTTGTTGAAGCTGCAATAATCGCTATTGTTGTTGCAGGCCCTTTGCTGATAGCTGTAGTAGGTCCAATGCATCTTGTTGGTTACCACCATCGACGATACCCCGGTGTACGAGTATATTATGTCTGTTGAGATTTCTAGACATTTCGAGTTGAACGAAGATATTATGCAGTATATGATAAATGGACAAGATGAAGTGTTACATAAAGCATATGATAAGAAATAGATAAACAATAGAGATATACTTGAGGTACGCCTGATGGCATAGAAGGATCAACACAATTAGGATTGATGAATTAATTGCCACTTCTATTGGAATTATTTTATTAGAAAACTAGTTTCGAATGCTATCTTCAGTTTTAAAACATAGATTTTTTTTTTTTTTTTTTTTAAGACAAGAAATAAAATATTGGTACTACCTGAGGATATCTAACAGATGCCTGAAATATATATATCGTGGAAGACGAGAGGGCCAGGTATGTTAGATAAATCTTATAAATTATTATTAATAATAAATGAATAAATAAATAAATACATACATAATAAATAATAAAATCGTTTAAAACCGATCCAGAATTTGTTTAAAACTGTTACATAAATCGTAACCAGAAGGTCGTGGGTTCGAATCCCACCTGGGCGGGTTAATATTTATCTCGTGGACGAAATGAATCTTGACCTTCCTACCCAGGTCAGTGGAGGATTTCAGTGTAAGTCTTGCCCCCCCCCCCACCCAAAAAGAAAAGTAAAATATTTATAGTGTGTACTATCAAATATTTAAAGAGATAGTTTTTTTTTTCAGAGTCCAGATTATTTTGATATGATCTGGAATGTAAGTCTGTGAGCTAGAAGTCTAGTACCCTACACGCTGTATCTAGCACCTCTTACAAACATTAACAACTACTGTTATATAAATTCCTTTGAATTAGCTATATTTTATATAAGTTGGAAACAATTTTATTTAAAATATAAAATATAAAGGGATATGAAATATACAACATCGTTCTTATCTCTTCTTTTTTTATGTAAGTTCATTTTTTTCTGCATTATTTATTTGAGAACATTTGCAACGCAAGTTTTATCTTGCTGGCATAAAGAATATTTCCCCATTTTTTCATTCCTTCTACTCCTTTACCATCACCTTCCTCTATTCCTCCCATAATTCATTCCATTTTCCCCCCTCTCTGTCTTTAACCTATGTTCCATCAGGCTCCTCCTTTACTTTTATTTTAGGTTTAGATTTTAAATACCTTTTTAGTCAAAATTCCTTATAGCTTATCCAAAATATTTTATCATTTTGGTTTAAGTGGAATTGAGATTTTTTTTCCTTTAGGGTCTTTTTAAAACTAAGAAAGAAAAAAATGTTCTCTTCTAATAATCCATTTTAAGATTAATGCAAGCCTTTCTATTTGATTTTTCATAGTTACCTACAACCCTATTCAAATCAATTAGTGAGGTGTTATATACATTTTTAAAGACATTTTTTAGACAACTGTCTTGATTAAAGAAAATGTTCAGAATGTTAATAAATATTAATTGTATAAATATTACTTCAAATGAATACTATGAATTTCAAATTTATTAATAAAATTAATATAATATACAAAAAGATGGTCTAGAATCATATTCTTATATGCATCTTAGTCAAATATTGCATGACTATTTGTTTAATTAATGACTATTTTTTAAATTTAATTTAACCTCCCCTTTCGAACACCCAAAAGTCTCTTTTTACATTACCTTTTTTTCTAGTAAGTTTCTCTTTAGCTATCAAATGTTTCGGTAATAGAATTGGTCTCAGTTCAATGTACCTTAGTTGAAATTATTGGGTTTTATTTAATAGTACAAAAAATTTTTTTTTTCAATATTTTGTTCACTGAGGTAGTATATTGGATGATGTTTCTAATTTTTACTAGAATGAATTCACACTCATTAATTTTTTTTTTCTACCAATGAACAAAAATCTTCAGATATGAATGCTCTTTATATTATTTTTATTTACTTTAAATTGTTTTGGTAAGAATAGATTTTTGTTTCTGCATATGTAGTATACAAATATATATATATATATATATATATATATATATTATTTAAATTGTTTTGGTAAGAATAGATTTTTGTTTCTGCATATGTGTATATATATATATATGTGTGTGTGTGTGTGTGTGTGTGTGTGTGTGTGTGTGTGTGTGTGTGTGTGTGTGTGTGTGTGTGTGTGTGTGTGTGTGTGTGTGTGTGTGTGTGTGTGTGTGTGTGTGTGTGTGTGAATACAAAAATATATATATCACTTATAGAATCGAATCCAATTGACTAACTGCCAAATCGGATAAAATAGAATATTGCGAATATATCGAAGGATTTTCAAAGGCATTAGGACAATTACAGAGCACGAGACGGCATCTTTTTGGAAATTTCATTTGATCGTAACCACATTAGGGAAGGACAAACAATGTACCTATATCTTGAAAATTATTTTTCAAAAATTCAATATTACTGTTGTACTTTTTCAATACTATTTTTGTCTTTGTTTTCATGGACAAATGGATATGATATAGAATTTAATATATTAATATAAAACTGAAGTTGGGTTAATAGACTAAATATTGACTTCTTTTTCTTCTGGAAAATTAATTAAAAAGAGCGTTTTTGTTAGTTTAGGTTCTTCATCATTATATGCATAAACATTTTTTTTATTTTTAGGCTCTTACGATTTCGGCCCGTACAGTGAAAAGTGAAAGTGAAGAAGATGGTACAGCTGTTTACCCTCCCCTACTCCCCTCGAAGGGATCAAAAGAGCACCGCCAGACACTTGACCCAGTGAAGAGACTACCTGCGCCAGTTAACTAACGTTTTAGTATCTCTAATAGAAAAAGGTCAAAACCAATAAAAATGTCATAACAAATCAATTTGACTGTATGGATATAAATATAGCCTAATACCTAATAGTAAACAATCAATAATAAAGCCATTAACAGTCATGTTTAAAGTTAAGAACTATAAAATGAGGCGAGAATTTATAATATATTTTTACTACAATGATAAATTTTAGTATAGAAATATTTTAAAGTTATTTTTCTTTAAAAGCTATATAATATTTCCCAGGATAAGGGATAAAGGAAAGAGAGCTGAATTCGCAAAAGAGGACAATTCTTATCGTAGTTGTTTAAAATTTATATTTAAAAAAATAATATATACGAGTATATTAAATAATAAATAATATGATATATGGGTCATTTTCAAATAAAATGGAAATTTAGCTTTCCAAAAATCCTCAAAAAAAAAAGTTACTTATTCATGTTCTGTGGCATACTATGATGTTGCCAAACTACTTGAGAATATATACCTGAGTTGGTTCGTCAAATTTTAGCTTCCTTGATTTTTAATGAATTTTAAAATAAATAAAACCTTTAATAATTTGACTTACGTAACCGGGTTTGTAACTTTGCATTATGATTTTTATTCAGCTTTTGGTAAAGGATACTAAAGGTTGCTAATTAAAAGTGATTTCCCAAGAAGAGCATAGTAATAAATTTTGTGTGAAAAAAAAAATTTCCAAAAAATTTAACGTACTTTACCAATTTTTTTTTTTTTCACTTTGTTAAAACGTTTATGGATTTTATTATTGCCCCCCCCCCCCCAAAGTTATTAACATCTGTTAAGAATGTCTAGACCCTTTCAATAATCCTTCATTACCAAAAAATTATTATTAACTGATTAATTTATTTATTTTTAATTGTTGGTAACATACGTCAAAAAATAATTTTTAGAGAAAAAAACAAAACGACTTCAAGATTAAACCTACATATACAAACTTGAACTAAAAAATAAAAAAAAATATTTTAATTGCTTCAAAACAAAAACCATTAAATGAAAATCAACGAAATTACCGATACTTATATTCACAATTTATGACCAACTATCTTTGGAGGCCAGCCAAGAAGGGAAGTTTAATCCTGTCTTTACAATAAATAAACTGTCGAAGGGCCGGAGACAGCGGTGTGGCGGTGATGAAACAGTGGGAGGATCTTTAAAATTACCATTTCTTTTCAAATTCTGTTTGTTTTGGTTGGCACCGACTCCAAAAATAACTGATTATAAATTGTGAATAGGTTTATAAGTATCGATAATTTCGTTGATTTTCATTTAATGTTTTTTTTTTGTTTTTTTTGAAGCAATTAAAATATTTTTTTTTACTTTTTAGTTCAAGTTTGTATATGTAGGTTTAATCTTGAAGTCGTTTTTTTTTCTCTAAAAATTATTTTTATTTTTCAATTTTTAGTAGTGAGTGTATTTTTTTGATAAGGTCAATTCTCGATCTTCCCTGAAAAATGGTTTGGCTTACTGAACAAAGACTTATCGAGTTATCATTCCACTTACCTGCATGTAATTGGGAAAATTGAACACAAAATCGGAGTTTAAATCATTATGTATTTTCATTAATGGGTATGTGTATGTTGTTTGTACATAAATATAAAATCATTGATACAGAAAATTAAATACCTGGTACCAATTTATCATATAACTTTCAACTGAAGGTGCCTAAAATTAGGCTTACCGTCTTCCACCAGTGGCGATCTTTTCTTTATTCTTTAGGACGGTTGAAAGAGAACCACGCGGAATTCGGAATTCACTAGCAACAAACGCCCAACTTCTTTCTCCTTTCTGCACTTTGCAAATCAATTTTAACTTTTCGTTAATTGGAAGAATCTTCAATAGCCACTGTAAAACCACTCGAGTGAATAACTAATAATAAGTGACTGGTGTAACTATAAACTGAAAAGACAAACAATGGCAGAAAACAGGAAAACAAATTACACATGAAATTCTTTTAATTTGAGTTCGAGTTCTAGAGGCGATGACTTCTAATAGTTCGTTTCATAGAGGTGGTCCTAGAAGTTCTCTCTTTTGAACCCTATTTTCAGTTCTACTTATTTTCGACACAATTTTTCACGTTCTTTGTCTGAAATAGTCTCATTGAGGTGAAATTTAAGTGTAATATACTTCCGACCGCAGATTTTGTTCGACTTATTTAAGAATTCAGCTCATCGAAGTACAACACATCGAGAGTTGACTGTATATGTAAATTATTTTTGGTAATAATTAATATTTAGTTACCTTTACCTAGTTTTTTAAATAAAATTTAGCTAAAAATGTTTAGAAAAAAAACATAGCAACGATCGTGCATATGCAATTTAATCTTAACAGGCCTATACTCCGCATTTCATATTTTTGCGGAAAACCTAACCCATAAACAATTTTTTCTAATTATGATTGATGATTTTCTTACCAATTTCTTACCCAATCCAAGGCTGTTTCAGTCCTGTTAGCTCTAAAAAGGGGGTCTAGTCTATAGTATGTTGTTATTTATTCAGGCCTAACAAAGAGTTATCATGTTTATTGTTTAATTTTTTTTTAAACATATATTATTTAATTAGCTTGTTTCCTGATTAGCTGAATCATTTCAAAATATGCTAAAATTTTGTAATTCAAAATTACTTGAATAATACTTTTCAAGATATGATTTACAATTATTATAAATTTTTAAGTACCATTTTTTACAATTATAGGAAGCAGTATGTGATATAGTTAAACAAACATAGATAATAACATTTGCAGGTCGTTATCAATAATGTAAGTTGGAGGGTGTGTTGTGTCTTTCCTGCTTGGTTCCTTCAGGCTTACGTATCATCCTGTCCAGGCTTTCCTTCATGTCGAGTAAAATCAGTATAATTATTATGTCAGGAGACTATATTTAATATTAAAAAAAAAATTGCTCGGTCATTAAACAGACCCCCAAAGAGATATCATCAGTAAATATCTATTGGACTTCCAAACCAACTTTTCCAACTTCCAATTATTTTTAGTTTTTTGAATTCATTTATTTTTTGTCTACATAACAACAGAGTATTCTTTTATGAATGAAGTGCGTTCTTTATTTTAAACCCAGGACTGTTTATGTAAGATTATCATGGAAGAGAAAACAATTAAATAAATGCTTATCCATATTCTATTTTTCTTTTCTTTTTTGGAACTTAAGTGGACCACATCACCTGATGAGAGACAAGTCAACGTTTTTGCCTCTCCTGTGTTTAGAATCAAGCACTAAGTTAGATCCAGGTCAGAGTTGATTGTCTGTTGTAGCCTTTGATCCGTGTTGAAGCAAATACCCTGTTCCCTACAATATTTGCTATCAGGCCCCAACGGGCGAGCCAATATCTCTAAACGTTCTGCAACAGACATTGGCACAAATTTGAAACCTTTATTGATGGTCATCCATCATTACCCTAAAAGATCTCAATAAAAAAAGTTTATGAGTTTTATTATTATAAGGTTGTCCGGAAAATAAAGCAGAATTCCATGTATTCATTCAGTCACCTCCCTACAAAAAAAAATGTTTGACGGATTTCTTGACATGGATGTCTTCATTTACTAATCATCATCTAAACATAACTGTATGTTGACCAATGTATTATGTCACTGCTTGGATATAATTCAGGTTGTACTAAGTTTTCAAAGTGCGATTTTGGCGTAATTTGGTTAAATGAGTTCAAACTCGGTCGGAACGGAGCTCAAACTGCCAGAAAAATAAGTAAATATGTGATAATGACAGAAAGAGAGGAGAAGGGGTTAAAATAATTCACGAGGGATTATTCAAGTATTCAAGTATTCAAGACTTGAAAATAAGAAAGGTCGTGGAAGAACTTTTGATGAAAATGTTACAAGAACATTTTTCGAAAAAAAAAAACCCTGAAGAATCGTTCGAACACTTGCAGAGAAACTCACAGCTCGCAAATCGACAGTCACTCACAACCTCAAGAAAATTGGAAAGGTAAAAAACTGGTGATTTGTGTACCTTATATACATATATTTTGTATTAAAAATCTATGGATTGCATATTACAAATGCGATATTATATCCTACATTAATAACCTAATACAGGTAAATTTAAATGAGTTAAGTGGAGAAACTTCTCTTTAGCGGACATCACTGGGTAATTTCAGTCTCTCTCCACTTAAAAGAACCGTCTGCATATAATATTTTTTTTTTTTATATAGACCTAACTTATAGTTAAAATATTTGTTTAAAAAACCAATCAAATCAAAATAATCATAAGGGAGATGAACTTAGAAAATGAAACAAATAATTTAGTGAATATAGCGCTTTAAGTGACTTCATTTATTAGAATCACGACAGTGTAAAAAGCTTGCGATAATTTTACATTAAATCTAAAAGGGAGGGCCCGGGTCAAGTTTTTCACTTAATTAATTCAACTTTCCCTTTCAAAGTTAAAACACCTTTTTACTGTGCTACATTAATAAATTGCTTCAAATTTATAATTTTATAATATAAAAACTTTAAAGTAACCCGCGATATTCCTGATTGTAAGGTCGTCTGATAAATAAATGAAAGTAGTTATACTTAGTGTATACAAAAATATATACAAAACTGGAGGGTGATAGAGAAATGTTCAATGATACAATAATGATTGGCTGGCAGTGAAGAGGAAACCCGGAAAAAATTAGGTCTGTTTTCTCTGTCTGCTTTAGAAAAACATTTATAAACAAAATAAAATTAATCAATATCTTCTTGTGTTATTAGAAGATACGGTTTTTTCAAAGATGAAAATCATGTGAAATAAAGTATAAAACACCGAGGAAATTGAAGCTATCTGCATGCAAGTTATGTTTTTTTATTAAGGGAGGTTTCACTGTATTTAAACAATCTTAAAATAAAATTAATTTAAAAGAAAAAAATCTTTAGGAATGTCGGTCCCCAGCAAAAATTAAGATTTTTTTTTTTTAAAATGAAGTAACTATGACGTGAATAAGTGGATGTCATTTTTATTATTTAATACATACATACTTTTCAGTAGGGCATTTAAAATCTTTTCCTAAATCCTGTAATGACTAAAAATTCCATTTGCACAAAAAGAGGTACTTTAAGGTCTTATTACGACGCACAACTAAAACATATATAATAATAATATATATAAGGTATGCATATCTATATATCTATCTATATATATATATATATATATATATATATATATATATATATATATATATATATATATATATATATATATATATATATATATATATACTATAGTATATAGAATTTACCATTATTATCATCATATTGCGTACAGTCCAATAAACGTATATATTATTTCTCGTATTTTTCTTCTTTTTCCTTTCCTTATCCTTCTCATTCTCTTTTATATCTCCTTCACTTGTACCTCCGTCTATCTCTTACCTTTCTGCCTCTTCCTCTACACCACAAGAACCTTTATGCTTCTCCCCTCTTTCCGGAATTTTTCTCTATCTTATGAGTCCTCCTGTCTAATACCCATTATCTCCATCCTTCTTTATTTGTTCCGCCCACTCGATTCTTCAGTATTATCATTTTAATAAATATTAGCTTGCTGAACCTATTCTGATTTATTCTCTTTATATGCCCGAAGAATTTTAGTCTATTTTTTCTTATAAACGTTTCAAGGTTATCTATGTGTTCATAAAGCTCACTTATTTTTCTTAATCGGTATTCATCCTCTGTCCTCGATCAGCATCGGATCTATGTTGATGAATCCCATGGTCTCCGTCTTATGATTGTTTCGCAATGTCGAACTTATGATGTTTAGTATATATAAATATACCATGTATACAATAAATATAACCTAATAAAAATTAAAATCTGCGGTATCTAAATTAATTAAATACCTTTATGGTACAAAGAAAGCGAAATTATTCGAAATGGTTTCAGAATTTTTAAAATGATAAGTGAAAAACAAATATATAAAAATAAAGGTTTAATACAGAAAGTAAAAAAGATACTTTCTTAAAAGCTGCTTTAGTACGAGTATGTAAATTCATTTAGACCTCGGACTTAGATAATAAGGAGAAGTAAAGTCCTCTTTAACCCTTTATTAACAAGGAGGAACAGGGGGTTTAAAAAAACCAAAGCTGGAAGAAAAGACTTAACGAGAAGTAACAACTTTAATAAAGCCCAAGTCCTAATTAGTAAGTTATTGAAGCCCATTTAGGGGATGAAGCCCCGCTTTTGATACAATATCATTTTATTTTTTCCTCGCCTAATATGAACTGAGGGTATTAGGGAACCTGTAATGTTCTTTTACAGTGCGTGTGTGTATGTGTAACGTCCATCATCAAGAGATTTGTATAGATCAAAGTAGCCATATCGACTACACTATGTAAAACTAACGAATGAGAAAAAACACTTTCTTTTTTTTTTTTAATGCTCTTAATTTTTCTGGGACCTTAAGTACCTTAAGAATAAAAAATAATGTACAATCAGGGGCCTTCAGAGCCTTACAATTAAATAATATTTTTATGACAAACTAACATAATATTAATAATAATAATAAAATAAGAGGGAAAAAAAATTATATTAATAAAAAAACAAAACATAAAATTTATAATAATTTTTTTACAAAAACAAAAAGATTTCTTGAATATAAATTGTTCATATTTTAAACAACTAAAATGTGTCAATTGACAGTTGTTGGAGGACAACATGTGGATAGATAGTAGATAGTTAAAGAAGTGGTATTTGAAAGTGGAAAGGGTAACTGAATGGCGAATGGTGAGAGGGATGGAGTTCCATAGAGAAGAGGATCGGATTACGAAAGATCTGCGGAAGTGGTTGAGCAATGAGCAGTAGTATGCAGATCTGATTGATAGGTACGGGTTTGGCGGGTAAGAATTGAGGATTTGAGTTTAATGTGTTCGGAAATGTAAGGTGGATGATGGGATTGAACGGTTTGAAAAAGTAAGGATGCCAGGAAATTCTGGCGACGGTAGGAAGGAATAAGCCACTTATCCGTAGTACAGTGAAATTTAGGTGCTTCGTTCATTTACTGTTGTTTTCTACAAGGCCTTATGGTGAAATTTCGAATCTGTTGGGCACTTAGAAGACCAAAACGTTATTTTTTGGAATTTCTATAATTTTACCACAGTTAGGCATTTTAGAATTCAACGGTAAACAAACGAAATAAAAAAAATGCATTTTTTCATATTCGTTAGTTTTACATAGAGGCGATTTTTAGATTTTTAGGATGTTTAGATTTTGTATTACTTCAGGATTGGTGAATAATTTTCCTCTTCTAATTGAATTATTTTATTCGAAGACCAGTTTCGACATACTATAATACATGGATAATGTATATTTAATTTTTAAAACTGCAAGATAAGAAATCAAACATGTTTCTATTCACCTAACAAGGGAAAAGGGGCTCTCAGAGATATCAAGATTTCAAGCACACTGAGTGTAAGGGACGAAAATAAAGGTGGATAGTCAGGGGGATACATTTATATTGGTGCGTTTACTGGTCAGGTAAATGTCCAGTCCTTCAAGTTTTCCCTATGACTGGTCGCAACAGAAAAAAAACCCAACCAGTCATAGAAAAAACCTAAAGGACTATATACAGGATGAGTATCTCTGAGAGTAAAAAAAAAAAAAAATGGGTGAAACTGCCGCAGATTCCAATCCGTTCCAGATATAAGATAAATCAAAGACTTTTTTGAGGAAACCACGTTTTTTCCATAAAAGCTGTAATATCTTCATTTTTTTAAATATGTTTCAAACTTTGACCACATTTTCGAATTTAGCATTAAATTTTCTATAATAGGTGAGTACCTTTAACCTTGAATTTTACAAACTTGGTATCTAAAGAACAGCTTGATCTTCACCTTATTTAGGGAAGTTACTTCAACGCTCACCGTTTTTCGAAAAAACTATCAACAAAACGCCAAATCTCACAAAAACTTGCAAATTTAATCAGCTTTCGAATGATATGTTAAACGTAATGATTTTGTTTCAATTTCATGGAGAAATTCACTTTTGAAACCGAAAAAACATGGTGTTCTCATTTGGCATACAAATCTGTTACTTGTGTAAATAAAACATTATGGTAAACCCTTAATGAAAATGTGCATTTTAAATATAATAAACTCTTCATTGGAATAAAAAGCAAAGAAAAAAGTTGTTGTCTAATAGAAAATAAAGGAAAACTGTCAAAAGCGACACCAGATCAGAGGATCTTATGTTATTACATTTATTTATTTATTTATTATTATTTAGGATTTAATTTATTAGATTTTCAATGTAATGTTAAAAATCCAAGGATAATGAACATATACCTCAATTTTGCCGTTAGCTTCTGAATGCAGATTGTGTTGAAGAATACTACTTTTTGAGGTGAATTTTATGGGCAGATGAGTCTGTTTTTACAGGGGAAGGCATTTCTACCTATCCATGTATATCATTGGTTTATATTTTTATTGATTTCGAATAATGTGGAGGAGCACCACGGTGTTGGAAAATCGTATTTTGCCGAACTTCAGGTGGAATATCGTGATTAAGTTGTGGTAGGATGTTTTGTAACAAATCTTAGTAATCTGATCATTCAATCTGTTGGTCTATCATTGTTCAACACTATTCGACATCAATACAAAGATGAATAAACTAACGATACTCCACATGGAACGGTAGAAATGCCTTCCCCTGTAAAAACAGACCCATCTGCCTATAAAATTCAACTCAAAAAGTAGTATCTTCAACACAATCTGCATTCAGAAGCTAACGGCGAAATTGGGGTCTATGCTCATTATCACTGGATTTTGAACATTAAAATGAAAATCTATGGAAAAAAAAGTAGTTTCCTCAAAATAGTCTTTGATTTATCGTATATCTGCAACGGATTGGAATAGAAAGGAGAGAGTTCTGCGGCATTTTGCTACATTTTTGATCTAGTTTCACCCAATTTTTTTTTTTTTTTACACTAAGAGATACTCACCCTGTATATCTACATGACACTTTTGTTTCTTAACACCCAGTCTGCTCCAGTTCCTGGTACCTTTTAGAAACCCTTTCTGCTTCCTTTGATGAGTATTCTTTTATCACCCAAACTGTCTCAGGTTAGAGACTTGGAGAGGGAAGATTAAATTATTAAAATTTAGTTTGTTAAGCTAGATTTCACCGGACTGTAGATCAGGAGATCCTCCTGGGGTACACGTATTCTCTATGAAGTTGTTACCATTAATTGGATAAAAGCCTGACGAGGAAGTCTAATACAATCATATATAATGTTTCAGGTTTTTTATTTGTATATAATGTTTTAATATTCTTATAATTATTCTCTTTAGGAGAGGAAAGGTGAGAGACTTATATATAAATCTAAGATTTCTTTATTAATTATTCATATATTTAAACAAGTAATTAACGATAATGCACTAAATCGTCTATATTCAATACAACGGGAATTTATGAAGCCCAAAGTAAGATCTCCGCCATGGCTACAGCAGCAGATGTGAGCACACGTGTTGCGGCACGTGCACACCACCACCATCTACTAGATTAATACATGCAGTAACAAAAACCTAATGTATATTTAGCATAATCAAAGGGATGGCAACTTCTTCAGCATACCGGCATCCGCACCATATGCTCCCTGGATTTTTTTTCTCTTCCTGGCACACGTCTGTTCTTTCTGACCAGACCACCCTGCAACCTTCCTCTGCAGATGGGGCTCATGACGAGATGAGCGTACAAGTGATGGCAAAAACATAACGATTAAGGCTGCTCTACTGAATATTCCTGTATTTAGCAAGTGATCGTTTATTTGACTTTTTTTGAATTATTAATAAAAATTATACATTTTGGACCGGAAATATAATTATTTATGAAACATATTTAACATATTTTGTTTCTTTTTTCTTGACTGTTAGTATTATATATCAAGTATACGAGATACCTACTTGGCAGACACAAATATGGATAAAAATCATATAGTTCTAGATTTGGTGTTTTTGTTCATTGGGGGGGGGGGGGGGGTTATAACTTTCTCAAAGTATTTTTTTTTTTTTAAGTATGAAAATATTACATACCCCCTTCATCTTCTTTAGATGTCTTTATGTAGTTGATTTGAAATATTCAGATTTTGCTACCAAACACTTCTGCATAAAATCCTTCATTCAATAAACTAGATTGTAGTTTTTAATAAAAATGTGACCTAACCTCTTCATCCATCGAACCCTTTTATTAGGATTTATGAATTATTTACCATTTCTAATGGAATTTTCTTTTTTCAAAGAATAGTTTACAAAATGAGCATATCATATAAAACATATAAATTTATTAATAAAGGAATGACAGCAACAAAATGATTACAGACTGTTATTTTTGTTGTTATAAGTGAATCCAGAGAAAGGACGTAAGGGCCACAAACGTGCCATTTGAAAATTAAGGCAGAAGCCAAGTTAATTCAAACAACCGTAGCTGTCTGTGTGCGACTAGGTCTCAGATCCTAATCTCACGTTCACTCCTCACTTCCAAAATTATCTTCAGGAAATCTCCGTTTGTATTTGATTGTTGTTAACGCTTTCAGGAACAGGGTGTTAATTGTTGTGATTCGCCTAATATAAAGTAAATAAAAAAATTCATTGCTAAGAGATTAATAAAAAATAATAATTGTCCATTTTACCTTCCAAAGCATTAACTGTTTCTTTTTCTATAAAATTTAATACTTTCTCGAAACATATTTTTACAAGAAAGATAAGATCTGTATATCTTTGCAATTTTTTAAAATAAGTAATTTAACATAAATACTCCATATATTGTCATTTTATTCTACTAAACAATAAAGTTCATTTTCCATAATTTAATATAATTCTCTTTATCTTCATTTATATTATACCTTTGCTCTACGCTCATTCAAAACAAGATTTTTCAAATATTTTCCCACAATCATATGAATTCTCAAAATCTTTAAACTTGTGAACGGATTTTTTTTCTTTTTACCATCAGTATTATCTTCATGTTTTGAGTTTTTTAGTATTTTTATTTTGCCATTTTCTATACGAGTTTAAAAACTACGATGTAACTAAAGTAGAAAAATATTTCGAATATATATATATATATATATATATATATATATATATATATATATATATATATATATACATATGTGTGTGTGTGTGTGTGTTTTTTTTGTTGTTTTTTTCTTGACTGTTAGTATTATATATTAAGTAGGGTTCTTGAGGTTCAGTCAATATAAATAATTACTTATTTTGGTGATGTTTCGAGACTATATTGTTCTCATAATCATGACCTTCTATGAAATAACAGGTCACAATAAAATTATATAGTTTACACAGATTATTTTTAAACATGCGTTAGAATATACACTACAAATAATTTAAAAATATGGAGGAGTAGGAAACTACTTACAATGTTACTGGTGGATATGCTATTGGTTATATGCTATCTACTACTGCATATAACAATTTTAGTACACAACTAAACTGGGGAAATTTCTGAAAAAAATAAGGGATGGGTATTTCCAAACTTATTCCAAACAAGTACAGGTAGATGTAATTTGTGTAATGTATAAATAAATAAATGGTTTATTGGTTTATGATGTATGTTAACATAAATTTATATAATTCTTCTGAATCTATAAAATTGGAATAACATTTGTTGAGATTTTTTCTATTTTTTACTTGTTTATCATTTCTTTAATATTTTGTTCATGGTGAATCATTTTGAGAGAATCGAATTTAAAAGAATGTTTTGTTTGTCTGTAATGTGTGGTGAGATCTGTCTGTATGTTGATAAACAGGTCGTTAAAGATGTAGTTCCGATGTACCGAAATAAGATTTTCCCCAAGTATCTTCTCACGGTATAACGTAAACTACATTAGATTGTGATTCCAATTTCTCTGCATCTTTGGTTTTAGTTTAATTTATCTACGGTGGACGTATTTTTGAATGTGACAGTGTAGTCAGTTTTATGGTTATTTGTGAGTGTTTTTGTTTGTCCTTCTGATATTGTTTGAATGAATGGAATAGTGTAGTATCTTATATTGTTAATTCCATGTTGTTTTTGTTGAATAGCTATTTGTTTTAGTATATCCTATTTGTTTTAGGAGAATGCAAATGAGTCTGTGAGGGTAAAAAGTCTCTGTACTCAGTAAATCATGAGCGGTAGTAGTGTAAAATCTAAAATCAAGCCAATGAGTCCTCAAATGAATATTATTGATCATTCTGATCTCAGGGATAGTTTTGGTAAGGTTATGGAAGGGACACATTTATATATATCAAACTGTGACAACCTATCAATGAGATTGATATCATTTGTGTCACGATACTGACTGAAATGGGGGTCGTGGATTGGTACCATGACCACTTTTCCATATTTTTTGAAAAGATCATCTTCTAACCATAGCTCCCTAATCCTTACTAAAGACCATTGTAATATCAAGACAAGTCAGAACTAGGCTTGGCAATGGCTGACATCATGGATGAGTTAACTGTTGTTTACGATCTATAACTCCTCTGTAATCCCAATAGCTATTTCCTCTTCCTACACAAGGCCAAGGGGCAGGGTAGAACGTAGACTCTTAGTTTTACAGTAATTTCTTAGATCCTGGTCCGATCTCGGACCTCTTACAGAGGTCAAAGTGGTTACAAGGATACGTAATGGCCGATAATCTATCTCATTTACATAAGCCGTTTCCTTATATTGATCACTACCGTAAAATTGTTGCTAAATTGTTAAATAAAGAATTCCTACATTTTCAATGCGCTATTATTTTTGAGTCATTCGAATTTCGTAACACGGAGAAGAACTTATATTAATGTTCGGTTGGGATTTTTGTGTGATATTAAAATATTCAGAAAATAATTATTTTTTAAAGATGTAGATAGTTGGGGGTATGCAGTCATTAATACACAGTAATTAAAAATAAGAATTTATTTTATAATGCCGACGTTTCGACTTGCATTGTAAGTCTTCATCAGGGCTAGAAGAAAAAGAAAACAAACAAAAAGATATGACAAAATTGGAGAGAGTATAAACAAGGTATAAAGTCAATAACAATTTATCCTCATACAGTTATTCTTTTCATACCTTTGTCGTTTGTTTTCTTTTTCTTCTAGCCCTGATGAAGACTTGCAATGCAAGTCGAAACGTCGGCATTATAAAAATAAATTCTTATTTTTAATTACTGTGTATCAATGACCGCATACCACAACTATCAACATCTTTAAATACTTCTCAGTCAACAAATACCCTATGAATATTTTTTATTCGGATCATGTGACATGATCATGAATAAATGAATTATTACTTTAGAGACAAAGCCCATCATTTGTCTTGCAAGTGAAAAACGGGAATTTAAAACATATAACTTTATTTAAGAACCTTGTCCACTTTAACTCAACAGTGAAACAACTATTATCTTAAATTTTATTAACTATTGAACTTATTTAATTGCTAGTAAGCCATAAAAACTTAAATAATTCAACTCGATCTAATCAAATCGGATATAAACTGCTTTGAAATAGTTCTTCAATATCTCAATAATGGATTTAAATAAATTCCAACAGTTACGCGTGGTCTCTCCGCAAGGTCATAGCACATTTTGTATCTAATGCCATAGAAGCTAAAATGCACACAACGGAATTGACAATCTCGCCGATGATATACTACTTACTCAATAAAAAATAACTTCTTATTATAGAAGATATAGATTAAAATAAAATTTAAAAATGATTATAATAGCAGAATAAAAAAAAAAAAAAAAAAAAAAAAAATTGAATCATACTATACAAACAGTTTATACAAATACTCCTGAGAAATCCTGAACCAAGCTTGTATCTTATGGTGTAGCAAGTTAGATCCATAGAGATCCCTGCCCAGCTTTCGCAACCGCACCATTGGTGTTACAATTCAGTGGAAGCTGAGCGGTATAGCACAGTCGCTTAGGACTTAAATGGAAAAGCTGGCCATTGCCAGAATTCCAACATAAGTATATTCATTAACTAAACTCCACAGTCATTTTAAACTACAACGGATGTGGGGAACTGGATAATGCCTTCAGGGAAAAAGCCAGAGAGTTAGGATAGTCGGAAAGAGTTTGAATTTCGAAAATTAATTGAGCATTGGTCGAGGACGAATGGTAGATTGAGATCATCACAATTTAGGAAATCTTCCACTGCGCTAATATTTGCTTAAATCTAGCTTTGTAGGCACAGTTAACTCTTTTTTAAGTTAATTGGACATATTGACTTCTTCACGACAACCATCGATATAATACAATTCTAATTTAAATATAATGTTTCTTTTTAGCATTATGTAATAAAAGAGAAAAACTTGTTCAGCAGCTAATGTTGTAAGAAGATGTCTTCAATAGATTATCCTCTAAGGTCCTTGCAGCAAGACCTTGAATAGAAACACCGGTTTCATAAAGTTCCTGGGAAACTATTCTAGCTGTCATAAATAAATAACGCTTACCTCGGGACGAATAGAAAAATAGAGAATCTACAACCGCTATCTGGTGGGGAAAGGGAGAAAAAAGTGGATTGATAAATTGAGTGATCGGCTCTCAAGAAATAATAAGCAGAGCGTGGAAACAAAAATAGAAAAATAGCAATGTTAAGTAGTGCTAAGTACAGTTATAATAGACGCGCTATAAATTACCGACTCACCTTTGGCTAAGGACGAACCGAGGAGGTCCTTGGAGTAGTTCCCGTTAGCTGGAAGGATAAAGTTCAAGGAGAGTGTCCTTGCACCGCTCTCTTCCAGTCCGGGGAGGATCTTGGAAGGAATGAGGAAGTGAGAGGTTCCGGAGTGGAATGGAGGGTACAAGTATCCTTGGGGAACACCATATTTTGCATGTGTTATCCAATTTCCATCATAATAAAAATATTAAAATATCATTATCATCATCTTAAGCCCTACAATCCATTTTTCGATCCTCGTTGCCTTAATTAAAATATTTGTTTAACTGTACCCCACCTCCCCAAGGCTCACAAACAAATTTTTGATCACATATAACCATAACAATTAGCATTTTCTAAGTATAATTTTGATATCATTTCAAGTTAATTCTAATGAAATAAAATAAAACGAAAAAAATAATCTTTATTCTGTGACATATTGTCCCATAAGAATAACACATATGTACGGTAAGATGGTACAATAGTCTGGCTACCATAATTTCAGACAAAGATAATAATACACATAAAACATGAGATATGTAAGTTTAGAAAAATAGTAAATAAAATTGAGAATATATAAATACATTCAAAAAAATAAAAAATAATAATAGTGATAAAAATAATTACAATTATTTTTCGAAATAATCGGAAAAGAAGGAGGTATACATAAAAAAAAATAAAATAAATATAATAATGAATAAATCGGAAAAGATATAGAAAAAAAAAAACATTTTTAACTAAATAAATGGAAAATAAACTATTAAAATAAAAACGAATTTTAATTAATATAATAAAATAGGTATTGAACTAATTCATTGGCATCGGATTTACTGAATTTGACTAAATTAATTTTTAAAACTCGTATTGGCAACTACCTGACTGGAATGTAAGAAGATACCCTAATAGAGGAGTGTTTAGAAAAAGCTTAAGGAAGGAGCATGAGAGGGATTATTTCAGGAGGGAGAGAGTTCCACAGGATAGTGGATCGGCCTAGTGAACCATGTTGGAAAGGGCTATATATGTCAGAGGAACATCATATTGTTGTTATTTGTGTGTAGACAAAAGACTTAATTTTCAATAGATCATAAATATAAGATGGGCGATGGTTATTAATGATATGGTAAAGGAATGTACCCAGGAAATACAGTTTGCGGGGGGATTGGTAGGAGCTACTCTAAGTCGATATAGAGGTGTGAAAATATCGTTGTAACCAGTCAGTATAAGACAGGTTAAAGATTGCAGGTTTAAAAGACGTAGTAAATCTTTAGATGAGGATATAATAATTGTTTTTCTAAAATAAAAATGACTCTTTTATTACACTATCCTCACTTGGCATTAATGAGTATAAATAAATAAAGTCATCTGTCATTCCTGTACCTCAGAACCAGAAGAGCGTAAGTCACACTAAGCTAACTTTTCAGGAGAATAACGTAATTGGACTCACATTTGTCTGGCTCAGTCGTAGGTAAGGACCTACGTTTTTACAACCCTTAGAAAATAAAAAAGGCGATTTTTCAAAGGACTTAAGTAGTTATCGCTTAATGTTATATAAAAGTCAATATTCAGTGGTGCAATAATCTGAAAATTGTAAAATTTGGACATACGCTCTTCTGGTGCAACAGATGTACTGGTTAAGTAATTCATTCCATTGGTAGTTTTTGAGATGATTCTAAAAATTACTACTTTTTATAATAACTTTATTTCTTTATTGAACCCTTTATTTTTCATAAATAAATAAACACATTGAAATATATATTTTTTTATCAGTATGAAGCTGTTGTGCAGAAAAGCAAGCATGGAGTGGACGTGCGCTGGGGATTGGGGTCAGGATGCTACAGCTGTCCCTCCGGCCTTGCTCCGCTTCCGAAGATCGCGGGCTCTACCACACTTTTCAATATCTTCAATAACATTGCAGAAGTTGTCTTTTGTATCTGATATTTCACAATAAAAAAATCCAATATTCTTAAAAATAATATGAGTACAGTCTGTGAATGATAGGTTAACTCAACTTATCACAGAAATGAATCTAGGCTGAGATATTAGACAACAAATCTTCGGGGATATTGCCAATTCCGTTATGGGCTTTTTTTTTTTTTTTTTTCGAATTATCTGATTTTGACTAAGCAGTTTTGTGATTTTAGCCCAAAAAATAATTACACATGTGGAATAAATTTTGTGTTAAATAACATAAAGGCTGCTAAAATGCACATAGCGGCATTGGAAATCTCACTAATGATGTACGGTTCTCAGATATAAAACTAGAACATAGATATTGCAATTCGAAAGGAAAGACAACAATTAATATTGGCCAAACTTAAAAATTACTTACAAGGGGACTTGTTTTGACTTGTAACCCACAGATTCGAATGCCGATTTTTGTGTGGATAGTAGGGACATATAATAGTGCAAAACTATAGTCATAGCCGCCAATGTGGATTGGGAACATGGATAAAAATTGCACGGATAAAAAGAAAATTGCATGGATAAAAAGCAGAATGTACGCTTATTCTTGTGATGCTATTACTATTGTGATCAGTTGAACACACTTATGGCCGTTAGAAGTTGTTGATGAAATCTCAACTATAAAATTTAACGTCCTTGAAAGGGGGTAAAAAAAAAAATTTTGATTTTGATAACCTTTCAGATATAAGGGTTTTATGGTGCGTTTATTCGATAAATGTGATCAGTTTTTCATTTAAAAAAACCGGGTCCTGTTTTAAGCATAACGAAAGTGTTTTTATTATAAATAACGTATAAAACTACAGTTTTTACAAGCAAGAATCTCTATCTTGAATGAGAGCTGAGAAAAAAAATAAAACGTGATTTCAAATTTTTTTTTCTCAGCTCCCAAGTTTTGCACTATTTTAGGTCCCTACCACCCACACAATTCGGTATTCGAATCTGTGAGTTACAAGCCAAAATGTCCTATTGTTAGTTGAGGTACGCAATGCTATTAGAATTGAGGAAGGATGTGGCATTTTTATTAGTATTTTGTTTAGTCAAAGATTAGTTTCGACCGTTAAACATTCATTATCAGATCTAATAAAACAACATAATTTCATCACTTTATAAAAATAGTGATGCATACTATAAAACAAACATCTATATCCTTTAAATAGTTCTGAAAACAATAAAAATGAGAATAAACAGTAATACTATTTGAAAAAATATATATACAATTTAAAAATCTATTCTGAGGAATACCATTGGCATCGTTCTGAGAAGAGACCACATTTATTTAAAATGTTATAGAGATATTTTTAGTTTATAGCGTTTTCTGGTATTCTCTTAAGTTAAAATAAATATGATTCACGAGAAAACAGTTTCAAATGAGAGCTAAATATAACTTGACATTTCAGAGTAATTTACAACAATCCAAATAAAATGATGCCTCACCAAAGCCATGGTTGATCTTCGCATTGTAACTTTATTTTTATATTTAAACTAGCTGTTTAAAAATATTTAACATTCAAATAATGGAAATTTTACAGTATGTTTTAAGGTAATATAAACATTTTTATTAAACAAAAACTATAATCACAATACCACATACACACTACGTCACAAGACCTCTGTATACTTTTATAATAGAAGGGTAACTCAGTGAAGTACCCATGGAAAACAATTCGGGGTTCAAAAGATGCTATTAATAAGTTAGTTTAAAAAACTTGAAGTACCGACGTTTCGGCTGCTGATGCAGACCTTCTCGCGTACTAAGATAGCGGAGCTAAGAAGTCACTAAATAAAAGGTGCTAAAAAAACACACAAAAAAAAAACTAAATATCACCTATTATACTAAGAGGTACTCATCCATTTTTGTTGTAATTATGATGTAATTATATCTATATTTCGTAATAAGTTAAAAATGTAATATACTTTTATGTTTGCATAAAAGCCCCTTGCATGCGTTGGGTATGCTCACTCTTTAAATAAACAATTCTTTGATAGGGTTACTATGGAATAGAAAGAGAGAAAAAAACAACAACATTGGAACACCAATTTTCCACAAATATCCCAAATATAAAGAATGTTTTCTTTTTGGTTTATTGATCGTATTTCTTTCGGAAATAAATATTATACTGCAAAGGCCTTTCATTATGAGCTCGGTGCTATTTATACAAAGAGTGACGTTAGGACTGCCCTTGGAGTTGTAACTTCCCAGAAGATCATAAGCTAACTATTCTTAGTCTATATCAGTTAAAACTAAACCCGTTTAATGAATAGTTTAAGGTTTCAAAATATAAATAAATAAATCGTTGAGAAATCATAGAATTTTCTTATATATTTTTTAAATTTTGTTAGATTACTAGTTTCGTCTGTTAATATCAGGAAGATTATATAGAGTGAATAATTCAATAAATTAATGTAAAAATTTAAGACAAGAAATAAAGTACATATTAATAATAACTTTATTTGGTTAAGAACATGTTCTTGTACAAATGTTTCAAAATATAAACAATTTATATACACTATGTCTTGTGAGTCGCTGACCGCACATCTTATATTATTTTATTTTTAAAAAAAATCTTTTTATTTGATTATTACATGCTGCCTCACTTAAGGGCAATGAGTAATATTGATGACAGTGACTCATTCATTCAATATGCGCACTCATATAAAATAATGTAAAGTAAGAAAATTTAAAATAAACAACCTTTAAAGATACAAGAAATTAAATTAAAACATATGGTATACAAGAAATAAGATAAAATGTACAAGAAATAAAATATAATACAATAAATGATAATATAAAAACAGGTAGTGATTGTTGAAACTAATAAATGGAATAAGAATTAAGGAAGAAAAGAAAGAATCATAACTACATTCATACTCTATATACAATATTTACAAACATTCCGAGGAACACCCCGATCCAAGCCTGCCCCCAAATTTGAAAGGCAAGCCGGGCTCAGAGAGTTCCCAGCGCTTTTCTATCAGCTGCGTCACAAGTAGAATCCAGTGGAGGCTGAGAGAGAGCGCTATGGCACAGTCGCACAGGACTTGAGTACGGAAGCTGGCCATTGCCAGCACTCCAATAATAACTGTTTACAATAAATCTCGGGGCCATTGCAGTTTTTTTATGCGAGGTGGGTTTTAAGGATGCGTGGAACTGGATAGTGAATTAGCAAGTGGATTGGGATGGTTGGAAAGGTTTTGATGGAATTAGGAAAATTTAAGGGGTTTCTATGGAGAGTTGGGATGTCCGATTTAGTAGTCTATACAATTGGCTGAAGCGTCTGTTAAGTTCTTGCCTTTTATGTCTAGTGTGAGGGTTACATCTTATTAAAGTTTGCTTTGTAAAGTTTAACTTTTTCATTTGAAAACTTATAAGTAAATCTTAAACAGTGAAAAAAAATATTGTAGGTTATAAGATTTGAAAGAAATTGTAAAAAACGATATCAAAATTTTTCGTTGATACAGCCATGTTTATTAGCACGGGAGTATAGGTCGAATTCTATTTTGAATTAATTTGGAGATATATTCATTGTCTAACGCAACACTGTGAAGAATCATTGCAATTTGAAATTTCTTAAATTCAATTTATTTAATTGCTTTTTTAAACTATCCCAATACATTTTATATGCTTTGGTTAAAGTATTTGGGGAGACTTAAACCTTAAAAACGTATGAAACTTTTAACGGAGAAAATGAAAAAATCAGTTGAAATCTTTTATCTGCCAGCTATATAAAGATATTTAATATGTTTTGTTTTTTTCTCATTTCTCCATCATGTTATAATTACCCAATGAAAAATAATGTATTTTCTCATTTTCCACCCTCGTGAGTATTACAGCATAAATACATCCAACAGTGTATTTAATTGTATTTTTTTATGTTATGCTACGAAACTATTAACTCTCGAGTCTTTGATGAATTTATGATTACTTTTTATTAAAGCGTATTGCGAAATGGGAATTGTCTTATGTTTCTTTAATCTATGATTTATTGATTGTCCAGTGTTTTCCGTGAATTGCGCTTCAGAATCATTGCAGTTCGTATACAACACTTTTTTTATTTTGGTTTCAGACCTTTAAGCAAAGGGGAATGGGATAATAATTGTTTTTCTTGTTAAATTTCTGGATTTAATTCCAATTTTCTAAATTGGAATAAAGGACCGTAATATAGAATCAAAAAATATTTCAATGGGTCTCTCTTTTATGGGTGTTAGGTAGATATTATTTTGTAATATTTTTATCGAAATAAATGTACAATATGCCTCAGTAAAGAGCAATAGGTGCAGAGATATAAATTTGTCCATTTATACCATATATACAAACACACACATAATTAATAGTAACAAAAAATAAAAATAGAACAAATAATTTTCATAAAAATGAAACTAATAATTATTTACAATTATAAAAAATAAAAATAAATTAAAATAAAAAAAAAAAATATGATACCTTCATACTTTATATACAATACGAACACACTCAGCCTGGGGAACCCCGAATGGAGCCTATTCCCCCACTTATTGGGAGACAAAGCCAGAGCCGATGAGATCCCATCGCTGCTCTCTCAGCTGCATCAGTGTTAGTATCCAGTGGGGGCGAGAGGGACTGTTATAGCAACAGATGCTCAGGACTTGAGTACAGAAGCTGGTCGTTACCAGGACTCTAGCATAAGTTTATATTACAAAAGGTCTCGGAGCCATTGCCGTTTCAACCTTCTGGGAGGGTTATAGGGATGGTTAAGACTGGATAGGGATTAAGCCAGAGGATTGTTATGATTGGTAGATATTAATAACAGTTTTTTTTTGTCTTTGTTGTATTTCGTAAATATTATCTTTAATGATTTTATTGCACCCGTTATTGCTGTCCGTTGTATGATGCAGTAACCAAGCAAGGTCGCCTAAATTAATTAATTCAATTAAGGATTTAAATATGTGCTATAAAATTCATCTAGCGTTATTTACATAGACTACCCGTCACAAAGGAAGTTTCTGTTCTATTGTTTTTTTTAAGATTGCTATTTATGTAGGGGATATAAATGTACTTAATTCAAAACAAGATGTAACAAAAACACTTCCTGAAGCTCTTATAAGAAGTTGAGCCGATCGGCATCCCTGTAAACAAAGATACGGCCAACTGCATAGCAATAAGCCGAGAAAAACAAAATTTGACGAATTCCTTCGCAGGAGTAACTATTACTAAAATTAGATAGATTAAAATACTTCGCGTAAAGGATAAACACAACTAATGATCAATTAACGAATATCATTAAAAAAATTCCCCTCATCGTTGGAACTGGGGTAAATTTGGTTAATAACGGTGGTACATCAGATTCTGATGAAAAACTTGTATTTCCAGAGAAGAGAATTTTTTTTATTTGCGGAGAGAATAAATATCGGGAATGGCACTATAGTATTTCTCCATTAATACAGCATATTAATTACAGCATATTAATCAACTCGTCAACTATTAATTACCTCCCTCATATTCCCCCATTTTGATTTTGGTAGTGTGGTGTACGGAGGCCTCTCTGCATCTCAAGACGCAAGATTGAAGAAGCTCATGAACTGTTGCCTGAGATTCGTTCTAGGGATATCACGTTATGACCATGTATCTCACCACTACACAAGATTAAAATGGTTATTTCCCTCCTTCCGAAGACAATACTTCCTGGGTTCGTTCCTTTACAAATCACTTTTCTCTCAGTCACCTCCCTATATCCTGAAAGCATTAACATTAAAATCATCAGTGAGTTCCCGCAAAACCAGATCCCGTTCCTCAGACCTCTACCAAACTTCCTTTAACACAACATCCTTCAAACGCTCCTTTATTTCTAGAGCTTCGAACTTCTGGAACTCCCTCCCTTCCATCATTCGCCATTCCTCCACTTATAATAGCTTCAAATCACGTCTTTTCGTTTACTTATTAGAAACTCAATCTAATAGTCACATCAATGAAGAAAATATGTTTTAAAATGAAGTATGAATATTCAAAGCATAATATTGATTTGTACAGAATTACTTTAGTACCATTGCACTAAATTTGTATAATTGGTTTCAGCATAATTATATTATTTATCAGACAAGATACATTATTTTTCCGTATAATTTATATTTCTTAGCTTTGTCTACCGCATTCTTTTGTTGAATATTTTTTTGTTTTTTCCTAATTTGTTTTTGTAGCTTATTTTCAATTTCGAACCTTAAGATTTAATTTGTTTTTCGTGTGATATTTTAAAACATGTATTATTAATCTTATTACTTTATGTTGTAATTTAAGTTTTTTTTCAATTCCTTAATTTAATTTAAATTGTATTTCCTTGTCTTTATTATATTTCTAAATTATACATACGGCAGCTAGGCCGCCAATAATTGTTCATTATAATTATTCTTAAGGGGCAATGGCCCCAGAATAAAATTTATTTTCATTTCATTTCATTTCATTTCATTTTCATTTCATTATTTTCATTTCATTTCATTTCATATTTCAAAATGTATTTTATGATATTTAAAACAGTAAAAAAATATTTTTTTACGTTATATAATTAAATAAGTATTACAAGCTTACTCACTCAAGAACAATGAGTAATGTGGATGACAATGAATCCATTCATTCATTATGTACAATGAAAGTAAAAAATAAAAATATTAAACTCATTAAAATAAAAAATAGAAGAAGAAATCAAAATGGCTGTATGTGCCAAAAATTAAATTTTAAAAATTTTAATTGGAAAATGAATAAGTTCCATCGCCAATGTAATGGAAACAGTAGTACGTAACTATCACGAAGGGCTTGGTACCAAGGAAGGTACGTACCACAGTTTCCATTACATTGGCGATCGAACTTATTAATCTTCCAATTAAAAAATTTTTTATTATATTTTTGGCACTTATAGCCTTTTCCATTTATACGCCTCGATCATTGTAAAAACCAATAAACTGCAATAGAGAAACAAATAGGATAAAAATAAAGATAATATTGAATGTAAAATATATACAAGCATATCGGGAAAACGACGTATCAAGTTTGTCCTTCACTTATAGGAGGGTGTTAAGGCTCCAAGAGATCCTAGTGCTGCTCTCTCAGCTGCGTCACTAGCAGAATCCTAAGAGCTAGCGCCTTGGCATAGCCGCTTTAGACTTAAGTTAAGAAGCTGGCCATTGCCAGAACTACCAATAAAATAAATATTTACAATAGGGCCTCTGTCGTTTTGATCGAGGAGGGTTGTGAGGATGTTTGGAGCTGGATAATTAATGAGCCAGGGGGTTGGGATGGTTGTAAAAGTCTTGATGGAATTTTGAGAATCTATGGGGTACGAGGTCAAGGATAACTGTAAAAAAAATTTATTTATTAAATAAATGTGTGGAAAAACTCACAATACCTTGTGAAGAATCTACCCATAGGTAGACCTTCAATGAAAGTTCTATATAGAAACCATCTTGTCAGATTCCTAGTTGTCGAGAGCAGGATAGGATCAAAGCTTATGATTATGGACTTAAAATGAGTAGACAGTTATGTGCCATGGGACAAATAAGCAACAGTTTCTTGTCTTTATATCTGGTACCTCGGGGTATGTTTGCCCTGGGGTGTCTTAGGTAGCGGATCTGTCCAACAGGGATTCGTGAAATATTATCAAAATATACTGTTTAAAAAGGTGTTGAAGTTTTAAGAGAAAGAATAATGGTTACTTATTGAGATTTGTTTCAAGTCTTGCATTTAATATAGAAATATGCAATACTAGTAGGCAATATAAATATTGAATAACTAAAAGCTAAAGATATAGTAGTTATTAGCAAATAGCTATAGAATTACTCGAGATATGTATGAAGGTGTAGCTCATTGTAGTTGGGATTGAAGAATTAATTGCCTCTTCAATTGAAAACTAGTCTTCAAATGAATAATTCCAATAGAAGTGGCAAGCGAGTCGACCAATAGGAAAGCAAATTCATAAATCCTTAAGAATTATAGAATTGAGAAGAGGATTGTCAGGGATGAAGTCAAAGTAACACCACGTTAAAGAAGGAATTCTTTAATACGTGCCAACGTTTCGACCTGCGTTGCAGGTCTTCTTCAGGGCCACCGAACTACACTTGTGAGGAGAAGGACAATTATAGAATTGTATTTTGAATAACAAGTAAATGTGCTTAACTTGGCATTGATTGGATTTAAATGGCCAGATAAATATTTTTTCTGACATATATCAAGAGTTTTCATAGAAGGAAGATAATGAGGATAGTATAACAAAAATACTAAGGAAGATTTAACTTTTGGGTCCTTCAGAACAATTAGAAAATATAATTCTTATGTGTGATTAATGACTAACGCATTACATTTATCTTTTTGTAATGTAATTTTTTCCGGCCACTGTTCTATCGCAACGTGCATCGGCAGTTAAACGTGTCTCATGGCCAACTCATATCCAGAATCAACTATAAATGTCCGAGCGTCACCATTCTGCGATATTTATTGGGCTCTAAAGTCGTCGGTGGTTTGTTAACAGGCTCTGGGAAATCTCTTGAGAAATATTACCTCCTAAATATTTTCGGCTATATAACTGTAACCCTAACTAGAGCTCAACCCATAATTTTACGACCGCGATCTACGGGGCGCTGTGAGACACTAATTTTCACGAGGAATTATAGCGCCATTCATGGAAGATAACCACAGTAGCCTAGGTCAAGATTGTCTTCCGAATCGATATCAAACGAGGGCATGTATATTGAAGCAAGAATAAATAATATGAAGCAAATATATAGAAATATATATATATAGAATATATAGATCAATATAGAGAAGGGATCTGGAATAAAACGAGCGTTGCATGTTTAGCGATTTCGAATACTAAGACTAATTTCGAATGTAAGCTTTCATCAAAAGTTCTAAAAACATCAGCAATTTGATGCGCAAATCCCTGGCTGTGAAGAAGTGGGTAAGTCAAAATTAAAACTTTTCAGTCAGTTAATTTTGATGGTTTTCCATAATCTTGTAATGTCTCTAAAAATTTCATCTGTGGCGAAATAGATACTTTAAGGCCTTATTGAGAAGCACAACTTCACCAATTTTTCACAACGCAGATTTTTAAAATCCTCCTTTGAAGGATAATCGTCAAATCGTTTTAAGAGAACTTTGACTTATACGATTCTTCACGACAACCACCGGTATATTAATTTTAAAAATGCAAATCTAGAAATCAAGCATGTTAATACTCACCTAAGGAGACAAAATGGAAGGGAAAAACATAATACAGGGAAGAACTGGATAATCTGTAAATCAAATATTAAAAGAGCATTCAATTTTCCTCTTATTATATAACAGTAGTTGGAGGAAATGTTCTTTGCTCTTCTTCTTATCCGTTTACACTACCGTAGAGTAAAGAACAGCCCTTGCCGGACGACAAACATCCACTAGTCTCTATCATGAGCCTTCTCCTTCCAATTTGCCAGTCCCAATTTTCCGATGTCACCAACCACATTCTGTAGCTGAAGTCTTCTAGGACGTCTCTCATCTTCTTGCACCGTAGATTTCCATCAGTAACAGATTTTTTTTTTGGTTCCGGTTTTTCGGTATTCTCATAACATGTTCTAACCACTTGATACACTTTACCGTTATACACGGAACATTGAAATTATGACTATTAAGTCAGATGAAAGTCCCCTGTTTTGAGCATCACTGGTGTTGAATCGCGCTTCCTAAAATTATTTTGAGAGTTTCCTGAAGCACAAGAAAGAAGTGAGTTTCATTCTGCTCTGAGCCTGGAGACAACAGTGGCTGGAGGCACCCACCTCCTTTTCCTAGGCTAGGCTTTGTTTTACAACCTTACTCAAATGTATTGATTTTCCAATAAAAAACCTATATCAATTAGAACCCATTAAAATCTTAGATTCAGTACTTGGTGTTATAAGTATAATTTGGTAGCATTGTTTTACCAACGGTTATACGAGCACCCACTCTCGAATGGCAGGTTTTTCCCTCAATCAAGGGTGCCAACTTAATAGAGGAGAGTTCTCCTGGATCTCCTGACACTAAAATTCGATCAGATGACTAAACAGAAAATATTTTCTACCAGATTCAAATTCGTTCGGGAGTACAATAGTCTAGTGTCTGACCCAATTATTTGATTAGCACTAAATCATTAAGTCTAAATAAACAACACATTTTACATTGATTATAGTTTAATACTAATCTATTGAGAATGTTTTTGTTTATTATGGTCTGAAAAGCATAAAAGATTTTTGTGTCAGCAATTGTGAAAGACTAAAACCCTATTCTTTTCTTCTAGCTTTCAGTTTCTTTTTTTCTAGCTTTATTCCTGGAAGAAAGAAGAAAAAATGGAAGTGTAATTTTTTTTATTTTTTTTTTTTTTAGTGATTTCTTAATTGATGTAATAATGTAAAGATGATCCTAATCCTTCTTTTATTTTCCTCCTTCCGTTTCCCATTCTTGGGACCATCAGATTCTCCGACTCTTCAGACACCCTCTCGCCGAAATGATCCCCCTCAATGCCAACGACAGAATTTTCTTTTATTCCAACATTTATATCGACTCCGGCCGCTAATAAGGAAGCTATTAATAAAGTCGCGGCGGCCTTGGGGGAGGTCAGCTCTGCGCTCTACCGACCGTTAGTTCACTCAATTGTTTCATAATCAGCAATCTATCCAAGGGCAGTCGGTGTCTCTCCGTTGAATTCCTAGGCAGATTGCTGCATAGGTTCATTCCCTTCAACAATAGTCAACCGATGTCATTTACTCAGTATCTTGAAATGTCGGTTCAGTTCTCCCTATCAGATTTCAGGGAAAATTTCGCTTATACGGTTCGTTCCCAGACCACACACATCTATTAATTTTAGTTATGTGTCGGTACCGATACCTATTTTTAAAAATAAATTTCTATTTAAAAACATAATCCGAAAATAATTTAAAAAAGCAAAACGCATCGATAAGAAACATAATCATAATAGTCCAAGAAATAAATTAGTTGACCGCTAGTAGCAGTTGTTATCTATATCATATGATATTAATTATTATTCAGATAGTGAACAATAATATCATTCAATTCACAAATTCTTATTTACGAAGGTAAACATTTCAAGTTGAATTTATTAAACATAAATGTTTAATAAATTAAACATTTATTGATCAAGAAATTGAAAGTTTAACTGAACTGTTTCACTAAACAATGAAGTTGAAATGGATTTGAGTATTTAATTTTTAATTGAGTATTTAATTTTTTTTTTAATTTAATTTAATTGATTATTAAAGTTCGAAAACTAGAAATTACACGTGATAAAATATAAAACAATCTTTATTCTTTGAGATTAGGAATAAAATTAATGTATAATAAAATGGTATTATTGTCTGAGTGGCGTTATTTCTTTGATTACAGACTGTAATATCATTTCTTAATTTTCCAATAACTAATAAATAACTTCAACAAACTGAAATTCAGCTTGCAGTTGCATGGGAATCGTTTTTAATTCTGAACAAAGGAGGCTTGGCCATTAAGAGAAGAATGGTGTATAACAATAACATAATAAGATATCACCAAAATATTACCAACGTCAGATGTATCAATCGGTCCCTAGGAGTCGACTTTGGATCATCGATTCTCGATACTAATTCTTTCCTCAAGAATCGATGGAACTGAGAATTAACTTTTGCTAACTTTATCCTTAATTAATTTTAATTGTTACTCGCATAATATCTTAATATGGTATCGCATAATTATCAATATATTCATTAATCGTTACTAATATAATAATAAGCTCATTTAGCAAACTAATCCATTAGTAATGTAAATGAATTTGTAACATTATGATAACAATGGAAGGAAATGATCAAAATGTTTCCGACATACTAAAAGAATTTCCCCTAAAAATACGAAAAAGACGATGGTGCAAGGAAAACCTAGAGAAACAATGATTGGGTAGTGGAATAGAACCTAATGGGACATAGTATCAGAGAAGAACAATCCATGGATTGGGAGGTCTCTGGGAGATTCTTAGAAGATATTTTGAAAAAAAAAATAACAATAGTGGAAACTTACATTAAAAAAAAAAATTACGAACATCAAACGTATCCCGTCCTTCCTTTCTTTGAACATAACCAACAACCCTTACTATGTCTTAAACAAAACATAATGACATTAATTTACTTTTAACCTATAACAATCAAATTCTGATTTCTAGTTCCACACATCTAGTTCCTCCTCGCAGGTTAAAAAAGCGGTGGCCTGGAGATCTTTTGTAAAATACGACATTGAGTCCTGCCAGTAGCCAGCTTCTCTACTCACGCCTTAAGTGATTGTACTATATCGCTCTCGCTCAGACTCCACTGGGTTTTTGCAGCTGTGAGAGTAGTGGGATCTCTCTATAGACTTCAATAATTGTGTATTGAGTTTCATTGTATTTTTAACTTTTAATTTGATTTTATTTACTGTATTCCCATTAGTATAAGCCAATAATTATTATTAAAAATATCTAGAAATCTATAAAATTACGATGATTTTTTTTTTTATAATAGTGAATTTTTACCACTGAAAAAAACACTCTAAAATGAGAAATTTGTGAATATTAAATTAATAATTTTGAATTAGATGATGATATATTTTTAGGTTAAAAATTCGAAAGAAAAAAAGATCGTAAGGATTATCATATTTAAGTAGGTGTTTGTTTTCAATAATTGAAAATAAAAATGATAAATAGATGCAGCGAAACATACTTACCTATTAGTAAACCTGTTATTCATTACTATCCCAATTAGGAGTAAAATAATTTTGTTCCTCATAGGTAAAATATTTCCCTAGTATATGATATCGAATTTTCCGAAACAGTGGTTAGATTATATTTGAAGAAATTCCAAGTTGTTTGTCTACGGACTGTGAAGTTCATTGCCAGGTCGTAAACATTTCCGAAAAACTTGAGGGTCACCCAAAGTCTTTCCTGAAATACTGGCGATTTATGTTCAAGATCCTTGCCAAAAATCCGGTTTTCTCAATCTCAACAAGGCGTTCCAAAGATCGACTGTATTTTTTTGTGTGTGTGAATTACTTGCTCAGACCGTTTCACAGAAACAGCTGTGTTAATAAGAATTTTATTTTACTATTCTTGATCAATGAAAAGCATTTAAGATTTCACTCTACATTTGTTTTTAATAGCGTGCAAATGTTTATATAAGTATAATTTTCTAATGATGAAATTGAATCGATTATTAAAAAAAGCAAATAAAATCACGTTTGTATTGTATTTAAAAAATATGTATATATATATATATTGTTAATTAAAGGTAAAAAATGGTTTAATTTTTTAATGGAAAATTCTGAGATAAGATTAAACTAGATTCTGATATTTTGACAGATATTAAAATCATATAAAATTAAGGTGATAAATAATATATCTATAAAGTGAACATTCTTCATTTATTTAATAACAAATTTTAAAAAAATAATAAAATAACTATAAAATTTAAAACAATTCAAAATAAGAAATAAATGTATATAGGAGATAAAAAACAAAACAAAAAAAAACACATAGTTATTTACAATATTTACACTCTTAATGTAGTTATTTTTAAATATAAACTGTCTACGTATAATGGTGTGTTGATAAATATGTAATAAATATTAGAGGCTTCAATAAACCTTCCAATTCTTTTCACATCCAATCCTTACAATTCAAAGCCTTCGTAAAATCCTCAATGCTCCTTATTATTTTACAAGAACTTATCCATAATGATCTCAACGTTCCATATATTGCTGAATCGCCTTAAGCCAAATACCTATCATTCCATGAAAAGCTCCATATTATAATATGGCATGAGAAATAAAAATTAATCAATGTTTGAACTGTGAATGAAAAAAAAAAGAACTAAATAAAATTTTTATATCAGCTAATAATAAGATTTTTCATTCCATCAATTTTTTTTTTTTATTATAATATATTTGTCATGATTAATGGCTCTTTTACTAATAAATTAATTCGCAATTAACTGAAGAAAATGCACAAATATGTGTGTTGTATATCGTCAGCTTGGAGGTGAAAGTCTTTAAGTAACAAAATCAAATCTTTTTCAGGAGAGCAAAAAACGAGGTATGCTCATTAAAAATGTATTATATAATTTTTTTTTAAGAATTTTCTCATTCTCTAATGTGCATATGTAGCAATTATATTCACTTGGTGACTTTTTATGCTAATGGAAAATGATAATATCAACACACAATAACTTTTTGTCGAATTTGGAAAAAATTGCACTTAGTGACTTTGACCCCCAAGCAGAATATATACTTATATGGTGTTATAAACAATTAATGAATATTATCAAAACACCATATTGGATGTATTTAAGTGAATATCCTTTCGTTTGGAGTATGTCAAAATTTATTGTTTATTGATTGGGCTATCATAACATGATGAAGACAAAGGAAAACCAAATTAGATAGCTTAATATATTTTACGTAAATTACTATGATATATTATATACATCATTAGGGTAAATAGAGCTATTAATTTATTTATTTTTAACATCTCTATTTACTCAGCCAACGTCACCCCCTCGCTAGCTCATCAGAGAGCCTTCAAATAACAGACACCAACGAAGGCTGAGTGACCGTGGTTGAGTTAATTGGGACACAAAACGGGGTCGGTCCATGCTATTTTCGGCATAAAATTTCATGAAGGGCGGGAGTCTATTTCCTATTTACGTCTTGGCTTACCTTCCTAGCCACCGTGTTCTAGAGTATAAAAACAATATAGAAACAATTAATTCTAGCAAATAAATCAAGAATTAATTATAAAATATCATTATCTTTTGATTTTTCGAATTTCGAAGCTATTTAGAGGGGCTCGCATTAAAATATGAACAACCCTATTTGTCCAGTCAAAATAGCAAAATCAGAGGAACTAAAAATACTAGTTCCTATTTTTTCTGGAATGTGTAAGGTGCCGTAAAATCTCGGTGCCGCTGGAAGAAAGGGGGGCTTTAGATGTTCCATTTTTAGGTTTTTCACTTATAACTCGAAAAGGATGCGTTAAATAGCAAAAGTTTTTTTTTTTAAATTAAAGCTTATTAAATTTTCTACAAGTTTTGTCTTATACATTTTTACGAACAACTGGACCGTTTCCGTGCTATCGGCTCCGGAAAAGTTGTAATTTTCGTGAAAAAAAAAATAGTTTTTCACTCATGTTTTTTGTATATTTTTGTCTTCTAGATCCTCATTCATCCATTTAAGAGGAAATTCGTCAAGATAAAAGTTGAACACCATTAAATTCCCTGTAAGAACATATACCATATGTTTATTTATATTGATACGTCGTATATTATATTAAATTTAACCAGGTTTCAGATGAAAAAAAGGAAATTTTTGATCGGACGAGCAGTTTCATATCTCATAGTTAAAGTATGTTAGAACTTAAACCCCTAAAAACAAATGAAACTTTTAGCTGAGAGGAGAAAAAAAAAAAAAAAAAAAAAAAAACTGGGAGGGAATTTATGCCTGTCAGTATATTATAAAAATATAATTCAACTTTATCATTATTACTTGATACATGCTTAGCAGTAATATATAGATTTTACTAAAAACAAGGTTTCGGAGCATTTGTATGATACGTTTCTACATGATTTACAAAAGTCTTAGGATATTGTGACCCAAATTTCCCTTATCCTAATAGTCACCTTAACCATTCTTGAATAAAGTAAATTGCATCTGTTTTATCATCTTTCTCGCAATACTGTACTAATATTTTCCTGCTTTCCAGAAAGAAATCAACAGTAAATGATATTAGTATATCAATAATAATAATTATATTAGTGAGTAAAGTATCTTGTTAAATATTGTAACTCAATAAAGGAAGGATATTAAAGATGTCAGATTTCGGGGCATCATCATATTGTAAATAGGTAGCTGTTCTTTGAGTATTTATGTTTGTCTGTTTAATCGTTAAGATTGTTATATTATTATGTTTTAAGCATATTCGGTAGCTGTCTTCCAAGTGATGAAAAATTATAATTAAAACATGATGTTAAAAAAAATGTGTATATATATATATATATATATATATATATATATATATATATATATATATATATATATAAGAAAAACCACGATGATAAACAAGTGAGAAACTATTTATGAAACCTCGTTGGTTGTGTTAAGATGTGAAGACAGCGAGGTCGACAAACTCCTTTCTTGTCATTTGTTTGCAACCTTACATTGAACTTTACAATAAAACATCCTAACAATCAATGCTCCCATTTACTTAACAATCCATGGATTAGCATTATCCATGGCTTCGATGGAATAAATAAAACATGAAACTAGTTCCTTCCTAGTGTCCTTCTGCACAACCTTCAGTAAAGTCCTTCCAGTAAGACACTCACTGAGAACGCCCACTCACTACCAAGTTATTGTAAGTAATTGCTGTAACTGTATTAGAAACGGCTTCGTAACGAGTCGAGTTTATCTTCCTATTATCTTTGATATTGGCTTCAGTATTATATTTAAAATATTTCATTTTATTTTAAAATCGGTTTATATTATTTATATCGCGATACAGGTCAACTAAAGACCACTTGTATATAATTTCTTATTTTTTTCTTATTTCTCCTTTTCGCTCATATCCTTATCATCCTTCCTCCTTTCTCCCTCGTTCGTTCTTCCGTCCATCTCTTAACTCCTGTAATTTTTGCCTATCTTGTTAGTCCTCTTTCTGATACGCATCCTCCTCACTTCATACTTGAACTATTTCAGATATTACTTTGTTTAACCTAGTCTGATTCGTAATCTTCATATGTTCAAAGAATTTTAGTCACCCTTTTCTCATTGACGTTTCAAGATCTTCTATATGCTTCCTTCAATACGTCTTCTATGAGTTCCCTCCTCTATACTTCTCGGTCCATATAGTATTCTTAATATTTTTCTCTCTATCTCTAACAAAGGATCTATGTTGGTAAATTCCACAATCTCCGTTCCGTCGAGTATCGCTGGTTTTATGACTGCTTCGTAATGTCTAGTTTCGGCTTTCATGCAGAGAATGTTTAAATTCTGACTCCAGGTTCTGATCTGAACTGTTGGCCACCCTGCAATACGATCGCTCGACATGAACCAGGGTAATATTTGCATTTAAATACTTTTCCAAGATATATGTTGGTAGATTGTGGTCGGGCGTTCCTAACTAGATTACGACTGAGGATCTTAGGCATAGAAGGTTTTGTTTTAGTACACCTAGTTCTATCCTCGAACAAACTAGGTTATTCCACCGCACCACGTGGAGGTACGTTTCTCAGGACTTAGATGTAAAATTGAGGAAAGGTCTGGAAACCTGCAATTAGCTGTGTTCACCTTTCCCACAGTTATACCTACCTACCTTTACTAACTCAATGGTACTAAACGACATATCGATCAAAATAAAAATTTATTTAAATTTTAGTAAATTGTTTTTCCACCACAACAGGTACATAACTACTCTACGTTGAAGATCTATAATAAATCTGAGGTATATTTACACAGTATTGGTTCTAATTAGAAACAAAAAAAAGTTAAGACTGTAAATTAAAAAAAGAAATATACTTACAACATAATAACAATAATAATAAGAAATTAAATAAACCCATTTAGATCACGTAACACCGAAAGTTAGTGAAGAAAAAAAAACAATAAAAGTAAAAATAGTATTTTATAGGAAATACTAATATAGGGTGAGAGAGGGATGGGGAACATTCTTAAGCTTTAAGCCATCAAAACATTTTCAAGAATAAAATTTTAATATTTTTAGTGTCAGATACTGGAGAGATGGTAGGGGACGAAATACTAAAAATAGTAAAACCTTCCAGATTTAGTCATAAATCTCAAGATTCAGAGGTGTAATACAAATTCATCTTGAAAAATTCAAATTGCGATTTCTACTTTTATCTCCCAAATTACTGACTTCATGAGAGCAATTTTAAAAGTTTTCTACAGACGATTTTTGTACTTAAATTATATTATTCAAAAGATATAAAGAGGCAATTAAGGAAAAAAGTAGAAAGAGGCATTCTAGTCGTGCTCTCCGCACTTAAACCTTACTCTCCTGTTGTTGGAACTATGACTATGAGCAATCATTGCAATGAATATAATACTAAAATCCACAACTAAATGTTTTTTTTTGTTTTTTTTATTTATTATTATTATTATTATTATTTTATTTTTTGCCTGAACAAAGTAATACTACTATTAGTGTATGATATTATAAATATGGAAGAAACTTTTACAATATCTTAGCCTGAAGATCCCTCGACCCACTCTCTAAACGATAAGAATAAAGCGGAAACCAACTAATTTCAAATTTCAACTTAAAATTAGATTTTTTTTTTTTAATTAAGCTGTATATTGCTTTAGAAGTGGATAATTCTGTAAATTGAAATAAATATTATGATTTTATTAATGATAAATAATTTATATAAATATTTGCAAAATATCATGGAACGTTATCAAATGCGGAACCAGGATTGGCAAAGCCTGCAAGGATTCCTTATCAGCCCTTATCAGATACCTTGACCGATATAACATCAGATGAATAATTTTTTTTTTTTTTGTTGACCGATTTGATTCATTTCCTTGTAGAAATTACCTTCGAATTTATGTTTGCTTTTGTTCTCTTTTTTTAAAATGATATACAGATAACATGTAAGGTTAATATTCCTATCCTTCTTTTATTGACTGAAACTGTTAAAAAACGTAATCCACATTCAAGGATATCCAATCATTGTAGATGATAAACGATTGGTGATAAATTTATGTTTGTGTGTGTGCGTATGTATTTAACATTGTGACCTTTCGCAAAATGGTTTCTAAAAAAATTGTTTCCTTGTACTACTGCCAAGTTCGTAACAATCAAAAATAAAAAAATATAAGAAATAACAAAGTCAAAAAATCAGATTAAATATTATTTTTTTTTTAAAGTAAAAGCAAAACAATTATCTATAATTGAGAATCTATTGAAATCCGTATTTGAGATCATTTTGGCATCATTGTGAAATACATCTATCTTGAATCCTGTATTTCATCCGAGAAGACTCAACAGAAGCTTATCTACGAATTCTTGGTGTTAATTTATAAAATTATATTAATTACTTAATGTAATTATAGTTACAATTTATTTACAGGCAGTATTAGTAGAGTATAACCTACAAGGAGAACGGTTGTGGGCAACAAATTTTTGTCCTTTTAAATCAGTCGTAGATTGATTTCGGGGCTGGAGACTTCTTATTCCCAAGCACTAATAAGCGGATACCTAGATCTTCATTGAATTGAGGACAAAACAGATGGTTAGAAGTGAATACAAAAATATAACTGCCTTCACGTGCATGTGTGAAATAAATTAAAATCTACAAATGAAGTGTGATAAATATAAAACCCATGTAGCTGCCGAAAAGGCACAACCCCGTACGCCTAATAGGGAAAGTAGGCGAATATATGTGTGAGCGTGTGTTGTGAATGAATATGTGAATATATGTGTTTGTGTTGGGAATGAATACTGATCACATCACATAGTTTTTTTTTGTTGTTTTTTTTATTATTATTGCTAGTTATGGAACAATACTTCTTCTAGAGCTTTCCTAGGTAATAATACCATTAATTTGTTTATTACTTTTTAAAATACTGTTTATACCATACAAGTCCTTTCTAATAGAGGATGAAGGGTTAATTATACAAGTCCTCCAACATAATACACCTTTTTATTTTTTTAAGTAATCACATGAGAAAATATAGCTATGGAAACTAATAATTTAAAATGTTTATTCTATAAGTAATTCATAGCTTTAAATATTTAAAATGTCTAACAATTTAAATTAAAGAAGCGATCCGGGATGCGGGATATGGGATACAAAAGTAGGAAGGGCGGGTGGGTTACAGAATTAGCTGACCTCCGCAGCCTGCCTACATTCTTATTAGTCTCACTGCTTCCTTGTTTATCGCTATGCCAATAGAATATTATTTTAATCTTAAATCATTGAACAATTATTTAATTACAAATATTAGATATGTAATATAATCTTGAGTAAAAAAACACTACAGATATTAAAACATCATTTTAATAACAATCCGTATTTTTTTTCAAAACGATACAGCGGTTTTCCAGTTTTTAACGTAGACGGTATTGTTAAGAATAGTACCTCAAAATCCAGGAGGGTGTTTGAAGTATTTATTTAAATAATAAATAATATTAATAATTATTATTTATAACAGGTATAAGGGTGAGCGGCACCCTTTTCGGGAAGGAACTGAGCTTTCGGTAGAGTGACCAATTAGGCAAGATGTCAAAGGATTCAGAAATTCAAAGGTTAGATGGAGGGGGTATACCCTATTAAAGATAAATCGGAAAAAATACGGTGGGTTCTTCTGATGGATGAATTAGATGCTGGAAGGACTAGGAGCGGCCTATGAAGATGAGATACCAGGTAGAGACGGATTCTGCGATCCCGGCTATACAATTGATAGAAATTTTAGTTTAAGGGCATATACCCTACATTGGAATTATTAATCGTTTGTTTTTCTATGGCAGCATACTCAGAATGCAAGTTCCGATCAGCTGCCAAGCTGGAACCCTTTCTGTTACCATACCACAACTTTGGCTCGAGTTAGGCATGTTGCTCAAGTCAGGACACCATCAGCAAAGCATTTATTTCCTATTTACTTAATATAGTTGGGAGACATTCCTGAAGCACATGTGGCTACCTAATCCTTCATTGGGTCACGGTGAAAGTTCGAGCGCTGATTAAGTCAGTACTATGATCTTAAAAAGTTCTAGTGATAAGTTATTAATTTTTTAATGTCATTCAGTGTTCAAAAGATGGCAGTTGCTTGGTAAATAGTGTATATATGGACTTATAATATGTTTTGTTGGTATCATTCCTGGACCAAAGTTCATCATTTCATCATAAAATTACTTATTTTTAGAAAGGAGATCTACCATGTTTCCTTCGCTCTTCAAAAAAAGAAAAAAAAAACAAAAAAAAAAAAATAAATAAAAAAAAAAGAAAAAAAAAACAAAAAAAAAAACTGTTCAACTATTTCCTACATTGTTTTAAATTATTTGTTCGCCTTTAGTTGTTTCATATATTTTTTACAATATTACAATACAGACGACAAATGGATACTTTGAAAGGCAAATATAGAAGACTAATAAATCTATAATTATTGCTTGCATTACTTATAATTGCTGCTAATACTACTTGTCGATCAGTTATAATTATTTTTGCAATGAAATAAATTATTCTTTAATGGAGTTCATGAATTTTTAAGCCCTTTTCCATTAAGATTCAAATTCAAATTCAATTCTTAATCTACTTAATTTATTCTAATAATATTACATGAAATAAATGAGTGGAATTAACAATATGACATGTAGAGAAACTATTGTTAGCGTTCAAATAAATGTTCAATTTTCAATGATCTTAAGACCTTTATTGGAAGTATTGGAAATTTTCAGACGTTTCAGAGGAATAAAATATTGTTTTCTATTTCATGATCTTTATTTCGCCTGTCAAGATTATTTGTTTTCTTAAATCGTCTTGTGTATTTACTGTATTATACAAACCGTCCTTGTAAATTTATTCGAAAAGTCTTCGTCAAATATTTTTAGAACTCAGGATTACATAAAATTATAGTGTTTTAAACCTAATATATGGCAGCGGCCTCCAAACAACACCGTGGGTGTGTGCCTGAGCTAATATCACAGCCAATATTGGAAGTGTGGTTCAAGTGACCTCAGTTTGTTGGCCATCTATGCCCATATACGGTGAGGATGGGCATTGTTCCTCTGGTGTACCGACGTAGAGGGTATATTATGCCATTATCTGGATATTCCGGAAGATGAATGGTCTGACATCATCAAGTAATGACTCTTACACTCAACTTGACGGCAACTGACGCAGGTCTGGGAGGAAAGTATCAGCGTTCGACCGCAGGCGAAAATAGAAGACGAGTGTACGAAAATAGATTTTTCAAAGAAGCAAATGATTCTACGTTTATTTATAAATATTTGAAACTGTTAACAATATATATGTTACAAGTCGATTGTAATTAAGAGATGACTATTCCTAGGCAGAGTGAACACATACTAAATGAGTAAGTACACTTTCTGTAGTAATAGCTATGTTATTGCTGTGGTTAAGTAAAATTTGATTTACTGAATCTATTGATAATTATTTAACTCAATATATTGAATATTATTCTGTAAAACGAAGTTCCTTTGGATAAAACAATCGCAGTGAGGACTGTTGTTACTTCACAATACCTTGGAAGGGGACAAGGATTTTTTATAATATAACCATTATTTTTTTTTTTTAACTTTTATATTTCCATATATTAATAAATGTTTTACTTTTATTATTTGTTTTTATTAGGTAGCAAACCGTTTTCTTGCAAAAAGTCAACTTTTACTACCTTAAGACAGTGAGAGTATACTTAGCTATTGTCATTTCTGACTAGTACGTGTTGTTCAAATTTCGACTCTTTTTGGTTTTAATAAATTTTTACTAAAAAGAACAGTAACTATCGACTTTGCCTAAACCATAAATCAAGTAAATGTGTAGAAAATTGTTAAAACAAGTCAATAACTTGTATGCAAATTATCCATTAGTAGCACTTATACATAATCTACATAACAAGGTCTTTTCGGACGCCTTAGGCGTTTATCGGGACTGGAGTGGAAAGAGAGTAAAACGAGTTGATTAGAGTGGGTATAAAGTCAGTGAACGAAAATGAACTTGAAACGGAAGAAGGAAAATGAAAGAAAAGTAAGCATCACTAAGCCGGCTCCTCACATTCGTGTTATGTCATAACACGCAACACGAAACAGACATGCTCGCCAAAGCTTGGCGAATGTGTGGATGGGCACTCGGCTCGTGTTATGTGTCATGATATTGTTTCAGATCCTGTTATAGCCGTATGGGCAGCTCCACACATTCGTGTTATGTCATAACACGCAACACGAAACAGACATGCTCGTTAAAGAAGCCGAATGTGTGGATGGGGACTCGGCTCGTGTTATGTGTTATCAAGTTGTTTCTGCTCGTGTTATTGGTGTATCGCTATAGGAGGCGTTTTTTAACACACATCAAAGGAAATTTGTTTCCCCATAACACAAGCCGTAACAGAGATAATCGCTTATTCACAAATTCGCTTAGCAACAGCGAATAATCGTGAAACCCAGTTAATCATTGTTATCAATAATAACATTTTTAAAATGAAAAATTATTACATTTGATAATAAATAGCGTTAACTAAGCACGTAGCGATATATAATTTAAATCGATAATGCAAACACCAAATCTATACAAGAACCACTATATATTGTACTGGAATTTATGTTGTTAATGAGTCACACTAAAACAATATTAATAATATTAATATTACTATTAATAGTATCATAATTAATTTTTTTTTATTAGTGAGTAACGATAAAAATTTTAACGAGAGGTAACGGACGTTAAAAAAATCTTTTTGCACTCTTTGTAAATAACTTGACTGGATTGAATAAAGTGAATAGTTTTCTGGCATAGATGTGTATTCTGGCTGGGACTCTCATACTTTTAACGTAACGTTTTTTCACACTCAAAATGTAAAATTTTGAAACGCTCTAGCTCTGTTTGGTGTTGTAAGGATCGAAAATTTTCTTATCAGAAGTTTAATGGAGAATATTTTTGTTAAATAACATTTGTTAATGGGCCCTACTGTTTAGGAGTTATATTGGTTTGAACGAAAAAAGTCACGTTTTGCCTACTTTTTGTAACGGTTGTGGCTAATTTTTTTAAAGTGGGAAGGTTAAAAAAAAACTTTTTGCATTCTTTGCTCTATTCTGGCTGGGCTCTTTTAACGTAACGTTTTTTTCACACTCAAAAATGTAAAATTTTGAAACCTAAGGATCGAAAATTTGCTTATCAGAAGCTATTTTTGTTAAATAACATTTGTTAATGGGCCCTACTGTTTAGGAGTTATATTGGTTTGAACGAAAAAAGTCACGTTTTGCCTACTTTTTGTAACTGTTGTGGCTTTTTTGACTCGCTCTAGCTCTGTGCTTGGACCTAAAATCTGCTAAAAAATTTATATTATAATATATCCATAATCTATTGATTTTTCCAGTCAGGCAGAATTTCAGTTTTATATAGTTTAATTTTTAAAATATAAAAATTTTCATCCCTTTTAATTGTTGCCCTTGGGTAAGACAGATTGCGATATTCTTCCAATAGACAATGTTAAAAGAAAGCTTCTTTTTAGATCATTCATGTTAAGAAGAATTTTTATTATAATTTTACGAAGGAAATTGAAAATGTAATTTAGTAATTTCAAATGATCTACTGCTACCTATACTTGTGTAATGACACAATTTTCTATCTGCAGATGACACTTTCTCTAAATAAACGCTAAATATACGCTTTAATAAAGGAAACAATTTTTTTTTTTTTTTTTGCAATGGTGTTGCGTAACAGCATTGTATGAACAACGTGAAACATAAACAGGAAAAAGAGGAATGTAAAAGACAAAAGAACAAATAATAGATTAAAATTCTTTAGCACTCAATTCAATAGACGAAATGGGCAATACTTTAATTTACTTATAAATATTCTAATGAATATTTATGTTGTAACAAAGTATTAATTTCATTTTTTTATGTCCATACAATTTTTTTCAGAGCTTTATCTTTATTTTAGACAAACCTTCCGATTAATTACAAAATGCTCATTTACATGACGGTTATCAGACCTATTTGGACATAGCTGAGCTTTGGGGCTAAACCAAACCATATAATTCATCTCGTATGCAACTCTTGCAATCCAAAATCCTTTCAAAAATCTTCAATGCTCCTTACTTTGTCTTAAATAAACTTATCCATGTACGTTGCTGATTTAGCCCAAACCAGATACAGTTTACCAAAAAAGTATTAAAAATTAAAATCAAATTATATAAAACTGAAATTCTGCCTGACTGGAAAAATCAATAGATTATATATATATTATAATACAATTTTTTTTAGCAAATTTTAGGTTCAAGCAAGGAGCTAGAGAGAGTAAAAAAAGCCCCAACAGTAAAAAAAAAGTAGGCAAAACGTGACTTTTTTTCGTTCAAACCAATACAACTCCTAAGCAGTAGGGCCCATTAACAAATGTTATTTAACAAAAATATTCTCCATTAAACTTCTGATAAGACGAAAAAAACTGTCGTCAAATTTTCGATCCTAGCAACACCGAACACCAAAATTTTACATTTTTGAGTGCGAAAAAACGTTACAATAAAAGTATAGACTCCCAGCCAAAATACATACATATCTATGTCATAAAACGTTACACATAAAGAGGGTGAAAAAAAGTTACACAAGAAAGCAAAACACCCAAGCCAAAAGAAATTTCCATGTCAAAATAAAAATTAAGATAACATACTGTGTATACTATATACTGAACCCTTAACCTAGAGAACCCAGAACAGGGCTTTTCCTCCCACTTTTGGGGAAAGGTTCGACACGAAGAGATCCCAATGCTGCTAACTCATCTGTTTTATTTGTATCTAGTGGAGGCTGAGCGAGAGTGGTACAGCCGCTCACACTCAATTGAAAATAGCTGGCCAGTGCCATTATATGCATTAAGAAGAAATTATACAATAACTTTGGCGTTATTATTTTTATAAATGAAACTATGCTCATGTATATTTATAAAATAACATTTTGCCATGAAATTTCACCGAAACAAAAAAAAAACCCTAGCTATCAATATATTTTCAAAATTTATTTATTATTATTATTATTTTTTTTTTTTGAGGGAGGAAGCTTAACGCCTTTATGTTCTTCAACTAGGACTAGTTACCTAAAGGTTACCTAAACTATTCTAGCCAGAGGGGGAATGCTGATACTTATTTCGCGAAACTATCACGAAACAAAATCAACTGATCCAGGTAGGAGTTGTTTGTTTTTTAATATCTTAATCACGATTTACAAATTAATTATAAAAATGAAAAATATTTTTTTAATAAACCGATTAATAACTATAAATAAAATGTCTTACTACTGTAATTTAAAACCCATACTAATTTTAAGGCGATTTACTACATTAAAAATAAATACATATGCAGGTGAAACTTCATAAATAGGAGAATTAATTACAATTATGGTTAGATGCTATTACATTTCAATGACATATTTTTTTAAAAGGAGTTGTGGATTGTTCGACTTGGAGAATGTGGTTTCGCAACGAAAATATCATTCAAGTTCAATTGAGTGATTAACAATTTTTCACAAGGTAAGGACAGAGGCCTTGGTCACGTAGACTTGCGATATTGAGACGGTGTCGTCACATTGAAAGATAAAAAAAAAATAATATTTTAGTATATACATGGCATTGGATTGAAGTGCATAATGAGCATTAACTGGCATATTATAATTTCATTTTGGCTGATAATATGTAATAAGAAGTAAACATTCAACAATACAAATAATTCTGTAAAAAATAAAATTGATTAATAAACTATATTTTCAATTTTTATAAACTTTAAAATATTTTAAGATGTACATTTAAGATGTACTTAAGTGTAGCGAATGGAAGTTCTGATAATTGGCAAGTCCATTTTAACTTAATACGTCATAGTCTAGATAGCCCCAGTTTTCCGATAGTCCGAACGTTATTAAATATTTTTTAATAAATCTTTATTTGTTTTTATTTCCATTTATACCTTCTTATATTTGATTCACACCTTTGACAAAAAAAAAAAAAAAAAAAAATTCTATTATGGGATTAAATTTAAGCAATCCTACCTAAACTACTAACAATGTCGTCATACCAGTGTCTTTGAATCGCTTGATTCGAGGATCGCCCACTTTTAGACATTGGTAAGACTAAATACATAAATAAATAAAGTATTAAAATTTAACTTCATAAAACCATGGAGCAGATCCTACCGCAATAATCGCAGAGAAGAAGTGATCCTAACGCGATTAAGAATTGGCCACTCCAGAACAACACACCTTTACCTTATTTATTGATCCACACATAACCAAAGAGGTTCCCCCCAAATGTGAAATGTGTGGCAATGTTTTTTCAATAAACCATGTGTTTACTGAATGCACTTACTACATCAAAAGTTTAACCGAATCTGGAATACCTCGAGACATCTCAAAGGCGCTAGGCACCGATGAAAAATGATTGAAAAAGTGATAGCCCTCCTTTATAGAGAAAAGCAATATTATAAAATATAGATAAATTTCTATCAAGAACAGGCGAGCGTTGATGACCTATAAGTTTTACGCTCACACAACTCTCAAATAAATAAATAAATTTAACTGCATTTATTGATCCACAACTGTCAAAAAAAAAAAATTAATAATGAGTGGAATGTATGGCATAAGAAAAATAAATAAAAAATGACATGTCAGGGATAAGGTAAAACAATACTCAAGGGTACTCACATTGAGTAGCTCAACAAAGGTACTGATAAAGCAAATTTATCATCCGACTTTTTTTCGTTTTCCATTTTGTGTTTTGTATATAAGAAAAAGCCTTTGCTTTCTCTTAGTTTAGTTTTGCGTCTTTGTAAATTTTAGTGAAATCGTTTAAATTATTTTGTTTAAAAATGTTGGCAAAATAATCATAAATAGACAGAGAGTGCGGACTGCTTACTTTTTCTTTTAAATACCATAAAACTGGATCAACATACTAACAGTGACATATGATCGCAGAAGCAATTAAACGACGAACATAATTTTTCAGTTGAATATTTTTAATTATATTAGAAGACTAATATAATTGCATAGCACTAGGCATATATATGTATAGAGCTATGTGTCTTACGTATTGTACATCCTTATTGATTGGGTATCATGATTAATGAACAATTTGGTTTTAGAAACCACCATTCTACAGTGGCACAATTAGCTAGATTGACAGATTTTATTACAGCAGTTTATAACGAAAAAAAAACATACTGGGATGATCTTACTAAACATCGAAAAGGCTTTTGACATAATATGGCATAACGGACTAATTTACAAGCTTATCACTTACCAATTCCCACCCTACATCATTCATATTATCCATTCATTCCTTTCTAATAGATCCTTTCAAATCACAATTAACAAAACCTAAACTACATCTAAACATTCTCTATCATCTAAACATCTAACATTCCCTATCAGCTGGTCTTCCCCAAGGATCCTGTCTTTCCCCTACTCTCTTTAACCTGTACATATCCGACCTTCCTTCTCTTCCTTCAGTTGAAAGATCGTTTTACGCAGATGACACCGCCATTTACACTAGTTCCTACAGAATAGATACAATGGAAAAGAGATTAAAATCATTATACTCCAAATTCAATAAATATGGAAAATACAAATAAATGAACACAAAACTGCAGCAATAATGTTTACAAAAAGAAGACCTAAAATAGCGGATCATATCATTCTAAATAAAATTCGAATACCCTGGGAACAAACTGTTACCTACCTAGGTCTCGAATTAGATAAACGTTTAACTTTCACATCCCACATTAATAATAAATGCTGCAAAGCCAAAAAACTTATCAGTATAATGTCACCATATTTCCGAAGAAAATCCTCACTATCAACTCGCAACAAAATTATTTTATATAAACCAGTCATTCGACCATTACTAACATACGCCTCTCCAGTATGGAGCTCCACATGTGACTCCAATTACAAAAAAATAGAAAGAATTCAAAACCAATGCTTGAGAATCATTAACGACTACCCAAGATACACAAAAATAACTGACATGCTGCACGATCTAGATTTTCAAACAATTAAACAGTTTATTTACTCCCAGACTCAGAACTTTTTCAACTCAACAATAAACTCTGACAGTTCCATAATACAAGCAATAGGCAAATATAATAAGCTAACCTTAAGAAGATACGTACACAAACGACCTAGACACATACTACTAAAATAAAATTTATTTAATAAGACATTCTAAGAATTTTTTAGTTTTAGTTAAAATTTAAATTTAGCAAATCAAAGGATTGTAAGAGTTAATTTATTCTTAAATAGTAATTAATTTTAATGCCCAAAACTTTTGCTTATTTTTATATATTTTCATTTATTTATTTTTTTATTTATATTTTTTTATTATTATTTTTTTTTTTTTTTTTTTTTTTTATAGTAGGTTTTTGTCAGTTTTTCCTACAGTTTAAAAGTATTCTGTTTTAATTTTATTGAATGAATTGATTTATGAAGAAATTGTAGTGTGAATTGTTTTATTAGCAAAACATGTATTTATACAATCATGTTACAGAATTGTAAATTGTTAAATTGCATTAAATAAAACTCTTTTTATTATTATATATTATTGATTGGGCGAATGAATGCCTACAGATGTGTAATCATTTTTTAGACCGGCAACGGTCAACGGCAGAGGTAACATTTTTCTCTGATTGGACAACATTCTAAACTAAACCTAATACAAAAACTGATTAACAAATCTTACTAAAACCTATTCGGACATATTCCTCACTATTTTACTGACAAAATGATGCATATAAAGAAACTAAGCGTTTCAGGCAAAAAAATTTAATATTATAGGAAATACATATGCCTGCTATCTAAGAACACTTAGACTGTCCTACCAAGGAGAAAAGCTATTACTCAAAAATTTTGAGATGAGTAAAAAGTCTAATTACTGCTTTTCGAATCGAAGACCACATCAGATCCAACGTTTCCAATAAGTCACGTGCTTTTTACTTAATGCTTTCCTCCTAGGTAAGGCAGTACAAACTTAATACAAAATATTTTACAATAGACTTCAAGGTCATTCTAATTATACATTATATGTCCATAACAATAATATCCATTATTATTATTGTGGATTATTATTATTATAAAAAGAAGGTGGATGAGAAATCTCCTAGCATAAAATGAAATATGATTAACAAGGAACAGGGAGGTGCTACTGGGCAATGCTCCTCATCATGCTTCTCATGCCAGAATCTTTTCATTTATATAGCCATAAAATTTGATATTTTTTCCAGTTTTGTTCTTTTCAGTTTTTAGCCATCTTAACCCTCCACACACCTGACCTACTTACTATCACAGCTCTGGTCGTGAAATGTTTGGCATCGATTCTGTTAAATATTCAACAGAAACAATTAAATTAAAATTACCTATATCGCGTTTAACAGACAATGCAGCCAATCTCAACCAATGAGATTAGCAGAGATGCTCTATTGAAAAAAAAAAAAATCTGAAGAAGACTGGCCTTCTAGATGAGGCAGACGAGATTAAAGGTTAGAGATAATATCATTTTAGCTTCTCATGCATTCGATCTTGAAATGTGAACTTGAAATTGGAGACAACAATACAAAGATGTATGCAGATTACGCTTCGACTCTCCTTGGCAGTGCCTCGGATAGACCCTGACATTGGCACGGGCTCCTATCGCCACTGGAGCAAGGTCTTCGGGTTCGCTTATCAATTCAAATATAGATTTATACGTTTGATGATAGTTCAAAAACAAGGAAAACACATCTCTATTTATTACTAATAAATTAATAATATTTGTTATATATATGTATATGCGATTGAATCCGTTTTAAACCAGAATTAAGCAAAGTAATTTTTATTTATTTATTGAAATCTGATACAAAAAATAAAATAATACTGAGATGTTACAATATTTTGAGAAAAAAATCAATATTGAGAATCGATGATCCAAAGTCGATTCCTAGGTACCGATCTATAGCGCTTACTGCTACGATAGTTTTGTGAAACATCATCATGTAATAATCATTCACCAATAACCAATAACCAATTTTACAAGTACTCGATTAAAATTTCTTAGTACCTAATTTTGAAAAATTCTTTTCGAAAATCAAGCTTCTGCAAGCCAAATATCAAATTCTTATTTATATTATATTCTCTATTGAAACATTTCATTTTAAAACTGTAGCGTTAAATGACTCCACAAAATAAATGCTGCTATAGAATAGTTCTACACTATTATACTTTATTGTTATTATTAGAAGAGTTTTGCTACACTGGAATGAAGATTATTTTACGGTTCATTACATATTAATTCTAGTTTTCGAACACTAATCCACTATTCAAACAACATTTAGAGAAACATCAATGCATCCCTCCATCTACAGTGTGCCTAGTGAATGGTCTTAGTAATATTCGTGATTCCTTAAGTCATAAATGAAACAGAGAACCTTAGAAATAGTAACCTCAAATGAAAATATATAAATCGAATTTTTTTTTTTTTTATTATTATTTTATAGTTGACTGCAGAATGTAATGTAAGTGAAGAAATGGTCAGGGGTCCAGTCAAGTAAATAAACAGTCCAAGTTTTTAATAAAAAAAACTTTATATTTGGCGTGCTGACGTTTCGACCTGCCTCGCAGGTCTTCTTCAGGGTGATTGTGGTCTGGTTGAAGACTTGACTCACAATACAGTATTTTTTTTTTTTTAATTCGTTATTATATTATACTACTACTAGCATCCCCATAATTAAAGAATTTAGATAATGTTCCCTAATAATTGAAGTTTTATTTGTTTTCTCATAAAAATCTTACAGTGAAGTCCACAATTAAACATTATTTCTTGAATGATTTTTCCCGCTTAGCAGTCATTTGTAACCTGGTTAAAATCACACTGATTAGGTGTTTAAAGTTAACGTAAAAGCATAATTAGACATTCACTTTTGAATTTTAATGTATGAGTTGGCAATCCAGATGAGAATAGCCTGTTAAGAAGAATTTATAAAAAAAGGCCCATGAATAATATTTTTACACACAATATCAAAAAGCAAAGGAATCTCACATTGATTCGTTAATAATTTTTATTCGGAAGGAATAATAATATTAATTCCATCTGGTTGGGTTTTAATTTCTCACTATAATAATATATGACAGTGGCAAACTTCGTTCCTGTCACTCAACTTTGCACATTTAATTTTTTATTATTGCTAAACCTTCTTAGAACAATAATGGATTATGATGAGTTAAAATTTCGTACAGATGGATTATGTAGTTTTATAATTGTAAAAACCTATTGTGGAATGGTGCTAAACACAAATAAGTCAACTTCACCTGGATCCTATATTTAAACCTTTTGCAATAATTTAATTAAATATAAGTAATTTTTGTCATCAATTTCAAGCTCTATATAACAGCATAGCATATAGATTTTTTGAGGCCGAAGGACATCCTTGGCCACTCTCTCCATCCACAATTAGAATTAGCTTTTTCGTCCTTAAGGATTGCTGTTTTAACAATTTTTTAAGTTATCCGAAGGATAACTTCCTCCATTGTTGTCCTCCAGGATACTGTTTTAAAATATTTAACGGTTTTAAGATGGCGGACCTTAAAAGGACACTTTTTAAAAAAATTTCGACTATTTAACTGTTTTAAGACGGCGGAAGGATATTAATTCGTTGTTAACTCATTCTACGGGAGGCTGAAGATAGTTTTTCAACGCTAACGACTCCTTCCAATATTATGGTATGATGGTATTGCTTCATTATAATAGCTCTATATAACAGCATACCTTTGTAACTTGTCATGTAGAATGGAGCTAACACCTATTGGTCAATTCTCATACATCGCTGTTATCCACGAATTATTGCTTTTTAAATAACAAATAAATTGAAATGGTTAAAATTTGGTACAGTTTGGTTCAGGAGTTTGCGTGGTTAGTAATCACGAACTAAAAATGGCTAGTCCTTTTATCATTATATAATAGTTTTATATATATATATATATATATATATATATATATATATATATATATATATATATATATATCCTTTTATTATATAATAGTATAGATGCTGTTGACAATAATTGTTTTGGTTGGTGTTTACTGAATTATTTCTTGAATAATTATGGTTTTTCTTAATATCTTTGGTTGGCTTTTTTTATCTGTCAAACAACTGATACACAAAAATCGAATACATCACTGAGACATCTCTATCAATTATTGAATAGGTATTGCCAGACCTAACGCAAAATATATTAAAATAGAAATTTAATATCTATCTGGAAAAAAATGGTCTGAAAACATTCAATTTCCCAGGTTACACTAAGATCTTTCAAATCCATCCGACTTTGAATGTAAAAAAAAATTAAATAAAGTTGATATATTCAAAAATCATTGTTTTTGTTTTTGTATTTGCCCGTGGACTCAAAATTTTAAATTTACATTATTATATTTTTTTTATCCTAGCAATTGTAAAGCTATTACAATTTTTGTTGAAAAAGTCTTCTTTTTTTTTTCTAAATATCTGGAAATCAATGCATTTAAGAAAAAAACATTTTCTAAGACAAGTGTTTACTTTAAATATAGAATAGAATAGAAAAAAAAAACTTTATTCTGGGACAAAGTCCCTTAAGAATAACTTAAATAACACAAAGTAAGATCATAACTGGCCTGAGAGCTGTATGAGAAAAAAAAAAAACTAAAAACAACATAGGTAAAATTGAATGCAAATAGGTATGAGAAAAAAAAATACAGAGAAAAACTATAGAGGTTAATATTGTAAATAAAATTGCAGAAGAGAAAAAAAAAACAAAAAGAAACTTAAAGAAAAATAAAAGATAGAAAATCAAAAACTATCATTACAAACAATTAATATATATATATATATATATATATATATATATATATATATATATATATATATATATATATATATATATAAAATTAATTTTGAAATAAACTTTATTGCAAGCTCATGCAATTTATTTTTTGAAACATTTTTCAATCACAGTAACAAACATTTATGTTTCTTTTATTAAGTATCATTTAGTGTTTACCAAAATAGTATTAAAACTTATTATTAAATTAAAAATTAACAAAGAGATATTTTTTGTTCAATGGGCCTGTTATCTGTGAGGGAGATTTAAAGGTAGATGGAGGGATATGTTTCTCAGTTTTTTTATTTATATTGTTTTTACAATGTTCAGGGCTATTCGTATGATGTGTGACTAGGAAAGGTTATAGTGTAATTATCCATGAACAGGTCTTGGGTAATATTTAAGTTGACACTTATGACTTGAGTCTAAGTGCTAATAAAATAAAGTATTTATAAACATACATATAGTTTTTCACCAATTATAAAATATATACACTGCCAATAGTAGATACTAATTTATGAGAGAATCGTAATAAGTATCGAGCGGCAAATTGACGTTTTAAAGAGATTCAGTGGTTGTAAGTATTTAGCTGATTATTTGTGGTGTAGAATCTAGGGATTTTTTATTTCCACCCATAAAATTTTAGTTTATATTGAAATAACTATTTTACTACTTCATTTATTTCTATTTATATAAGAACATTTTTTGGTAATTTTTTCATACCTAAGCTAATGTTGTTTCGATTTTTAGTATCTACGGATTTTGTTTATTTATTTATTTTTTAATCTTCCGTAACTACTATAAATTATTACAATCAAACATTTAAATATAAAATATATATCTCTTAAAAGAGAAATGCCAAAGAAATGGAAGTAAAATGTTGAAGTTTCAATGTTATAACCCGACCCACTTTCGTCTTAGGAAGTTGAGATTCGGGGCTCCACTAAGCCATCAGATTCCTCTCCAATCCAATCTTTATAATCTAAAATTCTTAAAAAAATTCTCAATGCTACATTTTATGTAAAAAATAAACATATAAATAACGATCTTAGCGTCCCATCTATTGCGGATTTGCTCCAAACCAGATACCTTTCCTTCCATAAATAATAGCGAATTTCTTTAGATTGCCAAGAATTCCCCCATGGCACCACCACACAGAAGATGGGTTCGTTGTATAGACAATCAAGGTAAAAGTCAGTTTCATGATTCAACTCATTTATTAGGATATTTTCGTTTTATGTTGTAATAACATTTAGTGATTAGATTAAAAAAAAAATATCTCTGACTGGAAAAACAATAGATCATCGATATGTCTATCTTTAATGTGCTGCGTTTCCCAATTTATATTTTAGAATTAAAAGGATCTAATTACTTAAATAAATAATTAAATTAACTTTACAATCAATGATTATTCGAAATAAACAATGCCGAGAGAAAACAGCAGTTTCAAATGCGACTTTGTTTATTCAAACCAATATAGCTCCTCAACGGTAGGTCCTAGCGACAAATGTTATATAACAAAAAGTATTTTCCATTAAATTTCTGACTAGAACACTGTCGTCAAATTTTCAATCAGAGCAACTCCAGAAGAGCTAGAGCGTGTCAAAATGAAATATTTTTGAATATGAAAAGAGCGTTACAGCAAAAAAGTATAGACCCCCATTCAAACCTATGTCAAAAATTATTTTTACTACTTTATAACATTTTATTGTCAATTACGCTATTATATTCAAATGACTCTATCGGTATATATATATATCCGATATATATATATATATATATATATATATATATATATATGTATATATATTTTTTTATTCATTCATTGGTTCATAAAAACATTATATTGCTTTTAATAATAAACTGATGTTCACCAACAAACAAATTTTGAAAATTTATATGGCGATTGATAATGCAATTTTTAACTATTTCATACTTGCCCATGCCTTTTGAAATACTTAAGCCACACTTCCTTCCTCCTCTTGGCTGACACTCATGTATCCTGTGCTGATCCACCACTTCCTCTGTAACCCGATCTTCGTGGGGTTCCGAGGCCACCATCGCCAATATAGTGAAATCTGCTTACGCCCAGCATCCGTCTCAACATAGATTGCTATCAATGTTGACAACTATAGTAAATGAGAAACCACCGAAATAACAAGATATTTATTAAGATTAAATTAAAATTTCAATGTTATACAATTTTTTTTTTTATATGAATTTATTGAAAATTACAACTGTACAGAATATATACATCAAGTAAATGTATTGACAACGATTATAATAACATGTTAAAACTTGGAAAGAACTACTCATCAACTTTATTAAAACCAACACTACAAGGTCTCTAGGCCATCTTCGTTTCAGACGCCTCGGAGGATTATCAGGAATGGAGTGGGAAGCAAGTTGAGAAACTAACGGATTTGGGTGATTATGGACCTTACTATGAAAGGATTGGTATCTAAGCTAAATCAGCAACATATGGAACATTAAGATCTTTATGGATAAGTTTATTGGTGACAAAGTAAGGAGCATTGAGGATTTTGGATTGTAAGGATTGAATACGAGATGAATTGGATGGTTTAGTGGAGCCCCCAAGCTCAACTCCGTACGTTCAAACAGGTCTAATCACAGTTATGTATATGAGTCTTTTGTAATTAATTGGGAGCTTTGAACGTTTGTCTAGTAAATGTTGAAGTAGTCTGAAGTTATACAAATTTTAATCATAATATACATTACTGGCATGTCTTTCAAAATACTTAAACAACAAACCAATGCCTCATACCAACACAATAAAGTACTAATATAAAGGTCTAGCTAGCATTCAATGGAACGTTTACAATGACCCCAGATTTTAAACAGATACGATTTACATATTTTTTATAAACGTCTTGTTCTCCCTGATACAAATAAGACCCTCACTGAAAGTAAGAGAGAGGCTACTTAAGGCCCTTATTACGTATTGTTAACCATTGATCCTAATTGAACAGATATTTATTCATTGCTATTTAGTTGATTTTAATCTTTGGAGTATTTGGTAACATTCTCTTATTAGATTCTGTTGTAGAATCTAGCCACATTCATAAATTCGTAAAATCCTATTTATTTTGTTGTATTGAGTAAATAATATTTTCTACCTCAATTGATGTTAATAACTTATATAGAATGCTTTGTTTCATATTCCTTTATAATGTGAGCATATTCCTTCAATTGCTCAACACGAAACAAATAAAAAAGAAGAAAAATAATAGTAAAAATAAAAATTAAATATAATACCATACTCAATATCAAATATATATTCCGCCTTTAACTAAACATGCCCCTCCTCTTATAGAGGGACAAACCAGGTCTAATGAGATCCCAGCGCTCCTCCCTTAGCTGCGTCACTAGTGTAGAAACCTAGAAGAAACTGGCTGAGAGCGCTACATTAGAGTCACTCTGGGCATGAGTGGAGAAGCTGATAATGTCAAAGTATGCAAAAGATCTTTATTTATTGTCATCGCATTCACTGGTTATTGTTTTTATATGTTGATAGTTCTGAATTCAATCAATTGAGAAAACAAAATATCCCAATATCACTCAAATGATTAATTAAAACAATTTCATTTCAATCTTTTTAAAATTAAGAATATATTTAAAAGTATTATTATTGGGTTTAAGTATTGAACATAATACCAGAGCAATCAGGAAGTGCAGGAATAGGGCTTCTAAATTGGGAGATATTAAAACAGGAATGCTGCAGGGTTACCCGCTGGAGCCATCTTTATTTCTAATTGCGAATAAGGACATTCTTGTACGGCTGCCAGGGAGGGAGGTGTCTCTTTCACTAACAGAAATACAACCCCGGTGTCATGTTCTGTCTGCTCCGAGGATATGGGATTGTTGCGAAGTGATTCATCACTTGTCTACTTTGACGAGTCTTCTAATTGTGGCTTAATTTAAAGAATTCGCTACCTTGTTCCATGCCTTTGTTTTCTTTTAAAATAAGCGCCGATTTCATTTCACCCTTTTGTAATATTTGATTCTAGTTTTCAATTAAATTAATTGAAAATCTATTTCCTTAAGTGCCACTCCTGAATCACTGGACTTTGAATATTCTTTGATAACAACTACACATACAAAAAAAAAAAATTTAAAACCGACTTTATAAGTGATTGGAACTGATATTGATTTAAAAAAAAAAAAAAAAAAGAGTTATGTTGAGTGATTGAGTAAATATATTAATAAAGATGTTGAGTGGGATCAGTCAAAAATTTAGTCAAAAAAAGGCAATATAAACAAACATATTTTATTCCAAATCTTTGATGGCCAAAATGTATAAAAAAAAAAAAATATATGAAAAAAAAATATACAAAAAAAAACATTAACCAAAAAAGAACAATGTACATAAATTATACATTTATAAAGAAAATAAAAATAAAATGAAATATAATAAGGTTGATATAAAATATGAATTTTTGTATGTAAAGAGTTGACATGATAAAAACATGAAAATAAATACAGCTAAAACAAATAAAATATAAGATGATCAAAAGTGTAAATAAAAAGATAATAAAGTAATAATAAAAACATACCAGATGAAAAATAACTTAAGTTAATAAGATATTCTGACATGAAATGAAGAGAATTTAGACATGTTAACAATGGGTTATATAGAGGAGTGGGTGGTTAACGAGCTTTAACTTTTTTTTTCTATATAAAACAAAGAAGACAAATTATTAAACAGAGAGTTAGGAAGGAACAGTGAGGTAATAAATATTAATAAGAAACATGAATGAAGTGGAAGAAGGGGAGGGAACTGAGAGAGAGGGGGATAGAGAATGAGAGAGAAAAAATAAAAATAGGAGGGAATAAGTCTATTTTTTTTAAAATGTGAAATATGTTGGAACAGGAAGAGTAAATACATTCTTTATCGATTTTTTTTTATTTACAGGATTAGGACTATTGATAAAATGGAGGACTTGTCGAAATCAAAGGAATGGTTAAGGGGTATGACATGTATAGATAATTTAGTATATATAATATAGTTGGCTCTGACATTACGTTTTTCTTTTTTATAGAATATAGGAGAAGAAGATAGTCAGGTATGCAGTCAAAGTAACACCACGTCAAAGAAGAATTTTTAATACGTGCCAACGTTTCGACCTGCGTTGCAGGTCTTCTTCAGGGCCACCGAACCACACTTGTGAGGAGAAGGACGATGACTGATCTATATATTAGGTTATAGAATATATATGCTATAATCTCTAATAATAATTATCTTTAGTTAAAACATATTATATGATTGCCTTCACTTTGAAAAGGATAGATACAGTCTGGTCTGGAGAATAGTTTTAAATGGAGGAAAGTGGCCACTTGTGCTAATTCGAATTTACAAAACATATCTTGTGAAATTCGTTATTTACATCTATTTCCAGTCATTATAACTGAAGAAAAATGACAAATAGATTTAACAAACAAGAAAAATGTTAATAAGATGGAGAAAAAAGTAAAAAACACTTTCTTAAATTTTATGTTTCTAGATTATTTAACTGGATCATTTAATAGTGTACCATTAATACCTGTTTAACAGATTCGCTACCTATGGCTCAATTTGGACAAACGTCTTACTTGGAATGTACATACAAGATGAAACGACTGTTGTTATAGACTACTCCAACATTTACTAGACAAACGTTCAATTTTTCCAATAAATTACAAAAGACTTATTTACATGACAGTTATTAGACCGATTTGGACACACATAGTTATTAGATGCAGTTGGACATAAGCTTTCAGGGCTACATTAAACCTTCTAATTCTTCTGGTATCCATTCCTTACAATCCAACATCCTTAATGCTCCTTACTTTGTCACAAACAGACTTATCCGTAAAGACCTTAATGTTCCATATGTTGCTGATATAGCCCAAACCAGATACCAATCCTTTCATAGTAAACTACATTCCCACTGGAATCTATCAGTCTCCTAACCTACTTCACACTCGATTCCTGATAACCCAGCGATGCGATTGAAAAGAAGATGGGCCAGAGACCTCCTAGTCTCCTAGCCTAGTCTTTTTTTAAGTGCTACTAGTGAGTAGTTCTTAACTAGTTATTTACATGTAATTATAATCATTTCCTCAAATTTACTTGTATAAAATTAAAAAAATATAGATTATTAATTTTTAAGATAACCAACATGTTATTGTGTTCTTTAGACTATTTGGTTCTTGTCATATTATTTAAATACAACTTTTACTTCATAAAAATATACATTGCTTCACTGATAGACACTATGGAAAGGAACACTATATACGTATATATAATAAAAATAATGATAAGAATCAGTGAGTTCTATCGAGCGTATGATTCTCTACGGTTCTACCATGGAGAAGATGGGTACAGTATAAACATCCCTCAGCGTGATCCAAACACCAATAACTCTTAGAAAACTGTGTCTATAGCTGATTTTCACGCCTATGATGATGGAACAAGAAGGCGAAGAACCTTATTTACTTTAGTTTCGTAATCTCCTCAACCAATTTATGCTTGATATGTATGCGAAAATAGAAACAGAAAGACTAAACTTTATATAAAAAAAAAAAAAAAAAAGTTGAGAAGTGGAGACTATTTTCACTTGAAGGATGCCGTAAGAAAAAATGATGGTCTGATGTAGGACCTGGGTAAGATGGTAGTGCTGCCTCCAATCTTCACTGTTAAAATAAAATAAAAAATTAACCTTTGCAAATTGTAAAATTTACTTATTGAAATTATCATAAGAATGAAATTCTGTAGGTTTATTTAAGTAAAAATAATTATCAAAGCTTAAATTTTAATAATTTAAGTTGTCCTTAATCCTAATGATATTAAAACCGTAGCGGAGCACGGGTACTTTCAGCTAGTATAAAATAAAAATAAAGTAATAATGTAATAAAAAAAAATTAATTATATATATTATTAATATTTCCGATTATTCCCCTAAAGAAGAGCGTGAGAGTTTGAACTGAACACAATTTCCACATTTTTAATTTTATATATTATCAATTAAGGGTGACCTAGCCCAAAAAAAAAAAAATGTTCAGGAGTAATTCTTAGTAAACAGATCACCCTTCTCAATCTTTAATAAAATAAAATTGAAACGACGTAATTTAGTCACTTAAAAAGCCATTGCTCTTATTTCTCTAGTCAGAATCACTCCCCCAGGAAAGAGAGGCTTTGGAGTCAGTTTATATGAAGATCAACTAATAAATCCCAGACATCTACCAATGTTATTTTCCTGATCCTGAGGCTGGCTAATACTTAACTCAGTTTCTGAGTAGGTCTTGCAACTATGAAATCCGTTTTCCTTCAATTGAAATAGATACTATTTTTCGTTTCTCTTATCATTAACTGTGAATCTAACTACATATAGTCTACTTTTCATGTACACCTTATTACTAATAACAATTATTACAACATTTACCAGTTGAAAAAACGTAGATCCTGGCCTCATAATTTTTATTTAGTGCCTTTTAGATTTATACTCGTAGCTCTGGATCTAGCCAGTCGTGGATTAAGTTCAGGGCACTATAACTGTACCTCTCCGGTCTATTGTCTGCTCTTCCGGCACAATGGTCATCCGTTCTATATCGGGTCAACCTCTTGATTGATTTTAATTATTTATTATTGTTACTATTATTGCTATTTTTAAACTGTAATTTATTGCCTAAACATAATTAAATGTAATAATAGGAGCATTAATATAGTAATATAAAATCGCTTAAGCAACCACATGCAACATTAAGTCGTTTTCTCAACTTTAAAGGAGACACATAAAACTGATTTATCAATATTATCATTATTATCCGCCCGTCTATATGACGAATATCAAACCTATTTGGACTTATGGTATAGGCTATGGTAATTCGTCAAACCGAATTCTTCCCGCATCCAGTCACTCCAGTCCAAAATCCATCGAAAAATCCTTAACGTCCTTACTTTGTCACAAATGATATGATCCAGAATGACCTTCATGTCCCATATATACTCTTAGCTAATTTGGAACGAACCAGATACCTTTCATTTCAAAATAAACTTAATGCTCATCCAAATCCAATTGTTGCACTACTTGCTTCCCATTCCATTCCTAGCAATCGTCCGAGGCATATGAAAAGAAGATGGCCTCGGGATATTCTTCTATTGTGGATATGTCATTACAGTACTACCAATGAGTTATTCCTCTACAGGAAATCATGTCATTATTTTGCATTGTATACCTCATATTTACTAGATCTATTTTTGTAATAGATCTTTAAATTTCAGTTAAAAAGAGAATAAAAAAAAATTGTTATCCAAAGAAAGCAAAAAAGTGGGTTTATTGCTTAAATTTATAGTAAAGTTTAATTTTAATCATTTAACCTTGAAAAACAAATGGAAAAAGAACATTGTTGCCTTCGGTTGTTTTTTTTTCCAAATAAGACCACGGAAGTGGATCCCGTCCAACTAATTTTTGTCATCAAACGACTCATAGCATGTGGTCGATATATTATTTTTATTTATTTTTAAAAATTTCATATTCAATTCACAGCTGTCTGTAAAGTGAAGACAATCAACGAATCTTTTAATTAATAGTGTTTAAAGGCAGTTAAAGTGGAGCATTTTTGAATCAAAATGGGCAAAGAATTGCAAAAAAAAAGGAAGCAAGAGTGAAATATGAGGATATTTAAATATGAATGAATGAGCCTGGGAAGTATTTAGGGTATAGCTACCCGAATTATGGATATTACAGAAATTAAATTTATTTTTTAAAAGTCCGGGTAAACCAGCAAAGCAGTAATATGTTTTTCTACTAATGTCATACTCGAATCAAGGAGTTAAGATTTACCTGTGGTACTCCACTACCGATAATTGATCTTACAAAGTGATCATTAGTACCCAACTCCACTGAAGCAACTTATAGGCAACTAGCAGCATGTGGCATTGACGCATGCTACACACAGTATTCCATAGAAGCAACACAAAGCGAAAACAACTATGTCACCTAGCCGGACATGATTCAAAGTGTCGCACAGTGTTGTCGTGTATACAAAAATGAACGGATCGGTGCTGCTTGAAGTGGGCGACATGGAGTGGTCGAACGAAAAACCTACGTCTTTCATCGACGATTACCATAATCCCCCAGAGTTATGGAATATTAAAATCGCAAAATAAAAAAAAATTAGGGAAACAGATCTTTCTACTATTATTATCTTTTATACATTTTTTTTTCTTTTGTATTTTAAGCTAGGTTAAAAAGATAGTATTTTTTTTATAATGAAGAATGTTTTTCAGACATGTTTCGGGAAACTTTTCCCATCTTCCGGTTAACTATTGTCTTTTAAATTGTAAAGTTTTAAAGATTAGGAACAATAAAATGAATATAAATACCTACCATAGTTACCAATTGTTATGATCATGATTATTTTCATATTAACAATAATAATATATTTTTATATATAAAATGTTATTTCAAGTACAGTGAATAATCTTCGACTAACATAGAAATAAACAGTGCAAAGAGTATTGAGGCTATTTTTAATCCATATTACGATATTAAAAATTGAGATTCTGTTCAACAAGATACTGTTCAAACCAAAACAATTACTGTTAATTCATTTAAATTCTTCAGAGTTTACTGTTATTGTGTGTAAAAAAATCTCTTCTCTAATTTCATGGAGTTTTTCTTTTCCTCTTACGATTCAAAGCCATCACCAAATAAGCAGCTGCCACGATTGTTCGTAATAGCAAATGGAAGTTGCCTGAATAGAATTACTACATTCATGCAGGACAAACCGCATGCGGTTTGAGCAAAACTCATGCGACATGGGGTAACGAATGCTACAGGCTATATTAACTGAATTTTGTGCTACATTGTCGGACGCTTACAATGGGCAAGAGTAAGAAACAAGTTTCTGTGTTTGTTGTCTCGGTGGAATCTAAGGCGCGCTAAGAAGTATATTGCAGGAAGGTACAAGGGATTGATGGCTCGCGAACAGCTGAGAATGACAAAAGGCAATCATTACAATGACCAGCGGAAGTTGGCACTGGTGTAGGACAGGGAGCCCAGCCCTATCTTGGATATCTACCAAGCCGGCCACTTCCGCCTGAGGGTGTTCCCTCGACATCTTAATATATTCTACAGTTGTCCCCTGACTCGCTACTAATGACGCCTGCGGACGTGATATAGTTGGGCTTTCCTCAGTTTATTTATAATTTCACTGCCCCATAGCACCGTTTCCTCAAGAGACTATCTTTTCCTCCAGACAAAGGAAACTGTTACGCACTCTGTTATCTCTTGTTATAAAAAGATGAATTTCGATTCATTGGGACAAGCAATGAGATGCTATTGTGTTCTTGTATATGCAGTGTAATTATCTAAAGAGGATAATACGATATTAATCACACAAGTATAGGATTCAGATGATATATTTTTGACGTTACTTGCAAATTAATAGATAACAAAATACTAGAAAATGTACTAGGGGCAATTGCGTACCAGTACCTGTACCAGACTTATCCAACCCAACGAACCGTTTTGGCTATAACTTTGAAATATATGTACCCAATAATAAGCTAAAAAAACTAAATGAAAATGGATAATAATATTTTTTAGTAACCATATACAAACTCACTTTTCGGGCAAAATTAGTTAGACGTTATCATTTACGTACAACTTCGCGCTGGACCCATATCAAAGGCCAAATATAGTAAAAAATACTACAGCCAGTTTTGTCTGTATTCCACAAAAAAAATCCTTTATCCACCAGCTTAAACATAGCTATTTTATTTGTGAAATAACAGTGAAATGGAGGGCCTCCTAAGTTTCTATTTTTTTATTTTTTAAATTATAGCAATAAAACTACTTTCTTTGATTATTTAGAAAACAATAATAAAATAAATATAAATAAATAAATTCTCCGGTGAATAATCTAATACATACAGGATAAATTTGTAACTTCAGTGAGGCAGGTCGAAGTACTAAATAATAAACACAGTACAGAAGAAATAGAGGTATTGCTGGGCTCTACTCTCCCCTCTCCATTCCTTTCACACCATGTAAATATTATTGTTTGTTTGTTTGTTTGTTTGTTTCGTTTAACGTCATTTTATGCTGCTATGGCTAATCGGACGATGCTACGGTGGGAGTCCTAAATTTTGCCTATCCAGGTATAATTAGGATAGGGATCTTTAACGAGTACCTGACATCGCACAGGCTCAGGACCCCCATTTTACGTCCCTTCCGAAGGACGGCATAGCTGAGGATTTTTTACTCCCTTTAAAAAATCCTAAGGTCATCTGCCGGGCTGCGAACCCGCGATTTTGGGTTTAGTAGGTTGCTATGCTAACCACTACACCACAGGTGACCCCGTAAATATTATTAAATTTACTAAAAGAATACGACTTTCTGTTCTACCGTATCCTTTAATAATATCCCACTGATCCCTGTTGAACAGATCGGCTATCTAGGGCTCCAACTGGACGAACGTTTAACCTGGAATCCACATACACTAAAACGACTAGAAAATGCTCTTCTTTTTCGATTTCTTCAACATTTCAACAAACGTTCAATACTTCCGATTTACTGCATATGACTTATTTACATGACAGTTATTAGACCTATTTGGAGATATGAAGTTGAGCTTTAGGGCTCGACTATACCTATCGTTTCATAGTAAACTCCATAACCACACTAATGAAAAGTTGATGCATAAAAAACATAAGTAAGGAAAATTTGTTTTGTTTGTAAGCACTCCGAGAATAAAGTACCATTATCCCCCTCGCCATGAATTAATTCTTTCAACTGCGTCTCGTGTGTTAAAAACCATGGTTCCTCCGACTCTGGAAATAACTAATATTGCGTGGGAATAATAACCTACTCTACTCTGTTCGCGCATAAATAACTATTATTTCAAACAAATCTAAAATTATTTATAGATTTATATTTTCTTTTATTTACAAAATCTATTCATCACATCAAAAGGAAAAAAATATACGTAATGCTAGAAAATATTTTACTTCCATTTGAATAAATCTTTTTTTGACCTACAACCCCCTAGCAATGAGAACTTGGAACCATTCACTACGAAGGAGAAACCCCAGAAGACTACCCCTGCAAGGCCGCCAACCTCATCCACTTTCACTTACGGATTCCGTTCAGTGAGAGTGAAATACAACAGACAGTAAAGGCAGTGTAGCAGCCGCCTGTCCTACTTCCAGAAGGGTACGGTATTATTGCTTGGGAAAAAAACTTTCTGTAAATCATGAATGTGACAATTTCGTAAACATAAAAAAATATTTCTTATATTCTTGTATATACTCGGATAGAATAATTATCTGACCTACTAATTTCCTGTGTAATTCCTTTTCTTTAAACATTTATTACTTTACCCACGTCTATTTACAGATAGATTTAATATAAAAGAGTTGATAGACAGATAGGTTAGGGTGACTTAGAAAAAGCTGAGGGTACTTTCTAGAACTTAGCATATTATTGAAAAATATAGAACTAATGATTGTAATTATGATAGGAAATCTTTCTCTCGATATATACATATATATACGCATGCGTGTGTGTATTCCTTTTCTTTGAATATTGTAATATTATTGAAAGAAAATTTTACATTTGCACACTGTCCCTTAAGAATAACATTAAATAACATAAATAGTCCAGTAAACCTAGACCGAAAATGGGCAATCAGAGGACCTAAAAATAATAGATCCAATTTTTTTAGGAATGTGTAGGTGATGTTCCCCTGAACAAGAACAAATAAAGTCCAATAAAAAGGGGGGGGGTTCAAATCTTCCATTTTAAAGATTTTCGCTAATTACTCGAAAACGGTACATTGCATTGAAAAATATTATCGGTACAAAGTTAAAGCTTATTAAATTTGCTGCAAGTTTAGTCATATACATATTTACGAAAAACTGGACCGTTTTCGTTAACGGACCGTTAGTTGTCAACTCATTTTAAAATCATATACGTACGTGGAAAAAAATAAGAACACAAGGGCATAGACGGTAAGCAGGAAAAAACTATTTAATTTGGAAATTTATCTTCAGGAGAAAACTAAATCACATGTAAGCCAAAAAAAAGAAAAAAAAAATAGATAACATATGAACATTGACACATGAGGCAACCCATAAAATAGGTTTTATATTATTCTTTCTTTTGCTGACAGACACAAGAGGGAATTTTATTTATTTATTTTTTATAATATTTTTTTTTTTGCTTTCTAATCGGAAATTTTTAGTCTTAGCTGTCTGAACTATAGTTTGTTTTTAATTATTCAAAGGCGTTATTTTGACGTTGAATGAATTCTAAAGGGTCTTTTAATTTCTAATGCCTTCATCACGAAACCTTTTTTTTTTTTTGAGGTATGGAAATTAGATTTTGCATATTAACTAGTGGATGACAATAACTATTCAGTGAGCAGTGGCTGCAAGGGCCACAGGACAAGGACGGATCGGACGTCAATACCTGAGACGTTTACTGCTTCCTGCCTCATTGTTGTGCCGTCCTTATGCAAAGGAGGAGGCTTGATCGAGATATAGGTGGCGTGTCATCTCCGGCTGCGCAGTTTCCGAGCAGGTGGTTGGCCATGGGTTAGAATTGTCACTCTGCTGACCATTGTTTGTTATTGAAATTAAATCCGACCCTCAACTTTACAAGAAAAAAGCAAGGTCTAACGGATAGTAGACTATTCTGGAGTCACTGTATAGAACTCTGTGTTCTACTACGCACTACTTCCTAAAATTTTATCTCGATTATTATTTTAACAGTTTTGTCTTGCATAATTGTTGAAAATTTTCCTCGAACGTTTATAGGATACTCGATTCAAATTAATATCTGGAAACAGGGGTTTCAGAGTTTCATCTGCGGAGAGCTAAAGTTCTGATTTGCCTGATTCAAAAGTTTCGAGTTCTATTAATGAAAAATATGGTTTATCTTATCACCAAATTGTACGTTAAGAACAGATTTAAAGCGTAGAATTCCAAAACCAGCCGAATCCATTTTTGAATTTCTTTCAGATCTGACTGACTTAAGAAGTGGTCTTATTTTGTTTATGGCCGTTTTCAATATGATTTAACTACTTTGGGGAGAAAACCTTTCACCTAGAATTAATCTAACATAAAAAGTATTAAAAAAAAAATATATATGAAAATTGGACATAGCTGGTTTTGAACTTCTACACCCCACTGGAATGCTATGCCTAAAGAAATTTGTTTTTAAAAAATAATTTAAGGGTCAAATTTTATTGAAACCCTTGAGGAAATATTCAAACTATAATTATAGAAAGATTAGTCTGATGAAGTTGAAATTTACATTTATTTTTACTTAATTATTATAATTTAAGAGAAAATAGAAAATTCACACAAAAAATTATTACAGAAATGTATTTTACAGGTCAATTACTTCAAAAGATGTGCAGCACCTAAAATAGAGCCTATGACACATCTGTTCAACGGATGAAAAGCTACAGATAATCTTAATCGATATTCCTTGTCGGATACAATTTTTACCGACAAGTCCTGCATTCCCAAGTGGAATGCATATTCCACAACAGCTAAATATTTTACGTTTTGTATTAACATAATATAAACATATAACAAAAAGCTGATTTAGTATATAATGATTATAACATTACACCCCCTGTTCATATGAGAAAATTATCAAAAACTAAACTAACAATTAATGGAGGGTTTGTTCTATTTTCATATATCATATTATTATAATCCATTTTCTATTTTATTATATCATATTCAAGTACGAGTTCTAATATATGAAGACAATAACAACATAGGCAGTTAGTCAAATCAGTGTGACCATTTTTAAAATGATCTTGATCTAAATTACGTCTAGACGTGTCAACGTTTATCTTGTGACCAGACGGTAATATGGTCGGATAGGAATGCTTTGCAATCAGATTCTTGGAACCCAATCTTCTCTGCACTCCTTCAACTACGCCTTGTCTTCTGATCATTTGAAACTTTTGATCAACCTCAAGATAGCAATATTGTTTTTTTCGCCAGTAATGTAGTAATCTGTTTCTAGATAAAGACCGGCTTGATTAAATATCTACAAGTGAGTATATACTGAATAAAAAATATATCAAAATCATCCTACTTATTGAAAATCAAAAGCAAAAATGTTCCCTCTTTTACGATCAACCTAAAATGATCAAAATTTATTGTTTTGTCAACAAAATTAAACAATTAAAACTTGATGATTCTCAATGTTATCTCACATAATAAATTTTATTTTGTTGAGCTTAAATTTATTATAAGCGATATAATGTTTATTAATAATTAATATTAAGGCGGTGAGATGAAAAAGGGCACTCCTTTGAAGTCTGGGATATGAGAGTTAAACCCTAAATCTTAAAAGGGGATCTGGGCCTGGCAGAACTAGGCCAAATGCCCGCCGCCGATACCTAAGATTATTTGGACAACAAAAGTTCCTGGAGACAAAAAACGTTATGAACAAAGAAATGAAAACTCTTAGACAAAGAAACCTAAAAGTGAAATGGTAGGGATAAGGGTGTTTATAAGGATAACCCTGGAAACGAAGAAGAGGAGTTTGTGGAGGAGTCTTAGAGAGACAGAGAGGATAGATGGTGTGAGGCGAGATGCGGCTAGATGGAGGGTGAAGAGATGATATCTTGGGGGGGAGCCGGAGAGGCTGCTGACCGATGATGATCTGACAGAGGAGATCCAAAATACCGGCTGAAGACCCATACTCTAAACTGATAATTACCCAATAATATTTTGTAATAGTCTGTATTAAGTAGATAAATGGTAAATTGTGTGCTGGACTTATAATATAGTATTTGTAAAATCAACCTATAGTTTCATATATATAGATAATCGTTATAGTAATTAAGTAAGTTTAATAATAATCATAATTGCTTTAATTCCTAAATGCAACTAAAGTATACTGAATTGGTTTACACGTATAGGGTTAGAATTAAGAAGTTAGAATTAAAGGTAAGAAGTAAGACAATAATAGATGGGGCTATGAAATCCTTAGGGATATATTTAATGTTAACATAGTATTTTATAGTCACATCTATATAAAGAGTTAAAACGGCTTTATCCTTCATCCCGCAGAAATTACTTCCTAGCCTCCTTCCTCTATCAAACCATTAATTCTCGGAATCCCTCCTACATCTATAACATCTTCCAGTTCAGATCCTCGGTCTCCTCCCGCACTACAAGATCTCGCTCCTCAGACCTTTATACTTCTTCCCATAAGAGTACATCATTTGACCATTCCTTCATTTCCCGTGCTACTTCCTTATGGAATTCACTACCCTGTAATATCCGTAATGCTCCATCTCTGTCTACATCTAAATCCCTTCTCTTTCAATACCCCCTTTCCATCCAGAATCAAAATCTAGAAGTCAGAATCCTAGCAAAACCTGACTCAGCAAAAAAAAAAAAGTTTTTATTTTACTCCTACAATTATTGGATTTTTGTAATTTTTATTACATCTCTGTCTGTTTTTGTTCTTTATTTGTAAAATTGTAAATAGTTAACCAGATTGTTAATTTATTTTATTTCATCTTATCTTATCTTACATATTGATCACTTAAGGTAAGCAAGATGGGGAAGAAGAACTAATACAATTAGGATAGACGAATTATTCGCCACGTTTACATTTCATCTCCTAAGGTGAGTGTCAACATATATGATTTCTTGTCTTACATTTTTGAAATATATATATATATATATATATATATATAATATATATATATATATATATATATATATATAGAATAAAATATATATATATATCATTTATGCAGTAAGATGCTGTTGTTTTAAATTTTTTAAAAATGTTTTTTGAACTGATGATGAATGTTTAACATTCGAAACAATTCTTTGAATAAGAAATACCGATAAAAGAGGCAATTAATTCATCAATCCTATTTGTATTGATCCTTCTATACCATCATGCGAACCTCAAGTTATTTCTACAATCTCTTACCAGTTATCCCTCGTCGTAAATAAAGTTATTTTAAGTCCAAAACAATGTTTGATCCATCAACTAGATTTAGTCTCAGCCTGCTCAAGAAGGCACTGCCATGAATCTATTATCGTTGGTACGATAGGAGCGCAGTGGTTAGAGGAGCACCCACACAGAGATGGAAATAGTGATGACAACCAGCCGCTGCAGCCTTGTGCCTGCCCTTGGCTGATAGCTACTCTGCCTGATAAGTGTTTCCAGAAAACCTTCCATTGTTATATAGCTCTGTGTGTGTATCCTATCGCTGGGCTTATTATCACAGAGGAATGTAAAACAATATGTATTTTTCTTTGTGTGTGTATATATATGGTGAAAAATTCCCCTCATTAAAAATCAGATTGGAATTTACTAAAAACTGTGAGTTTATTTATTATAGGCTGCTAAAAAGGATAAATTTCCTCTCGAAAAGTAGCTGTAAAGAACATCGAAATAAACTGGAAATGTCACAATCAAGAAAAGGGTATTTTTGGTGGGAGCAGGGACCGAATCCTGGTTCGATGTGATTACCTTAATTACTTATATTTAAAATAACAAATCACTGCATCTCAGTCTTAAGTTTATTCCTTAAGATCCAAAATCCTTCGTAAAACCCTCAATGCTGCTTATCATGTAACAAACAAACTTATCCATAAATTTCTTAATGTTCCATATGTTGCTGATTTGGCCTAAACCAGACAAATATCCTTTCATAGTAAACTCCATACCCACTCCAATCCACTAGGATCCCAACTTGCCTCTATTTCAGTTCCTTATAATCCTCCAAGGCATCTGAAAAGAAGATGGACAAGAGGCCTTCTAATGTACAACTTTTATTCAGATTCTACTACAGAGAAGCCAATTACATGTTGACATATCATTGTAATAATTTTTCTCAAATTTACTAGTTGCATATAATGTATACAGTAGTAAATACCAATAAATAGCTTTAAAAAATAAAAAAAATATTTACTTTAAACAGAAAAATCTAAAGAAGACTGAAAAGAAGGTGAATGATAGATCTGTTCTTGTAATACTTTTAAGTACATGAATGCCAAGGAATAGTCGCCTGTGGGTATCGTTCTTCCTTTAACATACATGCCAATTTACATAACTTTTCTGTCATACATTTCGCTAATGTTTAATTTTAATTTTGGACAGGTATGGATAAATAAAAAAAGTAATTAAAAACAAGATCCTATAATTCACTTCTTAAAAGCTTATTTTATTTATATCTAAAAGAATCCTTCGAAAAATCCTAAATGTTCCATATGTTGCTGAGTTAGCTCAAACCAGAATCCTTTCATAGTAAGCTCCATAATCACTCAAATCCACTAGTTTCTCAACTTGCTTCCCACTCCATTCCCGATAATCCTCCGAGGCGTCTGAAACAAGGATGACCTAGAGATCTTGTATTGTAGAATTTTTATTGAAGTGCTACTGATGAGTAGTTCTTTTTAGTTTTGACATGTTATCGTTAGCGAAGTTTACTTGATGTATATATTTTTACAGTTATAAAAATTTCAATAAATTGACATAAAAAAAATAATATTAAAAAAAAAGTATTTTTTTTTTCAATATGTATTTAATTTAATAATTCTGTTCAAGCATACAACCCTTTCTTTTCTTCTAAAGCCTTCCATGAAGCTAATTGCTTTGTATTTAGATGATATTTCTCAACAAATCTACCTGTCCAGGTCTATACCCAATAAGAGATAACAACCTAACGACTTGGCAGCTCACTGCCCTTTGATCGCGCCCTATTTGCTCCCTAAAATAATATCTAGGGCTGTATCGGGCCTGGGGCCGTGTTGACCAGGGCGGGCGGCCTCGAAGCCAAGGTCTCATAAACTTGGTCATTTATTGATGAGTCCTGACCTTGCTCGCTGAGGTGACTTCCCGTTCTCGCTTAACAACTCTTTTATAATAATTTCTAGCCAACATCCTGCGTTTAGGATCCTGATCAATCATAATGAAACGACCAACGTCTTGTATTTGTTGTTTATGTAGGTTAAACAGGTTCTCTGTTCATGTCGATGCTACATTGAGTTTATTCAAGGGGATTAACCAATTTTCAGAAGCAGTATGGCCTATCGGGTTTGCGTTCAACTCCATACTCCACAATCCTGCGTTATTAGTTGAGGTACAACTGATTAAATACATATACGTAAAATAAGAAAATATATCCTCTTACTAACTGAGCTAGACATATACCTTTATTAACCGTTTGTGAAAATTTTTCAAAAATGGACTTGGCTGGATTTGGGATTCTACGCTTCATATATACAATAAGTACAGTGCGGTAGAATGATTACAGTGAGATGTCAATAACTTCTGACGAACTACCAATTGGATACCAACTTCAATAAACATTCTTCTTTAGAAAGTCCCTAAGACCATCTTCTTTTCAGACTTCTTGGAGGGTTATCAAGAATTGATTGAGATGCAAGTTGGGAGACTAGTGGATTCGATAGGGTATGTAGCTTGTCTTGGAAGGATAGTTATCTTGTGTAAGACAAATATACAACATAAGGAACATTTAGATAGTTATGTATTATTTTGTGACATAATAAGAAACATTGAGGATTTCACCGTTGTGAAATCATTAACATCTAGAAATCGTTATTTCTAGATGTTAATGATTAGTTACGAAGCCTAGTCAGAACAGATAATAAAATTGAAAGTGAAATAAAAGCCAGAATAGCAGAAGGAAACAGATGCTATTTCTCTCATCAAAAAATATTCAACTTCTATTCTTTATCTAAAAGAATGAAAATTCTTATTTACCAGACCATTGTAAGACCAGTGGTAATATATGGATGTGAAACATGGCCCTTAACAAAAAAATGGGAAAGGAAGGTGTTGAGGAGAATGTGGGGCGGAGTTTTCGTGAGCGGATTTTGGGAGAAAAGAAATAATGAAGAGATCATAAACATGTTTGGGGAACCCGACATCGTGGCGATGATAAAAAAAGCACTTTTAAAGTGGATAAAAGATGACATGTAAAAAGAATGACCGACCAAAGGATGCCAAAGAAGGTGCTATACAGGAAACCGGCAGGGGAAGGAGAGGAAGTCCCCAGATCAGACGGTTGGTTGTTGTGGAGGAAGATCTGAGACTTTTGGGGGTAAAGAGATGGAGAAAGAGAGCACCGATATAATAAATAAATTTTAAAAAAATAAAATGATTAAATACGAAAACAATAGAAAGGTTTGGTGGAGCACCAAAGCTCAATTTTGTGTGTCCAAATATGTCCAATTACTGTTATGTGAATAAGTCTTTTGTAATTAATAGGCAACTTTGGCGCTTGTGTAGTAAATGTTGGAGTAGTCGAAAAATACGAGCATTTTGTTGTTGTTTATGTCTCCCTAATAATCGAAATACAATTATGAATTTAAAATACAAGCGGAAACTGTATTGCCTTTATTAGTTCTGTATTGATGTTTTAAAATCAGTATCATTTAGGAAAATTTAGGTACTTAATCAAGTAATCAAGAGCAGGAAGGTGTTACAGGCCTTGCGATAGATAATTGCAGCGCCATAAAATTTAATTAAATTTAAATTCAAGACTGACGCCATTCCAATTAAAAAAAAAAAAAGTAATAATGTTGCCCTTTTATGTATTATTTTATTGCCAGTAGTTGATGAACGATTAGATGGCGTTTCACTTCTAGAAGATGTGTCAATGATCACAAGTATCCTTAAGACAGGTAATTAACTTTCGCAAGCCTCCAGCCTCCGCTTCTTAGGGACTAAAAAAGTACAGCGCCGAAGGACATTAGATGGTACAGTTTATAGTTTCCTTATGGTTCAAGAAGGGTGCCAAGGATCATGGAGTCAGTTAAGCAGCAGCGTTTCCATTATCCCTGATGCAGCTCCTGCTTCCTGATATATTGATGATACTTGAAGGGTGACACTGAAACATCAGTATGATTCTCTTCAACAGTTCACAACAAAAATTCGAAGATCTTTCTTTAAAATTATATAATAGTAAAGTTGAGAGGATTCAGTCATAAAAAATTTGATGTTTGAAACATATTTCATTTTTTTATCTTTAACCTTTCATTTTTTACATTTAACGTTTCGGCCATATGGCCACCATGAAATAAATGGCCACCATGAAAGTTAAAAATAAAATTAAAAAAATAAAAAAAAAATAGTTTTATAAACAATTTGAAATGGTCTGAAAAAAATATAGATGAATTTTAAAATGATGATGAAAATGAAATATAAAAGGGTTAATAGACGATATGAATTATGGCGTACAAAGAATAGATATTATTGCATGTTCAAAGAGGTACAGAGATATTAAAATAAAGTACGATTAAATTAATAAGATATGAGATGATCAATAGACAAAATGAAATAGTTGCAAAAAAATTAGAAAATAGGGGATTAAATAATTTGTAAAATTGATGAATTATTTGTTACTTCTATAAGAAAACCAATACAGATTTTTGTTTAATTGACCAGATAAATATTTTCAATAGTCCCATTTTAAATTCCTTTCCAACACGAACAGGAAAACCGAGTCATATGGATAACGGAAAGGGCAACCCACCATCTCCCGACCCTTTCGTCTCTTTACATTCAGTCTCTTCTGGGCCCTGATATTATTCAAAAGCCCTTTCAATTTTTCCTTTGTAGGGGGATATCAACATGTCTGATTTGTTGTACTACATGTTTATTTTTATTCTTTTAAATACATCCCGATTCATCGTAGAACTGTCCTCACTACAACACTTGTATGTTATCAGTAAACAACGATCCCTTCATTGCCTCCCAGACACAACAATTGCATATCATAAACATTTAAGAATATTGTAAAAAATGTAGAAATAAAATAAATCTAAATAACAAAAAACCTACGATATCCTGTCCTAAAGTTTCCTTTTATGGTATTCCACTAATCTTTGTTAAACAGTTCACTAGGATTTCTTCTGGATAAGCGTCATACTTGGAACCTACATACTAAAAAAACAAGAAATTACCCCTCGGTTTCTACTCATTCAACTTTTACTTGACAAACGTTCAAACCTTCCGATTAATTAAAGAAGACTAATTTGCATAGCAGTAATTAGACCTATTTGGACATATGGAGTTGTGTTTAGGGACTCCACTAAACCATCCAATTCATCTCGTATCCAATCCTTGCTATCCAAAATCCTTAGAAAAATTTTCAATGCTCCTTACTTTGACACAAAAAAACTTATCCTTATCTTTGACACAAAGATCTTAATGTACCTTACGTTTCTGACTTAGCTATAACTATTCTTTTATAGTAAACTCCATAACCATTCCAATCCTCTAGTATCTTAACTCGCTTCCCACTCTATTCCAGATAACCTTCCGAGGCGTCTGAAAAGAAGATGGCCTCAATACCTTCTAATATAGAACCTATTGAAGTGCTGCCAATGGGTAGTTGCTTTGCAAGCTATTACAAGAATTATCATCTCATTTACTAAATATATTTGTATTTAATTATATACAGTAGTAAATTACAATAAATAGGCAGCTAATAAAAAAAAAGAAATTAATTAATTAATTTTACAATTTAAATGACTATTTATTTTTAAATTTGTTTTTAGAATTGATGATGAATGTTTAACATTGGAAACCCATAGCGTTTGAATACAGAAAAAATAGAACTATGCAGTATATAGCAGGGATTTATTTTGTTTTATTTATTTATTTTCTTTTATCATTTTTTTTGCATATATTTATTTATTGATATTTACAACTATTTAAAGTATCATACAGTAAATGAGAAGGCTAATGTATACAACTAGACGTCAGTATCAGCTCAATTGATGCTGTATATCAGACGGTTACGAAGCCATCACCTACAAAATGACATGTAATAAGTAATAAACCGATTGTATTAATGAGTAACGAACACAGCATTAAATAGACTGCATTTTACCGCAGCAATACTTCAGTAGATAGCCTATCTCAAGAATGAGTGAGGCTAATGACTAATAAAGGTTTAGGATCCTTTTAATCAAAGAAGAAAAAAATAATTTGCAATTATATCCTTTATTTCCTCTTAGTAACAGTTAATAAACTTGAGCGTACTATTAACCGTCAGCCCGCTCAGTTATATCAAACCATAAACCTATGCCGACAATCTTGAGCAACCCCACTAAATTATAATTATAAGAAATAATTATCAAAGAACTATTTTTTATTTTATTATTATTATTTTTTTTTGGAAAGAAGGTTAATTCGTGACTAGAAATCAATTAATTCAGTAGTTTTTATAGATGTAATTCCAATAATAAATAAAATATATTCCACGAGGTTCCTAATGAGGAACGTGGCCTGATCATTCAAAATCCTCCCGTCTTACTGAAAATACCCCGTTGATTATGAATGTACCTTAAATTAGAAGAAGAAAGTCCTCGGACCAGTAAATACAGCTGCCAACACGATGCATCTTATCACCGTCCTCACTACCTTTGCTGATGAGATGGAAGTTAGCAAATAATGGCCCTTCCATATCAACCCAATCAATCCAATTTCATATCACAAACCTTCAAAAATAATGTCGCCCCACATATTTGAATCTTTTTTATTAATTTATTTAAAAATAAGTAAATTTTATTATCAATTTCAAGCTCTAGATAACACCAAACTTTAGTATCCTGTATCCAAACTTTAGTATGGTGCTAGCCACCTATCGGTAAATTTTCAAACTTCCACATATTATCGCTTTTCAATAACAAATGAATTGAATATTACTAGATTTTATTATTTCTAAATCTTCCTGGAACAATAAATATGATGTTAAAATTTGGTACAGATTGATTCAGTAGTTTTCGTTGTTCATGATCACAAACGAAAATCGCTTGTCCTTTTATATAATAGACTAGATTTGGCTCAAACCAGATATTGTTTGCCTACCCTTTCATGACAAGATCCATACCAAGTCGAATCCACTTGTCTCCCAACTTGCATCCTGTTCTATTCCCGATAACCCTTTGAGACGTCTGAAAAGAGAATGTCCAAGTGATTTTCTAATATACAACGTTTATTTTAGTGCTAGCTACGGGTAGTTGCTTTTCAAGTCATCGATGTCAAACTTACACTTTCAGTATCTACTTATCTTATTATTGTATAGTTGTAGATAACAATAAATAAATAAAAAACAAATACATATTCCTCTCTCAGTTAAATGTACGACACTGTACACTGTGATAATCATTACTCCTGTAAAATAATTAGTTATTTTTCTATTTCTCTACCTAGACAAACGACTTACTTGGAGCCCGCATACAAGACTAGATTAGTTGCAAAAGACACATTTACATAACAGTAATTAGACCTATTAAGGCGTATGGAGTTGAGCTTTGGGGCTTCACTAAACCATCCAATTCATCCTGTATCCAATCCATACAATCCAAAATTCCTAGAGTAATGCTCAACGTTCCTTACTTTGTCACAAACTTATCCACGAAGATCTTAATATTCTTTATGTCTCTGACTTAGCCCAAACTAGATACCTATCCTTTCATAGCAAACTTCATAATCATTCAAATCTATTAGTAACACAAACTGGCTTCCCACTCTATCCCAGATAACCCTCCGAGGTGCCTGAAAAGAAAATGGTAATATAGCACTTTAATATATAGAACCTTTATAAGAACTACCAATTGGTAGTTGCTTTCAAGCAATTTACATCTGATTTTTAGAATTATCATCACATTTACTTGTTGTATTTTTTATTTTCAGTGGGTAAGGCACTTGACTAACAAGCTACTGCGCCCAAGTTCGAGTCCAACTGAAGGCAGAAAATTTATTTTAGGTTGTAGCTCGACTTCAAGGTCGGGAGACCCTCCTGGGGCTCACCCAGCCTCTACAATGTGGGTACTCTTAATTGGGGGAAAAACGTGGCGGTTGAGCGTGATTTAGGCCAAATCTCCTCCTTTCACAACCGTTGGCCTAGTAGCAGTACACCCTTACCTAAGTACTAAACCCAAGACCCTTTTATTTATTTATTTAAAAAAAGAACCCAAGACCCTTCATGGGTTGTTAGTGGTACAGGTATTATTATTATTTTTTATATATTGTATACAGATGTAAATTTCAATAAATAGCTAATTTAAAAAAAAATCTATTTCTTTTATTCATTCCGGGCTTAGAATAAACTCGTATTATCATCTTCTTATCACCAAAAACTTAGGTTCATATTATCTTCATTTTAAAACAATAAGCTTCAAAACGTAATGTGACTTTTGTCTAGCTAGATTGGTCTTATTCCCCATGAATATATATGATTTATTTTAAGTGCCTCATTTACAAACCCAATTATAATTATATATAACTTAGTACCAAAATTTATATTTAAAGCGTCTTAAATATTTAAAATACCATTAAACGTTGTGTATTTTTTTCATGATGTCAAGTGATACTCAAGGCCATGCACAGCTCTTTTGTTTTAACTGATCTGCATGATGACCTCAACTTTGGCCAAGCGATCGTAATCCACTATGACGCATTGTCAATTTTAATTTTTGTTTCGGAGTTAATTTTTTTTAGCAAGGTATCAATTTACTCAGTCATCCGTTTTTTTGTTTTGTTTTTTTATTCTAGTCACCACCTACAGCTCCAAGCGTTCTTGAGTGATGCGCGTGTGCCTGAGTCATGTCGTTATCTATATTTCTGATGTTTTGAAACATTAATAATAAAAAGCCAACAAAAGATTCTGTGTTAAATTAAATTGATGTGATCCCATAATAAAAGTTATATATTATGGTTTACGAGTAATAGGGTCAACCAGACAGTTATCGATACTCTTAAGGAAATATTCACACTATAATTATTGAAAGGAAAGCCAAAAAGTTTTAAATTTTCAGTTATTTTTACTTAATTATTATCATTTAGTCTAAGCAAGAAATTTTACACTAAACATTATTACTGGAATGTACATTACAAGATAGTGACAGTAACTAACTGTAAGACCAGTTATTGACACCCTGTGGGTATCTTTTAAATTACGAACAAAATTGAAAGTATTTTTTCACAGTTAAGTTGTAGGATCCAAAAGGAATTACATTAATTTAGTTTTGGGTACTCTGGCCTACCAGTCACCATTATTATATGAATCTATACTTCTTATTAAAGGATACAAAATTTATCCAAAAATGGTTAATAATGATTCAAAATTCTTCAGAGGAGCCGAAACGTAGGCAGAAATTGATTGAAAGGAATGAAGCGTATTTTAATTTAATTATTTATTTTATTGTATGATTTCAAAAACATAATCCTCAATTATTCCCGGACAAACCTATAAAAAACTAGTCTCCTTTTTACATTTACTTATTTGTTATTTAATAAATATTACAAGCTCCCTAACTCAAGGGCTTTGAATAATAAGGATGTTAATGTATGCACTCAATGAAAGTAACAAAAAATAAAATAAAGATATAAAGTAAAAATATATAAAAATAAACAGTCCCTAACTAAACAAGTAGTAAAAACAAATGCAATAAATGATAATATAAAATGAATTAGGATAATAATCGTAGAAACCAAACTAGTGAAAGGAAAGAAACTCTTTTTATTGGCATTTACAACTGTATAGATCTTATACAGCTAGTAAATGTGTGGGGAAATGGATAGAGTAACATGAAAATAACTTGTAAAGCAACCCACTGGTGTCCTTCTAATAAAAGTTCTATATTAGAAGGTCTCGAGGCCATCTTTTTCTCAAACGCCTCAGAAAGTTAGCAGGAATAGAATGGAAAGCAAGTTGAGGGAGTAACAGATTTGAGTCGTTATTGAGTTTACTATGAAAGGTTAGGAATCTGATTAGGGCTAAATCAGCACACATTGAACATTAAGATATTTATGGATATGTTGGAAACTTGAATGTTGGAGGATTGAATACAAAAAAAAAAACTAAATACTTCTAATAAACTGAAGTTCATAGAGGTAACAAATAATAGTACCTAACTATATTCAGGGATAGTTATAATGATAACTAATTAAATGAGTGTTATCAATAAATATAAATTGATAAAATATTATGAAAGGTTTTATAAGTGTATAGCCAAACCCTACCCCGGGAGGATTCCAGTAGGAACACGAGGCCAGAGAAAACTTCAAAGAAATCTGAAATGTTAAAGACGTCTGGGTTTCTATGAGCACGTGGTTGATCCCAAAATGTTAGATAAGCAGACATTCCATAAGATATACAACTGGAAAAGCTAGAGTGGTTATGATTAAGCAGATGGACCAAGAAATGAAGAGACTTGGAATCACTGACGGGGACTACCTGGATAGAGAAAGATTAGGTTTAAAAACATCATGGTTCTTGTGAAAGAGAGAACAAGGCTAGGGCGTGTGGGATAAATGGAAGAGAGAATACTGCAGCCATCAGAGCAAATGAGGGACTACTGGAGAAGAAGGAATTATCAAAAGTTAAATAAGATATCTGCATGGTCCTTTGTTGACCGGTTTGCAAAAAAAATAAAATAAAATAAATACAATGAGTGTTATTAACACATCTAAATTGATAAAACATTGTGCTTCATCTCCAACAATCTAACCCCAATTTTTTCACCCTGTTGAATTATAGTGAAAACCAAAATTACAGATATTGCCAGTGGAAAGCTATCGCTTTTCCTATTATTTGCCAAACAGATTAACGAAAATTACTTGAGACAATTTTTCCGAATTTGTCAACTTTCACCAAAACTAGAACAGACTACTTGAAGAAGACTCCTAGTCCAACTGGGTCAGGAGTGGCGGCTGTCGGGTGCCTTTGATCCTGGAGGAGTAACTACTAATGGTTATTGCCTGCCACGGTCCACTTCGTTTTAGCACCAGCTGGTATTGCCCTTCAATATAATAACTTGTACCCCTCTCCCTCACTACAGGTCATACCTCAAGGGCGTCTCTGGCGGTGCTTCTACGGTACGGAATAAGAAACTGTACTTGAATACCGTATGATGGATACAACGTCCAAGATTTTCAATAAATGTAATATGGCAACTATAGAAGTCTCTAATGTGGGTGGCATGGTGAATACCAAAGAGCAGCTGGATGAGAGAGTAACGCTTTAAATTAGCTGAAGTTAAGGAGTATAGACCACTGGGTGCTGTCTCCATATATATATATATATATATATATATATATATATATATATATATATATATTGATTTGCTTTTACCGGCGTTTTCACTTCTCGGATCGGGAGTCTAATGTACTTGTTTGTATCTGCATAGTTTTTTAAACCCTTATCTTTTTCATGATAAAAGATATAATTCGGATTTTTTAAGGAACAACCCAAAAAATAAAACAAATCATACAAAAATTTGGAGGCTCCTAAATTTCTTCCTCGTGGACATACCATGTTGGTGGACTGTTTCGAAAAAAAAAATTATTTCAATAAATTTTTGCTTTTTCTACTTAGGTACTGACATTATTTTACAATTTAAAACACTGAAAATGTCAAGTTAACTTTAACTTATTTGATAAAATAATGTCAGTACCAAAGTAGACTAACTCAAAACCATGTTTTTTGAATTAGTGTGTTTCACTTGTAACCCCACGATATTTACTTATAAAGAATGGTCTATTTTAATTCTACACAAACTTGAAACGCTGCTATAGAGTATACTGCTGAAAAGCATTCTACCCTCACATGTAAGAGATTTCATTTATCCCAAGGTATAGAAATCTGAATATTGCTAATAAATATGAGCTTATTAGTATTTTTATTTTACTTTTTATTATTACAACAAATTCTAGTATTTTTGAAATATCTATAATCCTTTTATAGATTAAGGTTTATTACGGTTATTCACTAATTTTATTTATTTTTTTCAACTTTGCTCTGGTATTTTTTTTTATCAATAATAAAACTTTATAGTAAACGATACAAAATAGAATTCTTAAATGATGTTGATTATTAAATAATTAAGCGTTGCTCATAATTAAGTCCATTATTATTCATTACTTATCAGTGCCCATTATTTTCAAAAACAATGAAATTGGAAAACAAAATGACAGTCCATATAAAATTAAAAATTTATAAACGATATTGCGGTAAAACAGCGGCAATACTGAACTTTGGGAAAATTTCTTGAACATATGGAAGCTGAGTGTGGGTGCCAGTTATGTTATTTATGCGACTTTAATTTTTGTATTTAAATTTCCATTGATATTGTGGTAAATAATTATCGTACAGTATTATTCAATTATGATATTTTTTGAAAAAATGAAATTTTATCTTTTGAATATGCGTCAAAGCCCCAAATAAATTTAATTTTCCCTAAACCAGAATAAATTTAACTACCATTTTTTATTTATTTTTATACATGTAGACCTTCAAATGTTACATGTAATGATGCAACAAGTTATAAATAAATTGCTTTTAAATTTTTTAAGGAAAAAATTAACGCAGAAAATATTAAGGTTTTTATTTTTGCATATTTGACAACTATTTATTAAGATCAGAATTTTAAAATATTAATTTGTAAAAAAGAATAATAAGAATGTTGCGGTTCGATACCTATCCACAATAATATTTTCATTATATCTGTTTATTTGCAGGTGTAAATTTCAATAAAATTATATATATATATATATATATATATATATATATATATATATATATATATATAGAGAGAGAGAGAGAGTGAGAGGGGAGAGAGAGAGATAGAGAGAGAGAGAGAGAGAGAGAGAGAGAGAGAGAGAGAGAGAGAGAGAGAGAGAGAGAGAGAGAGAGAGAGAGAGAGAGAGAGAGAGAGAGAGAGAGAGAGAGAGAGAGAGAGAGAGAGAGAAGAGAGAGAGAGAGAGAGAGAGAGAGAGAGAGAGAGAGAGAGAGAGAGAGAGAGAGAGAGAGAGAGAGAGAGAGAGAGAGAGAGAGAGAGAGAGAGAGAGAGAGAGAGAGAGAGAGAGAGAGAGAGAGAGAGAGAGAGAGAGAGAGAGAGAGAGAGAGACATTTACACGACCATATTTATTACTAAAAATATATTTTAAGGCTATGAACCGGTCCATAACGTGGAGAGGCCCATTTCGCACTCCGCTACCTGTAAGCTAAGGATCTGCCCTAGTCAAAACTTTAGGAAAAGTAATAAACTTTATTATAGATCGGTCAATAGGCTTGGATTCTAGGTCAGTGGGTTAGCTGCACTGGAGTATGCACTTATTCTAGGTTACTAGCAAGGTTAGCAATATTACCTATAATTTTAATAAACAATAAATTAGTTTATCTACCAATAAATATACTTATTCTTATTAAAATGAGGGACGCTGAACAACTTTGGAAAATGCATCTTTAACGACCCTTCCAAATTAAATTTCATTGAAAAAAGTGAACTTGTGGACTAAAAGTGTAATAATTACATCAATGTATGTGTAAGAATGAAACTATCATTTCTGATCTTGATCTTGATGCTTTCTTTTAATCGAGTTTTCTCCTCATGGCCTACAGTCAAATATGCATTTTAAAAACAAAATAACTTCCTGACCTACAGTATCCTTAATGATATTCCACTAATTCCTGTTGAACAGATCATCTGCCTAGGACACTTGGAAAAACGTCTTACTTAGAATCCACATATAAGACAGAAAACTACTCCTCGTTACTGACTACTTCAACATTTACTAGACAAACTATTAAAGCTCCTAATTCATTACAAAAGACTTATTTACATGACTATGTTTAGACCTATTTGGACGTACGGAGTTGAGCTTTGGGGCTCTACTAAACCATCCAATTCATCTCGTATCCAATCCAATCCTACAATCCAAAATCCTTCGAAAAATCCTAAATTCCTCTTACTTTGTCACCTATAAACTTAAAAATAAAGACCTTAATGTTCCATATGTTGCTGAGTTAGCCCAAACCAGATACCTATCTTTTCATCGGAAGCTCCGTAACCACTCAAATCCATTAGTTTCTCAACTTGCTTCCCACTCCATTCCTGATAATCCTCCTAAGCGTCTGAAATAAACATGGCCTAGAGATCTTCTAGTGTAGAATTGTTATTGAAGTGCTACAGATGAGTAGTTCTTTTTAAGTTTTGACATGTTATTGTAATAGTTATCAACTCATTTACTTAATGTATATTTTTGTACAGTTGTCAATTTCAATAAATTGATATATATATATGGATAAATTTCTTGACTGTTACTATTAAATGTTTAGTAAGGTTCAGTCATAAAATAAAAAAAAAAACAACCATTTTGGCGACGTTTCGAGACTATATTGTTCTCATAATCATGCCCTACAGTGAAAAAACAGGTTACAATAAAATTATATAAGTTATACAAGTTATTTCAAAATATAAAGTTAGCTACAGTACAGGTAGATATATAACAACATGTGTAGGGTAATAAAAATATATATAATTACAGAATATAGAGGAGTATGAAGCTACTTACAATGTTACTGGTGGATATGAATAGACTAACAATTCTAGTACACAACTAACCTAGGGGAGTGAGTTTAAACAGACAGTTAACAAGAGTTAGTAGGGAAAAACCCTATTTCTTAAAAATTTAGTTAAAAGGACTGTGTGAGTATTCCCAAAGATGCAGGTACAAAAATATTACAGTGTAATATACTAATAAATGGAAGAATGGTTTGTATGATGTATATAAAAGTAAATGTATATTATTGGTCTGAATGTATTAAGTTGGAATAACAGGTGTTAAGATTTAAAACGTCTGATTTTTTGTTTATTGCGCGGTTTTTAAATTTTTCTATGGTTATCATTTCTTTAATATTTCTTTTAAAATTATTTTGTAAGTATGTTTTGTTTGCCTGTAATGTGTGTATATATATATATATATATATATATATATATATATATATATATATATATATATGTATATATATATATATATATATATATATAAAATACAAAGCCATAACGAGACCATGACAATAAGTGGAGCAGGCTAGTTTGAATAGTAACCCTTTGAATATAAATAAATAAATATACAGAAGTCAAATAAAATTTAAATATCTAATATATATCATAATTAAAACTATTCAACAAGTTTATGTAAATAATATAATTAGTGATAGAGATCATCATCTGTGGATGGAGGATGCTATGAAGTCAGCTTGTGCTAATAAAAGCTAAACTATTTTTTGCCATCTGGAACCTCCTGGAGCCTCCAGCATCTGTGACCTTATTTCCAATTAGATGCAAGCCTCTTCTAGTGAGAGAGTGGGGGTGTGCAAGTAATGAATGATGTCCTCAGTTTTGAAATATTGCGTATCACTTCTATTATATATTATTTATTTACGTAGAGAATCAAAATTACCTATAATTATCGTATTATTAATAAACATATATTGGTTATATTTATATAGTTTTTGTAATTAGGAAATTTTTTGACCAATTTCAGTATTTTCCTAACCAATTTAGGAATTTTTTATTTCAAGAATAGATAAATTTTACGAATTAACATATTTTTTTTTTTTTTTTTTTTTTATCTAGAGGTCATGGAATAAATATAAAACAGCAAAGTTTGTAGAAATTAAAAAATTGTACTCCCAGCACCAAAATGCTGAATGGTTAGGAATAATAAAACAATTCTCCCACCTTCATACATACATACATACCCAGTAATTAAAATGTACAAACGTATAAAATTGGATAACAAACTATAAATATTTTTTAACTGTTTAATATTACAACCCGCCCCACTCAAGGGGCAAATTGTAATATTAATACAGGGGCATACATTTATATAATATGTATGACAATGGATCTTTTTATACAATACACTACTACACAAGATGTAAAATAAAATATAATAAATTAAAATAAAAAAGAAATTATAAAAATAAAATAGTTGAAAGTAAGAAATATAAGAAGAACATGGTGTGGAATGCAGTCAGAAGAAAGAAAAAATAATGATCTCCTTCTTCCCAAATTTCGGGGGAAACAAATCTAATAATTTAGTTTTATTTCGAAACTTGTATTTAAAAATTCTGATAAATGATTTATAATAACTTTGATGTATCATATGTTTTATCAAAAACTATAAAAGTGGTACAAAATGATAAGAGACGTTAAAAAACGAAGTCAAGCAGCTTTAATACGATTAAAAAATAAAAATTTTATTTTATTTTTATTTAATTAACTAATTTATTTATTTATTTTTATTTAGTTATTTTTTTAAATTGATTAAGAACTCTATTTACTGCTAGATGATGCATAAAACATGAATGTAAAAAAGCGTATTAAAAAGCTATTTAGTTTAAAAATTGTATTTAATGAATCGACCAATCATTTAAGAGAGCCATAATCGGTTTAACAATTCAGCAGCTATAAAGGTAGTTTTTATTAATAGTATATATTTAAATGTGTTTTATTTTAATTTTTATATCGAAGGTGTTTTTTTTTTCTCCATAATTTCAACCGTAATCTTTGATGTAGTAATGCGGCTGGATAATAGTACTAGTGATTGCGAATTTTTCTTGTTCTTAAGGAACACTTCATCCCAGAATAGAGATTATTCTACAAATCATTTTAATATTTTCAAAACAGGTCTTACTTACTAAATAAGAATTATTAGGAATACCAATTTTGATTTGTTATTAATCAGAGTTGGTGTCCCACAGGGAAATGTCATTGGTCCTCTGTATTACATCATGTACGCATCACATGCTATAGGTTGATAACTAGGTTTGCTGATGACAACTTTAATGTCAGGATTTCATTCTCCATCAGTCAATTTGAATATGCAACGAAAGATCTGCGACACTTAGTTGACATTGAATGTTATGTTTATCATTAGTACAAATCAATAACAGGAAAAGTTGACTTGATTTATTTACTTTAAGACGTGAAGAGTATCAGCACTTCAAGATAAATAATAAGCCATTCCAATAGTGGAAGACGTATGATTGATACTTTCAAATGTATTAGGTTTGCCTACGCTCAATAAAATTGATTATAAATGAAAGGATCGATTAGTTGGTTTTAAAACTTATATTTCTTTTACATTTTCAGATATTATTATAGTTTTCGTTGTAAAATTCATTAAGTAAAATTAACATTTTAAAAGCTTACGTGCAGTTTATAATTAATAAATAATAGTTTAAAACACTAAAAAAAACACGCTTTAATAGCAAACCGAACTAAAAAGATTAATTAATTTGAAATCAAATTAAAGTAAAACTCAAGTTATTAACAAAATAATTCAATTGACAGTAAAAAAGCGTGGGGTGCAATAAACTTTTGCATATATGCTTATACATATATAATTGCACAACTTTGTTCTGAAGTTCTCACTTAGTCCTGTCAAATCACCCCCAAAAAGGGAGTGTGCCTTGCAATAGGTGGAGTAGTAGGTTTTATGTTTTTTTATGATCCAGGTGGGCCCTGGGAATAAAATATCAAAAATGTAACTAAATTTGATGAGGGGAAAATTTTTGGGGGGCAAAAAAAAACCCTAACTTTTTGCACATTTTTCAGATTTTGCGTAACAACATATACTTTAATATACTTAACATATACTTTAACATAAAATTTTTTTTTTAAATAATCATAAATTTGAGATTAATTTTTATTTTTAAAATTATCATGATGTAATATTTTATCTAAAAATGACGACTGAGTTGATAGGGAAAAACCCAATTGTGTTTTTGAACAGCTGCTTGCCAAAGTAATCTTAGTTCATATTTGTATGACAGATTTATTGAAAATTAGATTATTGTGTTGAAAAAATTATTCAAAATAATATTAAATATTTTAATTATAATGTTTTCCTTGACATTACTCTTCACCTCAATTAACATTGTGATTATTTGGATACAGTTGATTATTTTTGTATTTTTTAAAAAATATATTGAATTGAATACAAAACATATTGTATTCTAATATGATTAATTATATGATACTTTATAAAACAAGATATATTTAAGATATAAACATCTTGAATATATCTTGTTTTATATGTTTGATTGTTGTTCTTTTTTAATTCAACGCTATCTATAAGTTTATAGTATTTTAAAATATTAATAAATAAATTATAGTTTAAAAAGAAAAAAAGTGATTGTTATAAGGAGGGAAAAAACATAAAAGGAAATATTAATAATATAATATAATATTAATTGATGGAAGTTGTGTAACCGTAGCCCATAGATGGCTGAAACGATTATATAAAAAAAAAATCTATTAATACTATTAATAATAGGTAATTTATATATATTTGCATATATAAAATATATTGTATGTTTTACATCACAAGGTCGTTTAATTCTTACATTCCTGAACCCCTATAATTGTCCTCAGGTATTATAGGATTGTCCTAACCTTCGAAACCTCAAGTACCTGGCGGATATTTTTGGAGAAATGGCATCAATATCCTTGGCAAACTGCCACAGTCAAATTAAAACTCTGATTCAGTTTGACCTTAGTAAAAAACTGTGAACCTGCTTCCTTCTTGGACAAATACTTTTAAAAACTCAAATTATCAAATCATGTTCATTATAAAAAATAAACTTATTAGACATCAAGAGTGAACATTTAACATAAAATATGGACTTTTATTATGTCCTTAACTTATTAGACATCAAGAGTTTAACAACGGTTCGAGTTCAGTTAAAATTATTTTTTTATTAAATATAACTAACTATATTTGTTTTAGAATCAACTGCTATTTTGTTGTTATAACATAAGTTTGATTAATGCTGCGAAACAACACGATTTATAAACTTCAAAATAATGTTGAAACAAATCAATGAAAAAAGTAATACAAAGAGACATTTATTGTTAAAAATATAAATTATCTTGAATTTTTTAAGTACTTTTTTTTAAAGCATGACTTTGGCCAAATGTCCTTAATTTTTTTACTCAGAATTATTGCTAAAAGATAAAAATTATTATAGATATAGATAAGTCTGTGTCATATAGGTTACAGGCGTTTATTTATATTCTTCAATTTTGTTATCAATAGTGCTTTGTTCAGCACTTAGCATATTTTGGAGAATAGGTTACTGTTGGCCTGGCATATTACCTAAAATACAATAAATTATGGTTTGAATGAAATATTTTTATGTTTCGGCAACATTTATCGTTAATCAAAACCGTATATACCTAAAGCAGAGAGTATCTGCTGAAAAACTGGGAATCGGAAAACCATGGTGCTATTATTCCATTTATTCAACTTTGGCGAAGAATGTAGGATCGTCAAAGAATGTCTTCCTTGGATTTTTCAGGTCCGGAAAGTAGCCTGCCGAAGACCTAGAGGATTCGGACTGCTGCTCTCCACCCAACAGCTTCTTCTTCAACATCCCACGAAGGATATTAATGACTCCGTTCTTGTCCCCGGTGCGGATCATGAGATAAGCTAGAGTTCCGAACGTCACAGCGCCACCTAGAAGAGTTCCCAAGAGGACAGAACCTGTGACATGTTGCAAACGGTATAACTGTTACAGATAAAAAATACAGTTGAATAGTTGTAAAATCAAATAAGCATATCATAGCACTCTTGATAGTATATATTTTATATTATTTCAACAGCCCTTCCTACCTGCAGGCAGATAAGAAGATTTAAATCTAACTAATTAACGTAATTATACTAAGCCTATAAATATAGCAGTATGTTTATTATATATAATTATATGTAAATTTATTATATATAATTATAGTTTCATGGAATGTGAGTATGGCTCAGTGGATACAGCACTAGACTGCGAAGCTCTAAGACCCGAGTTCGAATCCGGCTGAAGGCTGAAAATTTATTTATGGATATTTGAGCTGTGGATCGACTTCGATGTCGGAAGACCATCCTGAGGCAAACCCAGCCTCTATGAATTGGGTAGCCTAACTAATTAGAAAGGATTTACGGCTTCATATATGAGGATCGTCAATAGTTTCCGTCGAAGAACTAAAATATTACCTATGTTAGGTCCTTAATCTCTTCCCTTTAAACATTACATCTTCGAACAAACCAAAACATATTTGAAAAACCGGCAAATTTAGAACATTCAGCATATCGGTAATCACTATAAAAATCCCTTAACAGATATAATCACAAAAGAAAAAAACATACCGCACAAAAAGTGCCAGTTTTGAATTAGTAGCATCGTACGATTCATGGGAATGTTTTTTATATTTGTAGCTTACAGACCTTTTTTCTAGTGTGAGCGTTTGCCACTAGTAATGTAAAAAAATGTAAAAAGGCACCACTCAAAAAAAAAAATTAAAATTATGTTCCTTGTCGTTGAAAAAAATTAGAGTTGGATAATATTAGACTAGAGTTATTAAGATACAAAAAAACAAAAACAACAACACTCAAAGCAGACTAAATATGGGGGGTTCAAAAAAGTATAATAAAATTATAACGGGATTTCGTGAAAAGCATCACTTTTTGAGTTGTGCTTTATCCATTCCGGATGTGCGATATATTAACAACACTCAGTTATTAATATCATATAATATAATATAATAATATAATATAATATATAATATCAGTATCACTTGATTGTTATGTAAATATACCATTTATTATATACTGATTATATTCAGTTATGTGGGGTTTTTCTTCTTTTTTCTCTACTGTTGAATAAAACTATATTAATCATATTGAGGAAGTAAACCGGAATCCATTTAAACAGCTTTCTGATTATCACTTATGTTTTGTTACTTGAGTTATGATGGTATAGAATGACCAATAAGCATTGATGAATTATTTGACACATACACACAATCACACACACATGTGTATATATATATATATATATATATATATATATATATTTTATTTTTTGAAGAGAAAAGATTTGACCCTGGTTGAGATTCGAACCCAAGTCTCCACCTCTCTAGCGTGGTGCCTTATCCACTAGGCCACCGAGCTCGTATCCGAACCAGGGAAATCTTCTCTCTTCACTGATCCATACCCCCGGGCACTCGCAATTGCGATGTACAATTCGGGGATGAATGCTCAATTTGAACATTACTTTAAACGGATCTATTGACGAGCTGTCATATATATATTAAATTATTATGAAAAATTCTTGATTATTAAATATTTTTTAAATATATTTTTTATTTTTTGAAGAGAAAAGATTTGACCCCGGTTGGGATTCGAACCCAAGTCTCCACCTCTCTAGCGTGGTGCCTTATCCACTAGGCCACCGAGCTCGTATCCGAACCAGGGAAATCTTCTCTCTTCACTGATCCATACCCCCGGGCACTCGCAATTGCGATGTACAATTCGGGGATGAATGCTCAATTTGAACATTACTTTAAACGGATCTATTGACGAGCTGTCATATATATATTAAATTATGAAATAATTCTTGATTATTAAATATTTTTTATATATATTTTTTATTTTTTGAAGAGAAAAGATTTGACCCCGGTTGGGATTCGAACCCAAGTCTCCACCTCTCTAGCGTGGTGCCTTATCCACTAGGCCACCGAGCTCGTATCCGAACCAGGGAAATCTTTTCTCTTCACTTGATCCATACCCCCGGGCACTCGCAATTGCGATGTACAATTCGGGGATGAATGCTCAATTTGAACATTACTTTAAACGGATCTATTGACGAGCTGTCATATATATATTAAATTATGAAATAATTCTTGATTATTAAATATTTTTTAAATATATTTTTTATTTTTTGAAGAGAAAAGATTTGACCCCGGTTGGGATTCGAACCCAAGTCTCCACCTCTCTAGCGTGGTGGAGTATCCGAACCAGGGAAATCTATAATAATTTAATTCATAATTTAATATATATATGACAGCTCGTCAATAGATCCGTTTAAAGTAATGTTCAAATTGAGCATTCATCCCCGAATTGTACATCGCAATTGCGAGTGCCCGGGGGTATGGATCAGTGAAGAGAGAAGATTTCCCTGGTTCGGATACGAGCTCGGTGGCCTAGTGGATAAGGCACCACGCTAGAGAGGTGGAGACTTGGGTTCGAATCCCAACCGGGGTCAAATCTTTTCTCTTCAAAAAAAAAAATATATTTAAAAAATATTTAATAATCAAGAATTATTTCATATGAATATATATATATATATAGAGAGAGAGAGAGAGCATCGGAAAATTTGATATATAAAAGTAATGTCAATGAAAGATAATTATATTTAGTTGTCAATCTTAAAGGCTAATGAACAAATAGGTAAGATGAAAATAAGAAAATTCATAACAATATGGTAGTTTTTTCATCAATTGATTTGTTTCATGGGGGCTGGAAGCACTCGAGCATTCAAAAAAAAAAATGCAAACAATAAAATATATACATTTTCTATTTTTTTCAGTTTTCTGCTTCCACGTGAAAAAAATGCTTATTAAAATAATTATAGATCAGTAATTCGAAAATATTTGTTTTGAAAAAGAGAGAAAAGAAAAAAAAAGGATTGAGCCTAGATCAAAAATCATTACAAGAACCGTTCACAATCATCAATGAACCGTTCAGAATAATTACCTACGGGGCTCATGAGAGCAATCACCAGGAGGGGATCATGATCATCTTGATCGTTGGTAATGGCGGGCGGTGATCAATGAACTGAGGCACAATATATCGCCCAGTCACGGTCGGATTGTTGTACTGTTATGAAAGAACGCTCAATAGTATCCACTTCTTATGCTTGCTCTTCCTGATTATTCTACATCTGATCCAATAACACTTAATAAACCTCATCTAAAATACTTTTGAAAGCAACAAAATATTTTAGAAAACTCAAAATAAATTTTTTATTTAGTTCTTTCCAGTAAGGCAGAAGTGTTTGCGATTCTCGGATATCATTCTAAATTAGAATTTGCTACTAACGAGGTGTTTAAATAATGTAAATTTAAGCTGTACATTTAATTTTTTTGTTTACACTATAGTTTTTTTATATAATTTTAAATTGTTAGATTTTTTATTTATTTTGTTGAACTAGATGCCCTAAAGTTTTCCAACTATGGCAGAAAGGACAAGTTTTCCTAAACGTTACCGACCCTTTCTAGCCACGGTAAAAAGTTCAAGATGCATTCCATGGATTTACCACGAAATAATAATAATAAAAATGGCAGCTTATTAAATTTTCTACAAGTTTGATTATACACATTTTTACGAAAAACTGGACCGGTTTTGGAAAAGTTGTGATTTACAAAGAAATTGTTTTTCACTCACGTTTTTCGTATATTCTTCTTCTAGATCCTCAATCGTTTATTTTAGGGGAAAATCGTCAAAATAAAACCTCTACAACATTAAATTAATTTATATTGAACAGGTTTAGGTCAAATTTTGATCAACTCCCTAAAATAACCATGCCAGCACGCTAAAAGAAGCCTTTTTTAAAAGACTTTATTAAATCTTTTTTTTTTTTTTTCTGTATCATAATATGGCTATACTCTTGGCTTTGTGGCCATCAGAGGAGTTGGCCTGGCTAACTAATTTGTAATATCGCCTCCATGGTGGTAAAAGTCACTAAGTGAAATTTTTTTCAGATTCAAGATAAAATCATTGTGTGTTGATATCATCATTTCCTATAATTATAAAAAGTCACAACGTGAATTTAACTGCTATATGTGCACATTAAAGATTATCTGAGAAATTTTAAATGAGCATATTCCTCGCATATTGTTCTCCTAAAAAAAAATTGATTTTACCTTTTACTTTTTACTTATGTAGTATCAAATTACATTAATTTTATAAAAGCATTGTATTTCTTATCGACATTTCTTCAATATAAATTTTTTTTTTTTTTTTTTTTTTTGAAAAATTAGAATATTTTAAAATCATCCAATTTGAATCACAATTTCGATTTCAAATCTTGTCAAAACTAAGCATATTTACAGTGTTAGAATATACCCATCGAATTAGAAATCTGGATAGATAAATAGATTTTTTTTTTTTTCAATACATCTTTACTAACTTGACCTGTATGTAAGGCTAGTTGCACACACACCGACTTTTTGCCGGCAGGCAAAAAACCGACCGATATTTTGCCGGTGCTACTCGGTACGGCAAAATGCCGGTGATTTGCCGGCGCCTGCCACTGCATTATAATTACTGTTTTATGCACTATAATTACAAAAGCTACTTGTTTGAGTTACTGAATCGAATGAAACAATATCAATTTGTTAATCAGAAATTGTTAAAAGTTGTTGGTCGAAAAGTCAAGAATAAAATAAAATTATAATTCTACTAATTGTTTGACCGGTAAAAAACCGGTGAGTGTGCAAGCACTAGCACCGGCAAAATATCGGTCGGTTTTTTGCCTGCCGGCAAAAAGTCGGTGAGTGTGCAACTAGCCTAACGGAATATTTCATCGTAATTTTCACCAATTTCCAGCAATCTGATTAACTTGAAAATTTGCACACGTGTCAAGGTCCAATGACAATACATCAATTGCAAAACTTTGCTTAAATGTTCTCACATAGCCCAGTCAAATTACCCCCAAAAATGGGCGTCTGCCACACTGTAGATGGAGTAGTCAATGGTCAATATCGAAAATGTGACTAAATTTGACTAGGGGAAAATTTTTTGAGAGCAATAAAAACAAGATTGTTTGCATTTTTTTATTCAGATTTTTGCAATTAAAGTAAAAAAAAAAAAAAAATGTTTTCCGAAATTTCATGAACATTTCCAATATATTTCTTTTAACCCTAAACTATCGGATTTGTTCTGGCTTAAAAGGCGAGCAGTTAAGTATCAGATTTCTGTAAACACTACGTGCTAAAGCGAGGAAGGTCAACCTCAAGGGAATCTTCCAGCGGTAGTTAGCTTAATGTCTGTAAACAACCAATAAACATATCTTAAAATTTCACAAATAGTATTTTCAAGGATGTTTGATTTTTTTTCTTAATTTATTACATTTTTAAATGATCTTATTTAATTTTATTGAGGACTCATCTGCTAATGTCAATTTTTTATTCGATAGGTATAGAATTAAAAAAGAAAAGAAAAAAAAAATCAATGATCCAGAGATTTATACTTAAAAGATTTTGTAACTTGTAAATATATAAATGAAACTTTATAATAATTAATAATAATAACTCTTTATTTATATATTTACAATTAAAAATTCATTTATGTTCCGGCCTTACATCCTCTATATGATTAATATAGTTTTATATAATAAAAATTGAAATATTGATATTGTAATTATTTACAAGAATACTTATGCAAAAGATTTATTCACGTATTACAGAGATATATTTATTTAAAAATTAAGTTTAGAGATATTTTTTTAAATATTTTCTTTTTAATGAGCAAGTATGATAATATTTCATTTTACTTTTTTTTTAAATTGTTATATCTCTAAAGTGTGGTAATGAGATGAGATTTAGATCTGAAACATGTTAGAATCATCACAATCATTATAATTACAATAGTAGGTGATATACAGGAAACTTATGGGATATCAGAAATGCTAGATAGATGTAGATGAGTTTAGATAGATTAACTGTCAATAGACAAGATTAATGTGAAACCCATAGCCAAGACAGACTCGTAATAATTTATTTTTCAGACCACTATTTTCCTCAAAACCCTCTATTCTAGTACATGTGGTTCTGTAAAAGAGGTAGAATCAATCAATTCAATTTAAGAGAATAGAAAAAAATAATTTAATAAAACACAGGGTTAATATTAAGATATTACATAGGCGGTGAAATATGCATAACGGTATCGAAAGTCATTTCAAAGTCTAACTATAAGTACCCCGAAATTAATACATCCAAACATCACGCCCTGGGAATTATCAAGACAGAGTGAAAAATCCAACTCAATCCGCCGGACCTGTGGAATACTAGACAATATCCACAACGAGAAATCGCAGACTAGAATATCGATCTCCCCCGGTCCAATGACCCCACCGCACTTGGGGGTTCTCTGCACATCCTTTTAGCTGCATCATACTAAAAGAAATAGTTCAACTCAATTATTTCAGCCCATTCATTTTAAAAATATATAAAGCATGTCTAATGATATTTTTGTACTTCGCAGATATTTCGAAAGCTCAATTAATATAATTCATCTATTTCTAGTTTTATTGATAAGGACCATGAAAGTTTAAAATAGTTAAGCTATACCTTAACTGCATTAATATTATTTAATAATCGTTGGCATGTCTCGGGTTTACAGAGAAATATGATATATTGTACGATCATTTTAAGGAAATGTTAAAATGTTGAAAAGTGGGGTATAGTTCAGGTAATAGTGCAGCTTATCTCTGGAATTTGATTTTCATAGGATGTAAAAAAGGGCTATGTATGTAGATTTTGGTGGTGTCGGCATTAATGAGGGATTTTTATAATTTGTTTGTTAGTTTATTGTTTTGTTTTTTTATTTGCTTAGAAATAATTTCATAGAATATTCGTTAAATGCGAAATTTCAGACTACATCTGAAAATTAAAATTTAAAAAAAACAATCCATTTCGAATTTATCCTTTACTGGGTGAATAGATCATAGATACGTATATCTATAACCTAAGGTTTTTCTCAATCAAAAAGATCAAATTACTTAAATTAATGAAGCTAAATAACAAATTGATGATTATTCGAAATAGAAAAGATGAAAGAAAATAGGGGTTTCAAATATTACTTATTAACATTCAAACCAATATAACTCCTAAACGGTACATGCTAGCAATAAATCCTACATTACCAAAAATATCTTCTATTAAGTTTCTGATCAAAAAGCTGTTTCAATTTTTCGTTCCGAGTAATAATAACAGGGCTAAATAGTTTCAAAATGTTACATTTTTGAGGGTGAAAAAAAGTTACAAAAAAAAAGATAGATCTTAGCCTATACCTACATACTTTCTATAAAAAAAAAAAAAATACAATTAAATATTATTACCACACATCTGGGTCCTGAAGTACGAACTGGTTTTAGAAAGAAGTGAGTATTGTTTTTTTTTTTTTTTTAGTAAGTTCAGAGAGCTATTACTTCTCCATTGAATGCAGTAAGAGTTGTTTATAATCCATCGTGCTGTTAGAGGCTCAATCGAATTAATCGATTATGAGCATTAAAAAGTATTGTAATAAAAGAAAGTATAAAAAAACAAAAAAACAATGATTATTGTTATATCTTGGTAATTAGAATTAATATTGCGGAACAAAACATTGGTTTCAGGACGTGAAAGAAAGAACAGCGGAAGAAGATTGGCAAAACCGGAAATAATGGCAAGGTCTTCTATCTGAGGGCAACGTGTCATTGAAATTTATAGAAGTCGTTTTGATAAAAAAAATAGAATAGAATAGAATAGAATAGAAAGAAAACTTTATTCTGGGACAAAGTCCCTTAAGAATAACATTGAATATCACAAAGTAAGATCATAACTGGCCGAGAGGCTTTTAAAATAAAACAACTTAGGTAAAATTAAATACAAATAGGTATGAAAAAAAAAATACAGAGAAAAACTAGAGAAAGAAAAAACTATTAATAAAAAGAGAGTGAAAAGATAAATATACAAAAAAGAGGTTAATATTGTAAACAAAATTGCAGAAGAGAAAAAAAAACAAACAGAAACTTAAAGAAAAATAAAAGATAGAAAATCCAAAATTAGCATTACAAGAAATCAAAACATTATCATAGTTAAACTATAATTTTTTGCTAATGTTTTATGTCTGATGGTATTAATAAATAAATTAGACAATTACATACATAGTACATATATCCTTATAATTAGAGAGCGTCGGGTTGGAGGGAAAGAAGATGGTGAAAGAGTAGTGTTTTGAATGTTCCAAGGGAGGAAGCATTGCGGATACAGGGGGGGAGGGAATTCCAAAGATTAGAGGATCGAACAAGGAAGGAACGTTGGAATGCAGTACTTCTGTGGGATGGAGTATAGAGATCGGAAAGACGAGATCTTGTATGCAGTGATTTGATAGCAGACTTGAATTTCAGGTTACTGTAAATAAAGGGAGGGTGACGGGTGTTGATAACTTGGAATAGGTAGGAGCCTAGAAAGTATTTTCTGCGGAAGGAGGGGAAAAGCCAATTTAACTCAGTATAGAGATGCGAAACATGGGAACGTCTCGATGTTCCGAAGACAAACCTAATGAAGCAATTCATGATGCGTTTTAATCTGTCCTCAAGAACCATCGAGAGCCCGTCATATATCACGCAACCATAGTCAAATTGGGGGAAGATAAGGGAGGATACTAGAAGTTTGCGTGTGGGTAGGGGAAGGAGGTGACGGGAGCGGTGAAATAGTTTTAGGATACCGATTGACCTTCGGGAGATTTGTGCAATATGGGATTTCCAGGAGAGGGTTTGATCAATGGTTAAGCCTAAATTTTTAACAGAGGAATGGAAAGTTATTGGATGACCATTAAGGAATAATGTGGGAAAGTTGGCATTTGAATGGAGAAGGGAGTGTGATCCTATGGCAATTGCTTGAGTTTTAGCTGCGTTTAACGTTAATTTGTTCAGATTTGCCCAGGCACAGGTTTCGTCTAGGTCTTCCTGAATTTTGGCAAACGCAGCTAACATTTCGGATGGAGGAAAGGAGAAGTAAATTTGGAAGTCATCGGCATAAAGATGGTGGGAACAATGGTGAATTGAATGGGGAAGATCATTGATGTAGGAATTAAACAGTAGAGGGGAAATGCTCGAACCTTGAGCTACTCCTGACTGTAGAGTGAGGAAAGAGGATAGGCCTTGGTTAGCAGTGGCAACTGCTTGGGTGCGGTCGGAAAGGAAAGATTGAAACCAAAGGAGGGAGCTGTGGGAAAAGTTCAATGATTTCAATTTGGAAAAAAGGATATTATGGTCTAAGGAATCGAATGCTTTAGAGAAATCAAGGAGGATCAGGATGGTCAGTTCTTTTTTGTCCATCGCTGTTTGGATGTCAGTGATAATTTTAATGAGTGCGGATTGTGTTGAGAAGCCGGAACGGAAACCAGATTGGAAGGGATCGAGTAACTTGGAATGTTCTAGGAAATTGGAAATTTGGGATTGCACCAATCTTTCTAGGGGCTTAGAAAAGTTGGAAAGTATGGATATAGGGCGGTAGTCCTTTGGGGATATAGGGTTTGGGTTCTTGTTGATGGGATGAATTAAGGCCTTTTTCCAGGAAGTGGGAAATACTGAGTTTTGAAGGGAAAAATTGTATATAAAGAGGAGAACCGGAAGGATTTCAGGAAGGCATAATTTCAATAATTTAACAGGAATGTTGTCTATACCAGATGAGTTGGATTGAGACTTCATAATGGAGGTAGTTAGATCAGAGGGGGTGATATAAGAAAAGTAAAAATTATTGTCGTTAAATGCTGGCGGAGGTAAGGACTGGGAGGGTCGAGAAGGGGCAGATGAAGTGGAAGAAACGAAATAGGAGTTTAACTCATCCGGAGTGACAGGAAGGTCTCCCGAGGGAGAGGAACTAGGAGGATCACACAAGGAAAGTTTGCGGAGGAGCAGCCATTTGGATTTAGGATCGGGTGCAGATGAAAGGGCTTCGTGGAAGAAATTGGATTTAGTTCGCCGGATCGTGGATTGAGTTAAATTTCTAAGAAACTTAAACGCTTGATAGTCATCTTCAATCCTTGTTCGCCTGAAGCGTCTCCGGGCAGCCTCGCGTCTTCTTTGTAAATCTTTAATGTGTTGGTTCATCCAAGGAGCAGGGCGACGCCGGCGAAATGTTGAGGTTTTAAGAGGAGCATGGGTATCAAGGATAGATAGGAGATTGGTGGTGAGTAATTCAACCATGGTATCAATTGAGGAGCAGGAGTAAATTGGATTCCAATCTATGGCTTCGAGATCGGATAAAATCATATCTCGGGAGAGGGAGTCTATGTTACGGAAGGATATTGTTTTAGGAAGGAAACGAGGTGTTGGGATATCATATGATATTTGTATCAGGTCATGAGAGGATAGGAATGAAACAGGTCGTTGACTTGAGGAAAGAAGATTTTTTGGAGAATCTATGACATGCAGGTCCAACCATGTGTCGGACCCGCGGGAGTGGTGGGTGGTATTGAATGGTACAATGAAAAGGTGGAGGGAAAAAAAAAAAGGTTTTCAAGGTAGATTTTGTCATAGGAGTCAGACAGGAGATTGGTATTTAGGTCACCGGAGATGATTATATTGGAGTAGAGAGGGACATAGTGGTAAAGGTTAGATTCGAATGATTGGTCAAAAGGAACATGTGGAGGACGGTAAACCACTACATACAGGAGAGAATGGGCATTAATGGATATTTCAACAAATAAGGACTCAATGTTAGGGACATTTGAAGGAGGTGAATGAAAAAGGACTCGAGACTTCAGGCAATCATGGACGTATAGCGCCACTCCACCACCGGTCCGGTTAACCCGGTCATGACGAATGATGGAGTAGTTAGGGAGAGAAACCGAGGAAGAAGGTATGTAGGGTTTAAGCCAGGTTTCAGAGACTGCAATGATGTGGTAAAAATTTTGGGTGAAAAATTCTAGGAACTCATCGTAATGGGCTGGTAGGGATTGTGAGTTTATGTGACAGGCGGTTAGGATGTTAGTCATAATGGGAAGGAGTTAGGGAAACATAGGACAGTAGGTAAAAGGATGACGCTGATAATGAGAAACAGTAGTAAACGCTAAGAAGAAAAAATACATATCGATAATAAGAACAAAGTAAAATGATATATACAAAGTATATATAGAAGTAGAAATATTTATAATAATGGAAAATAAAAGTAGTAGCAGGTGAATATATAAGGATAGTATAGAACGAAAGGGCGATGAGTTGGTTAAGAAGAGATGAGAAAATAAATAAATAAAATAAAAGATAAAGATACATAAACAAGTGAAAATAGTAAAGGAAAATGAGCGTTAACTGATTAAAAGTAATATCATGGTGACACCAATAAATTAAAAACTGAAAACTAATCTGGCAAGGACAAATAATGGAAAAAAAAAAAAAAAATAACGAGTACACTGGTTTCATTAGCAAAGGGTGTTGACCAAGGAAGTGCAGCTAGGAAAAGAATTCCTGAAGGTCAGGCGAAGACATCCAGGTCCTGAGGCTGGTCTATGAAGATTACTGGATGGCCGTCTTCTTTACGGCACCGCACACGCCCTCCCGAGAACCAAACATATTTTAATTTCCCGGCTGATCTCTTCTGACGGGCGAGCCAATACAGATGCCTGTTGGTCGGGGTCATCTCCTCGCTAAGATATATCCGGTGGGAGTCATTCTCCTGCCAGCCGATATCGTGCGTCGAGAAGTCCCTCTTGACTTTTCTCCTCTGTATTAGATCGTCCCTCAGAGATTGCCTGACGAATCGTGCGATTACAGGCGGTGGTCGCGCATCATCCTTCCTGGGCCTCCGGCGCTCCACTAGGTCGAGATCCTCTTTGTTAAGTTTAATGCCGAGACCAGCACCAATACTTGTAACCAATGCCGTGGGGGTCTCTCCTGGGCGCACCGGGATGCCCCGAATTTCCATTGATTTATTCAAAAGTCCCTGTTCTGCCTTATTTATCCTGATTTCGAGCAGGCCAACTTTTGATTTTAAATTACGATTCTCATCGACCAACTCTTCAATACGTTTTGTCTGCCCCTCTAGATGAGCTTCGATTTTTGCTAGTCTCTCACTCAATTCGAAACTCAAGTCACCGTATTTATCAAGTGAGGTTTTAAGGGATTTAACTTCCTCGTTTACAGTATTAACAGCAGCTAGTATCTCGGAACCGGATGGCTCCGAGGGTTTTTCTGTGCTTGAATTTACCTTTTTAGTGTCACAAATGTGACAAAACCATGGTTTTTTGGAGTTTTTCACCGCTTCAATGTCTTTGTCTAATAGGTTAAAACATCTGCCGTGGAAAATCCCTTTACATTTAGAGCAAAGTAAACTATTTTTTTCGTCTCTGGAAATTGAATTTTCACACTTCGCGCATTGAACCATTTTGGCGTAATTTAGTTCTATCAGCTGATTCGGTAAATATGAAGGTGAATGACTGTTTATTTACTTACGGCAGTAGTAGGCAGGTACGTAATACTGTGAGGATTAGCCGCTTGCTCCGGGTGAGTGAACTAAATACTCCGTTTTTTTTCTATTATTATGAAGTAATCGTACTGGGTTACGATGCGACACTTCACTAATTAGATAGATAAATATGTAGATAGAAGAACAACAAAAAAAACTAAGAAAACTAACACAAAATAAAGAAGTTAAGAAAAAGAGTAACGAGATGTTGACTGTTTGCCATCTCTGGCCAGAATACGATATAAACATTAGAATATTTATAAACTACTGAAATATATTCGCACTAATCATAAATAGAAATTATTCATAACTTGAATGAAACAAAAAAAATTAAAAATCGCCCATTTTAATTCCTAAAATTCTGAAGTAAATCGTCAAGGACTTCCTAAAGTCAATATTATGTTTATCGGATAAATGTAATAAGCTGAGATTTAATTGCTATTCATATTTATTAATAATAAAAACATAATTATTACTTCGACATGTCTTGGCTGGAGGTCTACATTGTTTTTTGCAACGTCACCCAAAATGTAAAATTTGGCGCTCTAGCTCTGTTGGTAATGCTCGGATCAAAAACTTTCAATCATTTAAGCCAGTTTTTAAGCTTTGAATCAAATTTACTCTTTTAAGAGTGATTAGGCCAGTAAAGTAAATATCCCGAACCAATGATTGTGGTGTTGATCAAATCCCGGTAAAAATTATTAAACTCAGCCTTCCTGCCATTCTTCCCGCCCTTCTACACATTTACAACTTTTCCCTACAAAACTCCACTTTTCCCTCTGCCTGGAAAAATGTCCTTGTGCGCCCGCTTAATAAAAACCCCCCCCCCCCCTTAGCTTCCCATTTTAGGCCTATTTCCCTTCTGTCAAACCTATCAAAACCACTGGAAAGATTAGTCCATTCACAACTCTCTACCTATCTTGAGCACAAAGATCTCCTCACTCCTCTCCAATCAGGCTTCCGTTCTAGATACTCCACTCAATCTGCCCTATTAAAGATAACCCAAGACCTCCATTCCTCCATGGACCAACAGCAAATAGCAATCCTTGTCCTATTCGACTTTTCAAAAGCGTTTGATTGCGTTGATCATGCAATTCTCCTCTCCAAATTACATAACCTTTCCCTATCCAACAGTGCTTTAAGCTGGTTTCGCTCCTTCTTGTCTCACCGGTCCCAAACAGTTATCATTCCCAACAAACCTCCCTCATCCTCACTACCTTTAGAAAGAGGTGTTCCTCAAGGATCCTCCCTGTCACCTATCCTCTTCTCTGTTTATATTAATGACCTACCCCAAGCTATACGCCACTCCCAGTATCATTTGTATGCCTCCAAATCTACCTATCCTTCCATCCTTCAGATATGTTAGAAGCATCTCGTAAGATTCAGGATGATATTGAGAACATCTGCAAATGGGCAGTGAAAAATAAGCTACGCCTGAATCCAGAGAAAAGCAAGGCTATCCTTATCGGTTCAAAACCTACCCTTAATTCCCTTCCTTACTATCCATTACTTTACCTCAACAACCGTACAATTCAATTTCAAACTTCCATCAAAAACCTCGGAATCTCCTTTGATCAACACTTATCTTGGAATAACCACATTTCCCGAATAACCAGAAAATCCATCATGGTCCTCAAACAGCTCCAAAGGCATCGTGACTCCTTTCCCCGAAGTACCCGCCAACTTCGGGTATCCTCTCTGATTTTTCCCCACTTTGATTACGGGTGCTTGGTGTACGGGGGACTGTCTGTTGAGCTAGAGATGCGACTGAGGAGACTAATGAATTGTTTCATAAGATTTATCTTTGGGGTCGGCAGACGGTCTCACGTATCTAACCGGTACAAAGAGCTAGGGTGGCTTTTCCCCGATTTTCGACGGCAATACTTCCTCGGCACTTTCTTATTCCAGTCATTAAAAACCAATAAACCTTCCTATGTCCTAGACCTGCTTACTATGCGTTCCTCCATTCACCACCTGAATACAAGATCCCAACCTTCCAACCTATATACCCCCTCACATAGAACTGCCTCCTTTGAAAAATCCTTTGTTATCCGTGCTACCTCTTTTTGGAATTCCTTACCTATCCATATTCGCAAAGCCTCATCCTTAACTTCCTTTAAACATCTTTTATTTATCCATCTCCTCGATTTTCAGTCTTCCACAAAAATGTAAATAAGTGTTCTAAAATGTTAACAGTTGGTTGTTTTTATTAATTTTATTTCTTAGTTTCTATTTATTTATGTATTTTTAATTTTTTCTTTTTTTATCAACTTTAATTTTAATTTTTATTTATTTTTTATTTCTCATTTCTACTTTTTCTCCTAATTTAGTTATACTACTGATGTGCTGATTTAACTAATCTCAGCCAGACAATTGTACCTTTTATTGTGCACTTTAATTATTCTTAGGGGACAGTCTGTCCCAGAATAAAGTTTATTTTTCATTTCATTTCATTTTAAAGGAGAGGCCAGGTTACCTCGGACCTGCTAGTGGTCACGTTATATCCCCTGACGCTTGGTCTTCTTAGGGAAGGTGATCAAGAGGTATAAACTGTATGTGACCATAAGTAACAGTGTATGTGCACTGTGTACTCTTCTGTCGTGTACGTGCCCTGTATTGAGCTTAGGAGCCTGGGGGAGAGTTAGTCCCCACTAGCCGGTCACGTTGCGGAATTCCATTTTGATCTATGGCTGAGAGTGTTGGACAATTTCGAAAATCCCAGAAACTGTGCTCCAATGGTTTGAGAAACGAAACCTCAGATAAATCTTTGGATCGTTCTTTTGAGAAAAAACTTAGCGAGCTTTTTTCAGAAATCTTGGATATCTGACCAATCTAGAAATGGCGTGCATATGTAAAAATGTACACGTCATCAAATATCTAATGTTAGGATAGTTTTACTGGGTAAAACACTTTGCGAGAATGAGTCTGGATAAGGTCCAGAGTAAACTCCTTGAATTTCCCTTTTTCATATTCTCTTTCTATCTGTCTCAATGCTTGATTTTAATTTATTATAATCAAGTTTAAAAGGTAGTCCAGGAGATATCCAATATGATAAAGAAGGCGAACTCAATCTACTACCACCTCTGCAACACAGTTATAGGGAAAGGGGAAGTGGAGAAAAATGTTAAGCTACATATCTTCAAACCTGAGCTACCTACCCTCCTATATGGAAGTGAAAGCTGGGTACCATTAGGTAAGCACCTAAGCAGAGCTACTTTACTCTGGAAAGTATTGGGCAGAACCAGAAGGGATCGTATCAGGAATGTTAGGACTAGAGAGGATCTAGGGGTTGTCTCTCTAAAGTATACCCTTGAAAAGAGGCAACTTAGATGGTTCGGACATCTCTGCCGGATGAATGAGGACCAGGACCCGAGTAAATACTTTGAAGCCAGACCAATAGGAAATCGTCCCAGAGGTCAGACCTAGAAGTCAATGGACTGACTACATCTCCAGGGTGGGAGAGAAGAGAGATAAAGACTGGAATGCCATGAGAGCGCTGGCTCGAGATCGGGAGGCTTGGTCTGCCTGGACAGAAGCACCTCCACGCTAAAAGGCACTAAGGAGGAACAGAAAGAAGAAAGAAGAAAAGATAATTAAGTTTATATAGCCCCCAGGACCAAGTTAAAACAGCGTGGCATGAAAGTTGGCTCTTAATTGACCACAGGAACAAGGTAAAAGCAATCAGACCTACACCTGGACTATGGATCTAGAATCAACAACAAGGTAAAAAGTGACGTTGATAATACAAAGGATCATTCTTGTACTGATAGGAACTCATCCTAAACTGCTTACTGGGAAATAATCCACCGCCAGAATGTATGTTAACAAAATTTCGAAATAAAACACATTCTTGTGGAATGATGGAATACAGGCCAAATAATGGCCTGGAAAATCAAGAGACTACAACATTATTTTAAAATAATACATGTTAGCACAGCCAAATAATTAAATTTTAAGGGAAATTAAGGTTTACGAGCTCTGTAATAATTGTTTGTGGATTGTGCCTCCTTTTACAGTGGTATGCCTCCTTTTACGTCACCCCAAAATATGTAAATGAATTAATAAAAATCCTTTAATTAAATATTTAGTTTATTTTAAAAATAATGATAATTTATTTGTTATTCATATTTATCGCGATTTAATATGATATGAAATGACTATCAGCAGAGAGTAATTATCTTAAAATAATATGGTTATGTTAAAATAATTGAAAAAATTCCTGAACGTAATTCCTCAAATTATTATTTGGAGTTTATTAATAGCATCTTTACTTATTCATTCAAAATGTCGAGGAGGAGAAAAATTGCATGAACTAACGATAGGATTGAAAGTGGTAGAACGTAGTATTTCTATTTTGAAATTTTAAAGTAATTTTGTTTACATCTGCGTATTTCTCACCTTGACTGTGATATGCCTGCCAAAGTGATGTGAAACGGTAAACAAATTTTAAATTTTCAAATTAGCCTTTTTTGAAGTTTTTAAACATCAGTCTTGGCGCCACTGAATTTGTGTTTATGAATTTTGAAATTTATGCGTTGCACGTTTGGTACTATGCATATTAAAGTTTAAAGAAAATTTAATTTTTGTTTTATCTTTCCCTGGTCTTCAAAAATGTAATTAAAATAATTGGTGTATCCTCACTGCGATCCTTATACATTTGGTTATTTATTCAGTATTCAAAAAAACATGTGTGTCATTTAGAAACAGTTGTATCAAATCACAACTGCAAGCAGTTACATCTTCTTTTTCATTCATTATGATGATTTTATTGTTGACTGTAAGATGTAATAGTGAAGAAATGGTCAGGGGTTTTTAAAATAAAAACTTTACATTTGGCGTTCATTGTTATTCAAGCCTTCATCCAGACAACAATCATCCTGATGAAGACGTCCGTACGTACGTCGAAACGTCCGTACGCCAAATATAAAGTTTTTAATTTAAAAACTTGACGTGTTTATTTACCTGACTGCACCCCTGACCATTTCTTCACTATTTGTTTTTCTTTGGCTATATTTTCTTTGGTATTTTTAAAAAAAAATAAAAATATTATCTCTATGATTAGCTACGCTCACACAAATAGTTTACTAACCAATTCCATCAAGTTCCCAAAAAGGTAAGAAATTTACTCATTCATTTACCCAAAAATGTGATTTCCAAATATGCTTGAATGAGCCACGTGTTTTTTTATTTTAATATTCAGGTTTTGCATGAAATTCAGCAACATATTTAACGAAAATTACTAGAATTGTTTCAAAGAAAATGAGAACTAGTAAAAAAAAATTGAAAAATAAATTTTAGGACATTTAATTTAAAAATCCTTAGGGAATACGTAGGTTCGATGCCGACACCATCAATCTCTGACAACTCACCTCCCTTCATTCACCCCCATAGCATAGAATAAACTATTTTATGTTCTGTGATTCCACCTTATCAAATCCCAATCCACTCCAACGCAATCCTCTATTAAACATCTCGGTCATCGGGCATTTACTCGACGGTCTGTATTTATCTCATTACAATTGGGATTGATGAATTAATTGCCATTGGAATTATTTTATTAGGAAACTAGTATCGAATGCTAAACATTCATCTTCAGTTCTAAAACATACAAAATTTACTAAAAAGCATACAATCCATGTAAGTTTTGATGTTTTGAAAATTTTGTATGTTTTAGAACTAAAGACGAACGCTTTGCATTCGAAAGTAGTTTTCTAACAAAATAATTCCAATAGAAGTGGCAATTAATTCATCAATCCTAATTGTATTGATCCGTCTATATTATCATGCGTACCTCAAGTAATTTATCTCATTAGTTCAATAAATATAAATAAAAATATATTAATTAGAAAAAGTATTATTTACTATACATAATCTATGTTTTTTAAAATTCAATACATTCTTTAGGCTAGAAAGTAGATAAAAAATTCTCAATTTCTGATGAAAATGTTTTTTGGTATTAATCTTTGTATGCTATTGTAAATATATACGAATTTTTTGTAATATTATATATTATATTTATTCAGAAACAGCCATATAATTAAATATTTTTTTCTTTTAAATGAGGAATGGATGACTTAAAGCAAACTTATTTATTGTTCTTGATTGCTGCAGACTGTAATATTTATCAAAAAAAAAAATCTTTGTCTAAAAGCGTTCTGGATAGGATAATATTATGAGGTGCTGGACCAATTAATGTTGCTGAATAATAATAATTCCCAACTGATATATAAACATACACCAACTATTTTGTTTATTTATTTAGTTTAGTTTAGGCTGGAAAATACAATAAAATGAAACTCTAGGAAATCCTTTTAAGGCGGAAGGAATTTTCTCAACGGCTCCGTGTATTTCGTACGTTGACTGCAGCCAAGGTTAAGCGAAACGGTAAACAAACTTTCACTAGTTGGCTAAGGTCAGGAGTACCGTAAGTCTCTGGTTTCTGAATGGAATTCTAACACCGTCTTGTACGTCATCCTCGTGTCACGGCGTCGAAGAAACGGACGAACAAACTAAATATTCTTGAACTATAAAACTATCGATAGAAATAATAACTAAAAAAAAAATTCATTAAGTAGAGAAGAATCATTAGTCATTATACCGTTATTCTTTTTAACCTGGAAATGTTTTAACCGGTATCATAGTTGGTCAAAATCGATACGTTTAGGGGTAAAACGAAGGCGTTACGCGTAGTTTGATAGTTTGATATTAGGAACGTAGGAGCAGTTAGGAGCTCAACTCTTCTTATACTGAATAACTACAAGTAGTACATCTACATCTATTCAAGATAAATGTCTGGTTCTAGTAAGTGAGCTCATTTTGCCTCTGTTTCTTCTAATATGAAATAAAAAAAGTTGGGATTAAATTAAAAAAAAAAAATCACTTTTTAAACCTCTTTTAAATCACTTTTTAAGTTTCGAAGTTTTCTGGTAGTTGGAGTCAGATTAAATTAACATACAGAAATTTATCATTAGGAAATTTATTAATTTAGAAAATAAACACACTGGAAAGAGATAGTAATTACACTGTTAAAACGGTGTAATTAAACCCGACAACATGGAGTTATAGACGAATGGAGGGGGCTTATCTCTCAATAGCCAGGGCAGGCAGCCATTTTGGTATGAACCGTATTATCAGTATATTAACCTCTTATCAGTTCAAATTTTGGATTCCTAGGCTTTATACTGCTGTTATTTTATTTTAGTGATTTATTTACTTTAGTGACTTACTTATTTTATTTATTACGAACCCTTTCAATTGCCCTAGGCTCTATAGAATGCAACTAGCCAGTTGGACATAGTGGGCGTGGCCTGTTATGTTTTGGTCTCGCCCAGCACGGAACAATATACGGAAGGGCCTCTCCATAGTACTATAACTCCATGCCCGACAGGTATTACATATAGGGATAACCTCCCCATGTGTAAATCCAATTACCACATGTTCTTCTTAAAAATGTTTATGAAATTTCAGTGGAAAAATTCAACAATTAAAAATATAATGATTAAAAAAATATGACGAATTACATTAAAAATGGCCATTAAAATTAAACTGGCAATTACTCATGATGGCCACAGAAGCTTTCTTTGTTATATAAGACTTGTCGCTAGGACCTACCGTCCAGGAGCTATATTTGAATGAGTACGCCGAAAAATGTTCTAAGCGACAAAATTTCCGAAGTTGCGATTTTTAAGTTTTTAGAACGTATAATAGAAACGTCTTAGTATGACATAGTACTCCAACTCCATTATGTCATTGTACATGTAAATATAACAATTTTTGCTTATTTTTTTATTTATTTGTTCAATTAACATGTTATAGCTAATAACCTTCTAAACAATTTCAAAAAATATTTACAATTTTATGTAAAGATATTGGAAAGGTAGTTAAATCAAATTAATTGCTGATATAAAAATGGAGAATTGTAGCCTTGAATAAAATAGTTTAATGAACAACAAGGCTACCTGTAGTGTGCTGCCCTTTCCTTCCATAATTTTTTAAGAACGAAAGAAATAAAGTACTCTGAAAAAATAACTTGCCGATCTTAAAACTCGTCCCAACATATTGAGGCATCACATATTTATAGTTACCTTTATTATTATTTTAAAAAATCTATAAATAAACCAAATTACCTGATAAACTTCTATTCTTCCTTTCTGGATCCATTTTCTAAGCAGTTACCTCCTGTGATGGTATCAGACAAATCACCAGCTCTGTTCAGACCTCTTAACACTTCACGATGGTTACAAGTTCCACACCTCGCTAGTCGAAAGGTTTCCATATGGAAAAAAATGATTTTCGATTGTTATCATGTTAAGTCTACACAAATGGCAATCACTCCGAATTTTCTTTTTTTTTAAATGAGAATTTTCGTTCTTCGTCAAGAAACCAAAATATATCGAAAAACCGATTTGCTTTCCATGGTGCCCAGGCTGTCCGTTCAAACTAGACCGATACTATATGTTTTATTTTTAAATAAATCGAAACTCGTCTACAATAGCCACTGCACGTTTAATGTAGTTAATATGGAATGATATAACATCTGTTTTAATACAAATTAATTTATTTTTGTTTAAAAGTTCAACAACGCGAGTTCATTCATGTATAGTTCTTTTCATTAAAACAAAATTGGTACATAAACAAAACAAAAATAATGATACATAAAATACTACAAATATCTTTATTCATAAACTTTTTAAGGTTTTAAATAAAGCACACTTGTTTAAAGTTACAAGCTCACATATGTTAGTAGTAACCTTTCGTAAAGTATATATTTGGTAAGCAGTGTTGCCACTGGTTCTCGAGATCGATGTAACCGCTACAAACTCAAGATTCCAAAAAATATAACGTAAAAAAATATTTTATAAATATTCCTGTAAATTAATGTCGCACACTTGCCGTGACTATTCAAGCATCAGCTATACACATTCAACTTGTTCAATTCAAAAGTGTATATTAAAAAAATTGAGGTGAGCGAATTAAAATATCAGCAACAAATAATACTAACAACCCATGGTAACGTCTAAAAAAACTATGTAGTTTTATATTCGTAGAAAATAAAGTAGTTGGAATGACAGATGATAGTGTTGTTGAATTTTCATAGACTGATTTTTATTTTTTGATTTTTTTTAATCAGATGTTTTAAAAATTTTATAGAAGGTTAATAGTAGAGGGAATGTCGGAGTTCCCCAATACTTCCAGCGAAAATCCATGACGGAAGAGAAAAAGGAAAAACTATTGTCTGGTCTTAGGAAGTATCGGGAACAAAACAAGGCATCTAAAAAAGCAGGTCGTAAGCTCTCCTTGACGCGCTTAAATTAATTTTAAAAAATCTTTAGAAAACAAAAAAAAAATGAAATAAAATAAGACATTTTCTTCTGAATTTTGTTTTCATTTATAAAAGTTTTATGTGAAAATACTAAAAGCCCCCACCAACTAATTAGTGAACTAATGAAAAAAGAGTTTTCAATTGAATTTTTTAATTTTATTTTTAACTATTAACTTTAGCTTACAAAATTATTTCTAATCGAGGTTGTAAAAATGCTTACGTAATCAGGAGTTGAGAAGGTATGAAGAGTATTTCGATTTATAATTTCCTAGGCACATGCTTTACCGGTGGATCTTTAGATGCATTATTATATCTCGAGTCACGAACTTATACTTAAATCCCATCTGTCTTTCAAACTGCGTAAAATTAGTTAGAAAAATTTTTAGTGCACTTTAATTTTGTAAATATTATACTTTTTGCTAGAGTTGATGGTTCCCGATTTATGTGAAACAAAAAACAAACATAAAAAGAGACATTTGTTTGGCTCTTCTCCTCATATTCCAGGGGTTGGAGCTATTAGATTTTTTTCTTATCAGTTATTTTCGGCTTCTTTCCTGAACTGTAAATTGTGTTTTAAAAAAAAAAAGAATCAATAACCAACAATATTGATGTTGTACTACAATTATAGATAGGATCTTGTTCTTCGTTTTTCTGGACAAAAAGAGGGCCAGAAGATATAAAAAACACTGGCCAAAACTTAATACAAAAGGATGAACCAATCTTAAACTTATCGTGTCTATTGAGTAACAGTATTAAATTCAAAAATCAAAAAAAGGAAAATTTTCAAACTAAAAACTAGAAAAAATATCATTTTCTGATTCCTCATCTCAAAAAACATATAGAAACCAAATTTTGTCGAAATCAGAAATTAAATTATTTTACCTCTATTATTTTGTAGGATTTTAGAAGGCTGCTATTTGCGCTATCTCACATACTTCGCCACCGATTGAAACTGAATTTTAAGGTCATCTGGAAGCCAAAAAACTGCATAGCTTAGCCTAAACCCGGAGGTCGCGGTATTTCTCCTTATCGAGATATCTCTAGTTATAGTTGAACTCAGAATTTTGTATTCACATCAATTTTTGTCCACTAAAATCTGAATTAAACCCAATGTTATAGTTATGGTTAAAAAGAATAATGTACGCTGATTCCTGTGATGCTATTACTGTTGTAGTCGGTTAAACACAGTAGTTGTTATGGCCGTTAGAAGTTGTTTATGAAATCTCAACTTCAAAATTTTAACGTCCTCGAACGGGGTAAAAAATCAATATTTTTTTTATTTTTATAACATTTCACATAAAAGGGTTTTTTGGTGTGCTAAATCGATATTTTAGGTCAGTTTTGGATGACAAATATTTTCCACTGATTTACAGCGGATATTATTTTGTCATTTTTTTTTTTTTTTTTTTTTTTTTTTGGAGTTTTAAAGCCGGATCGTATCTTGAGCATAATGAAAGTATTTTTATTTTAAATACCATACAAAACTACAATTTAACGTGAAAGAATCATATCATATCTTGATTGAAAGCTAAGAAAAAAAAAATAATCGTGATTTTCATTTTTTTTTTTTTTTTAATTCTTAACTCCAAATGCCCATTGGTGGCTATAACTCTAGTTTTGCACTATTATAGGTCCCTAATACCCACACAAAAATTGGTATTCTAATTTGTGAGTTACAAGTAAACAAATCTCGTCAAATGACCTTTACCCTTCGTCCTAAACCTACAACTTCCAGTCCTACAGTATCCTTTAATAATATTCCGCTGATCCCTGCTGAATATATCCGATTCCTAGAACTCCAAATAAACAAACGGAAAATCCGTTTTATCAATAAAGACCTTAATGTTTTATTTGTTACTGATTTAGCCCAAACCAGATTCCTATTATTTCATAGTAAACTCCATAAACATTCAAATCCACTAATCTCTCAACCTGCTTGCCATTATATACCCGACAACCTTCCGAGCCGTCTGAAAAGATTTTCAGTAAGGCTGAAAAGACTTCTCATATAGAACTTTTATTGAAGCGCCTCCAGTGTGTAGTTGTTTCACAGGCCATAGTCATGTTATTATCAATGTTGTAATAACATTTGCGATGTTTTAATTTTTAATACGCTTTTACTAACTTCACCTGTATGTAACGGAATGTTTCATCGTAATTTGCACCGATTTCCAGCTATCTGTTTACTTTGAAAATTCGCACGTTTCAAGGACCAATGACATTACAATAATTGCACAACTTTGTTCTAATGCTCTCACTTAGTAGTTAAAGTACCCCTAAAATGCGGATCTGCGTTGCAAAAGGTGGAGTAGTAGGTTTTACGTTTTTATATAGTCCTGATAATTAAATATCAAAAACCAAACTAAATTTGATATGTGGAAAATGGTTGGGGGATAAAATAGAAAAATGCTTTCAATTGAAAAATGTTTTATTTACAAAATTAAAATTTATTAAATTGTGCGTCTAGAGTCTTCCCTTGAGCTGAATTTGATATAGGCGTTTAGCCACTTGAATGTCAAACATCGAAGAATTTTGCTAACTATAATAAGTTAGTTTTGATCATGTTTAAGAGTCTATAACGCAGAAATGGCTAATTCAATCAAAAAATGTTATGTACTAAAAGTTGTAGATTATTACAACTAGGATTTTTAAAGTAAAAAATTGCTTATCCCTACTCTAAGATGTGTCAAAATAACCAAACATTGTTGGTTGATTTTTGATAAACTGAGTTAAAAATGCAAACAAATCACGAATAGCACAGGAAAATTAGTTTCGAACCTTGAACTAAAAAAATTAAAAGGTATGACTGCTGCAAATTGTTCACCACACTTAGCTTTTTAGTTAGGTTTCCTATAAAAGCGTTTTTTATAGTTTTTTTATACTATATTTTTTATTATTTTTTAATATAGATGGGAATTTAATTAAATAGATAATAAAAACAAATTATCTGTAACATTTCTGCTGATTATAGGTAAATTAACATCCTTCAATATTGACAAGTCTACCATCATTCACAATAATCTGTTCGTACAAACCAAATCAGGATAGTTAATAATCCAGACCGAAACACAGAGCCGATACAGAGGAAGAAGAGATATGGGTTAGCCAGATAAGGCTATGATATGTGAAGCTGGATATGAGGACCGGTTCGTACGGTACAGTATATTGTCAGCGGAGGCAACAAGACAATGACTCCACTAAATAATAGTGGCTCCTTTTTACATTAGCCTAAATATCTGGAAGTATATCGCGGTTAGTGTGGCCATTATCTACCGCGCGGGTCACCTCTTGCCCCCCAAACCTCCAATACTAGCCCCTCATTATGTATATACGTATAACAAATAAATTATATACACATAAATTTAACCGGGGTGCAAACAATTCACATATTACCCATAATGTATTGTGATGTATTGGTCCTTTCCCTAATACAAAGTGCAATTAGCGGACTTAAGTTGTTTACTACGCTTATGGTAACATATTATAATTGTGTTGTCTAGGTGCAAAACCGGCCATCTCCAAAGACCAAAATTTTTCAGGAGAGCTGATTTTCTGTTACATCACGCCAAAACGAAGTAGGAAGAAAATCTCTTCGGTTTTTAGTGGCGCAAGGGTAGTGTGTTTGAAAGCACTTTTTGAAATGGAAGGGGCAAGTGGAGGGGGCGAGTTACTTAATTTTTTATTTTGGATTTGACCGCTTTTGCAACTCATTTTGGAGTTGGCCGGTTTTGCAATGAATTAGAACTTAAAAATAACTAAATTTAATGAAAATATTGTTTTTTTTGGGATTCAAATGAACAAAACTTTCTTCAATAAGTGAATATTATTTGAAAAAATTAAACTCTGAAATGTTGTGATGTAACTCAAACATCTAGACGGAAAACTGGCGAGAATTATATTTAAAGTAATAAGTTCCGAAAATGGACGGAAAGAAAAGGAAGGCAGAAGTTGAAAAAGCCAGGGGCCACTATATGTTGTCTGTTGTGCTAAAAGAAGAAGAACAAGAAGAATTTCCGAAAAAAGTAATTTAGAAAAATACAAACATTCAGAAACATATACTCTTGCGGTATTATCGTCTTCAACAGGCTTACACATTTCTTTCTGATATTTTTCTTCATCTCTCTCATCTACTTGTCTGCTTCCTCCTTCTTGAGCAGCTGAACGATCTGTAGAAAACCTCCCCTTGAACTGGCACCTTATTATTTTGTTTGGTTCTGAAAAATCTCTTCGTTGGGGTGACTTTGAAGTGCCATAGTGGAGGGGGTTTGAGGAGGGCATTACTGGGACTCTTCCAATCAAGATTTGTGTAGTCTCTTCCTGGCTTGAACACAGTTCCACTTTCCGAGAGAATGCCGAAAAACTCTGAAGGCTGAACGAGACTCGATTTTCTTTACCTTCTTCTCAATTTGGGTAAAAACCCGATCTAGAGGGGTTTGTTTCTTCTCCATGTTGCATGGTCTCTTTGTATTTTTCTTGCTAAATTAGCTGGAACTTCTTCTACAAACTTCTCCATAAAGATCGAATGAAAATTGTACGAAACGATAAAGGAATAAACGTTAACTACAGGAAAAGCAGGAGCAGACTGATAGTTACCTGATAAGAGGCCTTCTTGAGCTGGAACAACAGCGCGATCTAGCGCGGATGTGGAGATGGCCGGTTTTGAAACTTACTCATGGAAGGATTTGGCCGGTTTTGCAGCACACTGTGTTTTTCAAACGCAGGTTTAACAAGGATTTCACGGATTTTTGCGAGATTTCTTGTTTTCAATAGATGGAAAATGTGTCTTAGGGCTCAGAAACAGAAAAAACGTATTTCTCAAAATTGAGGAGTTGGCCGGTTTTGCAACTAGACGACACAATTATCCGTTGTTAACACTAAACCTACCATGCCTTGGTCAAATGACTCTTTTCGGACTTTTTAGCATAAGTTCTAGAAAGAAATATTCACTACTTTGCTTTTTATTGATTTTATTAAAAAAACTAGCATACCCCGTTGCGGTTTAGCCCGCTCTCATAATTTAAGAATTCAATTTATAATACGATATTTTTAACCGATTGAGGATTCAGGTATGTATATATTTTTTTTTTTTTTTTTTTTTTTTTTTTTTTTTTGCCATAATATTAGTAGTTGAAATTATAGCTCTTTCATACAGACAATAGTACGATTTATTTAATAAATCTGAAACATCTGAATAAATTTCGAAACCTTACCTACATCTTCATTTGCAGTTATATCTTATGCATAGTTTTCGATTTTTAGTAAATGAATTGGAAATTCATCTTCAGCAAGATGAATTATCGTATTTTTTGTAATTATAGTTATTTAATATTATTTCAAATACATGAGGACTTTAAACATGCTTTTATTGTATCGACTTTAGAACCTTTTGGAGTCGGATAAAGTCTTCTGAAATATCCGGCAAAAATAAAGGTTATGCAGCTAACTATTAGCTTAATGTTTGAGGATCTTTTTATTAAACACTTACCGTTATTTAAGCAAAGATCAGACAAATTAAACTATCCGCGTGGTCCATGAGTCATATTTTACATACAATATCAAAAAGCAAATGGTTGAATTTTGATTTGGCAATAACCTCATCGATTTCATCTGGTTGTATTTTCATTTTTAACCATAAAAGTATATAACTGTATGCAAACTTTGTTTCTGCCACTCAAGACTGAACATTTAAATTATAATCATTATTGTTAACTTTATTAATGTATACCTTCCTAGAATTATGAAGACGTTGTATTTCAAAATGAATGCATTTGGGTTTAATTGCCATCGTAAACTCTGTTGCAGAATGGCACTAGCCACATATCGGTCGATTCTTAAACTGCACTGGAAACCACATATCGCACCACATGTTTATAGGTTTTTTATAGAAGCAATTTTAGTGAAAATAATTAAATTTCATCACAATTTTTTAGTATTATATAACACCTAAATACACCTTCTGGTAGATTATCAAACATTACTGTGCACCACATATTTATCGATTTTTTATGACAATTTAATTTAAAATCTGTACAAATTTATTATTGCTAAACCTTCCTTGGACTATAAAGATAATGTGGTTAAAATTAGGTTCAGATTGGTTCAGTAGTTTTCGCGGTTAGTGATCACAAACGAAAAATGGCTTGCCCTTTTTCATAATAGTATAGATATAGATATATCAAAAGTGTTTTTTCAATATCCACTCATCTCTTATTATTGTTTTTTACTGATAAATTTTGGCAGAAATAGGTATACATGAAATGTCGATAGGTTTAGTGTTCCTTTGTTTTTAATAATATTTACTATCACTCCAACCAAATCTTGTTTAGCAAGTCATTTAATAAGATATATGAAAAAAGAGTATAGGTTTCTGCGCGGTGGTCAATGAAAAGAATAATCCATTTATCCTTTTTACTCTCACTTGAAACCATCACATCCACAGTTATATTGATATTATGCTTTCATACGTCTCGAAAAACATTCTGCATTGGTTAATCGGATGGGATACGACTACGTCAGACCTCATGGTTCACGACCAACTGTGAAGAAACTGTAAGAGCTGTATTAAAAAGTCCTTCCATACCCTCTTTATTTATCAGACTTATTTCCATCAGTTCAGAAATTTGCGCAAAACCAATGAAGGTTAAATATTTTAAAAGGATTCTCGGGTTAAAAACACATCTCCTGACTTTATTTCTGGGGAAAAAAAAATCCTGAATGTTACTTCTAGGAGTGAAAATTTAATAATACGTTGGAAAAAATCTATATGAAAAAGGGTTAGTATTAGGAATAAAATATTTTGATTTCATAGTGTTTTTACGAATTCATCTATCATTTGAAAACGGACATTTCATATGAAAAGGACTCAATACTTTATCACCAAATTCAGGTAAAGTTTTTATACAAGAAAGCAAAAAGATATGAGAAAAAAATACTTCCATAAGGTACATAGTAAATAGCATAACACTCTATAGAACCATCTTGATAAGAATGCTGTGGTTGTAGCAATGAAACCAAGCTGGGCAGAAATGTGTTTTAATATTAAGAAAGAAAATCTCTCTCTTTTTTACCTCATTTATTTATAACATTCGAAAATCTGCAAAGCGTGTAACAGAAAATACGTAACAAAGAAAAAAATCTGTCAAGAATGTAGAATGATATGAGGTAACATTTCCTTGTATTTGTTTATTTAAAGATATTACGAAAGTCATCTCAGTGTATTCGGTGACTGTTAAACTTAAGGCAGTAAGCAAAGAAGTGTAGGCATCGCACCAAGGAGCTTTTGTAATAAGTCGAAACGTTTTTAAAATGTCTGCAGTCGTTAAATATGTTTGTGTTTGTTGTTTTTTTTGTATTTTTTTCTGCAATACCGAAAATCTGGGACTCCAAATCGATACTAATATAAATTGATTTGCAAAAACATATCCTAACTAATGGCTGAATTTATTACTGTACCGATGCAGACGTCTTCAGATCTCCAACAGGTAATTATTCTAACAAATGGAAACAGGCGATGATCGACATGTCACGAAAACCAACGGAGGTCTTCATGGGAAGCTTGACCACGATCTCTAATGTACCCTTCACATTTCCCTTCGATCCGATCTTTTGAACGATCATTAAAAAGTTCAAGGGCCCCAACCCGCAAGGTACGGTATATTCCGATTTGACGCCCACTTGCGAAGGTTATAAGCTAAAAGATTGTTATGAAAAATTCTTATCTAGTTGAAAATCAGGTGATTATTGTTTATCGTTTTTGTTTTTTATACTATTGTAATAACTTCAATGAAGACAATATGTAGGGTCACCTATGGTGTAGTGGTTAGCATAGCAACCTACTAAACCAAAGATCACGGGTTCGCAGCACGGCAGATGACCTTAGGATTTTTTAAAAGGGAGTAAAAAATCCTTAACTATGCCGTCCTTCGGGAGGAACGTAAAATGGGGGTCCAGAGTCTGTGCGATGTCAGGTACTCGTTAAAGATCCCTATCCTAATTATACCTGGATATACCATAAAGTGACGTTAAACGAAATAAACAAGCAAGAAATATGTTAAAAATATCAAAAAAAAAAAAAAAATATATATATATATATAATGAGAGAAAACAAAATACCAAAAATTAAAAATGATTTAAACACACATAATTAATAATGTATGACTAAGTATTAAAATATTTTAATCATTAATAACCTATTCACTACCTTTATGTTTTAGTGTATCCTCAATATTTTTTTGACGTTCATATTAGTTTTTTCTTTTTTATATAGGTAATACTAGGAACATAATAAAAAAATGAATAAATATAATAAAAAAAAAAAATTAAAAAAAAGCTGTAGCACTACGAACTATGGAGGGTCGTGGGTTCAGTACCATAGTTGGTAAGGTTGTATTGATTTTGGTCTAAGGTATGCTAATAAATTATTTGTAATTCCCACTTTATAGAGATCAGGTGTACCATGGAAGATTCTTTCGAAACCACGTTAAAAAAAATAAAAAATAAACGTGACCGATTTTCCTATGATGCCTGTGCCCTATTCCAGAACAAGGCATAAAAAAACAACAACAAAAAAACAGGCTAACTACTAAGGCAAACTATGACATGATTTCGTGTATTTTTTTGCTTTGTTTTTCTGTTGGGTCTCAGAATTCTTTTTAACAGATATGAGTATTTCGGCTTCAACTCCCTTTACTAAAAAAGAAAATTTTCAGTACATCTAGAAACCATTGTTACTAGGATAACAGTATTATACATTAGATGTATTATTCAACATACATACCCTCATTATATCATTTCTACTATAAAATAAATAATTCTACTTACTTATTAATCAAATAGACAGGCAAGTATAAGAAGTATCATCAACAATTGAGAAAAAATACGATGAAACTCCCAAAAAATATAATAAGTTCTTCATGGGAAGCAGAATCTGCAATTGACAAGCTGTCAAACCGGACTTCGTTTGGCGAATAATCTAAACAACTTTAAGAAAAAGGATTGGAAGGAAGAATTTTATTGATGTGTTGGTACCAAGTTTTTTTCCGATACCGTAACCAGACAATCGATACTCGACTTGTAATAACGATGCTATCGTTTAAAAATAATTAGCTATTATAATAAATGATCCATATCATTAAAAAAAATTAGCTTGAATATGAAATCAATATGTATTTTAATACAAAATATAATTGATGATATTTTTTTTTTCAATTTATATATTATTAATTTTTGCAATCAGAGAGAGATATTATGTATTAGTAAGAAAAAACCCACATTGCAGCCCGACTTGATCAGGTTGCTAAATACACAATTTTAATTTACTTAGCTAATTTTATTTTAAATACTGATCTGTCTCATTAGATACAACATTATAATTAACTTCAAAATAATAATAATTCACAATATTTACCCCATAGTCTCTACTTTATACTAATATTTTTATCATATTAATTTTTAAATAGATTTTTAAAAACATGGAACCAAGTAATATAATCCCAAGGGTCGACTGAAACGTTGGAGGGAAATCAGGGCTGAAATTATAGATCCTCATTCCAATTCGAAGGTTTTCCAATCGGAACTGAACCTTCGAGTTCGCTAAAAAAAAATTGAAATTTGTAACACAAATGAATACTTAATAATGCGCTGTCATTGCCAGCCGATAAATCCTACATGAAACAATACTCAGCCTCCAGCTGCCTTGTCCTTGCAGGTGATTCAGGAATCCATCACTTCCTCAGGTCAGATCGGTGAAAAATGCCCTTGGTCCTTGGATTTATAAATCAGGTGCCAAGGCTGGCCATCCCATTATCCTTGAGGAGGCCGGTCGGCGAAAATCCAGGACAAGATTTTGGCGCCAATTTTTCATTTTTGAATAATGGCCCCTCCAAAGAAAAAAAGTTTCAAATAATAATAAAAAATAATATAGAAATTAATTGTTATCCCGATGGTGAAAAAAATTATTCTGGACATATGTCTCAAAGTTTATGTTTTTAGGTTAACGAAAAATATATTTATATACACATATTTACTAAACCATATTTAAATCTATAACGACATAAGACTCAGAGATATAGATCAAATCGTTGGGTTACAAGTAAAATATTATAAGTCCAAAAAACTTGGTTTTGAGTAAACGCCGATCAAAGATTTCACTTGCTTTGTCTATTTATGTTCTGACATTATTTTTTTAAGTTAAAAACCCTGAAATTTTAAGTGCTTTAACTTATTTTTTAGAATAATGTCAGTACCTAAGTAAACGAGGTGAAAAATCATTTGATCGACATTCACTCAAAACCATGTTTTTGGACTTAGTGTGTTTCACCTGTACCCCCACAATATGCTAGGCACCACGAAAGATTATTAAGTCGAGCATTGTGCCATGGGAGAGAGAATTTAGACGAGAAAAAATAATGGCTCCTGAAAGGTTACTAAAGACAATTATGAAGTTGGATGAGGACGGAAGTTGGAAAAATGAAAGGCTAAAGAAGAGTAAGAATAAAGAATTGAGAACTACATATTAACTGCATGTATTAGATTCTAACTATATTTGGTTGTATTAAAAAAAAAATGTCAGTTTTCCAACCAAACCTTTGTATCGTTATTTCCTTAATTTCGTTAAAAAACAATTAATACTCAAAGTATAGTCCCCTGCCTTTATTGGCTATCTGCTTGCCAATTGTTCGATACCATTCCTTGGGATGACTTTAAAATATTTTGAACGGAATTTCAAATTATCAAATGTTTTCTCTTGATGAAAATAAGTCATGAATCGAAACAAGCAGTAGCACAATGTGGTGAGGTTTGGTCAATATGTTGGTTGAAATAATGTAAATGGAAGAAGTTCGATACCCTCAAGATTTTTAAATTCTTAGTCTGAAGTACGTGTATGTATATACATTTATATCTGTGGGAGGTATGTGGATGGGGATTGTCTTGCAGGAACAGAACACTTTTGCTGATGACCACAGCTAAATAAGGCTGCAACAGTTTCGGGTATATTCTATCTGATTATTTGCAATAGAGGCCAGAGTTTATTCTAGGTCCATCAAGAAAAAATGATGTATTATTCCTTCGTAGTTCCAAAAAAAAAGTTCTCCCTAGAACGTATCTCAACAAGAAAATTTTTTTAACGAACGTAGCGCGGTTCACATGTGAAAGGCAACTTTTCTTACATTAGCCGATTTACTCAATTCGCCGGTTGAACAAGATTCTATTTAATACTATCTTAAAATTACAAGAGTTTTCCATGAAACTGTTATCTCTCTTTTTCAACAGAAATTTTTAAGCTAACGGTTAATCGAAGCAGTTCATAGTTGATAAATAAGGTTTAATTATTGTTCTAGAGAGAGAGAAAATAGATTTATATTAAATTATAAATCACATAAGCGAGTTTTAAGTTCTTGGGATACATGAATATAAAGTAACGGTATTTTTTTTTCATATAATTTAAGTCAAAAAAGGAACTATAAGTTGAGAACAGTCAACTTCAAAGTGTTAAGAACAATGTCTTATATATCAATAAATGTTAACAAAATATATTTTAATATGAATATTATTTAACTTTAAATGTATTTTAATCAAATCTATAAATTAATTCAGATTACTACTTGAGATATATTTTTTTGTTGTAAAATTTTTCAAATTTTCATCATAATAGAGTTCATTATATAAAATCTAATAATAGCAATATCAATAATGTATAATGAATTATATAATCGAAAAACTAATTTTGAGAGAAAACTGGCTTTGTCAAACTTAAGATTTGATTTTTCTTTGTAATATATTTGTATTTTTAATTATAATAAAGTTTATTGTAATAGAATATAATATTATTGATATTTAATTATACTATAGAAGTTTAGTTTTTACAATAATTAAGAAGACTAACAGTTTATTTGAACCTTTGAATGAGAGACTCCATTGATTTTAATGGAACCTTGGCATATGGTTCAAGGGCTTACACATCTCCTCTTCGAACGATCTAACCGTTTGATTCTCCTTCAATGTTGATCAGTAAAGTGTTTTTGTCAAGGCTTTTAATTTAAAATACTTCAATTACAGCTGCCCTTAACTTATGACATTCAGGGTCGTAAACCATAACGTTAATATTTTATGGTAATTATATTTTCGAGGTGACCAAGGGGGGTTAGCTGGGAAATGGAGTATCTTAATAGAAAGGAAGCAATAAAATGCTTTTATTATTAATAAAAATATAAAATAAAGAGAAATATGTTATTAAACGATGTGTCCTACATCAAATGGGTTGCTGCATTTTACACAGCCTACTTATCAATATAATAGGCAGGCATGCGGTATAAACTTCTATCAAGAACCAATAACATTATATAACAGTATAACTTTTTTATACTGATTTTATTTCGCTTTTTTATACTTTTCTTTTTTTTAATTTATTTCGCTTGGCAACTAGAAGTGTTTTTTTTTTTAAATTTTGAAACGTTCTAGCTCTTAATAGTGTTGCTCGAACTGAAACATTTAACCATCGTTTCACGATCACAAATTCAATGAGAATATTTTTTGTAATATAACATTCATCGCTAGGACCTACCTTTTAAGAGCTATATTGTTCAGAATGAATAAATTCACGTTTTGCCTAAATTTTTTAAATGTTAGGACTTTTTATTGTTGGTGCAGCGTGGATCAAATATTTACCGATAGTTTCCTTATCAGTATATATCAAAGCAATAGATTATAGATTGAAATATCTATGAGCTATTGTTTCCCAAATTAAAGAGAAATTTACTTTTTTTTTTTTTGTTATTTTCTTTAAATTTTTATTCCTGTTCTTCATTTTATATATTTATTTTTCTCTCTTATTATTTATCGCAAATCAGTTAAGTTTATTGTATATTTATAACAAACACAATATAAACTAAAAAATATAGTCGTGAATTTAAGATAGCTCTACCAAAAAGCTAATATAACTGATCATATACTGATTATAGTACAAAAAACTAATTTTTTAAAATAACAATAATAATTATTTCAAAATTTTTATCAGCTAAAAATATTAAAAATCTCTAGTATAAAAAAATATATACCTACAAAACAATATAAAGATATAATATCAACAATAATAGTATACATGATACATAAAAATAAAACCATATAAATAAAATAACACAACCACTAAATTAATAGAATAAAAATGTAACACATGGTCTGAAATATATTCGTAATTTTGTATTTTATTTATTTATTTAACTACAATCTCGAATGACGTATATGTGAAATCAGGAAATAAAAATCCATTTATCACAGCATAATCACGTCAAACACATATAGAAAAAATCAAAAAAAGGGCCGAAGCTTAGGGATAAAAATAAATCCAAACAAGTCTTCTACGCTATGCCTCGAACTTAAAGGTACTACACACATTTCTAGTGATAGTCGCCTCACTACTTTAAACTTACCAGGTGTTTATTCATTTATCTTTCTCTCAACAAGAGAATAACTTAGGATCCTCATATATAACAGAAACGACAAGAAACTGTTGTGTTCGCTTCCAACTACTTTAACATTTACTTGATAAACGCTCTAAGCTTCTAATTTATTATACATGACTTATTTAAATACATGACACCAATTAGATCTATTTACATATGCGACGTTATAAGATGCTAACCTATCCACTGAAGCATCTTCTTTATCTCTTATACAATCCTCAAGAGTCGCGAATCCATCGTGAAATCCTCAATGCTTCTTACATCTCACAAATAAAATTATCTATTATAACTTTAATGCTAGTTATATTGATGTTCTGATCAGAAACATGATGCCTAACCTTTTATATGAAATTCCCATATCCACTCAAGCCCTCAAGTTTCTAAATTTCAAGATAGATTACTGATGAAAGAACTTCATGCCTAGGGGAACTTCTGATATAGAACTAAAAGTGAGCTTATTTATATAGGTAGGTAGGAAGGTAGGTAGGTAGGAAGGTATAGGTAGGTAGGTAGGTAGGTAGGTAGGTAGGTAGGTAGGTAGGTAGGAAGGTAGTTTGCTTTCGGCACTTAATATCTATCGCCTTCAGTGTTCTGTTTACACTTTAACTTAGTTTTTTGTTTATAAATTTTTTCGAAGAAATTATATTGTTTTAGAACTGTATTATTTTTATCCGCAGTTCCTGCAGAAAATAGGCTTCCTATAACTGGGCATCTCTCGAGAATATGTCTAATAGTCAATGGAATTTTGTAAAACAAACATTTCTGTGTGGCTTATCTTAATATAAGATAGCCAGGTTTAAGGCGACATGGACAACCCTTATTCTTGCTATAACCATCCTTCTCTTTTTTTTTTTTTTTTTTTTTTTTTTTTTTTTTTTTTTTTTAGAAGAAGAAGAAGAAAAATAAACTTTATTCTAGGACAACTTGTCCCCTAAGAATAACAAATGAGTACAATACATAGAACAATCGTCTGGCAATGATAATTAATTATAATAAATAATAATAAAAATTGATTAATAATTAAATCATGAGTTACAAAACAAATGAAGAAATCTTGTAAAAGGATACATCTTTACATATTTTCATTGTTCTATGTCGCTTTTTATAATTTTCGATTTATTATAGACCTGAGTTTCTTTTCATAATTTAATTCCAGTATTCTTGGCAGGATTTTTCAAGAAATTGCAAGTATCCCTTATATACCAAAGTAGGGCAGTATCCAGGCAGTATTCAATGTTGATCAGGAAAGTGTTTTTGTCAAGGCTTTTAATTTAAAATACTTCAATTACAGCTGTCCTTAACTTATGACATTCAGGGTCGTAAACTATAACGTTAATATTTTATGGTAATTATATTTGCGAGGTGACCAAGGGGTGTTAGCTGGGAAAAGATGGGAGTATCTTAATGTAAAGCAAGCAATAAAATGTTTTTATTATTAATAAAAATCTAAAATTAAGAAAATATGTTATTAAACGATGTGACCCACATCTAATGGGTTGCTGCATTTTACACAGCCTACTAATCAATATAATAGGCAGGTATGTGGTATAAACTTCTATCAAGAACTAGTAACATTATACAACAATTATGAAGTTAGCATTTATACATGGATATGTCTTTTCGCTGTGGGCCTATAGTTCTTTTTTGTAATGTAAAGTGTCTTCTGATTCTTACTCCACATAAGCACCGAGCTTTTTAGCGATTCCTTTATCATTGAAACATATACTTGTACTTTTCTTATGATTTGAAAGTCGGTGTATTCTTCCATGTTGAGAAGAGATATAATAGCAGAAAAGGAGTCTGCACTTATACCTAAGATATCAATGTTGAAAATTTTCTATATGTACCATCTAGCTGCATAATGTTGTAAAATACCTGTTAAATCGCCCTGTATTCCTCTGTAATGCTACTCTTTCCACATTTACATCTCAGCTGTTTGCCTGTCCTTTTCCTCCAAAAATCCTAATTTATTTCAATCCAAACTAATGTAATTTTTTTATATATTATATAATTATTTAAATTCATAATAAGAGTTCATGATGAGATAAGACAATGGTCAAACAGTTTTTTTGTACAAATCTAGTATAACGTTTTTAACATTCTCCTCTTACTGCTTACTAGCATTTTAGGAGTCATAGATGGCTTATCACAGTTTTGTTGTAAATTAATAATTACGTGATGGGGCCCACCATTTATTTATGTATATACGCCTTACACATTAAAATAACTTAAATCTATAACTTTATATATAAAATAATGTTTGCCATCACTTTGGTTCTCCTCTGGGAGAAATTTGTCAGTACAGAGAATTTGAAATATTTTTAATATATCGAAACATGTTTATGTTCTGAAAAACTCTTAATTTTTTAACTTTTAATTTCTCGTATATCTTCGTAATTTTAACTCTCTGCATTGCAGTACCTTCGACAATCTTTCTCATTATCATTTTGGAATGATTGAAGTTTTTGCTTGTACTTTTCCCAATAGGTGAATGTTGGTCGGATTACACATTTATATATAATTAATCTTAACGGAAAGCTAAATTTGAAGCAGACAATAAGTGATTCACTTTGTAAGATTGTAATCTCGCTTTTCTTATTTTATCAAGTAAGTGGGCCGAAAACTTAAGGTTTCTGTCAAATTTAACACCCAAGTAAATAATGTTTCTCGAAAGTTTGTTGACAGAATCATTAATTTTGAAATTGGTATCTTTTTGCCTTTATGAAGAAAAAACTAGTCTTGAATTAATTTAATTTTGAATCAATTCTAGATCGACTTTACTGCGAAACTGAAGGGTAAGTTGGGAAAGACTTTTAAAACTTTCCATGACCGTTCTCAGCAACCGGGCACTAAATAATACAATGTAACGACTTAATCAATCTACATTAAACTTTTATGGACTGCGTATGTTAATAACGAGTTGATGGACCCAAATTTCGAATAAAATTTATAATTAATTGTTTCATTTAAGGAGATATAATTTAAGTTTTTCATTTTTTAAAAGGCATAACTCCTCATTATTCTTTATTCATCTCTACATGTTTCAGAGCTGAACATTGCCCAGTTGAGTGTCAGTGTGAATAAATGTGACCAGAATATCACAGTTGTAAGGTAAAAATTCAAATATTGTTAAATATAGTAGTAAAATAGTATAGAATTGTAAATAGAATATAAATGATTGTAGAACCTGAAGATGGAGCAAATGAGCTCTGTAACATGTAGAAATGAATAAAGAATTATGAGGAGTTATGCCTTTTAAAAAATGAAAAATAAAATAAAATAAAATTTATAAAATTTATGGGAGAATAAACTTAAATCTGCATCAAAAATAACTATTATTTTAATAAATATTTCAATAATAGACGTTTGTTTGAGTTGTTCAATATTTTTCTCCATCGTTAGTGAGCACTACTGATATGTTTTGATGTATTTCTGATTTATTTATCATTTTGATGTGGTATATTAAACTTATTATAATAAACTTATTGATGTAGTAATAATGGACGTATAAATACCTAAGTGCTAACCATCAAACATTATATCGGTTCGCAAAATACCTGAAAATACAGGAATCAAAGCAGGTGCAGGGGCCAGGAGACCAATCAAGTACCGCTGGGAGCACCTGCGGATATAAAACGGACGATTTAAATGGCTGTGGAGCACCTGCTGGTCGTGGCCACTTCCCGGTGTTCTTTGCCCGCCTGCCAACGGTACAGGAGCAGCTGTGTCCATCTCGCCAGGGAGAAAATGATTTCAAAAAACAGGTCACCAATCAGGCTGATTTATACTAAATAAAGGATTAATATAAGAAATAGATGGCCTGGGATTCTGTCACTCTTTATGGAATGCCGAGGATTAACAATGTCTTATAGGTCTTCTTTAGGGATAAAATTATCTAAGGCTTAGCGAACCCAAAGGTTCGGTGCCGACACCACTAACCCTTGACCACACACCTCCCTCAAAACCCAAATCCCTGAGGTCGGCCAAGACACAATCCTCACATCTCTAAACCTAAACGACTTTACATTTTAACCGCCGCGCTGCCTTTACCTTACCATATTTACCTGAACCATATTTACCGGATATAAATCGCGCAGTTCCGCATTGTGAAGTCTTCTAAGTTCTAGAGTTTCTTCATCCTTATTTTTGGACCAAATGTTCTACACAGTACTTTATTTTCAAAAACTTTAAGGAGTTGTTCCTCCCTTGACGTAAGCGGCATCCGTAGGTAACTGTTGGTAGTATAATAATCTTATATATCCTAATTTTAAATTTTTGTAAGGTAAGCGCGAACTGAGTAGTTTTCGACAGAGAAATGACAAGCATTACTGACTTTTAACCTTGGCATTATTTCCTCTTGAATTTCATTTTTAATTGATGTGGAAGACCCTAGATATTTGAATTGCTCAAACTTTTTCCTGCTTAGAAATTTAATAGAGAATATTTTTTGCCGCTAGAACCTATCGTTGGGGATAGGAGCTATATTGGTTTAAATGAAAAAACGTCACGTTTTACCAACATCTTTCAAGTGTTGAGACTTTTTTGACAAGCTCTAGCTCTGTTGGTGTTGCTCAGATCGAAAATTTGCCGACAGTTTCCTTTTCAAAATCAGTAGATCAAAGGTAGACATATCGTTGATTTATTGGTTTTCTCAAAGTGGAAAGTCACTTGACTCTCATGTACCATTAATGATAACCGTATTTTTCCCTAAATCGTTCCCTGGTTCTAATTATATCAACTATAACCTTTCATCTGTCTATATGTATTTTTATTCATTATTATTATTTTTTTTTTAATTTATTTTTTAAAATCATTTTATGTTATCATTATCACATTTTTTTTCTCTTTTATGTCCTTACTCCAAATTTCTGTAGCAACATTTTTAAATGTAACTGTTCATTTCAAAAGGCATTATTACTTAAATTTTAATGGGGATTATTATTTTTCACCAATACCATGATATCTATGTGATACTTTATTACGTTATTAGCTCATTTGATATTCATATGTAATTCAGTTTAACTGGCAGTTTTTGTTACTTTTTGGTCACATCTAGTTTTTTTGTTAAATTTAACCCTGGAGGAGACATATTAGGAAGGTCAAAACTTTGGCACTCTATCAACATTTTTTTAAATAGACGTGTATTTTCTTTCTCTAGACTGCACCCGAAATCATCTTCTTCTTATATTTCTTTACAGACAACTATGCTATTATAAAATGATTAATGTTAGACCAAAAATATCCATATCTTAATGCAGCCGACAAAGGAAGGAATAAAGGAACAATTAGAATTGTGATGAACAAAAAAATAATAAAATTTTAAGGTCTATTTCGAATATATAAAAAAGAAAACTATGACTGGTAGAAACCTATAAGGTGTTTATGAGTAATCAACTGAAAAACAAACGCTGCATCAGAGGCAGGCGCCGATAGTGTGCTGAGGTGAGTACACCTAATATGACTCAAACCTTAATCGGTTGCATCACTCATTCATACCTCATCATTGCCACGCCAATACCACTCCAGGATAACGATAACTACGCAGCAAGAAGAGCATTACAGAACCTTCTATTATTGCAATGTTTTTAATTGGGAAGGGTTTGATGTTATCTGTTTATTTAGATAACGCAGCTAGAACTGATAACATCAATTTTAGAAATACATAATTTATAAGTAAATATAGTCATAAAAAAAATAATAAATAAGAGTCTTCTTATTGGTAAATTACCCTTAAATATTTTTTGTTTTTAATTTTTTAAAGGTTGGACCGTAGGTTTGAAAACATTATGACAGAATCAAAAATTGTTTGTTTTTCTTTATAACAATTATTTTTCCTCACAAGATGAGGAAAACAGATAGATGTCCTTTATTTTTCCTTTTTCTTCATTTATTATTTTTTTAAAAAACAAGAAAGTGATGATTTTATGACTTAATGTTTAAATCTATATCACTATTCACAAACCAAAACTTAAAAAAATTATAGTTAGAAATAGAAAAAAACGCTCTTACAACAAACCTAACTAAAAAGCTAAGTGTGGTGAACAATTTGCAGCAGTCAGACCTTTTAATTTTTAGAGTTCAAGGTTCGAAGTTAATTTTTCTGTACTATTCGTGATTTGTTGCATATTTAACACAGTTTATTCAAAATCAAAAAACAATTTTCGTTTTTTTTTTTTTACATACCTCAGAGTCGGAATGGGCAAACTTTTACTTTGAAAACCTACCTTGCACATAATGTAATGATCTACAACTTTTAGTACATAACATTTTTTGATTTTTGATGTTATATTCTCAGGACCCACCTGGACCATATAAAAACGTAAAACTTATTACTTCACCTTTTGCAAGGCAGACCCTATTTTGGGGGTAATTTAAAAAGACCAAGTGAGAAAATTAGAATAAAGTTGGGTAATTATTGTATTGTCATCGGTCCTCGACACGTTTGCAAATTTTCAAGTTAATCAGAATGATGGAGAAGTTAATAAAACTTCTCTGTGGAGAAGTTAATAAAAGTGTATTAAAAAAAAAAAAACTATTTCTCAATTGCGTTAACGGAGCCAAAAAATGTAATTTACTACCATAACCTACTATTAAATATCAACATCCTAAATATGGTTGCACTAACGAAATCCATATAAAATATGGCATACAATTGGTTTTTTAAAGAAATCTCTTCTTTTTGAGAAATAATTTTATAGTTCCCGAGCTACTAAAGTCAGAGCAATTTCATACGCTCATTAAAAAGAAGATTTAAATTCGGTTAAGATAAGCATATTTAGACTATAGAAGATTTAAAATTCAGTATTTAACTCTGTGGTCTGAACACAAGAAACAAAAAGTTTCTAATTTCATTCCAAACCTTTGGCTGCATTTTTATGAAAAATATTACATATATTAAAACCGTGCACTACTCTAAAAAAAAATTCTATAACACCTTTTGAATGGTATAAGTACACCATATTCAAAGTTGTTTTTGAAATCACTTAAAAAATTTAAATCATGAATAAAGCGGATGAGAGTCAAGCCATAGTTTATTTGAAAATCATATTCAGAATCGACTTGTATTATGAAATGAAAAAATAAACTTTATTCTGGGACTTACTGTCCCCTAAGAATAAAAATAATGCAAAGTTAAAAGTACAATAGTCTGGTATGTTATTTACAAATTAAATGCATCAGTAATTACTGCATACACTTTTTATAGGGAAAAAAAAAAAATTTAATTAAAAAAAAATAAACATATGAAATAATAATTATAGCTTAAAATACCATCGTATATATATACACATACAAACATATATATATACATACATACAAAAGATGATATATGTGTCTATTTTAAAATAAAACCATATTATGAATATATACATGAGAAAGATACTAATAATACTACTAATATGCTAATATGCTAATATAATAATCAAAATGCATTCAGAAAGATAAAAAATATAAAACATAAATCAATGAAATAAAACAAATATAGCGAATAGAAAGGAAAAGATATATATAGAAAAAATTAACTATTTGAATGTTAAAAAGAACAAAATATTTACAATTACCTGAAAATATATATTTACACATCTACTTACTGCCTCTTATATTATATAGCTATATGAGACAAAAATAAAAAGTAATTTTTTAGACAGGCAAATGATTGAAATTGGCAAATTTACCTACAATGATATAATTATTGAAGTAATTCATTGATATCATGCAGAGCACCCTGTATATAAAAAAATACTAAATCAGTTATTAGCAAGAAATAATTTTCTAGGATCTAATGATAATGATTACATGATAGAAGAATTGGTGTAAGATCAGTGAGCAAAGGGGAGGTCGGACAAGACGTCAACAGTAAGATAAAGGTACAGTCCTCACGATCGGATTATACAAATATATCGACAAGTAAAATTTATTTATAAGTAGTAATCGACGCCAACACTGAGGTCTACAACACGTTTAAAGTAATCTGTACTGTTATATAAAAACTCTAGCTATTTTTCGTTTGTGATCACTCACCGCGAAAACTACTGAACCAATCTGTACCAAATTTTAACAACATTATCTTTATAGTTCATGGAAGGTTTAGCAATAATAAAATCTACTAATTTTCAATTAATTTGTTGTTAAAAACCGGAAATATATGGATAACAGTAATGTTCGAAAATTGACCGATAGGTGGCGAGTGCCATTCTACATGAGAGGTTACAAAAGTACGGTGTTATATAGAGCTTGAGACCGATAATAAAATTTATTTATATTATATTAAATTAATAAAAAAGATTAAAATATGTGGAGCGGCATGAGGATCCTAGTGAGGTTTAAAGTCCGACCGATATGTGGTCTATTCTGCAATGGTAAAACTATTGAACCAACCTTGATCAAACTTTAACAATAGTAAATCTTACTGTAATAATAATTTAAATGTACAGTCTTAAGCGGCAGAAATGAAATTTGTCTGCCCCTTTTCCTTTTTCTCCTGGTGCACCATTTAGCATCATTTTAGGCAGCCTAAAGGGCTCCATCCTTTCCACATGCCCTAACCATCTAAGCCTCCTTAATAACACAGAAGATATCAGGCTCTCCGTACAATTCAGTTAGCTCGGCATTGCTTCTCCAAAATCCAACTATATGGAAAAAATAAAATTATCCCTGCAGAATAAGAATTATTACAAAATCGAAATGTCGAACCTTTGCGTTTTGATATTGTTTGTAATAGTACTATATATGGGCCTTTAGTTGTAAACATTGATAATCCTACCACTATCCGCAAGTTTCTTAATAGTCTCTGTGCATTTGGATTAACAACTCATACGATAAAAGTATAAATTGGATGTCCTTATTTAATTATACTTAATCTTCACACCCTATCAATGCACTTTTAACTAGGTTAAAAATCACTGCTATGCGTGGAAATATCATTGCAGAAATATTTATGTTATTGTGGACAAAAATGAACTTATCTAGTTTTTTCCAAATACTACACAATTATTAGTTAAGATTATTTAAGTTCATAATTGTGAAAGCGAGCAAAGCCACGACGGGGATGCTAGTATATAATACTGTTAGTTTAAAACTCTGAAAAATTAAAAAAATTACGAGATGAATTATGCACAAAACCTTGGCTTTTTTAAAAAGAAGAAATGCAAGTACGGTGATGTGAACATTAAAACGGGAATGTCCTTAAAGCCCGTTGTAAGGAGCCGTCGTGCCGACCTTGCCACTAGGAAGTGCACTGTTCTCACGACCCAGGATCACGACCAACTTCTTATCTGGGCCCCTTCAGAACCACTGTTAGGCGTCCTCATGTGCAACCGATCGGCTAACAGGTTTACATAGTGATACCGGATCAATGCATGAGGCTGAAAGGGGGGCCTTCATCTTAGAAGGTGGGGAATATCTTTCAAAAAAGGTTTGCAAATTCTCCTTACCTATCCTTTTTAATAAAATGTCACATCAACATCTACCAAGGAACCAGAGAAACGTATCGCAGGTTCATTATTTGCCGATCAAGAGCAATTCAAATATCCTACTCAAAGGTCATCTAATTTTTTTTAAATTTATTTATTAGAAACAAATATGGATATCTGTATAAATGTAGAGCCAATATTGTACTGTAATAAAATACGAATCTTGTATATGAATTTTATGATTTCAATGTCGTGATAATGAAATGTGTAGAAATCTCCACTAATAAACAATAGAAAATGCCCGAAGGTCAGAATTCACCCATCAAGATAATTACATAGCAGATATCCTACTCCAACGGATAGGAAAAATAAAAATGCGATATACCGGAAGTTTTAATTTATTTTGTTTTGTTTTTTATCAAATGTACATATTTACTGTAATTTTTTTCAATTTATTTTACATATTCGTTTTTGTTTTGTTTTTACTACATGTATACATGAATAAAACTGTATTTAAGTACAGTAGTAGGAATTTTGAACATTAATTTGTTTTTCACCACTTTTTATTCCTAATATAATTTATTGTTTTATTTTAGCAGATATATGTTTTCTTTAGGGGATCATGATAGATCGAAGACTGAATCGAACAATTCTAAACATGAGTCGGCAACTTCCTAAGTAAGTAAACGAAATCATGGAAAACCCAATTCAAATTCAAACAAATTCAAATTCGACCTAGAAGTGTAAGAAATACGTTTTATCAAGAATATTGGGTTTCTATGATTAACGAGAGTTTTCCAATGGACCACCACATTCTTACGTTTTATTGGGATATACGATACATCGGAATTCCACTGTTAATCTCTGTATATATATATATATACATACCACATATATATATACATATATGTATATATAGGTATATACATATACCATATATATACCTACACGAACATCCTGGATATAATGGATAATCTGATATAATGTAGGTAGCTGATCGTTCATACACTATAGAAAAACAAATCCTAGCCAAATTACCTTTTTTTTGTTAAATTGAATTTTTTGTTTTAATCATAATCTAAACATAGAATCAGAACATATGCTTTTAACTTTTGATACCTTGAAGTGGCTATCAAATTTGATTTGATAGTTAAGTAGCCCCAAATGAACTGATAATATTTATGAAGATAAGTAATTTCTGTACCAAATCCAAAGTTCAAAACGATTGTCTAGACATACTATTAGGTATTCGAATGGTATTTTAGAGTTCAAATGGTGATATACATAACATGCAAACTTAGAAGATAAGAAGCTGCTGATCGTTTCCGATTACTCCAACATTTACGAGACAAGCGTTCAAAGCTCCCAATAAACTACAAAAGACTTATTTACAAGACAATAACTTGACCCCGTTGGATATACGGAGTTGAGCTTTGTGGCTCCACTAAGTCTTTCAATTCTTCTCGTATACAATCCTTACTATTCGAAATCCTTCGTAAAATCCTAAATGCTCCTTGTTATTTCACAAACAAATGTATCCATAAAGATCTTAATGTACCATATGCAAACTCCGTACCCATTCGAATCCAATAGTCTCCCAAATGCCTTACACTCATTTCCCAATAGTATTCCGATGCTTATAAAAAGATGGCGAAGAGATCTTTTTATGTAGTAAGTAGTTCTTTACTTGTTACTGACATGTTATTGCAATAATTTGTCTCAAATTTATTAGTTGTATATAGCACTCTTAAAGGCATACTTCACTGAAGAAAAGGTAGTAGAGAAACTGTGAGGAAACACAGTCGTTTATTTTCTATCATAAAATTATCAACAAAGAGATACTCAAATAACTACATTTAAAAGGATAAATCAAATGAAAGCTCTTGTGAAGAGGAGGGTTCAGAATAGTTCTGTAAATCGACTGTGTTCAATACACATGTATTTCAGTGAAGGTAATCGTTGAAGGACACCGAATACGATTGTTGGTCACGCTATTCGAATAAAAATGGGATAGATTGGCTACTCCATTCCAAAATGGAAGTGAAGGCAGAAGGTCTGGAGAAAGGATCATAAATGTGCACAGAGCGTGTACGATAAGTCGCGAGTTGGAAGTCTCTAGAGGTGGATAGTATTAATATAAATGAAAAAAATAAGAATAGAACTAAATTTAAGAATAATAATGATAATGCACCAACGCATTTTGCCTGTATAAATGGTATAGGGTCTTGTTGGTTGTTAACTAAACGAAGTTTGCATTGAACTCATAAGCGTCTTAATTTAATTTTCTTAATTTAAAATGGGAAATTAATCTTCAAAAGCATCAAGAGTCTTAAGGAAACATAGTCCTACACCCATCGCCAAGAAATATCGCTTCTCTGTTGGAACAAACTTGTTTCAAACAAATAAGAATACATAATACACACAAATACGTTATACTCCAGTTGTGTTTGTAAACCTTTTACAAAACAACTTCTAATCAAACAAACATGTTTTTCTGCAAGCGACAACGCACAGAAACAACATAGGAGATTACCCAAAAATTATTTATAAAAGTGATGCTATAGCTACGAAACCTACTCACATCGTATGATAACAGATAGCGTCGAAGAGGAAAGTTACGTAAGAATCACCTTGGCATCTGTCAATGCTAAACAGTTTCAATGTCACCGCGAGCCGGTCGGAAATATCCTATTTGTGTTTGCCTCCTAAATTACTGACTCCCTTCAAGGTTGTCTCGGAATCGCAATACATTTTTATCAAGTCCCTTATATTATTTATATAATGCATATATATAAGTGTATTATAAAAAAAAAAAAATTAAAAACAAGTTTTTATCATTTTACAATTTTGAAATATATTATACACGCACAAACATATGTTTGAAGTCAATAAATCAAAGTTAGAATAAATATATAGCTACATATATAAATAACCACCATTCAATCATAAACCCAAATTATAATTGTTAAAACTATTATGGATTTATAAAATATAAACTAACGGACTAAATATTACCAAAAATACTACCACCTTACAAATGTTTAGGCTCTATTACAAATGCTTGGTATGATGATTAATATGATTTTTCGACTTTTTTTTTTTTTGTACAGACTAATTTAACATTTACTAGACAAACGTTCAAAGCTCCCAATTAATTACAAAAGACTCACATACATGACTGGGATTAGATCTATTTGGACATATGGAGTTGAGCTTTGAGGCTCCACTAAACCATCCAATTCATCTCGTATTCGATCCTTACTGTCCAAAATCCTTCGAAAAATCCTCAATGCTCCTTACTTAGTCACCAATAAACTTACCCATAAAGATCTTAATGTTCCATACGTTGCTGATTTAGCCCAAACCAGATACCTATCCTTACATAGAAACTCCATAACCACTCCAACCTACTAGTCTCCCAACTTGCTTCCAACTCCATTTCCGATAATCTTTCGAGGAAAGAATCTGAAAAGAAGATGGCCTAGAGACCTTTTAGTGCAGATTTTTTATTAAAGTGCTACTAATGAGTAGTTCTTCACAAGTTATTTACATACCATTGTATTCACTATCAACACATTTACATGATGTATCTTATTTTATACATCTATAAATATCAATAAATGAAAAAAAAAATCTGTAAAAAATTAGGGGTGTTCCGACATCCTTTTAACTGCCAGTATTCTTTTCCACCTTTACATATCTTATGTATTCCCATACTTATAAGTATATTATGTTTGTTTTTTTCATCGAGTCAATAAACTTGTTAATTTTTTTTTTCTTACGCAGGTCTTTTTTCTTGTTCACATAAAGAAACGATCACGGTTGTAGCTATAAAAATGTGACTTCCTGCTTTTTTTGCAATGTAATTTAAATGTGAACTTTATATGGGAGTTACCTACTTATTATATTATGAATAAGTATCTCTACTAATGCTAAATTTCATGTAAAATATATTATTAATGCATCATGGTAGGATGATGGATGACAGTATGTAACAAATAATGGACAGTATAATGATTACAAATTTTTATCCTGAAATAAAAAAAATAAAAAAAAATATATATATATATATGTATATAATATATAAAATATATAACCTAAAGAAAAATAAAAGATAGAAAATCAAAATCAAAAACTATCATTACAAACAATTAATATATTAATATATATATAATGTTGCACTTTTTTTTTTTAAACTGTTCCTAAAGTGAAAAAGTATCACAAAATGTCAGCTCTTTGTCATTTTTTAATATAGTGATCATTATGACCAATATTCACTTCAACGGAATGTTCATTCGAATGCATGTTCCTTATCTGTTCTCGGCATATTCAAGGCAGAGGGTTAAAAAAACTAATGCGTATTCGCGATAATGTGCAATAATAATGAAGAAAACATACAACCACAAAGGTAAGTTGCAAACAAAACGCTTATCAATGAAATAACAGGAAAAGCGATAAATTGTTTTTCTAGAATAGGCAGGTAAGGACATGTTTAGAACAATTCTGTGAACTACATATGAATTTCCTTATCGTCATTCCTAAAAACAATTATTTCGTCAAAATTTATTTTAAAATTTGAACTACCAGTTTTGATGATATTTTTTTTTTCCAAGATAGAAGATATAATCATAATTAACCAATGAATAGTTTTTTTTTATTTTATTATTTATTTAATTATTCATTAACGACATGCTAATGTCTTGTAAAGCAACTAGCAATTGGTAGCACTACATAAAAGTTCTGTATTAAAAAACAATCTACTTTTCACATGCCTTGAAGGGTTTCCAGAAAAAGAATGGAAAACAAGTTGAGATATTAGTGGATTCGAGTGGATATCGAGTTTATCATGTAACGGTAGGAAGCAGTAACATAAGTCATTCACATCATTATGGGCATAATAAGAAGAGTTTTTTTCAAGGAAGTTAGGTTAAGGATTTAGATACGAGATGATTTGGATGGTTTAGTGGAGCCCCGAAGCTCGACTCCGTATGTCCAAATTGTTATCAAGTAAATGAGTCTTTTGAAATTAAACGGTAGCATTGATTCTTTGTCAATTAAATGCTTTATGGCCCCATATTTCAGAATAAAATCCCCATTGTCGATTAAAAAAAAAATCATTCTGTATAAATCTATCATAAGACAATTACTGACGTACTCTTCTTCTGTATGGAGCTACAACTGTGGTTCCAGATATAAAAAAATTGAAAGGGTGCAAAACCTATGTATGAGAATAATAAACGACTACCCCAGATATACAAAAATATCCGACATGCTACTCGAATTAGGTTTTCAAACAACCAAATAACTTATTCACACACAGAACTTTATTTTTATAATGTATTTTTTTTTTTTCTTATTTTGTAGGTTCTTATTATTTTTCTTACTGTTAAAAATACATTCCAAATTATATCCATTATAGCTAAGCTCACTATGTAGTATAAATTGTTTTATTATCAAAACATGTATTAATATCTAATATGTTACAATTGTAAACTGTAAAATCTCATTTGAATAAAACTTTTTCTTTTATTATAATGCTTTAGGTATGTATCATATGTTACTGATTTAGCCCAAACCATGTACCTATCCTTTCATAGTAAACTCCATAGCCATTCAAATCCACTTGAATCTCAACTTGCTTCCCCTTATATTCCAGATAACCCTCCGAGGAGTCTGAAAAGAAGATGGTCTCTATACCTTCTAATATAGAAATTTCATTGAAGTAAAAACAATGGGTGGTTATGTAGTATGTGCACTATCTACACATTTACTAGATATATTTATATTTTATATATACAGTTATAAATTTTATTAAATTTATTTAGATGCTATCAAGGAGCATCATGATTTTATTAAAAACGTTTATAAGTTAAGTAGTGAGGCGTTAGCCTTTTATGAAAAAAAAATTAAGTAACAGTAATTTGCATTATAACTGTTATATCAGCCATAATCTTTTTTTTTTCCTTTTCAAAAATAAAAATATTTACCATCCCAAAGCTGTACTTGTAAAATAAAATGCCAACTGAAAGAAATATTAATAGGTTTTAAATGATCCTTTCAGATAATTAATATATTCAATACCGTTTAATTTTGATTTCACGTTTTATGTTTTATTTATTTATTTCCTTGAACCTTTAAAAAACCCATAAAATAAACTATTCATTGCAGTAAGGGAGTAATTTCAGTATCTGGGTCAATGGAATCTTAGCAATTACTCAATGCTATTGTAAAATAACAGACCTCCTTTTACTTACCCTTGTCTGTAATCGTTCGATTTACAGTTGAGCATCATTGACACTTTCGAAACTCATGTGAATTGTAATCCGACATACAATTGTTTTAACTCTACTCTGTTGTACTGTTTGTTACAATGATACCGAAAGCAGTTGATAAGAAGATGAGAAATTTATGAAAATAAGACTATAAGATAACAAAATAAATAATAAAAAAAAACACACAATAAGAAAAAAAATAGAATATAAATCACAAGAAAATATATAGAAATAAACAAAAAACTAAAGAAATCCTATAAAAACAAAACCAACTAGAAATTACTGAAGCTGCCAATTATTATTCACTTTGTATAAGTCTGTCTTGAATATGGAAAACAAATTTCGTTCTGTCTCTAGCCATTTTTCATATTTTAGAATAATAATTCCTTTTATTAAATCTTTGTCTTTCAAACGATTTACATTCGTAAAGTGCATGTTTAAAATTTTAAATCTGTCCGTCCTCATTACATATATCTGATCGTACAATGATAAAAATCGTTTTAGATAATGTAAATTGTTAGTTTGCTATCATTAGTTATGCTAGTTTGAAGTAACTACTTTTTATGTTTGCAATTTTTTTATGTAATGTGAGGGATGCATAAAAAAATAATAAAAAGTTTTCTTCAAATGAAATTTAACAATTTACAATTGTAATATATTATATATTATATCATACTAATATTAATATTACATATACACTACATAGTGAGTTTAGCTATAATGGATATAAATTTGAATGCAATATTTAACAGTAGGAAAAATGATAAAAATAATAATCATAATAAAATAAAATTTTTGATAAAATAAATAAATAATAAATTTTACTAAACTAAATTAAATAATTGATTAAATTTTTGTATAATAAAGTTAATTATCATTTCGGAATAATTAACTTGTGTATTATTTTTGTTTCAATAACTTAAATTTCAAAATGAACCAATAATTTTTTGGATGTCTTATTAGCTATATATTATTCTAGTAGTATGTGGTTAGTACGTTTGTGTATGTATCTTCCTATGGTTTGTTTGTTATAACTGCCTATTGTTTGAATTATAGGATTTCTTGAATTTTCGCAGAGTTGAAAATGTTCCGGGTTCGTGTTTGAAAACTTAATTCGAGTAACATTTCGGTTATTTTTGCATATCTGGGATAGTCTTTTATTATTCTCATACATAGGTTTTGCACCCTTTCAATTTTTTTATAGTTGGAATCACAGGTGTAGCTCCCTGAGAGGCCTACTTCAGTAATGGTCTTATGACTGACTAATACAGAATGATTTTGTTTTTAATCGACAGTGATGTGAGGGAGAAATTTCTCTCTCTCTCTCTCTCTCTCTCTCTCTCTCTCTCTCTCTCTCTCTCTCTCTCTCTCTCTCTCTCTCTCTCTCTCTCTCTCTCTCTCTCTCTCTCTATATATATATATATATATATATATATATATATATATATATATATATATATAAAATCATAATACAACTTTAATAAGTGAGGAGGGGAATAAATCTCATAAGGGTGAAGTGCTGTTGATTTATACTTCGAATGTTATCTAACAGTTAATTAACCTGGCAACATTTGTTAAATACTTATGGTGAATCGAAACCAGACCGACTTAAACAAAGCACTTCAAAATGTTATTTCTCAAATTTTTTTTTTTTTTGTTTTAGATGCCATCTGTCTCCGACAGTTGTTATTTGAGGATAACAATGTATTCCTTTTGTTATCATGCCAGTTGGCGACCTTGGCATTGACATCAAGGAGGTGATCAATCATTGGCCTGCGGTTGGAAAACCATCATGACCTATGACCTAATGGAAATGCATTATATTGCATTCTTCAGAAAATGTTGCATATTTTCATTTCATTTTTTTTTTTTCTACTGTTTGGTAGGAAATGAAAACATAGTACCTATGAGACATAAAATTCCAGCACGTAATGAATATTGAAAAATAATAAATAGAATAGAAATGAATTAAAACAGAATTTCAAAGTAAGTCGGTCCTGGTAATGGTGGAGAGAGTTCGGCAAGTGGGAAAATAGTTTTTTTGGTATTTTTTGGGAGGGAGGGGGGGGGGCTAAAAAACTAGGTTAGCACACAAAATATAAGTTTTTTTTTCTAGTATAAGTAAAATAATAGAAAAAACAAAATCAAAGTTAACGTAATGTAAAATGGAATGGTCGAAGGTCGGTGATGTTTCCCAGAGAGAAGCTCTTCGCTACTAGAGAATAAATCTTTCTTATTAATATGACATATTTTTATGTATATTTACGACTCTGTGCTATCACTTACTCCTATTATAAATTGAGTTTAAACTACTTTTGATGGTATTAAGAGCAATAGTAAATTACTTAAAAATAGAAAAACTATTTATGAAAGAGAATATCAGTTAGAAATACTACTAAAACGGTTAATCACGAGAGAGGGTCGGAACGCATCTCTTAAAAATAGCACTTCTTGACACCTCAATCATAACTAATATATGTATATTATCAATTAATTAATCTAAATAAATGTATGGGCATCTACTTATTTGTAGCGTATTCATAATTCGCAACATTTTATTAGGCAACATGTTTAAAATAAATAATTCATTTATGTTCATGAAAGACGTTTTTCTTTTTTTTTTAACTCAATACCACGGAAGAATCTGGTAATCCAGTCATTATGGTTTTTCTAGAAATTACCCATGCAAAACCAAAACACACTTCATAGCTAAGGTATTTCCCATTATTTCCATAACAACAATTTTCCCGCCCTTCAAAATATACGATGAGGCCTTGAGGCACAACTTCCCCTCCACATCATCAAACAACAACATATTTTCGAAGTATCTCATTGAGACCTTGAAGGAAGTGAACTTGGAATTGTTTGCTTGTTAGTCAAATAACAGCGAATGTCAACTACGTTGAACTAACTTCATAGTAAAGAACTCAAACTATTAGAAATTGTAAAATATTATTATACCTTAAATAAAAAAATATATTTAGAGTAATTTAAAAAAATAATAATAATAATATGCTGACCTAATATCCTAGGTTCGTTATATCCGTTATGTACTCGTATATATTCATCCAATCCACAGGTTGTCAGTAACATTCGAGAGGTGTTAATAAAAGAGATTTTTTTTACAGTTTTTATAGGAAGAATATTGCAATCCGTTTCAATTAAGGACAGTAAGTATTACAGATGACAATAAAAATGTTTATAAAAAGTAAAGAAATGATCATTATGAAATTTAAAAAAAAAATTATATATATATAAATTAAAAAAAAAATGAACAAATTAAAAATCGATTATTCTATAAATACGATATATCTGCCTGTACCTCAAAACCAGTAGAGCGTAAGTCACACTAGGCTAAATTTCCAGAAGAATAACCTAAGTGGACTTACGTTTGTCTGGCTCAATCACAGGTAAGGAATTACGTTTTTACAACCCTTAGAAAATAGAAAAGGCGATTTTTCAAGGGACTTAAGTAGCCATGGCTTCATTTAATATAAAATTCTACATAAAATGTCGCGCCACTTCCTATTGTTTTTATTGTTGTATTATTAGTTTATTGTTCTTTTATTATTATTTTCTGTTTGTTATTATTATTATTTGTAAGAAGTGTTATTAGTTAAGTTCTGTTGTGTCAGGTTAAGTGAACCTGGCAACACTGAGTGTTGTAAAAGCATTTAGTAACCTGGCAGCACTGAATGCCATATAAACCAATATACCCTACAACTTAGTTTATCTAATTATAGACGTTCTGTTTTGTTTTTTGTATTCTTGTGAAAAAATATTAATGAGTGTTGAGTCCACTTATTTACCAGTGAACTGTTAAAACAATCGTTGACTCGTTAACACTAACAAGTTCAATTTTTTTTGGTTTTGTTTTTTCTAAATAAATCTTCAAATATAATTATTTCTTGCGTTGTTATTGTGTAACAGCAAGATGTGGAGGAAAATAGATACTCCCTTATACTACAGGCAGCTTCCTTCCGGAAATGAGGCTCCGCTGCCTTGCGTCATAAGGAAAATATCCATTTACTTTTATATAACAAAACAGTCGATATGGATTCACTTAAATAGATACCGCCTTCGAACAAGTGTTTTCTGCCTCTTAGGCCATAAGCGTAAATATTTATTTAAATAACAATAACAATAACAAAATTGAAAATATTATTGACTTCAACTTATTGTTATATTACAATGAATGAAACACAATGTTTGCGTAATTATCTATTGATTTAGATGAGATGTGCATGATGTATAGTATAGTCTGTATAATCCGCCACACTGACCAGAGGAAGACCGAAAATAACGGATAACTTGATGTAAAATAAAAATAAAAAATTACTACATTCTAACAAATATTTTAAAATTAGTCAGAAGATAAAAATCTATTTATGCAGATCTAGTTTATGGCATTGGCATTGGCACACCACATGAAAGTCAGACTATCTTTTGTTAATTTTCTGACGAGAGCCGAATCTTTATTTCTATAAAAGAAAGTTGTTTTTTTTTTCAGTAATAGGCAAGTATTAGTTTTCTCGTCGGAGTTGTAGACTTGTGGAAACAACTCTTGAATTTTAGAAGCAATTTTACATTAGAAAGGTTCAATAACTGGTTGATATCATAGCAGTTTTTTTCCTGTAATAGCCAGAACCCATATCCTAACACGACTTTTAAATTTATCTAGCCATCCATCGCTAGTCTAAAATATTATTTTCCATTTATTTAATTTTATTGTAGCATTTTCATTTGAATTTTCTAGTAAGAGGACCTTTCTGGGGTTATTAAACTATCGAATGACCGGATTATCGAGATTGACTATATCTCATTTTAAAACCTTATAAATAAATCTATCATATAAGTATTATATGATAGATTGATTTTGATAGTGATATCAAATTCCTGATGTTATGAATATTTATATTTTTCAGAACTGATGATGAATGTTCAACATTAGAAACTAATTTTCTAATAAAATAAATACCAGAAAATTAGAAAATCATTCACCAATTCCTAATTGTGACGACAGATTTTTTGAAAGCGAATACAAAACCTCATCAAAAAGGTTATGCTTATTGTGGTGACCTAATACGACTATACCAAGTTTCTAGAAATTTATTGGTGAGATTGTATTACACTTAGATATTTTTATTTCTAAATTATCATAACCATTAAAATCATACATTGTATTGTAACTTCTTTTTTTGACATAGATATGTTTTTTAGCTTGGGGTCTTTCTTGTGTGACGTTTTTTTTCACACTTAAAAGTGTAACATTTTGACACGCTCTAGCTCTGTTGGTGTTGCTCGGATCGAAAATTCGGTGATAGTCACCTTATTAGGAATTTAATGGAAAATATTTTTTGTTATTTAACATTTGTTGCTAGGCATTACCGTTGAGGAGCTATATTGGTTTGAATGAAAAAAGTCACGTTTGAAACCACAATTTTATCTTGATTACATAATCATTAATTATTAATTTCATTTAATTAATTTTATTCTTTTTAATTCTAAAATGTAAATTGGGAAAACCAATAGGTTATAGGAAAACATATCCATGATCTGTTGTTTTTCCCAGTCAGGGAGAAATTGAGTTCTGCATTATAACGTGTAAGTGAACCCTATATTTTATTTGTTACCAAATTATCTGTTTTTGAAAATTAGAATTGAAAGAAAGAGAGAATTAGAGAGAGTAAGAGAGAGAGAGAGTGAATGGAGAGGAAGAGGGGGCGGGGGTTATTGCATTTGTACGAGCGGATGTTAGTTTTTATAGCAGTAAAACAAAGTATTTCTTTAAGTAGACATAATTTACAGAACAGTGAGTGAGTAATCACATGACTATGTCATAGATGGCGGCGATCAAGCGACTATAATAACTTCGTCTTTAGTTATTGTGTGTGGGAGTCATGTTTTGATATACATGCCCCAGCCTAAGACTTCCTACATCGATCACTCCCGAAGGCCTTGCGACTGTTCCGCGTCCTGCGTCGAGGATCTGTGGATGCGTCCTCAGTTTATTATCCAGGAAGCTGTGAATATACCGTCCTTCCAAGTGACATAGAATACCCTCAAGCTACCAAGGATACATTTACAATACCGGTATCCATTATTCCATTGTCTCAGTGTTTTGTATTTTGATATTCAGTTTAAGTCTTGAATGAATGGTTACAAACGATTGTCAAAAACATTAACAGCACTCCTTAAAACTGAAAAAAAAAATAAATATATAATATATATATAAAAAAAAAAATAATATATATATATTATTATCTCATCTGAAACATTATCTCAGACAATAACGGACGAATACTATGTCCTCAACAAAACGTTACATGGCCTTAATATACCGTTTACCCTTCAATCTATACCAATCAAATTTTCAAATTTCGAAGAAAGTCTTTCTAATCATCCAAATCCTCTGGCTCAATACCTACCCAGTTCCACACATCTCAATTTATGGTTCAATATTTTATTATAATTATTATTTTTTTTTAATTTGGTTGCGTATTCTACCGCATATATATATATATATATATATATATATATATATATATATATATATATATATATATATATATATATATATATATATAATATATATATATTTAATCAATCTCTTGTTGAGAAAGTATAATCAGCTTCAATGAGGGCAATAACTAATATGGATAGCTTAATGGATCCAATCAGACAATATGCACAATAAGAAATAAATGAAAAGAAGATTAAAAAAATAAAAAAAAGACCTCATAATATATGATGCAATAAATGAAGTGAAAAAAATATAAAGAAATAAAAAAACTCTAAAGACTATACAATATATAAAGTTAAGAAAAATACAATAAATGAATAACATACACAAAATTAATAATCAAATATAATAAAAATATAAGTAATACTAAAAATAAAAATTAAATTAAATTAAAAGTTAACAATTCAATCATGCGCCGTATGCATGATTAAAATTTTAACATTTAAATTAATTTAATTTTAATATTTACTATATATATTTTAATAGTTTTTAGTTTATTTACATCATTACAGATATTGTATAGTATGAGTTTATTTTTATTTTATTTTTTTTTATTTCTTATTGTAAATATTTTCAGATATTGTAAAGTATATTTTACTATTCAGTTTTTTTATTTTTTTTTTTTTTATTTCTTATTGTAAATATTGTATGAATGATAATCATCAACATTACTTATTTTTCTTAATCGAGTCATATTTTACTATTCATAGTTACCCCTCATTTACTTCTCATTTTAAATCACTAGTATTAAGCATTCCAGCTTCTTTAGTATAGTAAGTTTATTTTACTCTCACAAAGTGTAAGAATCATATCTTTGATATATCTTTTTCCACCTTGAAAACTTGAGATCTATAATATTTTAATTCCTTTCGATTGATAGTGAGCTGCGAGCTGCAATATTTGATTGTATATAGAACAGTGAAACACTTTTAGATCAATAGTTTTTACAACGAATATATAAATTCTAATTGGGATCAAATTACAAATTACTTTTGCCGATGATATTGCCATTACCAGCAGCAGCATGAACCCCACAAGAGCACTACGCCAGGCCGAAACTGTCTGCGCAGAGATTACTCAACGGCTGAACTCACTTAACATCCAAGTGAATCCAGCTAAAACGGACTGCGTAGCATTCTCACACCAGCGTGGGAAAAAGACAACACTGCCGAAGACCCTGCGATTGGCAGACACCACCATTGCCCCCTCATACTCTATCGTTTACTTGGTTCTGGATACTCTTCAGTTTCTGACGAACCCCCTGTTCAGAACCTTGACACCAGCGCCACCACCGGTCCGCTGGCAACTAACAACCGGACCGTAACCAAGACATACCAACGGGCAAATCAGAACCCACTGGCCACTGGTCAGAAATGTGACCAAAAAGACATTTTCTCTTTTAAGTCGTAAGTGTAAATAGTTGAAAGTTTTTCTTACTACATGATTTAGGTGAGCCCCATCACCTAAATATACTCTTTCTGAAACCCACAGCTCAAGATATCATTACAAACTTCCTGTTGGCCTTACAGTGTTCCCAGTACAGAAAAAGGCCGAACATCCCAAGATATTCCTAAATTCCATCCAACTCAAGAAATCATCCAATAGGGGCTAAAAAAAAAAAAAAAAAAAAAAAAGGAAAAAAAAAAAAAAAAAAAAATTACAAATAAAGTGAATATTACTGACAATATTTATTGGAGAAAAATTAATTTATTAACTATTCTCGGGAGGAAGACAAAACATTTGTATGGACATAACGTTCCAAATTATATTTTGTTAAATATATATACTTTCATTTATTACTTTTTTTTATAAAAAAAAAAAAGTGAGTTTTATTCTTTTTATTATTTACTGATATATGTTTTATTTCATTAGGTACGACGAAAATTGTTTATAAACAATGTTGTCGAACTATCAACGGTTTTTAAGATATACGTTATTGGAAATCGATTAAAATATAAATTAACCTCACTGTTTGTGAAATATTTGCTTCAAGTGAGATATTTGCTACAAACGTATATTAGAAATTAAAGTAAATGTAATGCTTTACAACTTTTATTCTGAAATTTTTTCTGAGAAACGATCGTGGAAAGCACTAGGAGCAAATGTTTTGCAAAATGTCAGGTAAAAATTATTCTTTTGCGAAAATTTTGGAATATATATATATATATATATATATAATTTTATAGGAAATTTCAATGTTTATTTGAATTGTTTATGTTTATCAATTGTTTATGTAATCTTCTAACTACTCCTAAAAAAGCCCTGAGGTAAAAAATCATCGCATCTTTCATGCACTCTACACCCTTCTTTTCAGAACTCATTAACTGGACTATATAATAAAATTGACCGAATTTGAATTTCAGCATTCACCATTTTAATATATTTCTTTAAACGTTTAGAAGTGACTGGATTAAAAGGTGATCACTACGATAAAGACAGTAAATAATATTGTTTAAGTTGGAAAAGGTCGAATTAAAAATATAATTATATCAAAGGCGCTACAGATCAAATAAATCTTAATTAATAAAAAAAACGAGAGGATTTTTGAAACGGCCTCGTATAACGAAATTCAAGGGTCTATACTACAAACTCTTGTAACAACATTTGGTTAGCAGTTTCACCGAAAAATGTTCAACATAATCCTTGACCGATCAGATGTATTCTCCACTTTTCAGTGAATTGCTTTTGGTGCATATTCATTTTGCTGAATTCAGTAAAGTTGAGAAGTTCAAACCTTCCATAAAAACTCCTTTCCCACTGATGAGAGGACACTGAATGCCATGGGATGAGCCCGATGTCCTGTAACAAGAAGACGACATAAGCAGTCGTCCCTGAGTGGAGCGAGGTCGCAGGAAGCAGGGCTCCACTTACACCTCCTTTGTCTAAGGGCGAAGGCTCTGTCTGCGGCGCAATGCCTCTCGGTTAGTGCCCTCACCAACTGCCCCTCCGGTATTCATATGCAAAGATTCATTCCATAGCTTTATTTGTCATGTCGCTTACGGTAATAAATAAGTAAATCCACTAGGCTGATGCAACGAATCAGCATAAAAATTACATTTTAAAAAATGTTAATTGATTTACAACTCAAAATTGGACACTGCCGTTTGATCCACGTTTGCATCATAACAAGGATAAATCTTCCCCAGAGTCGAGTCTGTAGTTACTCTCACACTGAGGGGGACAGAAAAAAAAATCGAATATCAAACGTATTCAATCCTTCCAAAGCCCTTCGTACTATTGTAAATGCTCCATATTATGTCTCCAGCAAGACCCTACATAATGATCTCAATATACCTTTTGTTCTTGACCTGATACCCCTTACGTTTTCTAAAGTCCATCAAAACCTTTCCAACTACCCGAACCCTCGGGCACATTCATTATCCATCTTCACACATCCTTATAACCCTCCTCGCAGAATAAAACGGCAATGGCCCCGTGACCGATTGTAATAAATATATACTGCTGGAGTTCTGGCAATGACTAGCTTCTCCTCCCAAGTACTGAGCGACTGTGCCGTTTCCTCTCAGCTTCCACTAAATTATAATACTAGTGCCGTGGCTGAGAGAACAGCGCTAGGATTACTTTGGGCCTGGCTTACCATCCAATAAGTGGAGGACAAGTTTGGTTTACCTGGGATGTTTGTATGTTTTATATATATTGTATATACAGTGGAAACTCGTTATTTCGTCACTCGATAATTCGTCAGTTTTTTTTTTTTAAATGAAAGAGTTTCTGTTTTTACCCTCAAGATACGTATGTATTGAATAAATATGATATGTATGTTTGTTTTTTTTTATTTTATACATGTATGTAAGTTTTTGTATATGAATTCATTTTTCAAAATGTTTGAATTCCAAGGTTTTCGTGTTTTTTGTCATTGTTACTCAAGTCCAATGTTTATAAAGTTCTTCTGGTCGTTTTTACATTCAATAAATTGCAAAAAAAATTACAATTATATAGTTTAAAATGCTTTTTTGTTACTTTACCTGCAAAATTCTGTAATTATCGAGTTTCTACTGTATAGTGTGATTGTGATTTTTAATTTATATATATTTTTTATTATTTTATTTTATTTTTTGCTCCTTTATTATTAGTATTGTTTACATTGTTTATAATTTTATTTTTTGCTCTATCTTATATGAATATCTTGTATAGTTTTTTTTTGTTTTTTTTAAAGTTTTTTCTTTTATTTAATTGAATTTTACATATTTTGTGAATGGATTCTTTGTCATTCATATTAGGCATTGCCCTTTATGAGGCAGCTTGTAGTATTTACTCAATATCGCAATTAAAAAAAAAAAAATCTCGCACTGAGACAAATCTTTAAGAAGCGTCCTCAGGCAAATTTTGTCCTAACAAATAAACTTGTGAGGGTGTTCTGGGTATATCTTGGTACCTGATACTCGACTACTACTATAGCAGGTTTTAGAAATTTAAGGAAGGCAGTTGAAGGTAGAATCCGATGGACAACAATTTTTTGAGGAACCAGGACTCAATGTAGGTAAATATATTTTTTTTTTGTTCGAGTAACAAAAAAAGGAACAGAATAGCTCAGTGAGTAAGGCACTGAGTTCATAGCCAGTTCGAATCTGAATTACCTTTTGATTCTTCAGCACATCCTGGAGTACATCCATCCTCTATAAAGGTGTCACCCCTAATTGTGAAAAAAACCTGATAGTTGAACGTAACTTTGACCAAATCTCAATTATAACCGCTGTTCACGAAACATTAGTACCTTATCAAGTCCTGAAAGCAAGGCCCTTCATGGATTGTAGCAGTGCCAGTTCTATATATATATATATATATATATATATATATATATATATATATATATATATATATATTATATATATATATATATATATAATATAAATAAGTTCTTCAATCATCAATAAAACCTTTTTAGCCATCCCATATCTCAGGCTAATTCATTATTCATTCCCTCACATATCTAACGTTTGTCGTACATTAAAGTGACTAAGAAAGTTGTTGTCCTATACAATATTATTATAGGTAGTTCTAGAATAGGCCAACTTCAATTTTGAGGTACAGCCTTGGGTTGGAATCCAAGTTGAGAGTTTGTATTTCCATATATATATTTAGGTTATGGCCAAATATCGAATAATATTAATAGTTATAATATATTAAAAGTATAAGGGTTTGTAGCCCCTTTGAGGTAGGGCTTAGCTTTTGTCTACAATTTAATAGTGAAGGAATTAAATGGTTAGATTGAGGAGATATTCCCATATTTAAGATGTGTCCAGGAAATAAGAATAGATCTATTTTAGGGAAGCTTGGGATAGAGGCAAAGCCCAACTTTACCGTAACACATGACCCTTGAGGTAAGCAATCAAATATTGAAAATAACCTGTAATAAGACTTTTATAGTAAATTGTGTGTTAACCCATGAATAGATCAATTATAATGTCATCCATAGATTCACATTTTTAAATATTATTCACTTTACTACTAAATAAAATATATTCACAAACCTTATTAATTATTTCAACCTAATTGCCACTACTTAAAATAAAATTGGTTAACAAAAAAGATAGAAGGCAAATAGATCACACAGCAATATTTCTGAGCTATAGATAATATTGACAAAGATAAAGTATTGAATAAACCCACAAGTAATGGCAACAATTATGTATATTTAGTACGTTGGTATACCATTGGTTTAAATATCGATACTCGAATTGTCAATAATCGATTAGTTATATAATCTGGGCCCTCCACCCGAGGACGATAGATCAATCTTTCCAACTTGTTGATGCATTAAACGGATGGCATAGGGATAGCGAAAGGGTCAAGGACTAGAAGCCCTTAAAATACCTCCACGTGGCCTGCCCACACGGTCTACAAATCCAATTGCTTCTTCATCACGTGTACGTTATCGTCATCGGCCCTTTGGATTTTCTTGTAATAGGGGATAACGTCTATTTACGACCTGTTCAGCATTCTGAAGAGATGAGAAGAAAATAAGACAATTTTAAACAATAACTATATAACTATACTACGAATGAACACTCTTAAAAAAATAAAATAACATAGACTTTTAGCGACAAATCAGTAACAGATATAAACAGCAATATCTTAAAATGGCTAGTGTTTAATTCATTAAAAAGTAAATGATTATGAATTAATAATCTTCTTGTAGTAATAATATAGCTATATTTATTTGTCTTTACCTTAAGACATCCATGTGCATAGTTACAGGTGCTGTTGGACATACCTAAAAAAAAAAAAATATAAATCTATATTATTTTTCATAACTTTATAATAATTATTATAATATGAATAGTATAAGAAATAATATCAATATTTAATAATTATAATATTAAGAATTATAATACATGGATTAAACTATTTCAAATTAATTAATTACAACCTTTTATTCCTTTTTTTTTTTTTAAGGAGGATTGATTAACTGCATTCCATTCAAAAATATTCTAAAATAATTATTATTTATAATCTGATATTTGACATAATACTGTCCTGCTGCGTACCTGTAATTTTTCAGGTATAATTTAAACGATAGGAACAGAATACTGACTATAATATCTCACAATAATACCGAAATTACAAGTCTCTCTAAAAGTATTGGAAACATAATAGGTTGAACTGAAGTGAACTGATCAATTACTAAATCTGTTACAAAGAAATACAACAAATCATTTTAATTTTAATAACTAAAAAGTACCGTCTATGTTCTTTAGAAAATAATAAACTAAAAGCCTCCAACAATGCAAAAAAACAGGAAGTGATTATCACATGTCTCAGGATTGAACATTGTCGTTGGACCAAGGAGAGATCACCCTCAATGTCATATCTGGAAATATATTCACAAGAAGTGAAACACACCTTCGAAAAGTGTTTTCAATATGGCAGAGATATGGACAAATATGGTGTATCACGCCATGTTTGTAAGGTGACAATAACAATGTCATAAACAGAGCAATTGCATTTATTTGAAAAATAAGACCTCATGATTTGATTTGATGTATTTTTTTTTTATATATTGTTTGTTTTAGGGCTCATATAGTTTTATTGTAATAACTTGAGGTACGCATGATGGTATAAAAGAATCAAGACAATTAGGATTGATGAAATAATTGCCACTTCTATAGGGAGTATTTTATTAGGAAATTAGTTTTGAATGCTAACATTCATCTTCAGTTCTGAGGAGAGCTAACATCTGTAAGATCTTAGAACTGGAAATGAATGTTTAGCATTCGAAACTAGTTTTCTAATAAAATAATTTCAATAGAAGTAGCAATTTATTCATCAATCCTGATTTAATTTAATTGTTAATAATATTGAAATGCAGATGAAAAATTAAAATATCTTTCAGGTATAATTTAGGTCTTACTTTAATTCAGGTATAATCTTTCAGTATAATAAAGGTATAACACCAACGAAGTTAGCAGTGAATGTTTTTAAAACCCAAAAATAACAACTAAATAACAATAACTTGAAATAGGAGAAAATAAACCTAAAATATTTTTTAATATATCTAACATTTATTTCACATTTTCAACATTGATTAATCTGTTAAACTTATTTATTTATTTTGACTTTGTGTATATCCACATCTGCCAAATCTGTTAAACTTAATAATTAATAAACAGAGTTGCCAATAAAATCCAAACTTGAAGAATTAAAGCATTTTAGTTTTTACAATTCAATTTCACCAAAATTGTTAATAAAAATGATTTTAATAATTATAAACATTTTGCGAATGGATCCATAAAGCCATCCATTTTGCTTGCCCTCTTTGAAGAGGATTTTAATAATTTAAATACTTTCTCAATATAAGAATTATTTTGACAATAAGTATAAACGAAACAAACACGTTCCATTGAAATATATATATATATACAGTATACGGCTGCTAACTATATACTTTCCATCACCAAAATGAAAAAAACAATTTTTTTTTTTTTTATATTTGTCAGTTCATTACATCGCTACAAGCAATTACATGATATTCCGATAATATAGTTTAGATAATGCGATTTCAAATATCAAAACTATTAACGCACTCATTAAAAAAATATGAACATGATTAACTAATTTTTCATTTTACAAATATGTTTCCACAATAAATATTTTCACTATGATAAAGAAAAATGAGAACCCTGATTTCATAAACACCATAACAGATTTAGAAGTTTGTTTGTTTTTATACATAATTGATGTTAGCAGCATATTTAAAAATCAGACTTTCGTTCCTGAAACATTATAATTTTTATTTTATCTTTTCTGCAATCCGAATTTTATAAATAAAAAAACAAAACAAATAAACAATGATGAAGGAAAGGATCTTGTTTTGCCTTCTTGGCATTTGAAGATCGGTGTCTCTGCGGATGTCTCTTTGGTCCTGGTGCCTCTGTTGACTGAAGGTCTTCTGCATATTGAGTTAGAAGGATTTCCAGCGATGATAATAAATAGGTCTGTGGAAAACGAAACCATTACCTCTGCGAATACGCGTTTATATTATAATTAAAATATATATAATTAATAATTAATAATTATCCTAAAAACTTATATTCGGTTTACACATTTCAATATTTCAGAAGAATACTTTTTTTTCTTTTTTTTTAAAAGAAAGCATAATATTATACAAATTCTTTATAACGTTGAGTATATAAACCTTTATAGATTGGAGCGGATATGAATCTTATATCTGACCATCATCGGTAAGCTTTCACCCTCAGCGAAGGACCTCAGGCGGACGAGGTCGGAAGAAAGGACAGCCCTGAGCCCTGAACCTTCGGCGAACACAGGGTTCTTCCGACAGCCAGCAAGTACCAATTTCAATGCCTTGACCACCCGTCAATATTCCAAAGAAAATGCCAAATATGTAGGAAATAGTTTATCATAATTTATACAAGGGATGTAAATTCTATTAATGTTTAAATAGATAATAAAAATAAACCACTTATCTGTTTTATTTATTTATTTTATTTTTACAAATGGTGTCAAAACTGGAGAATTAAAATAAATCCAAAGAAATCCCATCAAATAACCTTTACCCTTCCTCATAAACCTACAACTTCTTATCCTACAGTAACCTTTAATAATATCCCACTGATCCCAGTTGAACAGATCTAGGACTCCAACTGGACAAGACTAAAACGACTGGAAAATGCTCGTCGTTTTCGAATTCTTCAACATTTACTAGACAAACGTTACAATAAAAGCTTACAATTAAATACAATAGACTTATTTACATGACTGTGATTAGACCTATTTGGACTTACAGAGTTGAACTTTGGGGCTCCACTAAGCCATACAATTCATTTCATATCCGATCCTTACTGTCCAAAATCCTTCGAAAAATCTTTAAAGCTTCTTACTTTGTTAAAAATAAACTTATCCGTAAAGATCTTAATATTCCATATGTTGCTGAGTTAGCCCATACCTATCCTTTCATAGTAAGCTCCATAATCACTCAAATCCATTAGTTTATCATCTTCCTTCCCACCCCATTCCTGATAATCCTCCGAGGCTTTTGAAAAGAAGATGGCCTAGAGATCTTCTAGCGTAGAATTTAATTGAAGTGCTACTGATGAGAAGTTCTTTTCAAGTTTTGAGATGTTATTGCAATTGTTATCAACACATTCACTTGATTTTTGAAATACACATGTATGTATTTTTACAGTTGTAAATTCCAATAAATCTATATATATAAAAATATATATATACTTTTTTACACTCTGCGTTAGACTATAACCAATAAACATAAAAATGAGATTAGTATAGATGAAGAAACACATTTTAATCCCTTATCACAGCCCCATATCCAACAAAGACGGGAAGGAATAACAAAAATTAGGTTTAACTCCTGCTTTAGACCGTTATCAGCTTATTTCCCTCCACTTTAAGACATGGCAGACCGTTTTAAAAAAAAGTGGTGTTTATCAACTAAAAATAATGACTGTGAATAAAAATGCACGGGAAGCACTTAAAAATCAGTATATCAAAGATCAAAATAACAGATAAAAGTATACAATAAATAATAAGACGCAGAATTCCTACTTCGCTATCCATTTTAATGTAAATAACCATAAATTCAACAAACACTCGGGTCTGAAACTAATACATTACGAATAAAGTTTAAAATCATATATTTACGAATCATTAGAAATAATGAAATCGTTCAACACAAATCCAGATTTTGACATGGATATATGTTTTATGTGAGGTAAATACTTTTGTAACGTTTATTTAACACTCAAATATGTAACATTTTGATACTGTCTAGCTCTGTTTGTGTTGCTCGGATAGAGAATTTGAAGACAGTGAGCTGATCAGAAATTTAATGCAGGATATTTTTGTTATATAGCATTTTTCTCTAGGACCTAAAATTTAGGATCTATATTGGTTTGAATGAAAAAAAGTCACGTTTCAAGCCGCTACATTCTCTCAACTTATTTCGAATAATGATTAATTGTTACTTCAATCCTTTTAATTCTAAAATGTAAATTGGGAAAAGCAGTAGATTATTGATAAACATATCGATGATCTATTGTTTTTCCCAGTCAGAGAGAAATTTAGTTTTTTATTCCCACTCCGGCAACAAATTGTAGCAACGCTCCTTTATATGAGTTTCTTTAGACTCACCAAGTTTTGTTTAAATAACCAGACAGATAATCACGGGAGTTCCATTTTATAATTGATCCAGTAAGGAAAGAAAAACCGACCCAACTCTTACATACGCCTCTTTACACCCAGTTAACTCTAGGTTTTATATCTTAAAAGTCCATCCATTTTGTATCATTAGGTGGGTATCAGCATGTTTGCATTCTTGCATTACCTATTTACACCTCAATATATATTATATGCTGATCCTTCTATATCATCATGCGTACCTCAAATGATAAAAATTAAATACTGCGTCTTACATTACCTAGTTTCTGAGAAAAACTTTGTCCAACGTCATTTTATTCATTCAATGAATAATATGACCCTGAAATTCCTCATGATGAAATTCTTAAAATGTGTTTAATAAATTCTGAGGAAATTCCAGTAATTGTAATAAGTAGCGTGCACCAGCCTCTGCATATCTGTCGGCCTTGAGCTTGATCAAGAGCGGGCTATTCATGGAAGAATTTATTTTAAATTTAGTGATTCTTACCCTGAATTAATTTCCTTTAAATTATGTATTCAAACGGATTTTTTTAAACATTTAATATGTTAATTCACTGATTTATATTTTTAATTATATGAAGCAATTATCATACGAAATCATCGAAATCGATACTCCCAGAAACATTCGACCGGACTCGAACATTTTTTTTTAAATTTTATTTTAATTTTTTATTTATTTTTTTCTTTGTTCTTATCCTCCAACTTTATTAATAAAGAAATAAACTAAAACAAAATAATAATCGGGAGCTCATTTTTTTTTTTTTTTTTTTTTTTTTTTTTTTTTTTTTTTTTTTTTTTTTTTTTTTTTTTTTTTTTTTTTTTTTTTTTTTTTTTTTTTTTTTTTTTTTTTTTTTTTTTTTTTACCTAATGATTTCCCTTTAACTATCTTCATATTAAATAAAAACCTCACGTTAGACGGAAAAGAAACTGTCTTCAAATAATATATTCTCTCCAAAGAAAACCTGTGTTGAATAATGACAATAAAATAAAAATGAATATTTGTTAATTTAACAGCTTATATTTTGTCTACTTTATCAATCCTTCAAAAATGTCATAATAATAATGTCAAACATTACATTTTCCCTTTTATCATTTTTTCAAATCGAATATTTTGGTAGTAGTGCGCGAAGAAGTTAACGTAAATAGAAATCAGCAGTTTACTTGCTGTTACAACAGCAACATTTTAATTCCAACTTTTTTATATGGAATCTAAATATATAATATCATGGATTATTATGGACTCACAGCTAATAACAAAAAGTCTCTATAACAAGGCTCTAACATTTGTCATTAGAGTTTAAATTGTTATCCTTTAAAATATTGAGCTCCTGAATTAAAATATGCTGCATATAGTAAAGCTTTCATGTCAGTGAAAAGGCTGAGAGTTCTTAAATTTTTCGGAAAAAAAACACCTTCTTCAATTAAAATAAACTCAAATTATAGTCAGGACGAGCTAGGTTTTTCTTATTATTGTTTTTTTTTCTATTTCATTTTTTTGTTGTTTTTTTCTCGAAATCGTCTCTTCAATGAGTAGCTCTTGTTCTTGTTGTGTGTAGTATCAATATTGCAATTATTTTGAATTTGACGTGCAATTCGAATTAACAATACGGATTTTTTACACGGATACTTCTGATATCCAAAATATATCTCGTGTCGCTATAATTCGTTAGATTTCCAACTAGTGTATAACAACTGAATAACAACGATCTTGATAGAAAATTTTCAATTTTTTGGACTAATACCTTTTATTGTATTTTAAATCGTATAAGTAGAAGTTTAACAGAAGCATTTATGTTATTTCGAATTAAAGATTTTTAAAAATAGCTACTTTGTCAAGCCAAAACTTCTATTTAACTATTAATAAGTGGAATTTAGTAAAAAAAAATAAAATTAAATTAAATTTAAAAAAAATAAATAAATAAAAAATATTTTTAATATTATTATTATAGATTATTAGGCGAACATAAATTTAGCTAAATTTAAGGTACTAGTTATAAAGTCAAAAATTGTAAGTTTTCCGGACAAGGTGTACAAGTTTTTATTAATCATATGTTTTACTTTTTCATGAGTGCTAAATATTCTAATTTTGTAATTGTATTCTTTATTATATATATATATATATATATATATATGTTTTTTTTTTTGGGGGGGGGGGGGGGAGGGGGGATAACGTTGTTGTGTACTCCAACCAGATAAGAAAAGACAGGTTTTCCTACACAAATACTAATCTATTCTAGCCAAGTTGGGAAGTCAAGATTCATTCCGTGGTTCCGCGACGAAATAAATTTTAACCCACCCATGTGGGATGCGAACCACGACCTTCAATACCGAGAGTCACTCGGCACTGGAATTACACTTCTATGTTTGAAATTAATACTTGATAGATCTTTATAGGATAATCAAGAATAAAATAAAATATGTAACTTGAAAATATACGGTGTAATAAGAATGGGTAAAATTTAATCATAGTAAATTTTTATCAAAATTTAATAGCTATTTGATAACTGATTTCCTTTATTAATCACCTGATTCAATCATTATTAAATTAGGCAATTGATTCCTGAAAATTGGTTATAATATAGTTATTATTAAATTTTAGCTATATTAGGTTTTGCCGAACGTAACTTAAAAGTAGTGAAAAGGCTTGTACTATTAGTAACTATCACATTAGAAATATAACAAGAAGTGTTTCTTTCTTAGGACAATGACGCAGTTGCGCATCAACATAAATCCATTCCTTAGGTACCCACCAGAGAATCGAGAACAATCGAAGGGGCGAACAGTTAAAACAAGTAGCCCGAAGCAAAGCCCCACAAGGCCCCATTATGCAACTCCTCCCTACCCCCACCCCCACACCCCACCTGTCCAAAGCAGGCGCTCAAATGCGTTGGATTCAGCCGTTATCCAACCCTTTTCAAGTTGAAGAGGAGTTGGTAATGTCCTTACAAGAGGTTGGTCGCTACTAAAATTTTGCGATTTAGTTTTAAAAGATAATTACTAATATCATATTGTTGATTTATTGTATTTTTCATTTTCTTTATTATGATTATTTTATCTGAGACACTTGTGAATAATGCGGTAAGTGCAATGTAGTGAATTTCGGGTTATGTGAATTACCAGATACCAAATTATTATATTTTTATTTGTATCGATCATTCTGGAAAAAATTAAAAAAATTTCTATTGCATTATTCCGATAATAGGATTTTTGAACTTGACACACTATTAGTCCAGTCAATAAACACATTGTAGAGTGCATGGAATATGCGATCATTTTTGACTTCATAGCTTCGTTAGGAATAGTTAGAAGGTAAACATACTAAAAGTCACCGCCCCTGGGGGGTGAGCTAGCGGTGGTGGGGAGGGGAGAAGTTCATTTTTATTGTTTTTTTGATTATATCTTGAAAACGGTTGACACTAGAAAAATATGTTTTGAATAAACATGAAAGCTAATTAAATTTCCTATAACATTGATTCTATGTAAATTTGTCTTAATTCTAACCGTTAGCGAGATATTCGTTATTGAGCATAGGTGATTTTCGGAAAAAAACAAATGTTACCTCACTTTTTGTCAAACTTTTGCTTCTAGTACCTTCCACAATCGTTTCTCGGAAAAAAACGAATCAAAATTGTAGAGAATTAAATTTACTTTAATTTTATATATATATGTTTTTGGTATTTGAAGTAAATATGTATATATATATATATATTATGCGAAATGTCTTTGGTATTAGCTTTACATATGATATAATTTAGTTTATAAAAATTTAATTAGCTTTAATTTTGATTAATTTGTAGCATATTTTTCTAGAGTCCACCGTTTTCGAGATATAATCGAAAAACAAAATTGGGACCTTCTCCCACCCTTAGCTCACCCCCCAGGGGTGGGGGCTTTTAGTATGTTTACCTTCTAACTATTCCTAACGAAGCTATGAAGTCAAAAATTATCGCATATTCCATGCACTCTACACCCCTTATTTCAGCACTCATTGACTGGACTAATTCACAAGGGCCATAGATATATCGAACAGATTTTTCAGAAATTAAATAATAAATAAAAGGCTTAGAGATCCCGAAGGCTCTTTGACACCATTAACAGATCCCTCCAACCTATCATAACAAAACTCCAATCATCAGATCAACACTGACGCAATCCTCTACCCCTTGGATGTTTACCCAAAGGCTCAAAACTGATTATCTTTTCTGGAACTTTGTCATTATTAATTTCAAACAACCCTACAAGACCATTTCAACCGTCGCGCAGCTATTACTTGAACTACATTCACCAGATAAATCTCCCACAATTCCGATCTCTGGTACCTTCAAAACTTCCAAATTTTCATTTTTTATTTATTTTTATTTTTTTCTCCAAATATTCTACGCAGTACTTTATTTTCGTGTTGTTTTTCCTTAAACGTAAGAGGCCACGTTTTGCTTTCATAAAGAACAATTAGGTAGTACAGGTAGGTAGTACAGCAGTCTTGTCTTTTAAATTTCTGGAGAGTAAATTACACAATAGTTTTTAACTGCGAAATAACATGCAAATCCGGCTTTTAATGTTGCCCTTTATTTCTTTTTTTTCCCTAGATATTCAAATTGTTCAACGTATTCAAATTTAATCCCTGATATTGTATTCACCGAAATTACCACCGTTTCTACTTACACACATATATTTCTTTTTATTGGAATTAATTACTCAACCTATTACACTTTTATGAGCGTTGTTTTAATTAGTTACATAGTTTCCTGATCTTCACCCAGATCATCCGCGTGTTTTATAGCCCATTTCCCGTACGCATTACTTTCCTAATGACGTCTCGGAAACATATTCTGTTTAAAAATTTCTATATTTTTATTCAGTAAATAAGATTTATTGTTAAACAAAGTGAGTTAATAGGTTATAATAAAGTTCTTTTGTTGCTAAGGGAATTTTAAAATGAGTCGTCTGTGATGGCGGAGACTCCAAGCGAAGGACGGCCATATTTCAACCTGTCTTGTGAGGGTGGTCTCACAGCTGGTGGTAGTGAATTGAGTTAGGTTCGACAAGTTATGAAATTAAAATTGTTTATATTATTTTTATTTTTATAGGTATTACAAGGAAATTTACACAGATTACAACTATCAAACTCTGTCATAAAAACCTCCTTATACTGACTGAGTAAACAATCCTCTTAACAGAAGCAAGCATCAAGCGTATGTTATCTAGCATATTATAAACAAAAATCTTTTATTTTTTACCCTTCATTACAAAAAATAAATAAAATGGGACCCTGAAAGTCTGTAAGATGTGCCCTTGTGTTTCTCTTGGTATTTTAAGGTCAGTATAACTTCTTACTTACTCTAGAAATAAAAAATAGCTTTAGCATAAAACCAATTATTTAAAAACCAATAAAACCCCTTCTATCAGGAAAGAAGGGACTTGAAAAGGCATACTATGCACATTAGAGAATGAGAAAATAGCTATTTAAGAAATTTTTAATGAGCATATTCCAGTGAATATAGAATAGAAAATATTGGAGTTATTTTCTATTGAATATTGAAACGGAAAAATTTGATTTTGTTACTTTGTGACTTTTACCTCCAAGCAGACGATTTATAGATTGCGACGCTATAATTTATCCTTCGACAACCACATATAAGTCACTTTTTAGCCAAAATTAGTTAGACCTTATCATTTATATAAAATTTCTAGCTGGATCCATTTTCCAGGGAGATTTTGAAAAAAAAAAAAAAACAAAGACCACAAAGCTACAGCCAGTTTTGTGCACAATCCATAAATGTTTTTTTGCATTGTATTGTATGGTTTGTATTGTCCACACTTCAGTGTGTTTGTATTGTACAACTCAGCAGTTTTACATGTGATTCACCAGTGAAATAAAGTCGCTCATGAGTTACTTCTTTTTTTCTATTATGAAATAAAACAATGTACCCACTTTTTTTTGTTTTATTTAGATAGTAATAACAATAATATTAATTAATCGGTTTTATTTGTCTCCTGTAAACTAAGGAATATTGACTTTCGGGATGTGGTTGCTTGTGGGAATATTTGGTTTTGTTTTAAAAGCTAGTAGATTTTGTTTTTAATAATAACGGATAGTGCCGAGCTGTTTGACGTAAATTTATTTATGGTCTTTTTTCCTGTTTTCAGTAATAGATAGGCTGATGCAAGCCTAGTACGGATTTCACCTGGAAATATTGCAAGGATTGTTTCAAGGTCGGTGAATGTTACCTGAGCTATGTGTTTGCAACAACTGTTGGAATAGTGCTCGTTGCCTAGGACTAGTTATATCCCATTGTAAAATGGTAGCATGGGATGAACACTACCAGCCGGGCCCGGCCTTGACTCCACAAGGTGACCGGCAGTTCGTTGATCTGAGCGGCAGGAAGTGCCGAAACCTCGCTGTGGCCGACCTCAAGGGCAGGGTGGGGAGGCCATCCGAGGTAATAAGGCTGCTTTAGGGGGCGAATGGAGGGTTCCGGCGTCGAACCATCGCCAAGAACTAGATATCCCTCAGAAGGTATATCATAAACTAGTATAAAATTTCAAAATTATTAAGAAGAAAATTCAGCAAACGCACAACCTAACAGGTGGGAAGACAAGGTTAAATTTTATTATGAAGCATTGCATACAATAGGTGGGGTCAAGACAAGCAGGGGGTTTTTAGAGAGAAATCTGTTAGTTGTTATGTCGGATGCCAGGCAATAGCTTCGTCTTAATATCACTCAATTGCACACCAAAACAAGTGTTGATAATGTTAACGTTGCCTAAAAAAATGAAGTAAATTTATTCTGTTTTGATGTAATATTTTTTCTTGTTCTTGGTCAATTATTTCAAATATGATTTAAGGTATTTATAGAGTAAAACTTACAGTGATGAGCCTCATGGTTGACCTTCGGGATTCAAAACCTTTCTCATCAGTTGTTTACATTGTTGGGGGAATCACCATTTTGGAAAGGAGAAAATGGGGCAAAGCCACGCACTGTTAAAGGAATAATAAAGTACTTTAGTTTATCATACATCACTTAATAATGTTTTACAGTATTTTTTTATCAGTATTCCCAGACGTTTTTTATTCCAAATCGATTGAGTAAATAAAAAAAAAATATATAGAATCTCATATCATTAAATAATTAGTGAAGAATACAGAGCGTGTAATGAAAGGATAATAAATTATGTCTTTTGAGATACTACAGTCTTAGTAAATGAACGTTGAGATTTAATTGTTTCTTGTAAGCGGTTACAACTAAATGGCACCGACAAGGAAGTGGGAATCCCCCGACATTGGCGATCTTAAGCTCAACAGAAGGACAAAGATTCAAGGTCCCCGGAGAACATTCTAGGAAGTGCGCCGATATGTGGGTTTTTCTTGAGGAAAGTTATATAATGACCAAGGTCGCATTTATTATCAGACGGTCATAAAGGATACAACAAAATAAGCAATTATTTTACGTTTTTATGGCGATTCGATCACGTCGTAAATGATTTGAGAATAGTTTCTAATAGACGTTCGGCGCAAATTTTGTTATAGGAGGATTTTATTTGCGGTTTGGGTCTAAGTGTTGTCATGTTGAATAATTTGAGGCTTGTGTTCCTTGTTTATCTCATTGTTGAATTTCCCGATCATACTTTTTTTCAACATAGCATTTGAAATGTTTAAATTTACGTGACCTCAATGAACCTCCACTGGTTTCCCCTTCTAGTAGAACAAGAAGAACTGGAATCAACTGGGACCCTAATGTCCTTTCATTACAATAAACTTGGTTCGAGATTTTTCAAATATTGTAATTGAGTATGGAAGGGCTTTAAATGATTTATTTTAATATTATTTGTTTATATATTTATGATTTACGTAATAATTAACATGTTACTTATTGATTTATTTACATTTTGGTGCCATGTACCACCACATTTGGTTAGAGGCACCATACTCAGGTTCAGAACTATAATTCCTTGTACAGGTTTGTTTCTTTTAAAAATTGAATAATGTGCTTGTGGAGATACGAGTTGTTTTCTAGTAATGTTGCAATGTCTTGATTCGTCAGACCGTTATCTTTTCTTTGCTGTTTGTATTTTTGGCATTCAATAAGAATGTGTTCTATAGTCAGTTTTACCTGACATTCGTTGCATTTTGGGGGTTGTTTGTCTTCCAATAAGTAACTGTGGGTTAATTTTGAGTGTCCAATTATTAGTCTTGTAAAGATGACTTGTTCTTTTCTTGGTCCTGGTTCTTCTTTCCATGGTCCTGGAATTGATCTACTTTTTTTAAGTTTGTTGTTGCAGCCGGTTCCAAGCCATCTTTCATGCCAAACTATATTGATTAGACGTTTTAAGAATAATTTGAGATCTGTTAAAGGGGTAGGGATTGAGGGTAATGGAAAGAGGGAACACGCTTCTTTGGCTGCTAAATCCGCTTGTTCATTACCTTCTATTCCTGAATGTCCCGGAACCCACATAAAGCTAATAATTTTGAATTTCGAAATGGATTCAATTAAGTTGGCTATTTCAGATATTATGTAGTTTTTAACATTATGTTTTTTGTTGCTAATGCTTGTGAGAGCCGAAAGTGAGTCAGAACAAATTAAGTATTCTTTTCGCTCCATGTCAAGTTTATATGTTCTAGGGCTAGTTTAATAGCATACAATTCCGCCGAAAAAATAGAAAAAATTAACATGTGTTTGTTATTATTATTTTTTTTTGTAGTAAATGCTATAAATAAACACATATATACTATTATATAAAAGAATAAGCTATTTTTCGTTTGTGATAGCTAACCGCGAAAACTACTGAACCACTCTGTGTCAAATTTTAACCACATCATCTTTATAGTTCAAGGAAGGTTTAGGAATAATAAAATTTACATATTTTCAATTGCTGTTAAAAACGCGATAAATATGTAGTGCGCAGAGAAGTTTGAAAATTGACCGATAGTTGGCGAGCTCCATTCAAGAGAGGTTACAGAGATAAGGTGTTATAAACAGAAGATTTAAATATGTGGTGCGGCTTATGGATCCCGATGAAGTTTAAAAATAGATATTTAGTTGATATTCCGCAATATAGTCAACAATGGCAAAGTTGCTTAACCCATCTGTTCCAAATTTTAACTATATAGTTCTAGGTTTAGAAGTACTATAATCATAATTTAAATGCACAATATTGCATCTCAGAAACGTGATTTGCACCACTGTTATATAATTTTATGGTTAGAAATTAGAACCTTACCAGATGAAATCTATAAAATTATTTCTGATGAACAAAAGTTACTACCAAATAAAACTGTCGATCCTCTGCATTTTGACATTGTGTGTAAAGATATGATTCATGGGCCTTTAGTTGTAAGAAATGATAATGCAGTCCATTATCCGCAAAAGTTTCTTAATGGTCTCTGTCCATCTGGATTACCAACTCATGCTTTAAAATTAAAAATCGTATGTCCAATTATCCTTTTAAGTAAAATTCAGTGCAATTTTTATCATGTTAAAAATTACCGATATGCGTGAAAATATCATTGAAGAAATAATGCACGAACCCTTACTTTAATACAAGATTTTTATCGATAAATAAATAAAACCTCAATTATTAGTTAAAATTATCTAACAACAAGTCATTATGAAAGCGGAATGCTGGTTTAACATGTATATTAATTAACAGTAATGGTAGCAGATTGTGTTCGACAAAATAAAACTATGATGAAAAATACAATTCCTGTACATATGAATAGTTTAAATTTTCAAAGGTCTTTGTTTGTGTTAGATCATAATTATAATAATTAAAAAAAAAATCTATAAGGCTACTTCATTCGATAAATACTCTATGACTAAAAAATAGTTATTTATTTGACAAGAGTGTAAAGAAGTACTTTACAGCACTCGCTTCGATTCGCTCGCTCGTGCGTGTAAACCTTGCCTCGAGTGAGTAAAATTCTTTATACTCGAGTTAAATATTACATTTTTTCTGAAACCGTTAAAAAAAAAAAAATATGAAAATTTTTTTTAATCAACAAAAAACAATGGACGAATTTCGGCGTTGACAGAAAGAATGGGCCCTGGGAATTCTAATAAAAGTTCATTTATTATTCTATTTTTAGAACTAATTAGTTTTGAATTTTAATTAAACAGTTGATTTAATTAAATTTAATATATCTTTAAATTAAATAATAACGAACTTTGTATTAGGGTATGTATTAAGGTGGCACTGAAATTTTACTTTACACTCTAGAGAATTAAAGTTAAACTTTTTACTCACTAGAAAATAAAATGGAACGTTAATCAGCTGTTATTAATTGAATAATATTCCCCATTATTTAACGGTTGCAGAAAAAAAATATTTTAATGTTGATTTGTTTATAAATAATTTCCCTGAAACATAAATGTTTTTGTAAAAAAAAACAAAAACATGCCCTTTCCATTTCCCATTTTTTTTTTTTTTTTTTTTTTTTTTTTTTTGTTTTTTTATTGATATCACATTTGCTGGTTGTTATTTTTATATTTTACGTCATTAAATATCTGAAAATAAAAAAAAAAAGTACCAGAAGGAAATTATAAATTTTTTTAAAAAAATAGGTACGCATAAAAATATAAAATAAGTGACGTAATAAGAGTATCACAACTTTTATTTTTGCCCACAGCTCTTAGTCCTTTTTGGACGAAACATTAAAATAGACATAGATTCCGTTTTGATGTTGACTCTAAATCGGCATCAAATATAATTTTAATTGGCTCTTAAATATTTTACTATTATTCTTCTAAACTTGAATGGGGTACTTGTATAATTACTTTTTTTTTTTTTTAATTCAATATGAAACATTAATAACTTTTTCATATGCAGTAAATTTTTAATAAGGATGTTTCCTTTATTTTTTAAACGTCAAAACAATGAATAAAAATGCCCGTTTCGTCATTCCCCACGTCATAGAGATTAATATTCAATCAATAAACCTTGAATGAACAATACGCAAATATTAAAAAAATATTTGTTTTCTATCTGCGACGGTCATTAAATAGCGTCAAAATTATTTTGATTAGCATCCTCTTAAAGATTCTTAAAACTGGTAAATTTAGTTTTAAGTTTTGTTTAAGAAATCGTAATTTATACTATTATAAAAAAATTGTACTATATCATTCAAAACATTATTATTTTTTAATATGGTTAAAATTTATTCATTAATGGATTCTGGATAATTGTAACACGGGTAATCGTTTTTATTTTATTTTGTTTTAAAAATTAAATATCCTGAATAGAACTGCTAGTTTTAAATGACTCAAGAATTAATACATTTATATTAGCATAAGGAAATTTACTATTTTAAAACTCCTGTATTAAATAGTAATAAAATATTTAGTAATAGTTTAGTAAGTATTAGTAATACTTCACTCCTGAGGGAATAAAGTATTACTGAGAAATAAAAAGGAATGAGAGTGTTTTAAAAAGTAAAACATATCTGCGTGGTCATTTGCTGACTAGGGGAAAAAAAGAAGACAAAAAGCATATGTTATGACGGACTTACGGAAAGTATCCATAAGATATTAAATTACACCTCCTTCAACAAAATAGTCAGGTATATAATAAGTTAGTGTTTATCTTATTTTTTTATTTTTTTTTTTACGTAAAAGACTCAGCGCTACAAGGAAAACACAGAATAAAAAGGATTCATTCAGAATCTGAAGGTAATTTAGTTTAGTTTTATTTTTATTTCGAATATTAGTTTATTTTTTCGTTTTGACCCTTGGACTACATGGTTCCTAACTCTGGCGGCCTTCCCTCTTATTCCAGTAACTCTTCATTCTCGCGCTATGGATCCTCATACTCTCCTTGGTCCACCTCACTCCCACTCCGGAAGTACTTCCGGGTCGTAACGATTTAGCAGTCACTTGAGAGCATCCAATGTTCTGATGAGCGTTCGGTAGTTATCTCTGGAAACATCTTTAGGATTGATTCCTAGAAGTTCTAGGTCTTTTCGGACTAGTTTCACCCATTTGGTCCCTTTCCCTCTAGAGATGGCGTTAAAGATTTTCGAGGTTAGTCTCTGGCTGTCCATTCTGACTATGTGGCCGTAATATGTAACTCTCCTCTTTCTCATAGCTGATGTTATGCTTTCCATCTGTTGGTATGTCTGATTCTATATCCACCTCCAACTTTGCGCATTTATGGCCAGATCCTCGTTCATGTTTGGGCCATCCATTCTCCTAGATATTTGAAGGAGTTGGTCTTTTGAATCTCTCCATTCCCGAGGGCGAACGATATTTCGAATTTTTTAAATATATCATCCTTGTGCTCACAATACTTTTTTTTTTTTTTTTTTTTTTTATACATATCTGGCTGTTGATGATAAGTCAAAATTGTGCACTTTTCAGTATGGCATTTTCAATCGTTTTCCAAAATCCTAAATTGTTTATCTTATAATGATTATTATTATTAGGTGCCAATCGGCAAAAATAGATACTTTAAGGCCTTATTAAGAAGCACAACAACTAATTTTTCAATTTTTAAGATCCTGCTATGAAGGTTAATCGTTAACTCGTTTTTAAGGTAATTGAAGCAACCCTTCTTCACGATAACCACCCACATATTATTATATTTCTGTCTGAGGAACATATCAATTTTTGTTTACGACGAAATTTCCTTTTTAACAATTACTCGTTAAAAATATTTTTTTATTCCACCTTCTGGAGGAGCAAACGATGGCTAATGAAGTCGACCTCTAGCCCAATGTAGAGAGGCCAGCCGCGCAGCCTTGCAGGCCTGTTACATATGGACCGCTGCCAGCTACAGTCTGTATTAGTGACCTCAACTGCAGAGATATTGTCATCTCTTGAGATAGCATTTACTCATTATCTTTACTTTCTTCGTCCATAATATTGGCTCAAGTATGCGAGATAAAACCCAAAATATTTTTCATTAAAAAATAAAATAAAATAACTAACAACCAAGGCCATACAATTACAATTTCTTTAAAGGATAGATTAGCGCCGTTGGTTACAATTACACTATACTGAATCAACTAATGCTATTTTGTAATAGATGGCAAAAGTTTTAAAAAAAAAAGGTAAACGTAACAGATCAGAATCAAAAATAAATAAGTAATTTAACAATGTAATTACTGCCAATTAAATAAAATAATTTTATATAAATCGAAAAAATAACTTGTCCATAGTTGATTTATATTTGATAAAATTTGAGATGCGTGGGTCGGTAAAGGATTCAGTAAGTAACCATAAGTATTTAATCACACATTTTTGAGACAGTAAAAAAGACTTACATTCAAAAATTACAAAATACTCTGTCAATAGTATTAAGAATCATAAAACGATCCCCCTGGTACTTCAATAACAGAACATTGAATATAGATTTACACGTACCAACTGTACCATACGAATGCTTCATGCAAAAGATTTAATGATAAATTTCCTGCTCACTAAATCAAATTATACATAACATGGATATACCTGAGTCGGCCCGAATAAGGCTAAAGAGGAACCAACTAAGAGAGATTTAAGATAAACCAGTAAATGCGACAGGAGCAGGTAACAATTATGTGCTAACTCCTACATGGAAAATCTCATGAATAAATTATAACACTGTTTTTGAAATAAAATAATCGTACATAAGAACGTTAAGCTCAAATAAAAAACAAAACTGGTATCTAAATAGAACTTTGAATTAGGAGAATTTTTTTTTTCAATTTTAAAAGCCAAAATATCTAGTATATTACAAACATACAAAAAAAAAAAAAACAGACGATTTGAGAACCTCCTCTGAGATCTAAACGTCTAATACTAAAAATAAAACTAACAACTTTCTTTTTTTTTAGAAAACTAATTTTCGAGTATCTGCCATGGTTGTTTTTGAATAGCGATCCAAGGTCAGGATCGTTCCCATAGCCTTGATATTAGGCATGCTAAATCTTTCATAAGATTCCACTAATAGTTCAGGGTATCGTTTATTTGGATCCTACCAATCAGGTTGCATGTACCATTGGAATAGATGTATTTATATTAAAAACCTTATTTAAGATGAGAAGGTGCATCAATGTCATTGTTGGAGATTCATACTCTTTCAGTCCTTAAACTGTTCATCTATGTTATCAAAAGAGTTGAAAGCGAAACTTTACAAAGCAGTGTCATTTTGTTAGGAGTAGGTACATGGACCACGACGGGATATTTAGAATAATTTCTACAAGATATTGCGAATCGAGTGATACCGAATGGTTCTTGATCAAGCATGGTTCGTTTGGATGAATGAGAATCTAAACCTGGCTGATAATAACATATGAAAGAGAGAGAGAGAGAGAGAGAGAGAGAGAGAGAGAGAGAGAGAGAGAGAGAGAGAGAGAGAGAGAGAGAGAGAGAGAGAGAGAGAGAGAGAGAGAGAGAGAGAGAGAGAGAGAGAGAGAGAGAGAGAGAGAGAGAGAGAGAGAGAGAGAGAGAGAGAGAGAGAGAGAGAGAGAGAGAGAGAGAGAGAGAGAGAGAGAGAGAGAGAGAGAGAGAGAGAATCTGCAAACATTTCTGTGTTCATAAAACACTGATGAGGGTAAGTGATTTATCTCTGCTCACTGGCCATAACTAGTTGAGTCGACTTGCGTTAATTTGATCATGTTTAACTCTTGGACTCTTACATCATTGGTAAATGTTGGTAACTCTAGATCCCAATAGTTTTCTTTTGGGAGATTATTCTTTATAGAGTTACGAACTTTTACCAATAGTGTCAGAGCCCAAGAGTTAAACATGATCAAATTAACGTTAGACGACTTAAACTGTATGACCAGTAACCAGAGATATGTTCCTGATGATATGACCCATAATTCAGTTAGTCTTGTAAAGATTTGAAAAAAATACCATCACAAACATATAATCACATAGTTTATGATGATTCATCGTTAACCATATTGTGACAGTAGCAATAAGTATAATCGTACAGATATCATCTATAAACGAACCTGATCGCTAACTGAACCAAGTACGTGATGAGTGCGTCCTACAAGCTGACCTTCGGGTTATATAAGAGTTGTTTTGTGAGGGGGGAGAGGAGGGGGAGGATACCTGGCAATGCTTTTGTCGCTGCCTATTCCATCTGATATAAAATGAAAACAGCTAATTTCCAAAATAATGCACATACCTCAGCTACTTACAAACAAACGTACATAGATTTCTATGAATTATTGGAGGAACAATTTTATAGGCTTCGTCCAAATCATTATCATTAAATTTTAAACATGTACCTAAATACAAATACAAATCTATAAATGATTAATGCATTAAATTTCATCTGTTTAGAGAATTTTTGGTTTACCTTCTTTTGAGGATGTGAAGTGAGAAAGATCATATTCATAGAATCACCTAATAATATTCTGAATCGCCCCAAAGCAATAATCACATATAAGGACTGATATAAAAATTAAAATATTCAGAGTCGGAGTAAAGCGCTACACAGCGGGTTCCTCGCACGTATAGCCTTATCCCATATCCTCTCTTCCAGATAGACAATTTACTACATAGTCCAGGAATCTCATCTATCATTTTACCATTTTCACAGGAGACTATCTTTATAAAAATTCTATTTTCAGTGTTAGAAAACCAATTATAGTACAGCGTAGGATTTTTTTTGAATATTTTATTCAACATAGTTTTAATGTAAAATAGATACATATACGAATATGTATATGTGATTTTGTAGAGTTAGGTTTAGAGTGTTTCTTTTTGTGTATTGTAACTATTCAGGGCTCTGTTGGTTTCCATTGTATGTATTCTACATGCAACAACGTTACAAAAAAATTAATAAATATTGCCAGAGATGGAAACTAAAAGTGAATACAAGCAAATCGAAGGCAATCATCTTCACAAAACGTAGACCACTCATAGACCAGCAAATCAATTTAAACGCAGAAGACATCCCTTTTTCTAAATCAATAAAATACTTAGGTTTAATACTGGACAAATCATTAACATACACTGAACATATTAACAACAAAACAGATAAAGCAAAAAAACTTCTCTACAAAATGTTCCCCCCTACTTCATAATGACCCCACAGAAAAAATGTATACATATAAACTAATGATGCCCTAAAAATATGTGGGTTTTTTTTTCCTTAAACTCATTCTATAAAACTAAAACAGTAATTCGAGCACATTAATCATATATAAGCTATAGTAATGTACATCCGGTGTGGAGTCCCTAAGAATAATAGTTACATAACAGACCATAAGTTATATATCTGGCCTAGAGATTATAAATTAGATAACATATAATAAGATCATTAAAAGTAAATACAATTTTACAATAAAATAAGTGATAAAATGAAAAAAAAAAAAAAAATATATACACATATATAAACACATACACACTACCTACATACATGAATTAGATAGCATCCGACTGGAGGGAGGAAAAGTGGTGGAAGAGGAGTGTTTTAAATGTTCCGAGGGAGGATGTATTACGAATAGAAGGAGGAAGAGAATTCCAAAGAATAGCGGAGCGGGCAAGAAAGGAACGTTGGAAAGCAGTAGTTCTGTGGGATGGGGTGTAGAGATCGGAGAGACGGGACCTTGTATGCAATGATTAGATTGAGGACTTGAAATGTAGGATATTGTGAATAAACGGAGGGTGATGTGTGTAAATAACTTGGAAGAGGAATGTAACAAGGAAGTAATCTCTACGGAAAGAAAGAGAAAGGCAATTTAACTCGGTGTAGAGATGGGACACATGGGAGCGTCTCGAGGTTCCAACAACAAATCTTATGAAACAGTTCATGATACGCTTTAATCTATCTTCCAGTATCATCGAGAGCCCACCATAAATCACACACCCATAGTCGAATTGGGGGAATATGAGGGAGGATACTAAGAGTTTTTCGTGTGGATAGAGGAAGTAGGTGTCGGGAACGGTGGAATAATTTTAGGATGCCAATCGATCGTCGGGTGATTTGAGCTATGTGGGGTTTCCAAGAAAGGGTTTGATCGATTGTTAAACCTAGGTTTTTATACGATGTAAGTAGATAAAAACTATCATTTTTATTTCCTGAACTGTATTCCAGAACTGTATTTTTAATTATGGGTCTAAGCGGCATTTCTAGGTTATGTTCGCAAATCCGAACAAATCGGTAATCCGAACTACCTATGGTCCTAATTGGACCACAATTAGACGCTCTACAAACCAATATGTGTTACCATTTTTTGATCAAGAAGACAAATAAATATTTATCGACACCACTAATCTTTGACCATACAACTCCCTCTACCCTAGCAAACACACAAGATCAGCCCTGGCACAGTCTTCCCATCTACGTCTCGGTCCGTCAATCCGAGTTCATACAATTATTCAACCGGAATATTCTATTTATAGAACATTTTTATGGTATAGATCTTCTCTTCAGCCATTTTACACCCTTAATAACTGTAGGTGAGATGATTTTTAATTTATTTTTTGAATAATTGAAGTTAATGTAAACCTCACACTAAAAACGTTATTCCAATTATATTTGTAAATTATCTTTATGTTTATTTTTTTTAAGATTAACGCTAATTATTATTTAAATCAACGAGAATCCCATGGTATATAAATCGAGTTCCTAGTAATACAAAAATGCAGCATATTTTGATGTCGTATCATCTGTTGACCTTCACAAGTTATTTGAATAAAAAATATTCAGTTCCCATAAAAAATAAATAAAAAAAACTAGGCAACTATTTGAGAATATTCGACCTTGTATTAAAGCAGTTTAAACAAAGAGCAAAAGATACTTCAATGACGAATTCCAGTAGATATAAACTTTTGGCCTTGTTACTTTGTTTCATAAACAGTCGATTCTTCGCTTATTAACGACTTAGATTTTAGATAAGAGAAAATTAATGTTCTCGTCTGCTTTTTGTTTATGAATATTGATCAGTGATTTTTCAAAATTTGTCTCTACTTTATACTATAAATTTATGATAAATAAATAGCAGCTGAAGCATTGTTTTTACCTACAGTGATGATACTTACCTGGTCATGTCATTTATTTTTAAACCTCTTTATTGGTATTTACGACAGTACAATAATAGAATAAACTAGAAAAGAATAGGAAAATAATTTTATTCTGGGACAAAGTCCCTTAAGAATTATAAATAAGTACATAAATAAATACAATTACATCTGTTCATTACATATTACAATGAAAAAATTAAGAAAAATGACAATAAAGATAACATATCGTCTGCTTGGAGGTAAAAGTCATTAAGTAACAAATTATTAACGCCGTCATCACAGAGTTAAAAAGGAAATAGTGAGGCTCCTTGAAGAGAAAGATTTTGCCTGCTTCGATGAGGTGTATTGCATCGATACCGATGGATCTACACGATACGCTGATATCGTTGCTTTTTCACGAAAAGGAAATTCAGCACTGATTATAGATCCCACGGTTAGATTCGAAAGCAACGATCCGGATCAGGCAGGTAAAGTGGAAAGGGAAAAGAAAGGAATATATGACAAATGCATCCCTTTCTTTAAAGAAAAGTTCCGTGAGACTTTCGGCGAGAGAGAATTCCACGTGAGAGGCCTATGGTTCGGAGCTCGCGGAACTATACCTAATAGAACAAGGAGTTTCATGGAAGACCTGGGCATTGATATGAAGGATTTGGCTGTGTTAGCGGAAAATATTATATTGGACTCCCTGGGAATAATCCACCACCACATATATGGTAACTGATGGTTTGGGAAGAGCAGGGGAGATGTATTGCATGTTTATCCTAGTTTTTATATAGTTATTGTTAATGTTAATGTTATTAGTTATATAGTTATTGTTATTGTTATTAGTTATATAGTTATTGTTATAGTTATTAGTTATACAGTTATTGTTATTGTTATTAGTTATACAGTTATTGTTATTGTTATTTATGTGAATAGTTTTATATTTATGTTATTTATTATATTTTATATTGTTATACCTAAATAAGGTTATATATTATCTTTTTAATATTTTAAATTTCGTTTTAATTGTAATTCCGCATGGGATCGATCATTTTTATATGTAGACTTTTATATTTTTTAAAATAATGACTATTACGGGTTTTTTTTTTTTCTTTTTAATATTAAATATTGTAAAATGTCATATTTGATTGATTAAGTATGCTGTGTATTTAGCAACCCATTTAAAATGGGCAGCACCACTTAATAAAGTGTTTTTCTCTCTCTCTCAGGAGAGTAAAGCAAATGGGAATATGCTCATTAAAAATTTCTCAGATATTTATGTAGCAAATTTTCTCATTCTCTAATGTGCATATATAGCAATTATATTCACTTGGTGATTTTTAATACTTACGGGAAATGTTAATATCAACACACCATGACTTTTTCGCGAGTTTGGAAAAAAATTGTACTTAGTGCCTGTCAAACCTCCAAGCAGACGTTATATTTTAACTATTAGAAAGGAAAATATAAGAACATTCCACAAAGTAAGAAATAAATTACTATATTACAGAAAGACAGATCTCCAAAAAACATTTATATATATTATTAAAAAAAATATTTTTTAGAAGATAATCAACATTAACTTGTTTAAAAATAAATTTTGAATAGAATAGGTATATCCATCATATATAAATACTGGTATTTTATATAATTATTAAATATTATTTTAGGAAATAATATAGTCTTCATTAATAAGAAATATTAAGAAAGTAAAATAAATGTTTGTAAAAATAAAATAAATTTATTTACCTACACCACGAGGTTAATCATTAATTAATCAAAATTTGACATTATTGAAATTAATATATTATCAATTAATTCCCTGACTAACAGTTTTGTATAATTCAAAGAAATTGTTGTATAGGTTGATATATATGTATATTTTTAAAATTACCTTTTTTATTTACATGACAGAACTATTTAGACATACGAAGTTGAGCTTTGGAGCTCCACCAAGCCTTATAATTCTTGTATCAAATCCTTACAATCCAAGATCGTTTGTAAAATCAACAATTCTTCTTCTTATGTCACAAGTAAATTTATCCGTAAATTTTATTGTAAACACGCTACTAATTTAGCCTAAACCAGATATCTACAATTTTATATAAACTCTATAACTATTTATAACCACTAGCATCTCGACTTGCTTCCCATTTTATTCCTGATAACTCTCCGAAGCGTCATAATATAAAAGAATATAGAAGATGGCTCCTGGACCATCTAATATGAAACTATTATACTGCCCATAGTGGCACTACTAGGTAGTTCTTTACAAGTTACTGACGTCTTTTTTACCATTTTCTAAACATTTACTTGATGAACGTAAGGTATACAGTTGTAAATACCAATAAATATTAAATAAATAATGAATGGAGAAGAAGATGATCAGAGATGCAGACAAAGAGTAACACCACATCTAAGTAAAAATAATTTAAACGTGCCAACGTTTTCACCTGCCTTGCAGTAGATCTACTTGCTGTAGATATTGCATACAGTTATAAATATCAATAAAAAAAATTAAAATTATCTTAATGTCATGAACCGACTGCATCTTCTTTTATTATAGTAGCGTTATATGAAAATAAAGTTTTACCTACCTTCAGCACTAGGTAGACACCTATAAAACTATAGACATCTTTTTTACTGTTTTTTTTGTTGTCAAAATAATTTTTTATGAGTAGTAATTTTTTTTTCATTTTTGTATGTGTGTAAAAGATGAAGGTGTGTATTTATGTTTAATAAATATATATAAACATGTATATACATACACTCTAGGGCGTTAGAGGATAAAATAGAAGCAACCAGCGAGGAGAGATGAGTTCGGGGGCGTAGCTGGGCAAGTTGCAATGACCGTTCAAGGCCAGACCTTCCATTGAGAACGAAACAGGTTCTACCACCTCAGGAATTCACACATTACACTCAATCGGTTTAGTGCTTCAGTGTCTATAAATATATCCTTTTATTGGCCATTAATAATTATACTGCACTAATTGGACTTTCATTTGGACCATGAAAACTATAATACTATTGTGGTTCCTATCTTATATGATCAATCTTTCAAAATGTATACTGTTAATGTCTGGAAAAAACCAAATTTCTCCCTGACGGAAAAACAATAGATCATGGACATATATATTTATAATCTTCGGCTCTTCCCAATTTACATCAATTAAAATTATCAAATTATTTAAATTAATGATTATTCGAAATAAACTATGCTGAGGGAAAATAGGGGTTTCAAATCAGAGCTCCTAAACAGTAGGTTCTAGCGACAAATGTTACATAACAAAAAATATTCTCCATTATATTTCTGATCAGAAAACTTTCGAAAAATGTTCGATCCGAGCAACGACAACAATAGTGGAAACATAGCATGTAAATAACTTGTGAAGAACTTGTAGCACTTCAATAAAATCTACACTCAAAGATCTCTAGGCCATCTTCTTTTCAGACGCCTCGGAGGATTATCGGGAATGGAGTAGGAAGCAAGTTGGTAAACTAGTGGATTGGAGTGGTTATGGAGCTTACTATGAATGGATAGGTATCTGGTTTGGGCTAAATCAGCAACATACGGAACATTGAGATCTTTATGGATAAGTTTATTGGCGATAAAGTAAGGAGCATTGAGCACGATTTTTGATTTTGGAAGATTGGATACGAGATGAATTGGATGGTTTAGTAGAGCCCCAAAGCTCAACTCCGCAGTCTAAATAGGTCTAATCACAGTCATGTAAATAAGTCTTTTGTAATTAATTGGTAGCTTTAAACGTTTGTCTAGTAAATGTTGAAGTAGTCTGTAATAGTCAAAATTAAATTGTTTTGTTGTAGTTTAACTAATTCTTTAGAGCGTAAAACATCTAGGACATCAACGCTCAATACTCTTACCAAAAATCAGTCATAGTACATCCATAAATATCTGTCTTTATATATATTTCAAGTATTGAAAAAAATCACTAAATCCACATTGTCATTCCCCAATCTCACAGTGATGTTTCTCGGGATTTCAAAGTTAAGTTTTTGAAGGTAGAAAGGGCATTTCTTCTTTTGTTCTTCCAATTCTCTTGTATTGTATTGCAGTATTGACATCTTGGTAAGGTGAATATTTGTCAGTATTGAATGTCCGATTCGTTGCTGGGTCAGTACTACTTCTCTGAAGTTCCTACTATTTGAGGCCAAATAGTACAGGATCAGTAAAGGAACATACCAACAGTCAAGGAATTGAGGTCAATATTACATCTCTCTTGTACATCTCTTACCTACATGTTCTTAAGGTTACCTGGAGGACTGCATTGCCATGCAACTTGCCATATATTTATATCCTCTTGTAAGGGATGCGCTTACTCTAAAAGGTGTTTATATTGCAATTTTTTAAGCTATTTCCTACTATTAGTAAATAATAATAACGGAATAACAATGATGTTCTTTTTAATCGATACTTAAATAAATAATTGATAATGTGTGTCTTAAAATGCTGATGATATGCTTTGAATAGCTCTAGATGGAATTACACTGTTTGGTGCAACATGAAACTTGAAACGGGAAAATAGAGCAGAAGTAAACAGGGGAACCCTTAAGGCGTCCGGTGGCCTTTGATCTCTAAAATTACCAAAAGCCCTCATAAGCCATGTTCCTGGTTTTATCAACTACCTTGAGAAATAGTCAGATCTAACACTTTTTTCCTTAATGTTATTAAATAATGAGAATACACTAGCAGCTACTAAGTAATCTTCTAAGTTATCTTCATAGTGTTTAAGTCAACTAACATTACTTCAGCAAACATATTCGTAAATCTGATCTTTTAAGTCAAATATAAATGGAACGAATTTAAAAGTGTAAATAATAATAAGTTAAAAAATTAACCGTTAAGTCAAATACATAAATCTCGAGAACTATAACCGATAATCCTATTTATCGTTTATTAACGACTATCATCGAAATTATCAAGATCTTCAGCGAACTGTTTTTTTGTTTGTATTTTTATTATCCATTTCATTAAATTTTAATTGATTATTAAATATTAATTTTCATCAATTCATTTAAAAAAAAAAGATACATCTAGAAAATGTGATGGCAATTTTTATAATAACATGGCAATGCTTGTAAGCAACTATCCACTGGTAGTTCAATAAGAGTTCTATATTAGAAGGTCCCGAGGCTATATTCTTTTCATACACCTATCAGCCTCAGATCAAATTTATCTAGAAGTACTACTGATCTACTCAAGTGGCATGAAGTGTTTAAAGGTACTGAGTGTCATATGGCGTGTAGATGGCCATATGTAAGGTAAAAAAGAGAAGTAGATAGGTCCTACACGATTTGTCCAACAGGTATCCAACTTCTTCCACACCCACAATACAGTCAAGACCATACTTCGTCAGATTTCTATTTGTTTCTATTCACGGCCGATAAAAAAAAAGAAATACATTTTAAGTAGTCGAAGCATCGGTTCAGGAATTTTTTGGTATCAATGAATTGGAATGAGATCCGGTAACAAGCTGAAAGATAGGAAATGGTATATACCACAATAGATTATATTTTGAATATTAATTTTATGCTAATAAAAGTATAGTTGACTGTTATGATGAGTGGAGAAGAAGATGATCAGGGATGCAGTCAAAGAGGAACACCACGTCTAAGAAGAAATTCTTTAATACGTGCCAACGTTTCGACCTGCCTTGCAGGTCTTCTTCAGGGCCACCGAACCACACTTGAGAGGAGAAGGACGATGACTGATGAGTTAACTGTTAACTATTACAATAACGTGACAAAACTTGAAAAGAACTACTCATCAGTAGCACTTTAATAAAAATTCTACACTAGCAGGTCTCTGGGCCATCTTCTTTTCAGACATCTCGGAGGATTATCAGGAATGGTGTGGAAAGCAAGTTGAGAAATTAGGGGATTCGAGTGTTTATGGAGCTTACTAAGAAAATATAGGTATCTGGTTTGGACTAAATCAGCAGCATATGGAACATTAAGATCTTTATGAATAAGTTTATTGGTGACAAAGTAAGGTGCATTGTGGATTTTTCGAAGGATCTTGGATTGTATCGATTGGATACGACATGAATTGGATGGTTTAGTGGAGCCACAAAGCTCAACTCCGTACGTCCAAATAGGTCTAATCACAGTCATGTAAATGGGTCTTTTGTAATTAATTAGGATCTTTGAACGTTTGTCTAGTAAATGTTGAAGTAGTCTGTAACGACGAGCTGTTTCTTGTCGTTTTAGACTATTATGTGGATTCCATATAATTTTAAATAGGAAATATCAGTTATAACAGTTAAAATAAGGATTCTATGTTAGTCACATTCGATGTTATTTTTCGAAGTATTAGGAAATTATAATCAGATGCCACTGAAGAACAGACATATCCTGGGTTAACAAAAAGTTTAAAAATAAAAAAAAATAATCCAACAAATAAATCGAAGTCAACTATTTTATAATATATTGAATAATTTGTTAATAATTAATAACCTTCTATTAATGGCACAATATTTACGGCTAACAAAAGATGTTACGGCACAGACATAATATGAATGTGAAGGACACAGTACACGTGTAGACAACAGGAAAAAATATACCATCAAAGATAAGTTGCCTCCCTTACTTGGAAACTGGAGAATCGGAAACACGTCACCGTTTGATCAAACAACCACCTCCAGGAAACTGTATAACGTCACGAGTAGCGGTGGTCTTCGATTAAGATCACGAACTTGTTGATATTTTTGCAAAATATTGTTATTTATTGTTATTTAAAATATGAAAAATAAAAAACAACTAAAATTATTTCATTAATGTTAAAAACATTCACTGAATAGCTATGTAAACTGATCTATATGAGTAACCATGTAAATGAGGAAAAAACATCAAACAGTTTATATTTAGACATTTTCAAGGTTTTGTTACTCACAAGTTTATTTAGCGATTTACTGATCCGACCATAAAGTGATTACTAATCATCTACTAAATTCGCACAAAGAAATACCTGAGTTAATTAACGATACTATCAGTAAATTTAATATGTACTTATGATCAGAGATAGAAATAAAACAATCTTAATGTAAGGGGTCAATTTTTTTTGATTATTTAAACGGAACGCATACCATAAGGGATGTGGAAATGTCAATTGATTACATCTCTGTGTCAATTAAAATTGTATTATTTTTTTGTTATAGCTATTAATTTGTTATAGTGCTTGAATCATTCATACGAACGTTAGATAAAACAAAAGGATAATATCAAAGAAATTATGATAAAACCTCCCAATTTATTTAATATATTTCAACAGATTAAGCCAAAAATGTTTTATGAAGCATTATTGAAAATAATTACAATAAAGCAGTTATGCCTAAAACTATTTATTACATTCACAAAAACATGAATATAACAATGACATAAGCTTAGGAATTACATTCAATTTTCAGGTTTTTTTAAGAATGAATTTTTTCTTATAATTCTATCCCGATAATTCACCGAGCGCGTCTGAAAAGAAGATAGCCAAGAGACCTTCTTATTTAGATTTTTTTCTTTTGAATTGCTACTAGAGAGTGGTTCTCCACATGTTATTAATAAGTCATTGTAATAATTTCCTCAAATTTACTTATTGTACATATATGTGAACAGTTGTAAATATCAGTGAATAGTTTAAAAATAAAATAGTATTAGGAGAGAGAGAGTGGAAACACATATACTACTAGTATACTAGTATACTGTTCGAAATATATATGTAGTGTTTATTCCTTCATTTTAATCTCAATGAAAAGGCCTAAAATAAGGGAATAATTAATCTTTCGTTACTTTCTTTTCACTGGAATTCACTTCAAGAGAATAAGGCTGTACTACTCATTTCGTGCTTAACCTTTATTAGAAGAAAACGAATTCAGCAAATTTAAAAAAAAATTTTAAGGGGTTAAAAATAGCGTTACATAAATGTTTTTAGAACCGCGTTTCACATCAAGTTATCTAACTCAAGTCTGTAATCGTTTGGAATGCAGGATAGTATGACAGATGCGCCCGGTGGAGCCATAATTGTTTTAGAAGATTAGATATATAACAGTTTAAAATTAAATTTTATATTTATTTATAGTAATTTTAATTACAATCATGGATTTTAAAATTTCCCTTTTTCCGAATTGTAAAAGCCCTCAATGAAATTCCTTTCGTTTTGTTATTTCATTTCATTGAAGAATGTCATCGAAGAAAACAAAGATACATTGTTAAAGAGTTTTCATTTTTTTAATTACAATAAATTCCAATTTATAAATACCATTACTAAGCAATATATATGCATGTAAGTTCTTAAAAGCAAGACGATTTTATAGTAAACAATTAAATATCGATTTACTGGTGGTTGGGACAATTTATGTTTTAAATTGTTAAATAAGTTCCAAAAGAACATTTCTATTATACCACTTTACAGGTAAACAATCTGAGTTGTTTACTAGAAAAGTTTAATATTTTTCAGATTAATGTCACAGTGAACCATTATCATCTTGTTCACAAAAATATAAAAAATAACAGTAACAATAAATCTAAAAACACAAAAAGATTATAATACTAAAATAATAATAATAATAGAAAAAAATAGAAACAAATTAATACTTATTTATATTTTCGCTCAGCCTTAGAATCCCTGAACCTCCACCCATAAATATCTTTAAAACCCAAAAACATACATAATATATCAACTTATACAGAAATATACTCCGAGGCGAATAAAAAATACACACCGAGAATTATCATAGGAAAGGATTATATATTGTATTGAGAATAAATAGTGCAAAATCATTTATAGACATTTTATAAAAATCTCACAACAAAATACAATGAAAATCATTTAACACTGCTGTCTTCTATGATTAATTAATGGATTTTCCTTAATTTAAATTCATTATAAACTCTATTTTTTATATTAAAAAAATTAGTGTGTTAATAACTATTTTACTTCACAAATTACATCGGTGTTCAACTTGATTGAAAATAGTAGGATACATATTTATGATTGATAAACAAGTTTTTTTTTAGTTATTTAACAATTGCTTTAAAGTACAAACTTTATGGAAATTGAGTTAGCTGATAATATTTAGATTTTACTATTTAAAAAATAAAAAACAAATACATAATAATAAATAAACAATAAATACAAACAGAAGAACATAATAAGTAAATACATTTTTACAAGTCATAATAATTGATATATATATATGTGTATATATATATATATATATATATATATATATATATATACATAAAGACAATAATATCTCTGGTTACAAAAGTTGTAGTAGCAATTACAATAGAATCCAAACCTTTATTTAGTTTATTTAAATGAATGGAATCAATTACTTCTTGCAAGCATTTAAAATATTTAAAAGAAAAAGAAATACGTTGTTTGTCTTTTCTAAGCTATTGTCCAAAATTATAACCTTTCATCTGTTTGAACTATGTATTTTTTAAAATTTTTTTTCGACAGTTGTCATATCTTCGATACTCCAACAGCAGATGTTTCAAGCTATTTTTCGTTTGATTAAATTTTTAAACTATTATTTTTTAAAAATATTTTTAATTGAACGATATTGAAATCTATTAAACTGGATTGATGAACGAGTTAAATGATATTAACTATAACGAAAATTAAATCGATTGTTATATAATGAATGGATTAATAAGTTGTTATTCTATCACTATACTGCATTCATATGGTATTTGCTATTCTGTTGAGAATTGTAGGTCAGAATAAATCATTTGCAAAGTCACCAACAGACAACTCCCTTTCCTGTTAAGAATCTATTTCACGGTGTTGATTTGTGTATAATTTTAGAAACAATGGTCATAATAACAGTAGGGCTTGAGTGGAACACTTTCACTGGAGAGAGCTCGATAGACCAGGTCAGGGACAGAGCGCCTTTCAAAAAGTAGCAGCCTAATAGCCCCTTCGGTACTCTACTGTCTCTCGCTCCTTCTAATAATAGTTTAACCATAATTATAAAAAGTATTACTTTTGTTTACTAATAAAAACGATAAATAATAAAACATTAGATATAAGTAAATTATAATTAATTTATTTGTTGAAATGTGCAACTGTATAACACAATAATATAGTTCTCATAGATAAAGAACTTAGATTATTTTAACTAATAATTGAATTTCATTTGTTTATCGATAAAAATCTTGTATTGAAATATAGAATATAGCATAATTTCTTTAAAGATATTTTCATGCATTGCAAGGTGTTTGAATAGTACATAAAAGCATAATTAGACATCCAATTTGGCAGAAATAATTTTATCGATCCATCTGGTTGAATTTTAATTTCGAACCATAAAAGTAGATGGCAGTTTGGCAAACCTCGTTTCTAGCACTCAAGGCGTTTTAATTACTATTATAGTAAAATTTATTATTATAAACCTTTCGATAACTATGAAGATACTGTAGTTACAATTTGGTACAGTTGGGTTTAATTGTTTTACCATAGCAAACTCTGTTGCAGAATGTCCACATATTAGTCGTTTTTTAAACTGCACTGGGATCCACATGTATTTATAGTTTTTTTTTAAATAATTGATTTAAGTAAATTTTATTATAAATGTCTAGCTCTATATAACACCGGGCCTATGTAACCTCTCTCGAATGGAGTTCGCCACCACCAGTTAGTCGATTATCAAACTTTACTGCGCAACGCATATTTATCTCTTTCATATAGCAGTATAATTGAAAATATTTAAATTTTATTATTGCTAAACTTTTCCATGAACTATAAAGATGGTTTGGTTAAAATTTGGTACAGATTGATTCAGTAGTTTTCGAAGTTAGTGGTCACAAACGAAAAATGGCTTGTCCTTTTATATATAATAGTATAGATATAGATATGATGTATGCTTATAAATATAAAATGATGTTCTGTTAGTTTATATGTTGGGTAAACCAGAGAGCTATTGACATCCTTAAGCAATATAATTACTATAATTATAAAAAGAATAGTTCAATGAAGTTGAAGTTTACGGTCACTTTTCCTTAATTACTATACTTCAAGCTAAACAAGAAAGTTCTCACCAAACATTATTACTGAAATATATTTTACAAGATAGTGGCAATAACTAATGTAATATCAATTATTGACACCGTAAGGATATTTTTTAAAATAAGGACTAAATTGAAAGTACTTTAACACAGCAATGTTATAGATTTTAAAAGTAATTTTATAAAATTTATTTTTGGTTATTTTTTTTCTACATTAGTGTGTAAAGAACTAACTAAGGTGTCAATAACTGTCTGGTATTTAAAGCACTCTTATTGCAATCTGTTTCAAGTTTCTATTTCTCTGGTAGAACCACTCAAAATGGCTTTATTTTGCAGAAAATATATTTCTATTATTCAAGGTTAGAAATTATTTTAAAATCAGGATTATATTTTCAGTTACATGCTAGCTAATATAATGCCGTTAGAACAAAGTTTTTTTTGTGATTTTTTTTCTTTCTGAGGAAATTCCTCCATTGATTTTAAAAATCTATACATTTTTTTTTAATGACCGCTATTATATATTTCCTTAAATTAATTAACCCGCAACCTATATTTCCTGGGTTCATTCCTTTATCAGGTCATTCATCACAATCGCCCATCCTACATTTATAATCTTTTGAAATTTAAGTCTTCCGTCTATCCCCAATTCACAACAAGATCACTCTCCTCTGACCTATACTTGCCATTCCATCGAACAACTTTATACCAACATTCCTTCCTAGCCCGATCCCAACCCTCTGGAACACTCTCCTTCCTGAAATAAGATATGCTCCTTCAAGACACACATGCCTGTCAATATGAATAATAATTAACATTTCATTTGGTCAAATTGAATTAATTTGATACCGGTGAATATATTTATAAGTTGATCAATTTTCTTCTATATAATAATAATAATAATCCTCTATTTGTTCCACAATGGTACATAATCATTTCTTTTATAAAAATTCAAATTTATTTTTACTCTAATTGTTATTTTCCCTATACAAAGAAATATTCACTTCACATACTATCTATTAACATGACAATTCATATGTGTATGGGTATATAAGTGAATATGTGCAGTGTATATAAATATATATCGTGGTATCTGTAAATATATTCTTCATTCAATGTACATATAGATATAGTTTATTTTCTGTATATATCTTTTCTTATTTTTCTCATAGTTATTTTTTTTTTAAATTTCATTTCTCCTTCTTATGTTATTATAATTACAGAAGTTCTTTATACAATTATTTACAATTAACTGTATTTATTTGTCTCATGTTTCTCATATACCTTTATATGAAATTATGCAAGCCATACCATTGTACTACTTTGTGATACAATTTTGTTATTCTTAGGGGACAATAAGTCCCAGAATAAAGATTAATTTTTGATTTCATTTTCATTATATAGATTACAGTTAAAAGTAAAGAGATGTAGAAAATTGGGGGAAAAATGCGAAGAGACAGGGGCCAAGAGCGAGTAGAAAGCCTCAACTCTGACCTTTCTCAGATGGAGGGCAGTGCTCGAGCTGCTTTATATTCCGCAGTCACACCTCGGCCGACCTCCGGTGGGTATCCTCTCTTCTCGAAAAATAGAATGAAAATCCACCCTCTTCTATTGAAGTGAAACAGAGCTGAAAATACCAGTTCTAGGACGAAATAAAAGAAAAAAATATTCAACTCCTATCCTCAGGATAAGCCGCATTGTAAATTTATCAAAAAATATTTTTTCATTATCTTAATCCACCTTCAACAAACTTCTTCACATTTATCATGTATTGTTTAATTTATTTATGTATTCTAATTATTTTCATTACTGACCATAATTTTATAACCGAGGCCTCGGAAACCTTCCATTTTTTTACTTCGCTCTAGTATGTAAAATTATTTTTTTTCACTTAAAATTCAATTTCCGAACTAGATATTAGGCAATCTTTGTACGAGAATTTTTCCGTAGTATTGCACGTACAATGATTGCCTAGTCTCTGGAGGCTGGTAAGGACAGTCCTATATCAAACGAATGGTCTTTAAAAATTTCTCATGAAGAAGGGTTCGTTAATTTCAGGTTTTGCCGGTAACACATACAATATAATAATTCTTCAATTATACCTTTTTTTAGCTGGACCACTGTTGACTGGACTATTTTACTGATCTGTATATTAATATGATATGATATCAAATTTGTAAATAGTATGAATAATTATTATATATTAAAACCTTACAATATTAGTATTAAGTATTCAGATATTAAGCAGGAAACTCAATTAGGGTATAGCCTCTACTGACCTACTTTGTCATCTGTCGGCAAGCTGAAGTAAGAGGAAAGAGGTTTATGGAATCCCTGGACGAAGTTTATCAAAGGATTCAAAATTCAAGAGAAGAGATTCGAAGGTTAGAAGGAAGGGGTGAACCCCTATTTACGATGAACCCGAGAAATAAGAAGAGGTCTTGTGATGGAGGAAGTAGATGCCGTAGCATTGACGACATAGGAAAGTTTTTATTTAATTTTGATACAATCATTTTTATTTGTTGTTCTTGTGCTATAAACTTACTCCCTTTGCAATACTTATTATTAAATTTATTATTTATTTGTGTCCTAACTTCTACAAATTTCTTCACAATGATAATTTATATTTATAATAAAATATCAGATGGCTAAATCGCTTATATATTCACATAAACAGACCTTATTTTTACCAGGTCTACAAAATAGAAAAAAACAACATAAAAATTCAAAAAATTAAAGTATACAATCGGATGTAGCGTCTTGAAAGTAGTTTATAGTTTTACAAATAAAAATTCTTTCAAAATAACGTTTTTTAAAAATTAAAATGCGCATTTTTTCATTCGGAAGAAAAAAGCTAAAAAAAAAACAAAAACAGAATATTTTTTCGGTGTAGCTTCACATATTAGAGATGGTAACGTTAATATTCAAATTTAGCACCTCAAAAAAACATAAAACCAACCCAGAAAAAAATAGTATATTTTTTTCACGTTGCATCACAAGTTACCGGAATATTTTTTTTTTAAGTTTTATATCTCGATAACTATTTAACACAAACAAATGTTTAGCTATTCCAAATAGCAGTAAATTTAACTTTCTGCGAGAAAGATGAGAATACATTTCTCTGTAAAACTGAGAAGAAAAATGCAAGAAAAAAGGAAGAAAAATCAATAATAAGAAAATTTGTCTAGACGGTCCTTGAGACCTAGAACTTGGGATTTTTCGGCCAAAATTTGAAAAATATTTAGACAAAATGGAGATATTACAGTTTTTATGGGGAAAAACGTGATTTCCATAAAAAAGGCTTTGATTTATCGAATATCTGAAATGGATTGGAATAGAAAGATGAGATTTGCGGCATTTAGCTACATTTTTGATCTAGTTTAACCCAATTTTTTACACTAAGAGATACTCACCCTGTATAAATATACAACATACTAAATTGTCATTAAGTTATGACCTTTTGTTAGATTTTTCCCTTCCTTCTGCTCACTAGGCTATTTTGCTTTATCTAATATGGCAATTTTAGATTATAGATTATATTTATAAACAAGTCACTAACGTGACGTGGCTATTTGATTAACTCTCAATGTTTAAATTGAGTTCTGAGCAATGCAATGATCTAGCACATTTTGTTTCAGTATCAATTGCTGGCCTTGGTATACTAATTTTAGGTTGAGGTGAAAACTTTAGGAGCGGAAATACGTAAGGTCTGTCAAAAACCCTATCAGTAAGACTCCTGCGGACAGAGAATTAAAAAAAAATAAAATAAAATAAAATTTTCATGAAAATAGAATTTTAAAAAATACAGAAAATAATATTTAATGTTTCGTCAAATGCATAGTTTACAATCAACTATTAGACACATTTACTTTTTGGGCTCTTTTGAAAAAGAAAAAACTTAAAGCATTTATAGTAAAAGCAATAAGACATTATTATAATCAATATATTTTACATTATATATTATTTAGTCATTATATATTATAGACATTATTATGGTTTCAAGGTCAATTAAAACATGTATGGGATATTATGGATAAGTTTCTATATGGCACTATAAGGAGTATTAAGGATTTTGGATTGTAAGGAAGAATGGGAAAATGAGTCTAAGTATTGTCATATAAATAAGTATTTTTAATTTATTTAGAGCTCTGAACGCTTGCCTAGTGAACTTAGGAATTTTCGGATTACACATCTACATCATAACTATATAGTATACAGTTGAAAATATCAATAAATAATAATAATAACAAATTTAAGTCATATTAAAAGGAGAAAATGCAAGAGCAAAATTATCAAAACCAAACATAAAGCTGGTTAAAAATAAGGTAATAAAAAGGATTAAATAAAATAATAATAATAACATGAAGTAACAAGTTTCGCAATTTTTTTTTTCGAACTTAAACCTTTTTCAAGGCTATATCTTTGAAGGTAATATAAAATATCGTAAACATGTAAAAACTGGCCATAAATTAACTAAATGCATAAAAGAACTGGCCATATTATCATATATTTACATTTTGTACAACTATTGGTTCATTCTACAAGTATCATCAAGAGAGATGTTATTTACAGAACGGAATGCACGATATCAATACATGACGGAAATAGCAATTCCTTGAAAATGGAAGATTTAGAGAACAATTCCAAGAATCACTTGAAATAAGCATAAGAACATACGGTTTCCGATTGATAACATATATTTTTGTTGATTGTTTTTACAAAGTCTCTCAGAGTTGTTAAATATTTACCATAATTTTTAGAAATGAAAAGTAATTCTCTGAAGAACCAACAACTTATAATAGATGTGTCAAGTGCCACATGATCAAATTTATAATATAAAAGCTTTATAAATAATTGAGACGGGATAAATAAGTTCGGAGGACACAACAGTAAACAGTCGATAAGATCTAAAAAATCATAAGTACAATCTTAAAAAAAACAACAAAAAAAAGTATTATAAAATTTCATTTCGGGCCATTTATGTTAAAAATAAGAAACGAAATTCTTAACCTTTTGATAAGGTTCCCAGTGAATCATCAGTCAAAAATTAATCTTTATAAAAAATCAACTTGGAAAATAAAACTTGCAAGGTGACCTTACAGAAGCAGATTTTGATCCAATTTTTTCTGCAATATATATGTATATCAAAAATCCTATCAAAAAATAAAACTTCCCAGCAAAAATATTATTACCAGTTACATAATCAATCACATGAACCCGATTCGTTTAAAGAGTAACTAAATATTATATAAATACAAATATATATGTATGTGTATATATTTTTTTTTGTTTTCGTACAATGGACCCATGGAGTTGAGAAAAAAAATAAAACGTGTAAAAAAACATATTTTATAATTTATTTTACGTCTCCAGTTTGTGCAATGATATCAACATGTTTGTTGTCGATCTGACATCATTTTTTGTATAAATTAAAGTCTATAAGGCTAGTTTAATCGACGATTTGAAAAACATTTATTACTTATTCGTACAAAAAAACAATATTTTAAAATTTACACTTGCTACTTAATATAAAATAAAATTTATAGACAATTTTATTTTTACTCAGCTCCCAGTGCAAAATAGACAAAAAGAAAAAAGATTTAGCTGAACAAATTTAATTACAATTCTTTTCGGTCCGATCAGAAAGTCTCCTGGTATGACTCACTATACTTGTTTAAAAAGACTAAAATAGACCATTGCTACAGAAAATGACGGGATAACTAAATAAGACTTCACACTAAAAAAATAATTATTTTCAGTAAAACATTAAGAGACTTCCGATATAAAACCTCCTTGACGCACTTTGTTATATGAGTAACGAAACATTATGCAAAGACTGTTCCGTGTGTTTTTCACTCAAGATATCAAATTTAAATATCTTATTTAAAATCTCTTTACCAACTCTATAGAAAAAACAGCAAATTCAAAAACAAAAAGGAATTCGAGAAGTCTGATACATTCAAGGTGACCAGACGTCCCATTTCTGGGTGACGTATCTCGTTGTCCTGACCAACTGTCTCGGGATAGCCGTCGGTCACTGGTGTGCTCTTTTATTATAAAATACTTTACTGTGCTTTATAACCGTTAATAATAGATCTCGCTCTATGAAAACAATACCGATAGTGTCAAGACTGAGTTTCAGGAAGGAACATAAACACATGATATTTTTAGGAAGCTGCATTAAAGTATTAAAAGTAAACATAATTGCTAAACTTATGCATATATTTTATTTATTATTTTTTTATAAATATAATAGTTTCTTCTTTTTTAATTTCAGTTATTTTTAACAACCTTATATAAAATATTTTCGGATTAACCTATTGAAACATGGTAATGCAGTAATACCTTCTCCTGGTTTCCCGGTTTAACTCAAAGAAGGATTTAAGGGGCTGGTTGAGAAATTTCTTGGGATAAAATCATTTCTGAGTTCAAGTTAGTTTGCATAGAAGTGCTGGAATCACTCATGCATGATGTACCAATTACACATTTAGTCATAGGATTAGCGACACGTTTGGATACAAAATCAAAAATTAAAAAAAAAAAATCAGGCTATTAAATGTCAATATTTAACAACTGGAATGACGCTACACCTAACAAATTATTTTTAATCCAGCGCTGAATGCGTAGGAAATAAGTGGCTCAGAGTCGGTGACCTATAAAATAGAACCATTTGAACCTGCATCCTATTGCACTTGTAATCCAATAAATTTCACCTTGTACAAGGTATGGTGCCCCGTTGACCTAATTATAGCTCCATTGTAATATCAAACCTAATGAACTGGCCTTAGCTATAAATTAGATTTTATTCGAAAATAAGTGTCTGATTTCCGATAGAAAGTTTAAATAACGTGCGTAGGGCAGTAATGAGTGTTGTGTCTATTTTCTCTAATCAACAAGTTCTAATTAGAGAAAATAAGAAAAATAATGAAAACTTATTACATGCATATATTACCCTGCAGACTACCTTCATTACAAGTCATCTGCACTATCATAACATTAGTTCGCTTTTACTATGATCACCTTTTAACTTTATTCCGTACAAAGTTGATACATAGGACCACATTGGCGGTTTTATAATCAGATGAACGTTTGCTCAAGAACAGGAAAAAAGAAGAATAAACCATCAGAATAGGCAGACAATAATACATTTTTATTACACTACTATAGTGTGTCTAATACTTTCTTAGGGGACAAAATGTCCAAGAAAAAAAAATTATATTTATTTTTGCATTTTCATTTTTTGGATGGCGTGGAAGATGTACTTACGGCAGTTGGGAGTAAAAAAAATGGAGGGCTATTGCTGGCGATAGACCAGATATGATAAGGCCTTTGTCCTTGGAGGGCAGTAGTGGCAAATGTAATAATGATAATATTAATTAAGCCCATTTGGGAAAATTCTAGATGCCTAAAAAGGCAAGGAAGGGGAAGAACAAAGAGCCCCATCTGGACCTCCGAATCTTCTCGTAACCATCGTAAAATCCTCAAATCTCCTTATGTCACACAGAAACTTATCCATAACGATCTAAATATCCCATATGTTTGAATTGGCCCTAAAAAATGTCTATCTTTTCATAGTAAAATCTGTAACCAATTCTTTCTTCCAACACGAAACCCGATAACTCCCTGAGGAGTCTAAACCCTAGATGGTCTAGAGACCTTCTATTGTAAAACGTTCAGAGGAGTGTTAATACTATGCTAAATGATGGTTCGTTATTTATCATTTTCCACACTTTTTTTTTAACTGTTTAATGATATTTAAAACTCTATACATTATATACAAGTAAATTTTCGGAAAATGGTTATGAAATGTCAATAACTTGTAAAGAACTAATCACAAGCAGCATTTCAATAAAAGTCCTACATTGGGAGGTCTCTTGGTATCTTATTTTCAGAAGCCTCGGAGGGTTATTTGGAATCGAGGGGGAAGCAAGTTGGGAAACTAGTGAATTCGGGTGGATATGAAGTTCCTCGTGGAAAGACAGATATCTGGTTTTAATATTAATTACAATGACTAAATACCCGCTCGAATCCACTAGCCTCGCAACTTGCTATTCACTACATTGCCGATAACCCTCAGAGACGTCCGAAAAGAAGATGAACAAGGGACTTTCTAATGAAGAACATTTATTGAAATGCTACTAATGAGTAGTTATTTACAAGTTATTGACATGTCATTGTAATCATTTTACCACAAATTTACTTATTGTGTATATTGTATATAGTTGTTATAAATTAAGTATAAAAAAAGAAATATCATTAGATATAGTTTAGATAGTTTTAAAATCAACAGGTGGTCGAGATTATAATCGTGATCCCATTGGTCCCTTCTGTCAAATTAATATGCAAATAGTAGGTTTGGATGACTACACAGACGATTAGCCTATGGGTAGCGAACTGAACCATAGGTTTTTTAAAAAATATATATTTTTTCTAATACTTTAATAATGGCTCGGTAATCATGCTTCGGGGACTGATAGGATCGAAACTAACAACTGTTGAGTGCGCCATAAATTCAGAAGCCAGTCGTGAGTGCAATTACAATGACGACAGGCAATTAGGGGAAGATGATATCATGGCCTTCATCAGGACCAGAAATATTTCATAAATCAATTCGGAGGTGACTAGCAGAGATGAGGCTGGCACACCTCCCTGAATCATCTCAGTCCTTGGCGAGGCGCATTATCTTGAGCTGGAGGAGCAACTAATATCTCACATCTAATCCATTATTCTTTGATGTAAACAAAACGAACTAAAAAAATTTATTCGTGTCTTATTGTCCCACAGAGGATTCAAAGGGTCGACTTTGAAATGGTACACATTCAGGAATAGACGGAATTTTTAACAAATGAGTGATGGATTATGGTATTGACTAAACACACCAAACTAAAATTATTTATTTTCTGATTTTATATATTTATTGACCACAGATAAACGTTTCCACTGGTAATACTCACCAACAACCCATTACAGCTGATAGATCACGGACTAGGTTGAAACAACTATCAAATTTAAATGAGCAAGAATTTATAAGAATAGGGCCCCAGAACCTAGGAAAAATTGTGACAAATTCTTCGTTAGAAGGTCCCTTGGTCATCTTCTTTTCAGGCGCGTCGAAGGTTTATCAAAAAATGAGTGGGAAGCAAGACTTGTGGATTCGAATGGATATGAAGCTCATGGAAAGAAAGGTTTTTAGACCAATTAAACAACATATTGGATATGCAGACTATTATGGATAAGTACATGAGTGACTTAATAAGAAGTATTGAGAGTCTTACAAATGACTATAATTATAGAAAGAATCGTTCAATAAAGCTGAAATTTGCAGTAATTTTACCTTAATTATTATACTTTAAGCTAAACAAGAAAGTTCACACCAAGCATTATTCATGGAATGTATTTTACAAGATAGTGACAATAACTAATGCAAAACCAGTTTTTGACACCCTAAAGATATGTTTTAAAATACGGACAGAATTGAAAGTACTTTAACACAGTTGAGTTGTAGGATTTAAATATAATGTTATGATTTTTTTTTTTTAGGCTTAGTAATTTTTTTTCTAATTTTTGAGTTTGAGTGTCAGTAACTATCTGGGGTGTCAATAACTTTCTGGTTTACTCTACTATTAGCAATTAAAAGTTAATATTTCAGGATTTATAAAACATATTAAAAATGTTATTAAAACATGTTAAACATGGTTAATGGACTGAAAAATTCTGATTTATTGAAGAATGAAATCAAAACGAACAAGTAAAAATCAGGCGAAATTAGGATAAAAATTATTTTTTTTATAATATATTATAAAATAAAATAAAAAACCTGTACCACTGTACTGGAAGTCGGGGGTCACCTGTAGTGTAGAGGTTAGCATAGCAGCCTACTAAACCCAAGATCGCGGGTTCGCAGCCGGCAGATGACCTTAGGATTTTTTAAAGGGAGTAAAAAATCCTTAGCTATGCCGTCCTTCGGAAGGGGCGTAAAATGGGGGTCCCGAGCCTGTGAAATGTCAGGTACTCGTTAAGATCCCTATCCTAATTATACCTTTGTAGTCAAGTGTCTTATGCATTACCCCGCCTCTGTGAAATAACTGTAAATAAATGTTCCTTTTTTCAGCAAGTAGTTTGCCGATACTTATCTAAGCACCAAGATTTTAAAAAATACAACCAGACAAAACTTCTATGTTAAGACATAAGGCAATATTATACTGCTTTATGAAAGATATTCATTTGTTTTTTCAAGAGTATTCTTAAAAACTTGATTTTTTAATTAGTAGGTGTTTTTCACTTGTAACACGATTACGTGTTACGATAGATTCGAGGCTGTAACAGTAAGGCGTTCTGAATTAATTATTTCAATACATATGCATATAATATTTTTGCGAGAGTCATGGATTCTAGGCTGAAATTGCATAGTTTTGCCGACAAAATTTAGTTCAATAAGATTATATCTTTAGGGTAGGTAATTAGCATTGAAAGAAAAAGTCGTGTCCACCTGAATGGATTTAGAGCATTGTTTCAATAACTTGTAGTTGGTATTCATTAGGAAAGTCCTTAATCTTATTTATTTATTTTAAACCTAAAATATTCGTTATCAGTCTTCTTTGAGGTTTTTGAAGTATTGTTCCTGTAAGTTGGACGCCTCATAGAAATCATTATTTTCAGCAAATGATACAATAAAAAGAGATTTACCAGAGAGTGATCCAACATCCTTATCTAAATATAATTAATATAAACGCTATCCCACCAAAAGGGGTCATAAAGACTGTCCGAGGAATCCCAAAGGTTCGAAGACTGCAACTAGAACCAACTAGACCAGTCCTTGAACCCGACCATGGCCCCTCGCTAGCCTGCTCCGTGGCCAGTCGCCATGCCAGGCGTCGGCCAATGACCAGAATAGATGGCGGCTGTAGCACCTACAAGGCCTTTGTCTCCCAACATTTTTCCGATTATTAATATTTTGTTGCAGGTGACAACTTAAAAAGGGAATCAATGATACTGAGATATCTGCAAACTCGCATTGGTACAAAATGCACATCAATCAACGCATAAAAGTTTCTTGACAAACGATCATCAAAATTATGCATTTAAAAAAAAAAAAAAGTAATAGAAATTTACAACTGTATATATGATAAAAAAAAATATATCTTGTAAATGAAACGATAATACTCATAGTAACAGGTCGATTGCTACATTTAAATTAAAGTTCTACATTAGAAGCTTCAGAGGCCTTCTTCTTTTAAGACACATCTTTTAAGACGGAGAGTTATATGGAATAAAATGGAATACAACTGGAAAAGCAAGTCAAAATACTAGCGAACTTAAATGGTTATGGAGTTAACTTTGAAAGGATAGATTTCTGGTTTGTACTAAGTAAGCCAAAAATGGTACATTAAGATCTTTATAGATAAAATTGTAAAAAAGTAAGGAGCATTGTGGATTTTTGAAGGGTTTTGAATTGTAAGGATTGGATAGGACATAAATTGAAAGCATTTAAGGTACGCATGATGGTATAGAAGGATCAATACAATTAGGATTGATGAATTAATTGCCACTTCTATTGGAATTATTTTATTAAAAACTAGTTTCGAACGCTAAACATTCATCTTCAGTTCTAAAACATACAAAATTTTCAACACTTCAGCACTATGTTACGTGGATTATATACACTAAAGCATTCTATGATTTATGAACTATTAGAAATAATAAAATCGTTTAAAACCGATCCAGTTTTTTGTTTAAATGGCCAGATAAACATTTCCTATAGTCCTTTAAATTTGTTTCCAAAAGGAATCGAAAAATCCAACAAATCATAGGGGAAATCAATAGGTGAACCCCAAAAATTTGACCTACCTGTTGATATATTTCAAACATCTGTTAGATCTCTTTAGGTGAGTACCAATATTTGATGTCTTGTCTTACATTTTTGAAAGCTTTAGTATATATTATCCATGTAACATAGTGCTAAAGTGTTGAAAATTGAAGATGAATGTTTAGCGTTTGAAACTAGTTTTCTAATAGAATAATTCCAATAGAAGTGGCAATCATTCATCAATCCTAATTAATTGGAAGGGTTTTTAGAGCCCAAAGCTCAGCTCCCTTTGTCCAAATAGGTATAATTACTGCCATGTAAATAAGTCTTTTGTAAGTAATCGAGACATTTGCCAAGTAAATGTTGAAGTTGTCAATAACGACGAGCAGTTTCCAGTCGTTTTAGTCTTGTAGATTCCAAGTAAGACGTTGGTCTAAATTGAGTCCTAGGCATCGGGTCTGTTCAACAGGAATTGATAGCATATTATAAAAGATACTAATGGTAAAGGTTATATTATGAGATTTGTTTGGATTTATTTAAATTCTTTAATTTCGACTCCATTCTGAAGTTTTATGATATGATATTAAATATTTTGGGAGGTAATGAAAGAATCGTTATTTACAGATAACAAAAAAGTTTTAACAGCGTACCTGGTGAGGAAGGTGAAAAGTTATGAATGAGTATAAAATTACGATCAGGCCTATTTAGACACATTTTACCAATAAATTATCAAATTGATGCTAACGCCTTCCAAAAATAACTAAATTATTATTGATCCTCATTATTTTGGAAATGAAATTACGGATATAGACCATAATGTCCTCTATATTTCAGATGTAATCCAGAACAGAATGCCAATGTTTCCATTATATTCCTTCACCACCCCCCTCCACCCACACCTACCCACTAGTTCCTAACCTGGCTTCCCAATCGATTTCCGATAACTCGATGTATCATCTGATATAAAATAACAGGGAACGAACTAAAGCCACTTTTATGTCATATTAATTTGATTATATTTTCTTCTCCTCATTTGAATTCCTAAAATAAATCTCACTTGATTTGGGTGCTTTTACAAATTTTCTTCTTGGTCATTGAAGTGCAGAGACCCTGAGAGACACAGCATGTAATATCATTGAAACTGCATCCAAATATACAATCGGAAAATCATTTAATACAAAATACTTACTACTAATTGAACTGACCAACTTTAACCGAATCAGATTTTTAAAAAATCATGAGACAACAACCAACCGATACAGTAACAATAAAATTTGAGAGTTATGTAATAGATAAATGATGAAACGATTGTTGTTTTTAAAAATTGATTTATCGAGTTAATAACCTGAGCTTTTATTTACTTAAAATTATAATAGTAGTCATTAGAGGAAGGTTTTATAATAATTTTTTTTAAAAATTTAATGATTCGGATATTATATTTTTTAATGACTAAACGGATACCTTACACATGGACAATTTTGATATTGAAAAAATATTTATAATTGTAGAAACAGGTTACCGGTAAATTTAAATAATACACAGTTAATTTTATATCAAACAAACATACCTCTGTAACAACTCCAATTAGTTTACTAATCCAAAAAGTATTCATTTTTGGATTTTTGAATTTTCATATTCGCAATAACTTTAATTTATTTGTTTATTTGTTTAAAAAAAAACCAAGGCCTTAATTTATATTTTTGGTGTATAATCCTAGACCTTAATTAAAGATGTTAATTACATTTGTGGATGGAAAGGTTGACGAAGGACAGATACACAATGAATGATATTTGACAGTCAAATATTTGTATAGGGCCGTCATTGGAGGTGTCAACGGAGGCCAAGACTTGGTTTGACACGGTCGCCGCTAATAGCATCAAGGTAAAATAAATTTTAAATTTCAATGAATTCACTTTTAGACCACATTAGCCTATGTTAATTCGGCGATTTGCTCAATCGATTAGCTAAAGAGGTAATTATCTTCTTGAATTGTATTGGGTGCGATAATGAGTGGAAAAATTCATCATTAGGACATCAGATGAGTCTGGAAAAAATGATCAATTCTCTCATTTTCGAATAAAATATTCTTGGTTATTAAAAGAGCAGTAACCCTGTTGGAAGGGACTTTATTTATTACTGTACACACAATACTTAAAGGTATATAATCTACACGTAATATTTTTTCTTTTAATTTTGATTGTTATTTTATATATACTTACATAGTACATGTGTTGTAAGTTAAAAAAATACATAAATTAAGAAGAAGAAGTTATACAATATGAAATATCTGAATTTTAAACATGTTAAAGGTATTTCAAATTAATATTTTTAATTTTGGAAATGGAATTTTTTAAAAAATTTTTTAGGTTTTGCATGTTGCTCATCAAACACTGTCCATCTTTTTAAATATACTTTTGATATATTTTTTAATAAAAGCAGTAAAGTCGAAAACCAAAGTATGGAATACTGTTTCCAAGAACTCTGCCAAAAATTCTGAAAAGGGTCATCTGACCCGTCATGGTGGTTTTAATAAAACTGATCAATAAAAAAAACCACATACACAAACATATCAGTAACAGTTCAAGAAATTGAAACATCAACGAGGTTTTGAGACTGACTGCCAATATCCTTCACACGTGTCAATAATATTATTGCCACCACAATATATTGACGTGCCTTATTGGTTATTATTATATTATTGGCATCAATATAACTCCTTACACGTTCAATGTATTGATCAGTATACAATATATTGGCACAATAATATTGACCGTGTAAGGTAAGCTTTAATGATATATATATATATATATTTTTTTTCTTGTTTTCCTTCTTACAGTAATCCTGGTTTAAATATCTATACATGCCCCTTGCAATTATCATATTAAATGTATCTAACATGTTTAGTATTTTATAAAATATGTAAAATTTAGAAATAATTTAAACTTAAATTTTTATGATGAATTTTGAATAGGTACAATAACTATACAAAACATAAGTGTATTGGATTAAGGGTCACAGTGGGAATATAGGAAACAAACTAGCAGACGAGTTGGCTAAGGCTGCTTCGAGAAAAAGTTCCCATCCAATTATATCTGACAAAATCCCTATATCCTATATAAAGAGGAGCATTTTGGCTGATTTGATAAACGTTTGGAACCTGCAATGGCAAAAAACTACAAAAGGACGATCTCTACACAACTTTATTCCAGATATCACACTTACTAACTACGACAAAATTAAAAGTACACATCACAAAGTGACCCAATTCTTCACCGAACACTTATGTTATAGCAATGAAATCAATTATTTTTTGTATTTTGTTATTATCATCATGAAATAACATACTAGTGTTTACATCATACTTATCTAAAGTCTCCAAGCTCAATAATATATTATTCATTTATATTTTCTTATTAATAATAAAATATAATAATTAATTTATTATATTATACCCTGTGTATCTATTTATCATTTAGTTTACTAAATTAGTTTATCCTTAAAGATAAATTGATATTTAATTACAACGGATTGAAGGGAGAAGGAGCAAGGATGTGGGACTGGGTTATATTGGAGGCAGTGAGTGAACTGCTATCAGTCAAGGTCCTGGAACTGGGCCAAGGTGCCGCCGATGGCCCACTGACTAAAGATCGATTCCACTATAATCGACCTTTTTCCACTCAGTCTTGGAAATTCGGCTCTCCATCCATTACAGAATTGTCAATATTCCCTACTCCAAACTACAGCCACACGGGATAGTTACATCGCCCTTCACCACTTTAAGCTCAAGTAATTGCATTGTCTAGGAATGACCATGAATAAAAACTATGTGTGTTACAAACATGTTTTTTTTTGTAAAATAAAAAACATAAAAGTATAATACAATTAATTGCAAGACATATTTCCTTCAGAAAATGAACTGCAATCAGTACAGTCATTTATGGAAACTATTGTGCAATTCGTTCTATTTTAAAATTAATTTTTTTTTTTTTTTTTTTTTTTTTTTTAATTCCGTGTAATAGTGTAATCATGTATTGTATCACAACTAAATGACAGAAATTGAGACATGATGTATTGGAATGTCAAGAAATTAGTTCAGATTTTTGTACAAAGTAGCATATCCCGCCAGCTCTCATAGGTGATTCTCAAACTACAGGCAAAATTCTAGCTACCAAAATTCTAAATTTTAATGTTGATAAATCTTGCTGCAAACATTTGAAACTTCCTGGAGGCTAACTTTGAGGATTATAGGTGGTGCAGCAACACAAGAATCACTTTACTTTTTATTTTTTTTAATTTCAGTTTATAATTTTAACCCATGACAATGTGAATGCCAACCAATGTGAATTTACCCCCACACCTATCTGACTTTATACATGGCAATGGGAAAAAGGGATCTTTGTAGTTTAAGTTTCCATAGTAAAAACCAAATAAAACATGAAACATTCCTGCTTCTGAACGAATATCAGTCTCTACGTCTAACGTTAAAGCATTTTTTCATCACATAATTTAAATAATCTCACTGCATGTATCACATCAATTCACTTTCAATATCAATATAACACTCAATTTCGGCCACAGTATTCCTAAAAATATATAAAAATCAATTTTTTAACATCGTCGTGGTATCTTAACATTTGTATGGAATATAATATAATAAGGTTAAAAATATTACCGCCGAAACACTATTCATTTATTTCGCATTTTCTCGGGAATATATTATGAGGGCCTTAGCATACTATCAAAACGCATGAGGCCCGTTAAATTTTTGGTTTAACTGATTTATAGTGGACATTATCTATCTATCTAGCGGACATGACAATGTGAACAATGAATGTACTTACAGTCAGAGGTATTTATACTGGGATATTCCGACGAATAATGATTGCCTGGTTACGAACTGATGCGACCACGAGGAGCAGCTACCTGCCACTGCAAATGAAATCTCAGAAATTCCAAATATTCCTTCCGATTAAGTTTTTATCATTTTTATAGTAATGGCACGCCAATGTTAAAAAGTCACAGGAACCAAAATAAAATAACTCGGGGACTGGTTACTTGGCAATTATAATACTGAAACATTTTCACTTTCTTCCACCATTGTACTTTAATATTACTACCCATTAGTTGAGTTAGTTTCGCCCTATTAAGTAATAATTATTTACATAATTGTAAATCCAAGCATAGGGACAAGCCACGACAATGTGAATCGACGTAGAATAACCTGAAAATGTAACCCTAAAATTCCAAATAAATTTAATTAATATCATTAATTCACATAACATAAATCCATTTGGAAACGATATTTTTAACGGTTTACTTCATTAAATTTAATGGGTGAGTAGCACAAATTTGCCTGTAATTTGGGAATCAGCCTCATATGTATATGTATTTATATAGCATTTATGTAGCTTGCAATCCATGTAGCTTAAAATCCATTGCTTGTAATTAATATGTATTAATTCCTAAATGATATTTTCAAGCACAGCAGAGGAATGCATCATCAGTGCTTACAACAAAAGGCCTATGAATCAAATTTTTAAACGCAATACCATAAAGCAAAGGATCGGTATTTTGATTTAGTAATAATTTTAATGCGGCATAAATAAGTTTATTGATACTTCCTGATTGGATTTAATTTCTAAACATAAGAGTAGAGCAAACCTTGTTTCTGCCGCTTAGCATTGTACAAACATTTTTCCCCTCGACCAATTGTGTGTGTGTGTGTGTGTGTGTGTATATATATATCTTGTTTAGTAAGGTTCTTGAGATTCAGTCAATAAATAAAAACAACTATTTTGGCGACGTTTTGAGACTAGATTGTTCTCATAATCATGCCCTGCAGTGAAAAAACAGAAATATTGCAGGTGGATATGGTATCGACTACTGAATTATAACAAATCTAGTACATGATAACAACAATAACAAAATAACAATTCTAGTCCTGTATTTTCACTGTAGAGCATGAATATGAGAACAATATAGTCTCGAAACGTTGCCAAAATAGTTGTTTTTATTTATTGACTGAACCTCAAGAACCTTACTAAATATTTAATGGTAACAGTCAAGAAATTTATATCCATATATATATATATATATATATATATATATATTAAATTTTTATTGCACATAGCATCGTTCTTGTTTTTTTCAAAGGATAAATTAGTTAATTAGCAGTTCTGAATTTATCCAGCCGAGTGCTTGCAATAATTAAAAGTTTATCAACAATTCAGAAATTAATTACAGCTTGGCAGACCTTTATCTGTAATCTATCTACTCGTTAAGTAAAATCCATTGCTCATTCTTTTCTTTGCGGAATGACCACGGCTGAGCGATCCCGATCGGTTTGAAAGCCGGGAATAGTACTTTCTAAATTAGGTCCTAATCCAGTAAATGGCTTGGATGGGCACTCAGTAAAATCCAAGAGTGGCCGAACGAACGAGACCTGACTTGATCCAATTACCCCGAAGGCTGCACACCACCCGCGGCCCCACTCTGACCCTGGCCTGCTAAGCGCCTTGACTGATAACTGGCTATTGACTCGACCCAATACTCCTCTTATTGTTATTGTCTGCGGGTCTCTGTCTCCCTTGGAATAATAACACCGTCATATCATTATATAATTCAAGGCGGGGAATATCAAGTGTCTAGTTTAATACAAATATTTGTAATTACCAATTATTCCAGTTGCAAAACAGCATATTTCTATTTTTACTATGGATTAATTTAATTTATAAGAAATAAGATAGGACAGATATTTTTATACTTTATGTAAAGTAAACCGTGTTTATTTTTTACAATTAAAAATTCTTATTAATTATGATTTAGGTTTTATTTTATTTTAATTTTTTTTTTTTTTAATAGTTTCTTTTAGTAGTAGAATATATTTATATAGAATATATTTTGATAAAAAAAAATACATCACACTCTATGCATATTTAATTTTATATTACATTGTTCATGGAGTTATTTATAGTAATTCAAAATAGTAAATTATTATTCTTACTATCAGCTTTATAAGTTTATTTGAATGTTTGCTGATTATATAAGTTGTCAGATGTTATGCAACCTAAATCTTACTATGTCGATCAAAGCTTTGATTAGCTTCTTATATATTTCTAGTTGATTTCTTAATGTATTCTGATAAATAAGCACGTTTTCCGCTCCTATGTTACTTGTTTCCGAAAGTAGGTTAGCGATGTATAGAGGAAGGCATTTTTTCTTTTTTTGTCTATTTATCGAAATTCACAACTCTATACAAATAAAATAAAAATATATGTATTTAGTAAATGAGATAAAATGTCAATTGCTTATAAATAACTACCTGTTGGTAGCACTTCGATAGATCCTATATTAGAAGGTCCCAAAGCCATCTTCTTTTTAGACACCTCGGTGGGTTACTGGGAATAGAATTGGAAGCGAGTTAAGATACTAGTGGATTTAAATGGTTATAGAGTTTATATAAAATGGTAGATATCTGGTTTGGGTTAAATTAGAAACGTATTTTAAGGAGAAATTAACTTTTGACACAATAAAAAGAATCGTAGATTTTACAAAGGACATTGAATTGTAAGGATTTGATACAAGAATTAGAAGGCTTAGTGGAGCTCCAAAGCTCAACTTCGTATATCTAAATAGTTGTAACTACTGTCAAGTAAATGATAAAGATAATTTAAAAAAAATATATATAGAACTATTCAACAATTTTTTTGAAATATGGGAGATTTATTCATAGAATTAATTAATAATATCTCAATTTTCTTTCGTGATTAATTGGAAGGTTCGAACATTTTTTGTGTAAATGCTGAAGGAGTCGACATTATTTTTTTAATTTATAATTCTCTTTTACTATCGTAAAGATTTTATTTCAATTTTTTAAAATTTTATTTATTTACAGTTGTAATTGTATATCATACTCTATGCATTGTGCATAACACCTGAATTATTATTCTTTTTATTATTAGAACTATAATTTTATTTAGATAAGTGTTAATTTGATGAGTTATCAGATATTATGCAACCTCAACTGTAACGCTCTAAGTTCCAATTAGTTTCTTATTCATTTCTCGTTGATGTTTGATAAATAAGCTAATTCGTAAATAAGTAATAAGTTAGCTAATAAGTAATTCGCTCCTGTATTACTTGTTTCCAGAAGTAGGTTAGAGAGGAGTTGTGAAGCCACCTTACACCAATTTTTCAATTTTTCTTTTAGAAATAAATCTGTTGTTATTGAACATATATTATAATCTGCCTCACTCAAGGGCAAAAAAAAAAAAAAAAAAAAAAAAAAAAAATTGGTTGGTAATGAACTCAATCATACAATATTTACATTGGAAATCTATAACGGTAGAAGATACGTAAATCACTAGGCTGTAATCCAAAAAACGATCCTTATTAGTAGAAGTAAAATGTTTGATTAACGTCCTGGCTGTGTACGAATATAGATAAAAAATAAAATAAAATAATAATTAATCTCATACATTTATCATGAAAGGATAGGCATCTGGTTCGTGCTAAGACATCAACATTTGGCACATCAAGATCATGATTTGAATAATAAAAGTGAATTTTTTGTGTTCATTGTGTACTTTTTTTTTGTAATTATCTCAGAAATTATTTAATTTATTTTGTTTTCTATTAGACTCGACACGAAAAAACAATATAATGGAGCAACAACCAACTCCGCCAAGTGTTTTTAATACATTTTGTGGAAATTACCAACTATTTAATTTTTCCAATCTTAGTATAGTTAAGACTATTTCATTAACTTGTTTCGTCACTTTGCTTGAACTTCATTTACTATTAATTTATTTTTCATTTACTTTATCATCTTAATATTTTTTTTAGCCCTGATGATGGTCATCAATGTTGAAATATCAACACAATAGAATAATGGTTTGTTATTCAAAATGTCTAATGATTATTGATATGAAAATAAAATTACGATTTTTACAACCATTCAAGCAGTATGCCTTTGAGGTGTGGAGCATTTATGTAAACAAAAAAATATTGATGAGGTATAGTTGACTGTTAAGTATTTAGAGAAGTAGATAGTTGGGATATGCAGTCATAAAGATACACAGCAATTAAAAAATAAGTTTTTTAATTTGTAATGCCCACAAATTAAAATAAGGGCATTACAAATTAAAAAAATTATTTTTTAATTACTGTGTATCTTTATAACTGCACACCCCAACAATCTACTTCTCTAAACAAAAAAAGAAAAAAATTGCAGCATCTTCTCATGCGAATGCAGGATTCTTCAGATTTTGTAGAGTTGCATGTAGAAGTAAATTTATGATCTATCGCAAATAAAATAAATTAAAAAAAAAAACATAATGTTGAGAATAATTAGTAGTGAAAACTATTGTTAGCTGAGAAGCCTCCCCCTCCCTGTTACTACCCGGAGCCATCCCAGCTAGGGTAGCCCTTCACCTTGATATAAAGAAATCAGGGACAGATCCTACTTTCACTGGGCTGCTTTGTTTCGGCGTCTGGGGAAATTTCGGGTCAGCATCCGCCTAGATCTACGATAGAGCACCGCTCACTTTGTAGAACAGAGGGTGGGGGAGGGTGTCGGGCTACAGGAGAGAGCTCTAGCTAGATATCTTCATTAATAGTGATCTCGGGTATAATATTTCACAAGGCAGAAGAGAGGGAAAGTCTTTCCGAACGCTAGTGTCTCGACCTCCCAAGAGCGGATGAGGCCTACATATCATGTTGTTCAGGTGTTGCATCGAGATAAATATATTGTATTTTTCTATCTATTTATTGAAATTTAGAACTGTATACAATATAATACAAATACATCAAGTAGATGTGATGATTATGCTAAAAATAATAGATCAATTGCTTGTAAAAAAAAACAATTGGTACTATAATAGAAGGGCCCAAAGCCATCTTCTTTCCAGACCAATCGGAGAGTTACTTGGAATATAATTGGAAGCGAGTTGAAATACTAGTGGATTTAAATGGTTATAGAATTTATATAAAATGGTAGATATCTGGTTTAGGCTAAATTAGCAACATATTTACATTAAGATTTTTGAGGATAATTTAACTTTTGACATAATAAAAAGAATCGAGAATTTTGAATTGTAAGGATTTGATACACGAATTAAAAGGCTTAGTGGGCCTCCAAAGCTCAACTCCGTATAAATAGTTGTAACTACCACCATGGAAATATATATATATATATATATATATATATATATATATATATATAACTATTCAACAAATTCTCTGGATATGGCGCATATTGCGCCATATCCAGGTTATAGAAGGTCCCAAATGAAATTATAAGAAATCAGGTAGGAGCTAAAACCAACATTCTCAATAACATCAGTGAAAGAAGATTGCTATGGTTTGGACATGTCATGAGAATGAATGAGACACGATGGCCCCTTCGAGCACTTAAATACTGTCCTGAGAAGAGAAGAAGACGCGGAAGGCCTCGGAAACAGTGGATAGAAGAGGTCAGAGAAGAAATGGCGGCTAGAGGGCTGACTGAGGAAGACAGTTTTGACAGGAGATATTGGAAGAGGCGTATTGGGGACCGGGATGTGATATTTTCGCATAATCCTGAAAAAAAAAAAAAAAAAAAAAAAAAAAAAAAAAAAAAAATTCTCTGAAATATGGGAGCTTTATTCATAGAATTAATTAATAATATTTAAATTTTCTTTCGTAATTAATCGGAAGGGTTGAACGTTTGTTGTGTATTTTTTAATGTATAATTCTTTGTAACTATCGTAAAGATTTTATTTCAATTTTTTTTAATTTTATTTTTTTACTCTGCCTATCGTAATAGAATCGAGTATTAGTAATTGTATTTAAAATTGTATATCATACTCCATGCACTGTGTATAAAACCTGAATTGATGTATTCAATTCTTTGTTAAATTGTTTATGGTTTTATTGATAGTAATTCAAAATGGTATAGTTTTGTTTTATTATTATTGGTAGCACTTATAAAGTTCTATAAAATAAAGGTTCTATATTAGAAGGTCTCGAGACCATCTTCATTTCTGGCGCCTCGGAGTGTTATCTGGGGAAGATCTGGAATAGAATATGAAACAAGTTGTAACTAATGGATTTGAATGGTTATGAAGTTTGCTATGAAAGGATTGGTATCAGGTTTGGACTAAATCAACAACATATAGTACATTCAAATCTTCATGGATAAGTTTGTTAGTGAAATAATAAGGTGAATTGAGTATTTTTCGAAGGGTTTTGGATTGTATGGATTAGAAAGGAGACGAATTGGATGGTTTAGTGGAGCTCCAAAGTCCTACTCCGTATGTCTAAATACAGCTAATTACAGTCATGTAAATGGGTTTTGATCGAAAATTTTGAACCTTTGTCTAATAAATATTGAAGTAGACCAAAACGAGCAGCTTCTTGTCGATTTACTCATGTAAGTGGGCTCCAAGTAAGAAAGACGTAGGTCCAGAAAGTAAGATAAATTTAAGATTTATTATTTATTCAAGATTTGGGAAAGCAAAGTTTCCGCTAAAATATGCACTTTAAGTTGGTATTCTCGCCTGTAATATTTGAGATTACTTATGTAGTCGTAATAAGAGATAAACGAAATGTAGAAGCATAGCTTTGCAGAATCGATACAATGATCTATGGTTCTCAGTCTTAAAGGTTGGAACCGGTATGGATTAACTTGAGCGTTTGAATCGAACCTATTCTAGTCGGTGAGGAGGGACAGACTGACAAAAAGAAAAGGAGGAGAGGCCGAAATAAAAGGAGTTTCTAAGCCTTGAGCTGTTTCAAGGTAGTCTTCCCACGTGGAGGACACGTGGGTACTTAGGGAGGCGGGCAAGACCCAGAAACACGAACAAAGCTTCAGATTTCGTAAAAAAATTATGTAGTCAGTCAAGAACAGTTTCCCACAATTACAGTGAAAGTTTCAGAGAAAGAAGATAATGTCCGAAAGCCAATTCTAACGCGAATGCTATTGGCTTTCCATTATAAGAAAAATTGTCATCTACATATAATAAATTAAATAAACTAAAATATTAATAAATATATTATATATACATAAATGGAATAAAGTACGTGCTAAAATACGATAATCTACTTTCCCATTCTAGCGGATTTGATTCACAAAACTTAAAATAAAAAAATATACTTAATATTTTATTTTATCAATCGGATTTTTCAAACCCATTATTCCATCAGATCCAAAAGTCAATAAAGAACGAACAGTGAATGATTCTGTAAAAAATAAGATTTGGTATCATATATTTTAAAAATATAAACCGTATATCGATATTTGTCAAAAAACTGTTGAAAATTGTGTCCCGACAAATTCTGGGTTTTGTACAAGAAAGTAATAATTTCTAAAGTACATAAACTGAAAAGAGCTAAATAAATATAAATTACTAAAAGAAAAAAACATGTTTGTACAAGGAGGTGATGTCAAAAATCACGCTCAACCGCCAGGTTACCCACTTTGTAGAGGCTGGGTGTGCCCCAGGAGGGTCTGCAGAACCTGAACGGTCTAAGAAACAGAAACTACATTTTCTACCTTTAGCCGGGATAGAACATGAGCTATACCGTTCCCAAGAACAAAAAATACATACATAAAATATTAACACCACGTCTAAGTATAAATAATTTAATACGTGCCAACGTTTCGACCTGCCTTGCAGATCTTCTTCAGGGCCACCGAACCACACTAGTGAGGAGACGAACGATGTCTGATCACATAAAATATTATAGATCAGCCTTGAAACACATTTACGGAATCAGCCATGAATTTTGGACATGAAAAGTGTTTTAAGTTTATAAATGAGGTATTGTAATGCTGCAAGGTTTGTTTGTGACATTTTATACTTATAAAAACTTACCACCGACCTAAGGAATGCTATGGTATCTGTTCACAATTTCTGGGTTCTCCGTGTTGGTTTGTTCCACCAACCAAAACCATTCACTAGCCTCCCCATGATGTAGTTCCCCAAACTACTTCCAAACCTCCCCTATGATACATCTTCCAACAATAGCAATATCTGTCAGAGGAGCCTTGAATACTCATTGACTAAGATGTGAGTTGACAAGTCTATTCCTGGAGCTCTCATTAACTCCTGCCGAGGAGGAGCGATGGTATTTCCGACTCGCCCTGACTCATCTTATTAGCCATACCGAGGCCAGTCCAAGGGCAGACTCTGGTCGTCTTTTTCCTTTGTTTTCATCATCCCTGGTGTTCTTTTAATCGTCTTTTTTTCCGTTCGAGAATCAGTTTTGCACATTTTTTAGTTGTCAAAAGAAAAAAAGAAATGGATGTTGCTCCTCAAGGAGAAGCGCCTTAATGAAGCATTTGTGAATATATGTATTGACCTGAGGTACAGATAACGCCTCTGAACGTTACTTAAGCATTGTCTATACTTTTAGTATTTTTGTTTTTTAAATTGAATACTTGAATTTCCAACTTGATTCTATTTCCAAAACGGGAAAAAAAAAAAAAAAAAAAAAAAAAAAAAAAAAAAAACCTTAGTAATGCTTAACTAGTGAAAAAAGTTCTTTGAGCTATAAAACATTAAAAATATTTTAATAAAATTTATTTGTTCTTTGGTTATGACAATAAAAAGGGGAAAAATACAAGAAACAATATGTCTGAAATATGTTGTAACAACCAATGTCTAAAAAACTGGAAATGGACTCGAAAAGAGTGCAGAGGCACAACACAACTAACCATGGATTGATTGACTCGTGTCGGAAAAGCCTTTTATTACGGACGCGGCTCAATAATCCTACATTGGGGAGGAAGTATGTCAGTTCAACGTGGATACTTACCACAGCACCTTATTTTTAAAATTTAGCCGAAAAAAGTAAATAGATTTTCCTTACAATTTATTGATTATAGCTATATAAATCTTTCCGCTATGGATTTGTATTAAGTTTAGAACAGATTCTAAAGCTGAAATTTATAATTCTCCTGCTGACACATATAATTTTTTAATTGTTCCAGTATAACTGATTCTTTTCTGATCGTCAAGAATCGGATACCCCGTCCTTTGCTCTATCAGTCTATCTATCAGCTCTGTGGACGCAACAACTGGCACACTTATAACGGAAGGTTTTTCATTTTTTAATTTAAATTGGTCATATAAAGGGATTTTGACAACTTCGACACTAACATGACTATCTAAAAATAAAAAGTGCTTATTTTAATAACTGTTATAAGGCATATTTGCACTTTATGTTCTTACTTACTTCCATGTCTGTTCAATCCGCGGTGGGTTTAGCCTCCTCAAGATGGTTTCTCCATTCAGCTCCGTCTGGAGCTTCCAGTCTCAAATACGTCCGAATCACCAGAAGACCGTCCTTCCTAGCTTATCTGTCTATTTTTGTGCAGTGCAATCCTTAGACTAGTGCTCTTCGGGGTTTCGACTTGATGGACTTGTTATAATATTTACAGAATTATAGGTTCAACCGTTAAATTCTTACCGCATTCAATTCCTCCATGCCAAAATCCTCATTGCTTAGAAGATAGCCATGATTATCGTCTAATATAGAACTTTCAATGGAGAACATTTAATTTAACTTACTTAATAGATTAATATAAAAATAAATAAAGAATTTTTCATCATATTAATTTTTAAAATCCTTCTTTTCAAATATTCTATAGTAACTTGGTTAGACCCTTTGGTTAGTAAAAATAATATCCAAGCAACAATTAAATATTTAAATGATTAATTTCAATAATGCTAAATATGACATCCAATTTATTCACACGTGCTTCTCAACTGTCCTTCATTTATGAGAAATCTGTAAATGATGGCACGTTTCCATTATATGTTAAATTGACACTGACCATGAGCTTCGTTTACCTTGACCCTCAGGAATCGCCCAACACCATGCAACGGGTGCATTCTTCGCGACTAGTTTTGTCGCAAAAGGAAAACGAAATAGAAAAAGGCATTGGCTGAAATTCACTTCAACGCAGATTATGATACCTGGAATAAACGGTACTATTCATTACTGTTGATTATTTCACCAAATGAAAAGCTATAAAAATAGTTAAGCCTATTTGAAGCATTTAAAAATCTAAATTACATTTAGCTTACACCTTCCATTCCATTCCTTTAAATTCCGAACCTTCTCCGTTCAAACCACAAGTTCCAGATCAAATTAAAAAAATTTCAAAATGACCAAGCGTTTCATTAGATTCATTGGAGCCCGAAAAACAAAATTGACCGGTACCCCTCTGCAAATAGAATTTGAGAAGGAGATCTGCAAGAATAGACTTCATATACAAAATTAAGACCTTTTATAGGCGTAAGATATGTTTTCGAGGAGTTGTAGCCTCAGAAATAAGAGGTTGAGGAGTATACGTATGTAAACAAACGTTGCATTTTTAAGATGATTATAATACCTATTCTGTAGTCTGAAGTATTGAAGAATTTCGATAGTGGAAATTAAAGATAAATTTCTACAAATCACGGCTTAAGTTATTAACTGAAAACTGTCGAACGAATACTTTACCTTGGATCTTGGATTTATATTGGATTGCTTCATCTTTGAGACGTGTCTTGAACAGAGACTCATATGTAACTTTCAAACGCAACAGAAAATACAAGAAGCTTCCTGTAGATTTCGACTACTCGCACTTTTACTCGTCAAATGTATTGTTAAGTAGGTTTATATTACAAACAATCAACAACGGCATCAACTTTTCCATTTAAATTAACAAGGTTCTTGGGTCAGGATTTGTGATGGACGAATCATTTGCAGATTCTTCCAAATGTGCCTCAAAAAATAGTTCCATTTGTTTTGCGAAACCCGTTAGAGGATACAGCAAGCTGTTTCGAAGGGAGCAGCTTTATAAATACGTTTTAAGTGCAGCTCCAATCGGTGTAATACCCAAAAACACATTTACTAAAAGCTGTATCCAATGGTTCTTATCGCAACATTGAGGTCTTCCGCATAGGTCTTACGAATTTTAATAAGGTGTATGCAGGCCATTTATTCTTTGCTCACTTTCATGAGGAATGGGAATCACCTTTCACAAGCCCCCAGCCCCACGTAGTTAGACCATCAGATAAACGCTATCACACAGAACCGATCGTCAGCAGTAATATCTGCTTAGAATTTTTTTTTTTACTCTTTTTGGCAAGTACTCTTACCATTTATATATTCTTTGTAATGTTACGATAAAAATATTATTATAAGCTTTTATATGCTTTGTATGTTCAGTTTTATTCTAAATAGAGCTTTTTTAAACAGCTTACTGTCGATTTAGCAACATATTTATTACATAAATTTTTTTTGATAAGGAGGTATCAAGTGGTATACGACTTTATCACTAAAACTAAACTTATTGTACCAAACAGTAGTTCGTGTTAGAAGGCGGTGCTAATACGAAACTTAATAAATGGAATTAATAGTTAAACACCATACACACCTATTTAGCTGCAAGTAAAACAACAAAATTACGCATTAATTGCTTTAGCAAACATTAAAATCGCCTTTTAAAAAAACAAATAGTTCATGATTTCGATATAGTACCAAAGTATCGAAACTTAAATGTCGGTTTTACGGTTGTTTTTAAATACTTCAGGAACCATTAAATTTAGAAAAACATACTTAGGGTAAACCAGACAGTTATTGACACCCCACACAGTTACTAAAAAAAAATCATAAAATTCCTTTTAAACCCTAAAATTCTGCCTGTATTTTAAAATATATCCATACGGTGTCAATAACCGATTTCACATTATCTATTGTCACTTTATGGTAAAATACATTCCAGGAATAATGCTTGATGTGAACATTCTCAGTTAGCTTAAAGTATAGAAACTAAGGAAAAATGACTGAACATTTCAATTTTATTGGACTAATCTTTCTATAATTTTAGTATGAATATTTCCAAATATTTCCTTAAACGTGTCCAATAACTGTCTGGTTCACCCTAAAATAGATATAAAATGTTTGAAATTTCTAATAAGAAATATCACATTTACTTTTCATAATCAGAGAGATAGATGATGAAAACCGAGTAGAAATGTCAGTATACAATAAATCTGAAGATTTTCAGGCTATCAATATGCTCATCTTGAAAATTGCAAATTGAAAAGCTCTCCTTCAATAAAAATAATTATGAAATATTTTACGTTATTAAGTGACCAATCGCATTAACCAACCTCTCTTAATTCCCAACTCACAGAAATAAAGTAATATAAGTAATTTACTATCCTGTGTACAACTTCACATGCGGCGTCCCTCAAGAGTCTGTGATGTCTCTAGTATTGTTCTCAATATACACGGCTGAAACTGTTAGAGCTAGGTACAGAAGAGCGACTGTGGCGGCCTACGCCGATGATAATGCTATATATAGTAGTTCATTAAACGTCACGAAGGCTCTACGGCAGGCGGAGGAGTTTTGTAATGAAATCACGCAAAAATTGGAAGGATTAAATATTGCAGTCAACCCCAAGAAGACTGAGTGCATTATCTTCTCCTTCCAGAAAAATAAGCGTCCTCTTCCTAAAACCTGTAAGGTAGCAGGAATCGCTAAGAGGTCAGCGGGCAGTATAGTGTTTCTGGGTGTCACTCTAGACAGGCACCTTACACTTTCAAGCCACTACAACCGAAAATTTAAGTTGGTGAGAACAAAGTCATACAGGTTAAATGACCTGCTAAGCACACCAAACCTCTCGCTCCGCCTCAAACTAATGATTTATAAATGTTTGCTGAGACCGGCTCTCCTTTATGGAGCTCCGATGTTGGCAAACATATCACAATCGACATCAAAAAGACTCCAACAGTTTCAGAACGGGGTATTGAGACAAATCGTTCGACAAACAACTTTACAAAGGACTAAACCTGACATAATACACAAAACACTAGACTTACCAAAGGTGACAGAATATATTACAAGGAGGCATATCAAATTCTTTGATAGCCTCAAATACTCGACTAACCCACTATTCAACACATTAACGCCAACTGAAAAGCCACAGAGGTGGCAAAATTACGTCAAAACACTTAGACTTGACTGAATGACTCAACAGACCCTCTTTCCCAAACACCTAGTGAGCCCCATCACTAGTTCAAGATCTATTGTATTGCTGTACCTAATATAATCATAATTTTTGTACTTTAAACAAAACTCCCTTAAAATGCACCAAGTGCAGTAAAAGGGATGGATTTAAATGTTTGTGATTGTATTATAAATCAAAAAAAATAAAAGGGGATTAGAAAAAAAAAAAAAGTGTACAACTTTCAAAAGACTAATTTGATCAGGATAGTTTTTAATCGACGTAACGACTCGGTTACAGTGACCTTCAGTAACAACAAATAAGAGCACGGCAATTATATATATTTAAAAAAAAAATAAACTATTTGCCTGTTCGAAGGATACAAACAAAACTACATTACGCCTTTGTATCTATTCAAGGGCTAGTGACAGATGTCGGCTGGACCTTGGCGACTTTCAACCCAACGTTCAAGGTTTGTTAATACCGTTAAAAATATTTTCATTATAACGAATAATTGCAGCTAATAATTTAATTGGTTATTGCTTTATTTTATTTATAAGAAAAAATTAATACTTAATTCCTGTAAGTTATTTCACTTTGGATTTAGTGTAAAATAGGATAAAAACACGAATTTCCTATTATGTTGCAAACAGGTGAAGTAGTGAGACAGCCATATTTCCTGGCATTATAATAACACTTATGTAAATCGGGAAACAATTTTTTTTATACAAAGGAATTCTTAGGAAGTTTGAATAACATAGTAGATTAAAACTATTCCTAGATATTTCATGGTCACACCAACAGTAACCGCTTTGCAATGTGTTTCATTTGTGAGTCGATAGTATAAGATAAACCTGACGGGGAATTTTTTATCAAAACACTTTGGATGCAAAGGAAACTGAAACTTCTTTCATTTGTAACTTAAATTTGTTAAACAATTTATTTGACATTTTGCGTACTAAATTTAAACTTTTACTTAATTTGAAAGAAAAATAAATAGCATGAAAAAATATATACAAATATCTATTTATTTATTGTATTAATAATACGTAACGGCATCTCGAAAAATGATTAGATAGGACTTTATATATATATATATATATATATATATATATATATATATATATATATATATATATATATATATATCAAATTTCCTTTTTGTCGACCATTAGAAATTTGTTAAACAACTATTTTATAATAATTGGGTAATAGGTTTTATGTAAATTAAATTACAAAAAAAAAAAATTAATAAATTCTTTAGGAGGTGTTTATTTTATTTTCTGTCAAACCATACGTTATATACCAACCACGTGCTTACTAAGTTTATTTTTAAAAAATTAAAAAAACCATCGGCGTAGTTAAACTAAAGATTCAAGGTTCAGGAAAAGAATATCATCATTGAGGTGATAATTAAATCATTAAATATCACAAAAACTTAAAGAGGTTTTTAATATTTTAATATAAGGAAATAACCAACTTCAAATAACTGAATTAAGTACTATCATTAATTTATTTTTCTATAAGTAACATATAGCAAATAAATAAAATGGTTTTAAATTAAAATAATAAACGAACAAGAAAATATTGTTTAGTATAAGTGGAAGTATGATGATCTTTTTTCGTACATAAAGTAAATATAAAATTATATTTTATAAAAATTATTTTTAAAGCGCCATGGTTTTTATAATGTTTTCGATTAGTTTGTTTTGACGTGAGGACAAACACTATTTGTTTCTGAGTTTTTTCTAGTAAACACGCTCGGAGTTCTGTTCTGAAAAGTGGATTATCAACACTGTTTCAAGATGATGGATTTTTTAAAAAAGCAAAATAGGGCCGGTGGCATAGAGACTTCTCAATTCATGCACACATTGATCAAGATCAATTTGTATAGTTTGAATTTTTAAAAATATCACCTTTTAGGAAGACTACTTTTTAAAAAAAAAATATTCCGGAAAAAAAGTAATGTATCGTAATACTAATCAGTGTTAATATACCTTTTTACCGAAAACTTTGTAACAGAGAATTGGTGGATAAGGAAATCATCTAAACAAACCCTACTTGAACGAGAGAGGTTGCATCAACACTCTTGGATGGCTCCGACAATTATTATAATTAATTTATTCCAGTTGTTCTTTCCTCGTCAACCGCATCGAAGTATTTTCAAATAGAGTCTGATCCAAAAGTTTCGATTATGTGCCATCTGGTTTCTCCTCATTATAAAAACTGGAACAAAAGTACCTCACTGGCCGAAAAACAAGGGTAGTTTGTGACAAATATGATTTTTATTTTAATTCTCCTGATTTTATGTATTTTTTCCAGCCATTATATATTTGAAAATAGTGAAATTATCACGAAGTGTACTCAGTTATAATATGCAATAGTTATAATATGTTATGTTCTATAGCTATTAGATTTTAGGCGTGTAATTCCAAAATCAGCTAAGTCCAAAATCCTGATCTTTTTATTTCTCCCAAAAGTAGTTAAATCAGGTATAAAACGGCCATACAATAAATAATCCCCATTCCGAATCCAGTCTGACGTTTACCTTTATCTACCAGCTGTGAAAAACTTTAAAAAACGGACATCTCGTTTTGGAATTCAACGCTTTAATTATTGGATAACCCTTTCCTAGTGCTCTTCCTTTTTTCGGAATTATTGCTATATGGAAGCTAAACCGTCTCTGATTTTTTTTATTTTCTATACATCCTTATTGTTTCGGCAACACGGAGTTTTCCTGGCAAGATGGTGGGGGTGTTAATTGCCTGAATGGCAGTGAAAGAATACCGCCATACGGTACTACATACTACCAAATGTAATACGCCAAGTAGTAATGTAAAACACATCCTGTTAGACCCGGATTCGAAAAAAATTTTCGAAGGATTTTCGAAAAAGGATTCGAAGAATTTTTTTTTTTTTTTTTTTTTTTTTTTTTTGCCCTGTTTGTTATCACTAAGCTATTCCAAGCTCAACCATCTCTAACTGTAATAGAACATAAATTTTATTCTGGGACAAAGTACCTTAAGAATAAGATAAATTATATCTGGCCTAAAGATTTTAAATTAAATATATAAATAGAAAAAAAAAGTAAATAAATGTTTACAATAAATAACGTAATATAAAGAAAAAAAAATCTATACTTATATATAAACACATGCACACATATATAGATACATAAATTATATATACAATCAGCAAGGAAACAATTTATATGCAAGGTTGATTAAACGAAAACTTGCATGAAGATAAATAATATTTGTTGATATATATATATATATATATATATATATATATATATATATATATATATATATATATATATATATATATATAATATATATATATATATATATATAATATAATATAAAAAAAGCATCCATAAAGTTATAGTTGTTTATTTCATGCCAAATCAGCAGCATTAAGGTAATTTTGGATTTTCTATTAGTGTGACTGATATGATTTCTAAATTGTTAAGAGGCATTTTAAGCGTAGCACCAAATGGGTTAATAAGATCGCACAACATTCAGTTAAGGTAAAAATTTCTAAACACGTACAATATTAAGCATACGAATATTATTTATATCTAACATAATCATTCGACGGAATGTAATAAGACAGGTCATAATGTAAAACACATCTAGTCTAGTCAGGATTCTAAATCGGAATCTTTAGTCAATCTGGTTGCTAAGGTAACGACATTTATGCCGAGTGCGTTACCACTAAGCTACGCCAACCCTCTCCTGACTTTAATGCGTTTATAGGTACAAATTTATCCTTAAACCAACAAAATAAAAGGACAAATATTACACAGAGTATGAATAGAACACTCCTCTCTCTTTTCTTCCTTGCCAAAACATGTTATTATTAAACTTTATTTGAAAGAGTTGGCCCATCAATGATAACATTGAAATTATCAGCTGCTAAATAATCAAGCCAAGATGTTCCCTATGAGTTGCTTATAAATATTTACAAGAGTACAAATTCCTGAGAGAGCCAACATTCTAAGAACTGTTATGGAATTCCCCTCCAATCCAAACACAAGAACAGTGCTGCCCTGTTTACCCTACATTACTTCGCCTCCATCGAATAAACACACCCAACGATGAGCAAATGACCTTTAGCAATTTGTTACTATGAGGACTGTATTTAAAAATTCCAAAACATGGGGCTGTGAAATAATAACTAAAATATCTTCATTTCACTCTGGCTAGAGCAGAATTAATATTAGTAATCACATTTGGAAACCTCCCCCCACCTTGCCCAGAGTGGAAGGCGGAGTAGATGAAATGCTAATTCGTAATATTTAATGTTTTGAATAATTATTTCCTTTTGGAAGTTGTTAAAAGTTAATATGACTGAAAAATAACTGTTTTAATATCTTTATAATAATATAATAATATTAATATTTAATATTAACATCTTGTATAAAAGGCAAGTTGTAATGTCAATTGTATAAAAGGATGCCATTGACATTATACAACTTGCCTGCTTATACACGATGAGTATGACCCATATTTAACGGTAGAAATCTTGTATTGAAGTATGAAATTGAGCATTATTTCTTCAAAGATATTTCCACGTGTAGTAATTTTTAACCTGGTACCACTGCGCAGAGTGATTTGAAGTTCTTTAATATTTAGACGCCATATCAAAAAGCAAAGGATCTTTGATATGGTAATAATTTTTGTTGAATTTATTTAAGAAATAATTTTATTGATTTTATCTGGTTTGATTTCAATTTCTATCTATAATAGTATATGTCAGTGTGTCAAACCTGGTTTCTACCATTCGACGAGGTATAATTAAATTTTTATTATTGATAAACTTTCCTAAAACTATGATAATGATGAAGTTAAAATTTGGTACAGAGGGTTCATTAGTTTTACAATTATAAACTACATTGCGGAATGGTGCTAACCGCAATCGGTCGATATTCTTTACTTCATGGTAATCTACATGTCACAGGAGATATTCATATGAAAATAAATAAATTTTTCTATCAGTTTTATATAACACCTTTGTAACCTCTCATGTAGGATGAAAATCAGTAGATTTTATTATTGCTAAACCTTCCTGGAACTATAAAGATGATGTGGTTAAAATTTGGTACAGATTGGTTCAGTAGTTTTCGCGATTAGTGATCACAAAAATGGCTTGTTCTTTTATATAATAGTATATATTTTGGTGTTGACCACTAAACAAGGTTTAAGGACAAAATACAAACTCTTAGATGAATAACTCTTTATGCGATATCTATTAGGTACTTCTGTAACATTCACCTTCACTAAAGTGACTGTTCCTCGAAATTTTCCAAATGCAGTTTTAACTGTTGATTAGGTCTTATATAAAAAAATTGTTTACTATTTGAATCTATCATTTATACCCTTGTAGGCACCAATAAAATAAAAAGCTTTAGGCCTAAAAAATATTACAGTGTCGGTGTCTAATATTTCAAATACTAAAGTAATTAATAAAAATAATAGAAAAATCAATCTACTAATAGACGCTTTTAAAACATAGCCCACATATGTTTCAATAATATAAATACCTAGACATTGCGAACCACTTAGATGACAGGTATTGGCAATAGTCGAGATTCTTGCATTAGAGACGGCACAGCAACCTTGGCCGGCCTTGTGACTGACGCCTTTCGCTCACCTCGTACCGTTGTTCCAGTCTATTGGAATAGTACATTCATATACATAAATACATTAATGTAAAATACCCACTTAGACTAACTGGAGAGGGAATAATTAGTTCACACTATTACGGAAATATGTGAATTATTTAAGTAACTGACCTAAATAGTCTACATAAGTTTAGAAAAACTTATACGTTGTAGATGATGTTATAGTTCAAAGCCTCCGAGCACCATCTAGCATTACCAATAAAGGTCATTCTGTTCTTGGAATGCGTGAACGCAATACAAAATACAATCCCTGTGTTCTATTTGAAAGGGTAAGATCCACGATTTATTGGTTCTAAGAATTGTTTTACAGTAACCAATTCTTAGAAGCAATAAAAGAATTGGTTACGGCTAACGGGATGAATTTCATCTACATCGGACATCTGCTAAAGATGGAGCTGATCGAATGAGGAGGATAGGTCTCAGACTGTCTGCAATCGTTAATGACAATATTTGAAGAGTCTATGTTGATTGACTGGATGAAATAAAGATTAGAATGCTGTTATAGATCAGTAAAAAAAAAGGAACATTTTTGATATAAACAAACATATTTATTTGCCACCGGCCAAGTTTGATGGCCATCACAAGGGTAGAAAAAATAAAATAAAAAATTGAAAACTAAAACTAAAAAAGTTAAAAAAAATTACATCACTACACAAAGTCAGGAAGAGAACACAAAATCTATGTCAGTTTTATTCCTAATTTAGCATCATCATCCAGTTTTTTAAGTTTTAGTTTTTCGTATTTACATTCCACTGATCCCTGTAGATCCACTATCTAGGGCTCCATCTAGATAAATGTTTAACTTTGAACCTCATATAAGACTAAAACGATAGGAAACTGCTCGTAGTTTTCTACTTTTTCAACGATTTACTAGACAATCGTAGTTCAAAACTTTGACCGACCGATTTTCCAACCAACTCATTTACGTTACATTTACCAGATCTATTTGGGCATATAGAATTAATTAATTAATTAATTTGGGGCTCCACTAAACCATTCGTCTAACTCATCTCGTATCCAATCCTTGCAATCCAAAATCCTTCGAAAAATCCCTAATGCTCCTTACTTTGTCACAAATAAACTTATTCATAAAGACCTCAATGTTCCATATGTTGTTAATTTAGCCCAAACCAGATACCCATCCTTTCATAGTAAACTCCATAACCATTCAAATCCACTAGTCTCTCAACCTCCGAGGAGTCTGAAAAGAAGATGGCCTACGAGTAAGTAGTTGCTTTACAAACAGTTGTCATTTTATTATTTTATGTAATTATCACATTTACTGGATGTATGTTTTTAGTTGTAAATTTCAATAAATAGATATAAAAAAAAATATAAAAAAACTTTAATTTTTATTTCTGCCCTGATGGATATCAAAGTTGGCCGAAACCAGGGCAAATGAATATATATATATATATATATATATATATATATATATATATATATATCTTCTTTTTTTTTTACTGATCCCCAACAACATCCTACTCGTTATTGACAATAGACTCGCCCAACAATACATACCCAAAATTAACGCCAACAATATTCCACTTCCTGCTCTAACACCACCTTGACCATTGTCCCTCCCTATTGTTATCCCCCATTATCCATATCCTTACCAAGACTAAGGTTCTTCCGCAACGTTTCCACCATTCAGCAATATCATAATACTGAGCACTGCCTACATAATCCAGACCACTTACTGACTATTACATAATATTTAAAATAAACTCTTAGTAGAAATCTCTGAACTCTCATTATCGAAAATGTTCTACAGTATTGTTTCAGAGACAATATTTAAGCGACAAGATAATAGTTAAATCAGTTAAAAATAAAACCCTATAATTCTCTAAAAAGGCAACGTGACATGTTACGTGAACACGCGACACAACGCGACCTTGAAGTTCTGTAACAACGAAGGTCAATTGTAATTCTAAGAAGGAATTAAAAATTAAGCCTTGGAAAGAACTACGCAAACAGTACAATTTAAACTATACATACATATATATATATATATATATATATATATATATATATATATATATATATATATATATATATATATATATACGAAAGATCGACTATGACAAACTGACTAATGATGGGCAGCGGAGGTAGTTTCTTGATGGGTTTTGTTTTTTTGTTTGTTTTTTCTTTTCTTTTCTCTTTTGGATTTTGTTTAAATATTTTTTGTTATCTTATTACCTTATGCAAAGCTAACCATGCTAAACTCTGTAGAACATGTAGTACGATTAAGGCATAGAACATATAAATATATAAATAAACAGTCCTTATATGGAAATACCATAAAAGGAAAAGAATTAATATATATATATATATATATATATATATATATATATATATATATATATATATATATATATATATATATATATATTAGTTTTATATATGTTGTACTTACATTTTAGACTTACTACACTTACTTTACATGTTGTATACACATTTTAGGAACAAAATCAGGTACAACATTGACAGGAAAAGTTCCACCAAACCGATTTTTTTTAATTTTCTCGGTTAAAGTTATTTTTAGGGGTATGCGCCCACATGTATTTTAACAATGGCATTTAAAAGGCAATAGGGTTATACAAAAATGATTAAATAAAAGTAAGCAGAATTAAAAAAAATACTACGAAGTAGTTTAAAATGTAATAAATTTTCAATTGTTAAAGTTCATATCAGCCCCTTGCTTTCATTACGTCTTGCATACGATGGAGTATAGGTCCAACATGATTTTGAACAAAAGTTTTGAGGGATATGCCGTATCTAATGCAAAAGTGTATTCAATCGAATCAATTTAAAATTAAGAAATATTATTACCTTTTTTAATAGAGCATGGTTTATTTAAAAAATGCTTCAAATAATCTTAATACATTTAAGAAACTGTTTTAATATTCTCTGGTTAAATAATATTTTCATATTCCCATATTCATACGTCCCCACGTTAACATGTAAAGAAAAATGAAGGAAAAACATTCAGTACTATCACAAAAGCACCCTAAGTGCGTAAACAACTCTACATACTGACCTTCGCATTAGTGAACAAATACGGACTCTTTAACGAAGACGATTTAACGAAAAATTACATAGACATCCCAACATAATCATTAAAGACACGATGACATTTCAAACAACACACAGAGAAGGCTGAAAAGGAGCTGGATAAGTTATGTTCTGAGAATAGAAAAAAAAAATACATATATATATATATATATATATATATATATATATATATATATATATATACACATATATACCAGTCCTCCTATTCATTTATAACTTTTCCCTCCAAAATTCAGTTTTCCCAACCTCATGGAAAAAAGCATTAATTCATCCAATAAATAAAACATTAAACCCCATATCCCCAAACGACTATCGTCCTATTTCCATCTTGTCTAATCTTTCTAAAGCCTTGGAAAGATTAGTTCAATCTCAAATTTCCAAATTCCTTGAAGAATCCAACCTCCTCGACCCCCTTCAATCTGGTTTTCGTCCCGGCTACTCCACCCAGTCTGCTCTCCTAAAAATCACTAATGACATATTTACCGCAATAGATGACAAAAAATTAACCGTCCTGGTACTCCTTGACTTTTCTAAAGCCTTCGATTCCCTTGATCACTCTATCCTATTCTCCAATTTAAAATCATTAAACTTTTCCTACAGTTCCATCCGCTGGTTTCAATCTTTTCTTTCTCACCGTTCCCAAGCAGTTAAAATACCAAACCAACCCCTATCATCTTTTCTCACTCTTACCTCAGGTATTGCTCAGGGATCCAGTATTTCTCCTCTCCTTTTCAATTCCTACATTAATGATCTTCCTAATTCAATTTATCACTGTTCCTACCACCTCTATGCAGATGATTCCCAAGTCTACCTCTCCTTCTCCCCTTCAGAGCTATCCACTGCTTTCGCTAAAATTCAGGAAGACCTGGACAGAATCAGTGCCTGGGCTACCTTAAACAAATTACAACTCAATGAAAAGAAGACTCAGGCCATTATAATAGGCTCTAGCTCCCTCCTTAATTCCCACTCACAATACCCTCCTTTAACCTTAAATAATCATCCTATCTCTTTCTACTCCTCTGTAAAAAATCTTGGGATTGTTTTTGATCAAACCCTCTCTTGGAAATCTCAGATTGCCCAAATTTCCCGCCGTTCCATAGGTCTTCTCAAATTGTTCCACCGAATCCGTGACCTTCTTCCCCAGCCAACCCGTAAGCTTTTAGTCTCTTCCTTATTATTCCCTTGCATTGACTATGGTTGTCTGGTTTACGGTGGCCTCTCGAGGGTTCTGGAGGACAGACTGAAGCGAATCATGAACTGCTTCGTCAGGTTTGTCTTCGGTAGTCCGAGGCGTTCCCACGTTTCCCACCTCTATTCCCAACTAAATTGGCTCTATCCCACTTTCCGTAAAAAATGTTTGAAATATTTCCATGGAACATTCCTGTACCAAACTATCAACCCTTCAACCTTTTTATATCTACAACAAGCTTCAATTCAGATCTGCAGTCAATCCTATACATACAAGATCCCGTCTCTCTGATTTGTATACCCCATCCCATAGAACTTCAACATTCCAACGCTCCTTCCTTTTCCGCTCACCAATCCTCTGGAACTCCATCCCTCCTCACATCAGACAAGCTAAATCCCTGAAAACATTCAAATATTTCTATTTCCAATACCTCCTCCTCATTCAAGTTGACGCTTGCTAACTATCTACCTACTTAATCAAAAATTACCGTTGCATTGCTGGATTCAGTTCAAGAATAATTGAGATTCCTTAAATTCAAATTTCACTTTCCATGAATATAACATTAGGTTCTATTGTATATACAAAACTAATCACTGTACCAAAGATTTTTCTATATAATTTTATTTTATTTTTTTCTTATTTAATTTTATCTTCTCTAATTTGTAGAATGTTATCTTATTTTCTTTTCCGTTTATTTAAATATCATCTATGTACATACTGTTCATTAATGTATTATTGTCTTTGTTTTTTTTATCTCATTACGTCTCTAACCAGACTTAATTTAGTTAATACTTGTACATATCTGTTATTCTTAGGGGACATTGTCCCAGAATAAAATTATGTTTCTATTCTATTCTATTAAATATATATATATATATATATATATATATATATATATATATATATATATATATATATATACCTATTTAACGAATAAAATACTGAAGTGAATAATCACATTAAATAAAAAAACACGCTTTAATAGCACACCGAACTAAAACGTAGAAAATAATTTCTATTTCATGAATAGTTTGTCTTAAGACAATAAAAAGCCAGACAATCAATTATTAATAATCAATTCGGAATAAAATTAAAGTAAAACTTAAGTCATTAACAAAAAAAAAATCAATTTATATTAAAAAAAAAAAAAAAAAAAAAAAAAAAAAAAAAACATGGGGTGCAACAACCTTAACATCCTTATGTACTCCAACTAGGGCAAAAAGGACGGGTTATCCTACAGGTTACCAACCTATCCTAGCCATGGTGGGAAGGTCAAGATTTATTCGTGGATTCGCCACGAAATATATTTTAACCTGCCCAGATAGAATTCGAACCCATGCCCCAACTCACTCGGCCATCATGTCCCCACAAACTTTTGTTAAGGGGGGACGGATGGACCAACAACATGTAGATTTTATAATTATTATGATCATTTTCATAATAACTCAAATTTTATAAACAGTTAACAATAAATTTTTTGTAACATTTAATATCAAGCTCCCCAGGCTTTTTTTTTTTTTTTTTTTTACAATAAATTGAATTTTTTTACTAGTTCTTCTATTTAAATTGCAGGAGCGCCATCTGCTGTACCACTATCATATACCTTTATATTATTCAATTATATTCCGAAATATAGTAATGGATTTTTTTTATCGCTAAAGAAGAACGACATTTACCACTCATTCCATTTCTGTGTTATATACTCTTAACCATGACCAAAACTAACTTTTTGAATTTGACAGGATTGAGTGCGAATATTAGTACAACGTGCAATTATTGTATTGCCATTGGTCCTTAAAACGTGTTTGAATTTCCAAGTTAAACAAATTGCTTGAAGTTGGTGAAAATTACAATGAAAGATTCCGTTCCATCACGTTACATAGGTCAAGTTAATAAAAGCGTATTCAAAATGTTTCTAATGAAAATTTTCATAATAATGCCATTTTATTGATAACACAGGCCAACGATGCTAAAACTTTTTTACTTAAAACACCTTATTATTCTGTTTTTTAGGGTGCTAAATCCAAATATGACACTTATTAAGCCGTATCATCTACTATTTTTTCACATTTGCACATCAACATATTGATTTTTTTTATTTATTACAGAATTTAACAGCTTTTATATACTACAAATAAAATTGTAAAATAATTTATGCTGGATTTAGAAGAATTGGCAGCATTGCTGAAACAGATATAGATATAGATGAGCAAGATGATGAAGAGTTCCAATGTGCTACAACAAATATATAGACTTAACGACTTAGAGATCTTGGGTTAACAAAAGAAAAAGCTGAATTGCTTGGTTCTAGACTAAAAGAAAAGAACTTGTTGGCAGTTGGAACTAGCATATATGTGTATAGGAAGAGAGAGCAACAGTTTTTGAAATTTTTTGAACAAGAAGGTGATTTAGTGTACTGCTCAGACATTCCAGGCTGCTCAGACATTCTCTCTGATCAAAGAGTTTGGTGTTGAAAACAAAAAAGAAGACTGGAGGCTGTTCATTGATTCTTCCAAAACTAGTTTTAAAAGCTGTTTTATTACACAATAGTAACACTTATGCATCTATCTATACCTGTTGGCCATTCTGTACTTATGAAAGAAAGCTATGAAAACCTAGAAATAGTGTTGAATAAAATTCGGCTCATGGTTGGATGATAAGTGGTGACTTAAAAGTAACATGCGTGCTTCTTGGAGCGCAAGGTGGTTTTACCAAATTTCCATGTTTTTTGTAAGAATGGGACAGTAAAGCAAGGGATCAGAACTGGCCTGTGAGGGAGTCATTAAAATTCAGCGATAAGAACCTTCTCCGAAAAAACCTTGTAGATCCTAGAAACATTCTCTTACCACCTCTACATATAAAGTTAGGCCTCATGAAACAGTTATATAATGCTTTATATTTATATGAAACAGTTATATATGCTTTTTTAAATTATATAAAAAAAGCAAATTTCTCAAAAACTTTGGGTGATACAAAAAAAAAAAAAAAAAAAGACCAGATTTGGATTCAGCACACAAAAATCTAATAGCTGATTTTTGTAAAGTAAAAAATGTTTTCAAAAACATTTTTTTGTTGGCCTGTGTAATTATATTACATAATGTTTGAATTGTTTTCCATCCGTTGCTATATGACAGGATACATAGAAATATTTATATATACACTATGCCCCCTCAGGTGCAGACAGGCTGATGTAATAGAGAGCAACGGGCTTGGCCTGGTGCACCGTTGTCAGCTTACGTACGGTAAACAGGGAGAAGGTCGGGCCAATTTGCAATTGTATATCTCCCGCCTCTCGTCTTGTCTTTGTTTTATTTTTCTCGTTTACTCAAGGACTCCTTCGGTGGCCTTATCGAAAACAGAACCAAGTACCATCGCCCCCGTGACATGTGCGCGTGAAACACAAGGTCACGTACCACGTGCGATTCGGTTCAAATAACCGGTACCCAGCTGAGAAACGTATCGCAAATTCAGTTAATATTAATTCCCCCATTTTAACTATGTTTGTAAATTTTGATGAACTCATGTGAAATAAAAGTTATGAATAATGATATTTATAATGATAAACTAATAAAATAATTACATATTTCAATATTGCATATTTGTTATATTGTACCGAAAAGCTTTTGTTGTAATCCTACTAAGCGCTGCTCTACAGCTCGTAATGGTCCATTTTTATGAAATTATTATAAATTAAATATGAAATAAATGATAAATGCGTTGATGACCACCTACGGTTTTACGCTATTAAACAACACCAACCAACATAAATGAAAAATATAATAATAAATATTATTATATTTGTATAAGAAACATCTGAGGGAATGCTTATGAACCCAATTACATATATTGATAATAAAAAAAAAGGTTATAAAAGCAATGTATAATAAAAAAAATCAATATTACTTATTATATAAAAAAATCAATCCATCAAAAAAATATTGCATCTGCACAAACTGAATACATTCAAATGATTAAACCAAAACTATATTTAACATATAAAATTATTCAAGTATTTTTTGGCTTAACTACTATTATATTTCAATATATGTAGCTACCATGTTTCGGAACATTGTTCCATCTTCGAGCTTCTAAAATGTTTTTAAAATACATTAATCTATATAATTATGCTAATAGTTTTACAATTATATACAATATGTTATTTACCTATTTATCTGTTATTAATGTCAGACTGTCTCTTCATCGATTTCCATATTAAAATGGCTGGTAATATAGACATAGATGAAGAGACAATGTGAAAATAATCATAGATAAATAGGTAAATAACATATTGTATATAATTGTAAAACTATTAGTATAAATATGTAGATTAATGTATTTTAAAAAACATTTAGAAGCCTGAAGATAAGACAATCTTCCAAAACATGTAGCAGCATATATTGAAATATAATAGGAGTTATACCAAAAAAAGACTTAAATAATTGATTAAATCTCCTTCATCTCCAGCATAAAATGTTATTAAATATAAAACTATGTTTATAAGTAATACATCAATTTTCAAATTAAAATTTTTTGTAACTTGACTACAAACAGCTTCTACATGATTTTTCATTGGGCCCAAAATTATATTCTTCACATCAACTCTAAGTGCACAATTAAATATGATTCTTGACTCTAATTCGGACTATGAGTGACACGTCCACAGTCAGGTTCACCCTCTTCACATTCACTATCTTCTTAATTTTGTGTTGAATCACAACTCACTACTAGTACACTATAAAATCTCATAAAATTAATTTTATTCTTTACATTGCAAATCCAGAATTGCAACATCTATGGAGTAAAATTCCTCAAGATATTTGAGACATTATTAACAATATAGGTGCACAAATATATTTATTTTTTCCAAAAACTGTGTACAATAAAAATACTTAAAATCGTATACTTTGTTATTTTTCTGAAACTCTTAATTAAGTTTTCTTACAGGAAAAAACATTTTAATCTGTTATAAATAGTATTACAGTTTATAATAAAAATAATATAAAAATGCAAGGTAAGGTAAATACCGCTAAATTGGCAATATCACAATTCATTTTTGAGCAGTTTAGATAGATCGATATTTTTTATCACTTCTTATCTCTATTACTTGTTGCACTTCAATGTGGTGGATTAAATTATTTGTCAATAATTTAGTAAGAGCGTTTAAAAACATAAATAAATATGTATATAATGCATTCTATTATAAACACACAAAGGCTCTTTTACCAACAATGAATTCTTACTTTTCATTACAAGATACATAACACCTAAAAATATATTGCAAGATCACATTTAAACCTTAACAATATCAGCGTCAACAAAACAGATCTAATCAGTAAAATAAACACGGTACTTCATTAGATAAGGGTCATTTATTCTTATCCTTGAGAGTTGTTTTGACTGAGAATTAGCCACTCGAGAAAATCGGTAAAGAACAGAGTCTTGTGACGAAATGAGATAAACGTTTGAGGAAACCAGCATTTATAACGCAGTAGAGTCGAGTGATAGATCATAACAATACAATGTTGTTTGCGTGTGCTGTGTTTGAACCCATAATAGTCGTAAACGAGAATTGAGGAAGTTTTATATTTAGGAAAGTGATAAAAAAAATTCTTAAATAGAGAACTTGTATTAATAAGATTTTATTTGTTGGTATATTTGTTTGTAGGGAATTATCGTACTTATTTACTGCAACTATGGCAGGAAGGGAGAGTTATTTTACAGATTGCCGACCTATTCTAGCCAGAACGTGAATGGACCACCACAAAATTAATATCAACCACGCTAGACAGGAATCGAACCCAAGAACTTCTATACCGGGAGCTATAAGACCCTACTATTCAAAGCGCTCGGCCATTTTGGTTCTCCTTATGATATTTGTCTCCAGTAGGTATAATGAACTTGTACATAATAAAAGAGGGAATGAGGATAGCGGTCTTATATTTAAACACTGATCATACAAAAATATAATAAAGAGAGAGAAACACTTTATTAAGTGGTGCTGCCCATTTTAAATGGGTTGCAAAAAAACACAGCATACTTAATCAATCCAAATATGACATACCAAAAAAAAAAAACCCGTAATAGTCATTATTTTTAAAATATAAGAATCTACATATTAAAATGATCAATCCATGCGAAATATAAAATAAAATTAAAACAAAATTTAAAATATTAACAAGATAATATAAACGTTATTGATAACAATATAAAATATAATATATAAAATAAATATAAAACTATTCAAAAATTCATATTTTTTAAAGAATATGGGTGTCTCCCAGGCCTCCGTATTGTCTCAGTTTAGAAGAAGGATGAAAGCAAGGATACATGATACATGTTTTTCGAATAGGTATATATTTACATTAGTATGTACAATCATTTTTTGGTTATAGCTAAAGTAGGTAACGTTGTTCTAACTAGTGAGGTTGAGATATTACGCACCAAATGAACACAACAGTGGTTCTTGTGTTCATTTGGTGCGTACTTGGAATCTTGGACAGGTTATACTATAACACACTGTTATTTATGAGACACTAGAATAATATTATCAATATCATTAATATTATTATTATTAAAAGTAATAATAATAACATTATATAATTATTAATAATAATAATAACATTACTTCACTGTAGTGCGACTTTCAAGCGGAAATGTATTGGGTTGGTAGATAAGTCCGTTCGGTTTTTGAGGGTGAAATAAAACTCTGTGTATAATAGACATAAAATTTATTTAAATCTACAATATATTCACCAATATTTAGTATTACTTGTTCCCATCTTTCGACCGATTGCATAATGCCAAGTCCATAGAACATCTGGGGTGTATTATCAATAAACTGATCCAAGTGATTTTAGATGTCCTGTTCGTTTTGGAATTGCTTTCTATTAATAGAGTTCTGCAGAGACCGGAATAAGTGGTAGTCACTTGGAGGTAGGACTGAATACGGAAGATGGGGCAAAAAGTCCCACCCTAAGCTTAATAATTTGCGAGTGACCAACGAGGTGTGGGGCCTTGCGCTTTCTTGGTGGAAAACAACACCCTTTCGATTTGTCAGTTCTGGGCGCTTTTTTTTTTTTTAAATTTATTAATCAAACTTTGTAAATTGGGAACAGTATAGAGTTGAATCAATTGTTTGTCCTGATGGCAATACCGCGTTTCAATTTCTTGTGGGCGACCAGACCGTAAAGCGTCATTGATGTCAAAATTTCCTGATTGAAATTTGGCAAACCAATTTTGACATGTGCGTTCGGTTATGTGTATGGGCTTCTTATGCAGAACGGTTGCCTTTTTTAAAATAATACAGAAAATATGCCGATAATGAATGATATTTTTACTATGTTCATAGTGCAATAGCAATCACAATACTAAGCTAATGTAAACAAAAATTTGCAGAAATGTTTGTTGACATATTACAGAGTAAATAATGGAACGCAATGATATAATAATAAACAGATAAACCGAAGGGACTTATTTTCCAACCCAATTATATTAGAAAATATTAATAATATTCCTTCTGTTTTTTTTATTATTAATGAGAAACAATAAAATAATTGTTACGAAAGTTAACGGGCAAACGGTTACACTCTTGAAACCGAGTTAGTCCCCGTAAAAACATGTACCATGTTAAAATATAAAAAGTTGTAAATACAACAATTATAAGATAAAACTTATAAATAAAACAAAAAAGTAATAATTTTACCGATTAAAACAAAAAGAAATTAACAGACAATATAACACAGTAAACCAGAGGGAAAGATTTTATTCTGGGACAAAGTCCTTTAAGAATAAGAACAAATGAATTATAAAAAGTAAATTACATCTGGCCAAGATATTTTAAATAAAATAATGAAATAAGATAACATAAAGTAAATACAAGTTTATAATAAAATAATTTAAGAAAAAAAAAATTGCACGTGAGTAAGAAAGAATTCAGAAAGAAAAAAGAAAGTGAGAAAGAAAGGATTACTTCTCTAAAATTTTTAAAATATTGAATGTATTCCGGGATTTGATATGAAATTAATTCATAAAAAGCTGAAATTATTTTATACTATTTGCAATTTATATTCAAAATAAAGTGTCAATATTCAACATGTAAGCTTCTATAAAATTAAAATTCATATTTTTTCAATTCTTGGAAAACGTATTTACTACAAATAATTACCGGATGACGTCTTTGGTGAGCCATTCATTGATTTATTTCAATGTTAATCCAGGTTCTAAAAAATGTTTCGCATTTGAGACTAATAGAAAATAAAAAAGGTGTTTCTTCTATTACTAAGGAGTACCATTTAAAAAAAAAAAAAAAAAATAGTAGATCTGCTGAAAAATGATTTGAAAGATCTTTATTTTGAATAACATAGTTTTGATATAAATGCTGAATTATTCACATAATAGTTATTTTATTTTGTCTCAATTGTTTCTAAGTTTTTATACAATTGATTTAATTAAGACATAAATTAAACAAATCACGAAAAACTTTGATCTGTCGTTTTGGATAGAAGCTTTCATGTGAAATCTGGGGACTTTTAAAAAATTGTGCTACATATAAAAAAGGAACTAATTCTGACTCTCACTTATTGGGGGATTAGGGGATCCCTAGGATGTGTGTTAATCCTATTTTTGTTTTCACTATCAGTACTGTTCTTATATATTATTATCTTTTTTTTTATTTTTGTTTCAACCTATTTGTTGTATAGTTTGAGGTTCTTAATTGATTTCTATTTCACTTTATATATTGCTTTATTTATTATGAGTTTACCTAGTTATTTTACTTTTTTCTTTTTTTTTTCATTTTATTTATTCTCATCATATATATTGAGTGGATGGATCCATTAAGTCATCCATATTACTTATTGCCCTTCTTGAGGCAAATTGTAATATTCTCTCAATAAAATATTGTAATATTAAAAAAATTAAATACCAATTGCAGATTATTGTGAATTGTGTTTATATTGGCCCAGTTCTGGCAATATAATTTACTGAGCTAAAAATATAAATTTTATTACATAAAAATAAAAAGTTCTTAGTGTTCAGTTATTTATTCAACAGACATCCAAACCCATATACCGTAGACGCACTCAAGGGTATAACAAACATATTTCATGAATCATTAATTCATATAAAAATGGACATAATGGACTAACTACTTCACTAATGCTTCATATAAACAATAATAGTAATGAAAGTAAATATTTCTATGAAATGAATGCCTTCAATATAATGAATGGTTCTGCTATAATATTTATTATATATACATGAAATTCAAAATTCGCACCTCGATAATTTTTATAAAATAAAACTTAAATCTGTCTGAATGTTACAATTATAGTAGAAATATATTTAGTAACCCTTAACTCTTCCTAAAATAAGGTCAACGAAAGATCTGAGTCACTACATCCTGTACTGAGAAGTATCGAAGATTGGGGTACTCTAAAGACAATCAATTTGTCCCAGAGAAGAAAGAACATGAGAAATGTAAATGTGCTTAGACTGATTAACATAAGGTCCCTTTCTGGGTCAGTTCACACTTTCATCCTCTGCCTCCAATGTGATTTTCAGCTCGGACTACTTTCTATCCCCCCATTGTCTTCTCGGCCATCTCTCTCTTTCGGAGATCATAAATATTAATTAAAGTCTGTCTCCTTCTTTTCTCCTTTTGCGACAAAATAGTTAAATAAACTAAGTTTGGAGGTCTCTTAACATTAAATGATGTTAACTTTCTGTTTAGATGATGTTACCAAGTAGCTTAAGGTGGATATAAAAGTTGTACACATTAAAAAAGCCCTAAAATACTAGTCAATAATTTAAATTATGCCCTCATTACTTTTAGAGTCAATAAACACATTGTAGATTGCATGAAATATGCGATAAATTTTGACTTCATAGGATTGTTAGGAGTAGTTAGAAGGTAAACATCCTAAAAGGGGTGAACTAACGGTGGGGGGAGGGGAGAAGTTCAATTTATTTTTTGGTTTTTCGATTATATCTCGTAAACGGTTGACTCTAGAAAAATATGTTTCGAATCAAAATTAAAGATTATTAAATTTCCTATAAAATTTATATATAAATAGATATAAATTTGTCGAAATTTCTACGGTTTTCAAATATAAATTATTGAATATCTGTGATTTTCAGGAAAAAGCAAATGTTACCTCACTTTTTGTTAAACCTTTGCTTCTAGTACCTTCCATGATCATTTTTTCAGAAAAAATGACAGAATCAAAATAGTAGAGCATTAAATTTACTTTAATTTCATATATACGTTTTTGGCATTTGAAGCTAACGTTAAACAAAAAATCGAAAAACACAAAATTTGGACCTTTTTGTACTAGTGGATATTCTTGAGTATATTTTTATTTTACTTGTTTATGATTCTCATACAAATGTTTGGTATAACTTTCAGTTCCCTGTTATTTGTATTACAAGTATTGCTCGAAACAGGTGATGAGTAGGTTATCATTGGTCTGATTACAGTTTTGCGCAAATATATATTTATTATTTGCTACGATTGGATAGATTGAAGTGCTTATTGAAGTAAGGGGGCATTTTACAAATCAGTTTTTTGATTTTATTACATGTGCCGTAAATGTGAAGGATCGGTCTAGTTCAACACCAAGATATCCTGCTGATTGTGCCCATTATTGACAATAATTCAAGGTAGAAGTAGAACATTCAAGAAAGGTTCGTCAAGGCTGCAAAAAATATCAAAAGGTTTTTAAATTAAAAAAAAAAAGGTTACATAATTACAGATTTTCTCAACGGTAAATAATTATTATTGCTACTATAAAGATGACCAGTCATCTTCAACTTGAATATATACATCGCACATCCAAAATGGAAAAGGCACATGTTTATGATGATTTTAGTAAATCATAAAAAACATAAAATATTTATTCCAGTTAATAAAGCCGCGAACTGACTGTGCCGCAGAAGAGAGGCGGAGTCCCGCTCCCGTGGCGGGGGTGTTCCATTTCCGAGCGAGTTTCCTTCCCAGAGATGAATCACCACTTTCACTGGATCACGATTCGTCGAGTTTCGTGATTTACTTCTAGCAGAGCTTCAGTGACCCTCTTCCATTCCGTTAGTTTCACCGACTTTACAACTAAATAACACATATTTCCCCGGTTCTATTACCCTAATAGGTAGGGAATTAGGTAGTCTACTGACCCTCTGCGAACAGTACCGGAGAAAGGAACGCTGTCAGATCTCAAACGACCAGGAAAGGATTAGTCGTGATGCCTCAATATAAGTAATTACCTCCAAGTTACAAGGATTCTTCTTGATTCGGACCTCATCAACCTGGTGCAGTTCCACGGGCAACATGCAGCAAGACCCTCCCCTATTCTATTTTCAGATCTATCCCTCCTCTCTATAACCTACATAAGTAGCTTTGACAATAGATAAAAACATTCAAAATTAATGCACGTGCCTGAAGAAAATGCAGAAAACTTGATTTAATCTATTTTTCCGTATATGTTTTATTGTTTTATGGTAATATTTTTAGAGATGACATCAATATCTTTTAAATCAGTTATTAACAAGAGTAATTAATAAATGAATGAGTGAACCACTCCTAGCTAAAATAAAAACAATTATTCTTGATTTTGAATTATTATTGTAACTTTCAAATAAGAATGAGTGAGGTCTTTCTTTGAGGCACTTAAAAAGGTATTATAATAATTACTAAACAGAGGATTTATTATTCAATTTTACGATTTTAATTAATAAATATAATTTGTTAATAATTTTAATAATGATAGAACGAAATTAAGTCATCGAAATGCGCTGTCTAAGTACCCAGTAAAAGTAAAAGTAAAAGTACCCAGAGAAAATTATAGCACGATAAGATGTAAGGATTCTAAATCTTTCTATTATCAACTTCATAATTTTAAAATTAAATTTGCAATTTCCTCTTTCAGCTTCCTTCCTCTTTATCATTGCTAGGATAGAGGGCCTCAATCCAATGGAGCTGGTTCGCCCGAAGTTTTGTATATTTCCATATCTGTATCTATACTATTATATAAAAGGATAAGACATTTTTCGTTTGTGATCACTAACCGCGAATACTACTGAACCAATCTCTACCAAATTTTAACTACATCATCTTCATAGTTCAAGGGAGATTTAGCGATAATAAAATTTTAATATTTTCAATAAATTGTCATTAAAAAAGCAATTAATATGAGGTACGCAATTAAGTAAGAAAATCGACCGACAGGTGGCGAGCGCCATTCAAGAGTGGTTACAAAGGTACGGTGCTATATAGAGCTAGAAATTTATAATAAAATACTTATTTTCAATTAAATTATTATTAAAAAAGCTATAAATATGCGGTGCAATTTGTGGATCCCAGTGAAGTTTAAAAATCGATATTCTGAAACAGAGTTTGCAATGGTAAAACTATTGAACCCATCTGATCAGTACCAAATTTTAACTACATTATCTTCATATTTAGAGGAAGGTTTACAGTCGTAAAGTTTGCAGTAATAATAATTTAAACGTACAATGTTGAGCATTAGAAACGCAATTTGCCAAACTGTTATTAACTTTTATGGTCAGCAATTAAAATCCAGCAAGATGAAATCGATAAACTTATTTCTGCCGCACTAAAAATGGTTGACTAATCAAAATATTGATCCCTTACTTTTTCACCTTGTGTCTATAAATATGATTCATGGGCCTAGCGGATAATTTAATTTGTCCTCTCCTTGGATGAATAACGATAGGTTATGCATTTACATATTGTTCTATTCTAGTAGGTTGTGCTTTCACCCAATTAGTGCAATAGTACCAGATTAAACATTACAGCTATGCCTGAAAATGTTGAGAACATAATTCTCAATTGCTTTCTCCAATACTAGACTTTTATCGATGGAAAAATAAAACATCAATTATTATTTAATATTATCTAAGTAAGCGATGGGGGATGCTTGTCTATTATATCATTGTTATGGATTAAAAAGGAAAATATTTGTAAATCATTTTTTTTTCTTTTCAATCAATTTTATATTTATTAATTAACTTATAAATCCATTGTATTAATAAGTTCACATTTTGTCATTACTCGATGATCTTTCCTATATTCTCCTAAAAATATTATACATTAAATAAAATTTAGCATTTTTGTATAAATATTTATTTAAATACACGTTATAGAAAGATAAGACGCGTTTAAACGCGCCCATTGCAGGGTTACTGGTTAGAGGAAAAAAGGTATACCATAAGGAATTTTAAGGGATAAAAGAAGTGATTATATAGAATATTTTTCAAATAAATTCAAAGCATACATATCATAAAGGTTACAATCAAAGTAAACACTTCAAATTTATTCCTATGAGGTATATAGGATAGATGAACCAGAATTAAGAACCTTCATAAGGTTCATAGAAATGTGATCCATTGAACATTTACAAACTACTGATGGATCTTAATGCATTTTTTTCTCAGGCCTTAAATAAATACTAAGTAGATAGCATTGACCTTTACTTTATATTTGTCCCTACAAATCATATAAGAAAAAACGGGATGGCATTGGATCAGATTCTTGATAAGCAAATACGGTTTCTTGACCAGCGGCTAGCTAGGAGGTGATCTGATAAGAAACATAATCTACCAACATATTTGTTTTCAAACACTTTTAAGGTTCAGCTACATACATTAAACTACCTAAGTAGGGCAGTATATATTCTCTAATTCTAAAATAAGACAAGAATCTTCTGCAGTAAACTTTGAAACATCTGACAGTGAAGGGAGGAAATGAGAGCAGCTTGCTTTGCACCTGGTATGTATAACAGATGTGAAATCTGTTTCAAGGAATGGAGATTAAACTGGATTGATGATTTTAAGAAGTAAATTTAAGGAAAAGAGCAATGAAATACTTGATAGTAATGATTGGAATAAAGATGGATGAGACTAAATTAAGTATTACTGTTATTTGATGTATTGATCTCAGTTTTTGTTACAATAGAAAAAAAAATAAGATCTTTGATTTGTTCATTAACTTTACAGTAATTTAACAAATACCTTTCATTATAAGTTAGGTTAACGAGAAATCTGTACTCGTAGACAGTACATTGGAGTTGTTTAGTTGGGGCCATTCTAGTCAGTAATTAGCTAAAGTCATAACGATAAAGTTGTACCGCTATAGACTGTTCCCTTAGAAACATGAATCAATGTGAACGAGCAACATCCATTCATCTACATATGGAAGATAACTTTCCGTTGAAGATTGGAATCGCCGCAGATTAGAAAATTTTGGCAATACAGAGCATCGTTTGAAACATTCTGAATAAATATTTTTTAAGCGAATTTGATTAAATTATTGACTTCTATGAAATATAAAGTTTAGCCTAATTACCTTGATTATAATTTGGTCACCTTTTGTAATTAGGAAAAATAATATATTTATTTCTTGAAACGATGAAACAATGTTTTATTTTTTTTTTTTATTATATATTAATGTCGAATTTATTTTATTATTTCACCAATAAGACCTGGATATTTAATTGTCTTTATTCTAATTTCATTTTCAAATTTATTTAATATCTTATATTCCACTGATCTCTGTTCAACAAATCAAAAAAATAGGACTCCAACTGGACGAACGTTTAACCTGGAATCCACATACACTAAAACGACTAGAAAATGCTCTTCTTTTTCGATTTCTTCAACATTTCAACAAACGTTCAATGCTTCCGATTTACTGCATATGACTTACATGACAGTTATACTATTTGGACATAAGGAGTTGAGCTTTGGGGCTCCACTAAAACCATCCAATTCATCTCATATCCGATCCTTGCAATCCAAAAACCTTCGAAAAATTCTTAATGATCTATAAATTGTAAAAAAAAAAAAAGAAAAAGTTATCCATAGAAACCTTTTATTGTTCTATATGTTGACGATTTAGTCCAAACCAGATACCTGCCCTTTCATAGTAAACTCCATAACCATTCAAATCCACTAGTCTCTCAACTCGCTTCCCATTTCATCCCCGAAAACATTCTTAACACCTATATACAGTCCATTAATTTATACCAATAGCAACAACCTGAACTTGGCATACAGTGGAAACTCGTTATTTCGTCACTCGATATTTCGTATTATTCTGTAATTCGTCAGTTGTTGTTTTTTTTTTTTTGTTTTTTTAATTGGCAACTATAAATGACACAATGTCCTTCATGGTACAATAGTAATTTATGAATAAAGAAATACAAGGCAGAATTTAAAATATGTTTTCGAGCGTCTAGAAAATCCTATTGTCAACTTCACATTCCAAGACTAAAACCCTTCTGACCAAACATCAAAGAATTATTATGCCCAACAAAATTTCCGGATAAATCAAAAGGTTTTCATTGATTGGTTCCAAAATGTATTCGTTGTTCAAGTAAAAAGTATTCCACGACGGATAGCTCAGCGTACATAATCTCTATATACTTTTAACCTGAACGTTAATAATGTAATTATAACATTATTTGAGTCAAAATTAGCTTCAATAAAGCTTTGCAACCTAAGAGAAACTTCTCTTACACCCCTAACAAAATGATGGCCATAAATCCAGACAGATGGAGTAGCCATTGACCAGTGATGGGATGTCATTGGATTGAAGCAATCTGTTTGATGATATAATGATTTGTATTGACGACGAGCCTTGTCCTTTATTGGCACAAGGTTACCAATTAAGAGCAGAATTGGCTCCTTGGCTACATCCTGTCACCCGCTCCTGGTCACTTCCGCTACTGGCTGGTCCTTATTAATTGCATATTAAGGAATACCAGGCCCGAGGCTTCGCGACCTTCAAGGTTATGAAAATATGGCCCTAGTAGGCCTGTCATTGGATCCAACCTACACAGTAACTCGTGTGTTAGGTTCTACTTTAATTTGTCATCATCACTTTGTAAAATTTCTTGTTATCATCAAATTCGCATGAAGCTCCTAAAAAAAAATTATATCCATCACTGAACAATTTTTCAGTAGTCTATTGCATTAAAAAAAAGAAAGAAAAACAGATAAAACACTACTTGGACGATAATTGATATTGGTGTATCCTTACCTAAAGCAAGTTAAACTCAGGTCTCACAAATTTACAGGAAAAAAAAATTAAATTAAGTATGAATTACTATTTTATTATCTACATGTTTAAACTATTCGCGCATTTTTAAACATTTTAAACCCTCATTTTTAGAACCTACATTAAAAATAGATTTATTAAAGCCTATGACAAATAATGCTTCTTATAAATGGTAAGAATAATAGTATTAGAAAGAATCTGAAAAGAACGAGGGTATTCATTTAACATTATTTTCTCTAAATAAACGGCACGTCAACCGTTAAAAAAATATATAAATGTATGTAAATGTTTATATATTTATAGTGTACATAACCTATAAGTCCATTTATATGTAACAATGACTATAAAGGTATGCTTCGGAAGAAGAGAGGAATATATAAATTTAACATACTAAACAGTCTTATAATGCTAAGAAACTTACAGAAAAAAATTGAAATTAAAATTAACTTAATTTAGAACACATGTGATGTCCGAAACAAACGATCGTAATTGAAGGGTTTATTGGGATAAGTGGATATGTCACATTTTTTTAAAAATACATTCTCATTCGTTGAATGAAGAATTTAGGTGCAGCAGTGTTAGGTAGCAAAATCTGAATATTTAAAAAAAAAAGAAGACAAATGAAGAATATGAAGGGGATATGAAACATTTTCCTGCTGGAGGAATTTATGTTAAAAAAAACTTAAAACATAAATTACTCAAAATTTTGTTTTGTTACATAACTCCTTTTTCCACCAAGCCCTTCAATTACGATTTTATTACATTCTTACTGGCCTAGACTAAATGTTCGTTTTCGTTCAGATAAATAGCTTTTCCATCAAGCTTTGATATGGTTTGCAGTCAACGAATAAGCAAACTATGAACTGTCTAGAAATTGTGGAAAAAAGTAATCAAAAAAGGTTACTTGTTTATAGAAAAAATTTAAATGATTAAGAAATATGAATCCATTGACACTGGAATGCACTTGATCTGTTATGATACTCAAGGAGACCCAGATCCAGTAATTGGTGGTAGACCCAAGTACAAGAATTAGTAAGAGTACTTTCTTTAATGCATAATGATATCAGCTATAAGTAAGTCCTATTATAGCGATACAGCCTTGAGGGCTAACGGTACATAAACTATGATCCGAACGGAATGCCGCAGAAGCTATGAGGAGGAAGAATCGTTTTTCCTTTCACTGAAGGCGTCAGGAGGGAGCAGCCAAGGTCCTGTGATTGGTAACATTGATCGCTACTATCGCAGTTCACGGATAGAACGCTGAGTCACTCGATAGTAATAGGCTATTGTATCATTTAAACGGGTTCAAGTCGTTCCTCGAACAATCATTGTTGTCTTGAACTGCAGTTTCATTACAGAGCGCATTACTTTAAATCTATTGTGAAGGGAACTTTAAAGTTATTTAACATACTATTAAAAAATTGCTTAATAGCAGCGTGGTAATCATGAGAGAAGTCATATTTCTTCATTCAGGTCAGATTCTTAGGTAGCGACAGTTACGACTAGGCTGTATAATTTGAATGATTCATCAGAAAAGACCGGACCCCATTCTCATAGCTCGTCTCTAATCGGTCGCCTAAAGCGTCTTCAATGAAGTAGCTCCAAAACGCGAGACTCGACCGCTATATCGAACAGTCAATTCTTTATAGCCGCGCGGTCCTTATCTATTTTTCAGACATTTATACATTTTTTCATACCATGTATGGTACAAAATATAAATGAATTATGAAGTGGACATCTTGACACTGCCTCAAAAACTCTTATTACAAAGGAAATACAATCAATATATTTTTAAAACCATCTCTGTCTCTCATCAAACCAGTTTCAGTTCATTCTAATTACGTTCAGCACTGTTCATACTTCTTCCTCCTCAACAGACAATATCATCAAGGGGAAACATTATCAACGCTGTGCTATCCATAACGTTTTGGAAGCAACTGAAAGCTAAATGGATGTCGAACTGACGTCCCATAGTCGACGTACGGCCTTTTATTATATACTTAATTGACCAAAGTTCTATAATGCCACCAAATTTGTATAAAATACTATAAAATATATAATATCAAAATATATATTATAAATAATATAAAATAATATATTCCAAGAGTTGGATTAAACTCATCCATATATTACACGTTCTGAAATATAATTGAGGTAAGGGAGTCAAATCCGAGTCCTAATGATATGGCCCACCTTAGGTATGGTTCATATTTAGAGGTGCTAATAAATACAAACAGGAACCATGAAGTTAAACCTAACCATAAACTATTACATCAGCTCTTAGGAAGGAACAACTACTACAATTAAAGAATATGGTGGATTAAACGGTTCTATTAATCTGTTGACCGGAGGATAGCGGACGTGCAGAAGACCTTGAGTACATGAGAGCACCCTTGACTATAACGGTCGCAGACTAGGAAGTGATCCGCGGTGGAGGTCACTGCGGCCTTGCTCGATGCACGCACCTTCATCTCAAAGTCGATCATCGATATTGGTTCAGATTACAAATGAAACTAATTCACACAATAAGAGATGTAAAAATATGAAAGCACTGACCTGCTGTCCTGGCCAAACACAGAAACTCTTTAACCAAGTACCCGATGCTAATATTAATAAAAAATATTTAAGCATTTGAATATGAAACTATTCTAGTTTACTATATACATTCAAAGTACAGGAAAACTTCATTAAACCGCCTCTCGCTAGTCCAACTCTCAGGGTATTCAGACCCTGCTGCAGAGTCCCGTGGGGTCACCATACTTCTCGCGGAATCCATAACAGTCCAGTAAAATTGAACATTTTTGTATGCCGAAGGTCTGGTTTTGATTTATTTATACATTGTGGATATTGTGAATTCTTTTTCTTTATTACTATATACGTCTTTAAAAACTGCGTTTAGAGTATACTTCATTAGGAACGATTCTAAAGGTGAGTTTGCTGCAAATCTAACAAAATACAGTATTACAAATGGCAATGTTTCCACATTAAAAATATATCTATGCAAACCTATTATTATATTAATGTTATATTATGTACGTTTCTATTTCATTTATTTATTTCTAATTTAGTATGTAACTTTTTATATAATTATGGTTTACTTTTAACTATGAAAAACGTGTTTCGTTGAAATCTCCTTTTAATCCGTCCCTTAGGAATCAGATTAGTCAGTCTCTACTGTATATATCTAAAGTATTAAATAAATTAGTGATATATAATTTTTGTATTATCAAAACCCTTTTTTATTATAATGAATAATAATAATTTGTAGAATTAAGAAAAAAATATAGAATACTTTAGGATAGCATGTTGGATCACCCTTTTCATTTTAACATGTGACCTTTATCAATCAATCTTTTGAAGGTGAGTTCAAGGTAACGTCCAGTTTCTGTTCAAGGAATCTCTTTGTTGCTAATAATAAGTACAGTGCAGTGCTATATTAGTCCTAGAATATTTTTAATTTTTTTTTATTAATTAATTTATGCATAATGTGTTAGGTAAAATCCCTTGTAATTTGACTCTGTAAAAATAAAATATTTTCACAGTGATGAAATCACATGACCTTTGTCCCCCAAATGTCAGGTATTTTTGTCGTCACGCCAATTCTCTAGAAATTACGGAATAAGAGCTAAATGTAGATTTAGGGGAGGAACGCGCTCACGAGGACTTGAGTACTCGCAAAAATCTTGGGAGTGTCATCAGGTCCTATTTATAAGTTGCTTGAATACCGCAGGCTTTGGGTTCTATACTTTATTCAACAAATTTCGTCCCAAATAGAAAATATATTGATTGAGCCAAAAGTAGTTTTATCACCTTAAACACCGCCAGATACTTATTAAATTATTTTTATTAAATAATAGCAATGGATTACATAGCTCTCAAGTGCTGAAACAATAGAACACATTATTTTGAACTGAAAACAAATACAAAAAAAAAATAAATAAATAATTTCTGGAAAAGAAAGACATTGCAAAATACATGAAAAATAACACCTTTCTACAATCAAATAATTAAAATTTTCAAAAAAACTAGTAGTTTTCGACTAGTGAATAGTACCTCCAACCATGGCACTATAAAATATGAAAATGAAAATGCTATAGTCCATTAAAATAAGGCTCCAAAAGGCCGTTTTCAAGAAAAAACTGCGGAACTTTTATTCTCAACGGATCTTTACGTTTTTTGGGGTGCTGAATCCGAATCTGAAGTTCGCTACCGCGGCAACCATCGGCTTCATATTAAAAATCGCAAAAAAAAACGTTATTTTTTTTGTTTTTTTTTCTATAACACGATAACAAAGCTTTTTTCGAAGCTTATTATAGATATTAATTGTAGCTGGAACTAGTACCTACATGATGAAAAAAAGAAATCCGAAATAGGACCATTTTTGCGAAGTTACGTTATTGGGAAAAAATGGAGAAATTGGCCAACTTGCCGTCAGTCCCACAGCTCCGCGAAAACACGTTTGTCGTACTCTTTTGGCTATAACTCTGAAACTATTTGTCCGATACAACATTAATTTTTTTTTTAAAGCTGATTAAATTTACTATAAGAATCTATAAATGAAGTTTTAATCAAACCCCGCACATGCCAGCCGTAAAACGTACTGTTGTAAAATCTAAGTGTTTTTTGGCATATTTGTCCTCAAATATTTGTTCAATCACAAATTTCTTATTTCTATCTCAAAGCTGATTAAATTCGGTATCAGATGATATATATGTAAATTATATTAAATCCTGTAAACCAACCAAGCTAGCACGCTAAATGTGTATGTTTTGGCCAAATATGAAAATTATGACATGTTCGGTAGACTGGTGTGGGTATTTCACGGTGTTAATTATAAGTTACATATATAGTATCTAATCGTAAATTTAACCAGCTTTTAGATAAAAATATTAAATTTTGGATCGGACAAATGGTTTTGGAGTTATAGCGAATAATGTGCCAAAAAAACATGTATTTTACAAAAGTAAGTGATTTTCAGCGTGATAGCTTATGTCATTCAAGAATTTTGATAAAAATTTCATATATAGGATCTAATTTTAGATTTAACCACCTTTCAGATTGAAAAAAAAAACATTTTGAATCGGACAAATACTTTCGGAGTTATAATGATAAATGTGCCGAAAACCATGGATTTAACAAAAGTAAGGGTTTTTAGGCGTTTGGGATATTATAACTCCGAAAGTATTTTTTTTCATTATGTAGTTACTAGTTTCAGCTACAATTAATATCTAAAGACTTTCTTCGAATAAAGCTTCGTTATCGTGTTATAGATAAAAAAACAAAAATAACGGGTTTTTTGCTATTTTGAATATGAAGCCGATGGTTACCGTGGTAGCAAACTTCAGATTCGGATTCAGCACCCCAAAAAACATAAAGATCCGTTTAGAATAAAAGTTCCGCAGTTTTTTCTTGAAAACGGCCTTTTGGAGCCTTATTTTACTGGACTACTAAGCATATTACAATCATAACCGTCCATACTATTTGTCCTTTAATAGGCATTTTTTAATGTTAAATATTTGTTGTTGTTGTTTTTTTGTTTATAAAACTACAAAAAACATTCTTCTTTTTTTATTCTAAAAATGTACAAAAACAAATAAATAATTAATGTAATAAAAAATTCTTACTCACCGTTACTGCAATACGGAGTAATTTTTTCTTTCCGGATCAACCTGAAATGTATTTATCTATGATTAATAATGAATGCTATAGATAAATGTAAAATAGGATCTCATCATGAATTTTTTTTAATTTTTTAAATAAAAATTTATTAAAACATTTTTTGTTACAATGTTGCCAAAAGGCTTTGTATTGTTTACAAATACAACCTTCATATGAAAGATGTTCCCTTATGGATGCTACAAAATCTTTATATAATTCTTTTGTTTTTTTTGTTTTTTTACCATCTTAAATTATTTACAGTAGGAAACTTAAATAAAATACCTAACGTAATGGTTTTTTTTGTTGTTTTTTTTATTTCCACTATAAATTCACTTCTACGCTTCTACGCCCTCTCTCTCACTACGCTTGAAACTATCAGAAGATGAGAAATAGATATTAAATATGAATAGATAGAGATTTCATCAGTATTAAGCACTTTTTTTGTAATTTGCACCATTTTTTCATTCTATAAGACCACATCCACCAGAGGTTCGAAGCCAACGCCTTAAACTTATCTAGGATTTTCCCTGTTAAGAATTGAAATATATAACTTCGCTTAAGCGGTGAGAACAAGTAACTCGAAAATGAAATTAAAATGATAAGAAAATTACGTTTTAAAAATTCAGTTTTTTGTGCAATATCTTTTTAGGGCTGTTATATTTACCTAGATTCCAAAAAAGAACTGAATTTTTAAAGCGTTTTCAATTTCTGTAATGTCGTCTTTTACATTTAATGTCGTCGAGTTACTTGTTCTCACGGCTCAAGCGACATGTTCTTGGCCTCTTTTCTTTTAACTTAACTGAAGTACAATAAAATTAAGCTTATTGGTACTCATTCCTCTCATATTACAAACAAAATCAGAACACTGAAATTAGTGTCTCTTAATTATTGATTTAAGCTAAATAATCTGCAATCTGCTGGTATTCTCTAGTTTAGAAATCAGTCATTCCTTCTTTGTCTATTATTCTGTAGAAATTCTGCAGCTGCCATGCTGCTTAACTGCTTTTCTAACCGGCTTCAAACTTAACATCCGAATAATTAACTTCTCTGAATATATTCTTTATCATTTCTCCACCAACGTTTTTTATGTGTCCCGTAGCAGTAATGAACAATTGCTTTGGTTCTGTTTGAAAATTTTTGGTATATTTTCTAATATTTGAAATCAATTTTTCCTTGTTCCTCGTAAAATATAATCGATTACCTTCTCCAAATATTTTCTGTTGTCAATTTGCACATCTTTTTTTTATCCCACATAACTCGTTTGTCTTGTCTTCTCTGCGAATCCTTTCCTTCAACTTTATTTTGGCCCTCATTTTTCCTTTGTAAAATAGTCACGACTGTTGTTATTTGTTATCCGACTTTATGAATTTCAGCCATGGAATAAGATTGTCCCTGATTTTACTTTTGGTTCTATGGCCATATATTGCTAATAGTCACAATATTTTTAAGAGCAAATACGAAAACGATTTATACATAAATATGAATTTTCTTAAAAGGACAAAATGTATAAATGTCCATGTTTTATTGCATAAATATATGTATCATTTCTATTAAACGGAATTCTTTTCAATCTTTATTTTTTAGTTATAGATTCTTGCAATTATTTATAATAATAGTTGCAATTATTGGACCTATAATAGTGCAAAACTAGAGTTACAGCCGTCAATGAGCATTAGGAGCCGAGAAAAAAAAATGAATATCACGTTTTATTTTTTTTTCTCAGCTCTCAGTCAAGATAGAGAAACAACTCTTTCACGTAAAATTGTAGTTTTGTATGTTATCTTATTACTATAACCAAAACCTGATAAATAATCTTTTTAATAATAATATTAGGTTTTGGTTTAAACATGAAATCCTGCATTAATTTCCGGGCAACCCAATGATATTTGGTTATTTTCAAAATACAATGCTTTAATTTATTCTCCAGTGTATACAAATACACTAAAGCCTGAAAAGAAATAAAATTCCTGTATTTTTCACCATAGGTCTTGAAATTACTTATAGCGCTGGTGTTTTTAAAAATTAATGTTTAAATTACGATAAAATGCAATTGTATAAAAATATTGTTATTTTATTGATATTATCCGAATAGTTAATTGATATTCATTTCATATAATAGAATCAGATATTAATAACCTGTTACCTAACCAGGAACTATATAAACCGTTTTAGAGAAATTCGTTCCGGTAAAATACCTCTTAAGCTTTCCTACACTACGTTACTACGATACGGCAGTCACTAAGACCTTGCCTAACTTACCGCACAACTTGCAGCTTTGTTCTAGGAACTTTAAGGACTTGGAAACAGAGAACACTTAGTGACGTGCTAAAGAAAGTGTCTGCTCAACTTCCTCAAAATCCTACTTCAATTATATTAAAAGCAACGGTACCATAGGAGTAATTTTTTAAATATGTATTGTATGATATAATACATTAATCTATTGTAATTGGTTTTTATAACTGTTCAAATAATAGTAAAATACCATTTTCTATTTTTATAACAACTTAATCTATCATGCAATAAACACAAAATAATAATGAGTTTTCATTTTTTGTGTTTTTTATTCGTCTCATCTAGTAATCCAGATGGGTGGTCCCATATGTTTCGGATCATCGAGATTATACTGTATTTGATACGTACATTACATTACATTTATGGCTAAATAAAATATATGGATAGGATAAAGGATACATATTGATATAACGTTATTGAACATTAATATTATGCGGTGCCATGTGGAGAAATGGGTATTGGAAAGAGATCAAGTCCTAATAGGCCTATGGTTCAGCCAGTCCCATCACCAGCTGGTCCATACACAAATCTGATTGGTTGAACCCGATATACAATATGGCAGTATTACCGTTAATAATTATCCAAACATAGAGACCGTTTATTAACCAAAAATTGTTTATAAAAGTGATGGACGCTTGAAACAGCTTCTACAGAGTTGTGCTTTCAAATCGTATATGTGGCATAATATGATTCCTAGATAATGGAATAAAATTCCTGAATAAAAGAAAGTAATTTATTTTTACTATTCGAAATTCAGTTGGCGTGTCAAATGCTTAATTATATACAGATAGGGGTGAAAATATTTTAGTATATGCCTATGTTTTACATTTTAGTCTCAATTTTAAGTTCCAACACGGTCATAACTATTCTGTTCGAATTTGGTATGAGGCATTTGGAAATCAAAAATATTATGTCCCTTTATACCAAAGTCATTTAGCATAGCCATTCCAATGCACAAGTTCTTATATACACGCATAGATAGGAAGGTTCTTTAAATGAAGTTAAAAATAATGATGATTACATTTTCAGTCATAGGCAATAAGACCAATTGCACAAGCGCCATGGTACATTAACAAGAAAACTATGTATACTCACTGACCTGCGCATACCAACAGTTAATGTAAGAGTTTAATAACGTTTTCATTCTTACAAAATCGTTTCTGGCAATAAAATATCAACTTTAATCCTAATTCGATTCTGATGCAAACAGACCACATTCTTTGATTAATCCTTTATTTTATTATTTATCGTGACAGTACCTCTGCTTTTCGTTCCGTTTCAAACATTTCACTCAATATCCTGGAAGAATAAATCTCTTTCGTTATTCTGAAATTCAGTCGTAAACTGACGAGGAAAGTTTGAGAAGAAAGTGAAACTGCCGTGCGCCAAAACCGCAGTGGTTTGATTCCGCGGTCTAATTGTGGAACAACTGGAAAAATATTAGCGCTTCGTGGAATCATGACGGTCTTACTCTCTGAGCTAGTTCAAAATGTTGGGGTTCTAGGCGGTTAAACATTGTAAACCAATTGATTTATCATAAAGAGTTTTAAAAGAGGCCTGTTATAGTGAAACGTAATAAAAAAGATACTTCAGCCAGACCCATCGAAATATAGATATATTTCTTTTGATAGTCTGATATTTTTATATTGATATTTTTTTATTATTAATATTATTATTTGTTACATATGTCATATATCGTTTTGTCTATAATATAAAAAAAAACAACTTACAAAAATTTAATATAAGTTCAATTTCTGTATATATCTTTTCTTATTTTCTCTTGGTTATTTATTTTTTTTATTATTATTATTTTTTTTTTTTAGTTTATTACATTTCTCCTTCTTATGTTATCATATCTACTTAAGTTCTTTAGACAATTATTTACAATTAATTACAATGTCTCATGTTGCTCATATGTAAATACCTTTATGAAAATATGAAAGCCATACCATTGTATTACCTTATGATACAATTTTGTTATTCTTTGGAGACAATACGTCCCAGAATAAAGATTATTTTTTCATTTCAATATTTGTAGGAAAGATAGTTTTGCAATCCATTGATGACGATGTGGGAGAGTTGAATTGTTGACCTCATAATATTGGCATCTAGCTGATTAATTTAATATACATAATCTACATAGCAAAGTGATAATATTTTGAAATGGTCTGTATGTTTGTAGAACCGATGATGAGTTTAACATTCTAAACTCACTTTGAATTCACATTGAAACTAGTTTTCAAATAATTCAAAGTGGCAAATTATTCATCAATCCTAGTTATATTGATCCTTCTATATTATCATGCCTACCTCGCCATTAAAATATGATAATAATAAACTAAATGATAATACTCTATTTTAAATTTTAAGCATTCGAGATAATTTTTTTCCTTTTTTTAGTTGTGAAATAAATTAAACAAAACGATAAAATATACTGGACTTTTATTGTAACATGATGTAAATATTTTTAATGGAATTTCATAAAAAAAAAAAAAAAAAAAAATCTATATATATATATATATATATATATATATATATATATATATATATATATATATATATATATCGTGTATCATTAATTCACAGTTCTAAAAATTGTATATATGGATTATCAATATTTTTATTACGTTATCCGTTCCTACACAAGCCTAACCAATGAAAAATCCTATAAAATGAAGGGAAAAGATTTTCCTAAACATGTTGCACTACTCTTCTTACAAATCTGGTCACCTCTCGACTATGGTCACCCCTGGCTAATGGAGAATTTCTCGAAAAGCTGACCCATCGATAACCATTCAATCAATATCATGAGAGGAGTTTTCCGCTTCAAAAATCAATGACTGATATCAGTAACAACTTCAACTTCTGCCCGAAGAAGGGTTAAAATTGTTGATAATGTTAGTCTATATATAAAAAATAACTTCAATGAATAGATTTTATGCAATCCACATACGACTGAAATGACTTATAACAGTTGATGATTTAAATATTTATTCATCTCAATAATTATAGCCAGACCTATTTATAATAAAGTTTTGAGCTAAGCTACGAAGCTACACTAAGCCATCTAATTCTTATAGCTACCAATCCTTACAATCTGAAATTCCTTTAAAATATCCTAAAAGCTTCTTACTTTGTCAAAAATTAACATATAACTTTCATTGAAGTACTAACAATGGATAGCTGCTTCACAAGCCAATAACATACCATTATCAGCATGATCTTCTACATTTATTGGATGTCTTTCTTATTAGCACAGCTCTATATTTCAATAAATAATAAAAAAAAATCAATAAAAAGACCCGTCCTGGGTTGTAAAGCTACCAAATAAAAAAAACAAAACGTGATCTTAGCAAATCGTAGAAAACATAAAATGAACTTGGCGTTCCATATGTTGCTTATTTAGACGATGCCTATTACCTGTCCTATCATATTCTATAATCACAAAAAATCACTTGTTTCTCAACTTGCATCCCACCCACTATATTCCCGATAATCCTCGGTGGCATCTAAAAAGAGCCAAGAGACCTACTAAAGTAAAACTTTTATTGATACTATTAATGGGTAGTTATTCAAAACTTATATACATGCCTTTGTAATCATTTCCCGCATATTTACTTGATGCACAGAATTAATACAGTGGTAAATATCAATAAATAATTTTTGAAAACCGTATACAGTGGAGCGTTGATTATCCGGACGTCAATTATAACGTTCAATTGAAGGAACCTTTTTTTTTTTTTTGGAATGTACTTAAAAATACTTATTTGTATTTTTAAAAGTAATTTTATTTAAGAATATAATTAATTGAAAAACAAAATAATTATTTCTACGAATGTCTGTAAGGGAAGCTCAATTTATTTCACAGAAACCGCAGAAAAATGAACTTCTGTACATACCTACATTTTTGTTTACTGGTAACTGTATATTTAATTAGACCATTTCATTTATTTCTCTAAATATCTTCCTAATCATTTGGTTGGTACTAGATCTCACCCTAAGTTTTAAATCGTTCTTTTTTAGGTATACATCGCCTTTGTGATCACTTTTTGTTTTAAAAACTACATGTCATCATCCATGCCAATAAAAAGGAAACGAGAGCTATTTTCATTTAAAAACAAGATGGAAATCATTAATCAAGGTTGGTAAATCAACAATAACGGGAATCAAAAATAATTCTAAATCAATCATCAGGTACCCCATAACCTTTACAGTGATACGGGCAGTTTGAGTCGTAAAACTTTGAAAAAAGCGAAAAGTGAACTGTTGGAAGATGCTGTTTACACATAATATTTTTTTAAAAATGAATTTCGATTATCCGAACCACCCCTAACATTAGTTCAGATAATCGACTGTATATAGTTATATAAACATATAATCAATATATTGTTTCTTAAACCTAATGCAGAGTCTGAATTATGCAGTTGTTTTTCGACAAATGATATGTTTGCTTTGTGCATTTGTTTTATAAGAACCGAAGTTCTTCTCCTCTAGGATCCAAAGACAAAGTAGGCTGTCCCTCAACCGACGAAAGTTGACCCAATATAGCAAGGACCCTGACCTCGAACTCGGAGGAGAAAGTGACGCCTCCTCCCACAGATGTGATACTTCGGGACCATTTGGTTGCTATCAGTAATGGCTGCTATCTCTCAGCTACTGTCCGACAGTAATGGCTCAACGAGGATCTTGTCTCGCCGCTTTTATCGGCAGGATCATAATAGGCTGCTTCAACTGAGCGTGGAAAATTCGTAACTGAACAGGCCTTTATAATGTCGGTGAATAATATTAACAGCTTTCATTATAAGGAATGGATGTGTATATCATAGCGCTATTAGATATTGTCATTATTTTTCTCATGTTGTAAATTAAAATATTTTTTTATTTTTTATAAGGGTTTGAAATCAACTCAGTACTTTTTAAGAAAAATAAAAAAAGAAACAGTTAATAAAAATCACTGTTATATAAACTTCCATTTTAAACATATTTAAAATATTATTTATAATTATGATAATCTAAAATCTCCATGGTAACTAAATCTGAATTGTTAACAAAAATAATTTACATATACAGTCAACTCTTGATGTGTCGTACTTCGATAAGCTGAATTCTTAAACAATTCGAACAAAATCAATGGTCGGAAGTACATTACACTTAAATTTTACCTCAATGAGACGATTTCAGACAAAAAAAACGTGAAAAATTGTGTAAATAAGTCGAACCGAAAATAGGGTTCAAAGAGAGAACTTCTAGGACCACCTCTGTGAAACGAACTCAAATTATAAGAATTTCATTAGTAATTTTTTTTTTCCTGCTTCCCGTCATTGTTTATCTTTTCAGTTCATAGTTACACCAGTCACTTATCATTAGTTATTCACTCGAGTGGTTTTACAGTGGCTATTGAAAATTCTTTTCATTAACGAAAAATAAAAATTGATTTGCAAAGTGGAGAAAGGAGAAAGAAGTTGGGCGTTTATTGCTAGTGATTTTCAAATTCCGCGTAGTTTCCTTTCTTCTTCTGTGTCATTGACTTTATATGTATCTACAAACCACATACACATACCCATTAATGAAAAATATACGTAATGATTTCAACTCCAATTTTATAAGGGTTTCTTGCTTATAACTTCACCCTATATTCAATTCTAAAAAAAATTAATTTTAACATCCGGATTTATATAAGTCGAATCAGTTTATATGCAATGAGTCTTATAAGTTGTTATTACTTTAAAACGAACATTACAACACATTTACTTATTTTTTTTCTCAACTGATTCCTCCCTCTGATCCATATTTCACAATAGATCAAAAAGCGTTTGGAACTATAGCTCTCTCACCTTGCCTCCATTGGGTTCTGTTACCGGTTGTTAATAAATATCACCAATAATAATTCAATAAAATAGTTTAAAAAATTTAATGCTATAAAGCAAAAAAATGATTATCTCCCAAGCTATACACATAGTGAAGAAATAAACTTTTCGTCAAAACTATCGCAACACTTTAAAATATTTGAATTTTATAAAAAAGTATTTTTTATCATAATAAAGAAAAGATCGCCTCTGGTCTACTACTACTAGTCTACTAGGCACCCTAAAAAAAAGCGCAGTTCAGTTAAAAGTTATTTGATAAATTGGTAACGGGTATTTAATTTTCTGTATCATTGACTTTATATGTATGTACAAACAATATACACATACCCATTAATGAAAAATATACGTAATGATTTCAACTCCAATTTTCTGTTCAATTTTCCCATTTACATGAAGAAAAGTGAAATGAAAACCTCGATAAGTCTTTGTTCAGTAAGTCGAACTATTTTTCAGGGTAGCTTAAAGATCGAAAATTGACTGTATAAATAAAAATACGCTCAACACTAAAAAGTGAAAAATAAAAATAATTTAAAAAAACAAAACAAAACCGACTTCAAGATTAAACCTAAATATACAAACTTGAACTAAAAAATAAAAAATAATATTTTAATTGCTTTGAAACAAAAACCATTAAATAACAATTAACGAAATTATCGATACTTCTATACCTATTCACAATTTATGATCAGTTATTTTTGGAGTCGGTGCCAACGAAAACAAACAGAATTCGAAAAGAAATGGTAATTGTAAAGAGTCTCCCACTGTTTCAAAACCACTGTCTCGGGCCATTTGAAAGTGTACAGCAAAGGCAGGATTAACCTGCACCGACTCCAGAAATAACTGATCATAAATTGCGAATAGGTATATAAGTATCGATAATTTCGTTGATTATCATTTAATGCTTTTTGTTTCGAAGCACTTAAAATATTATTTTTAATTTTTTAGTTCAAGTTTGTATATGTAGGTTTAATCTTGAAGTCGGTTTTTTTTTTTTTTTTTTTTTTTTCAAAAACTTTTTTTTTTTTTTTTTTTTTTTTTAATAAAAAAGTCATTGATCTGAGTTACTAGCACTAAAAGAATGAGTGTCGATTTAAAATTTTCAGAGTTAAGGGAAACCATAGAGAAAATCTTTCTGGAGCGGCGTGTAAACATAAATAATTAAAGAAAATGAACCATCAGCTGGTATCCGATCGATACTGCCTTGGAAACAGAAATCAAATCGAAAGTGTGGATGACCTATTTACATATCGACCACTACAATCTATCCCATTAAGTATAAGCTCATTCCTAGATATATGAGTTTTTGAATATAATTATTTCCGAGAAAAACAAAATACTAAATTTATTTTAGTTTGCCTTTGATGTAGAAATTATGAAAAAATGTAGAAATCATTTCAGAAGAGCCCCTCGAAGAGAAAATCTTCAACTGTTGCCGTTCTCTTGAAACCGAACCCAAGAAAATACAATGTGAAAGTCTCTTACAAGGACCTCGACAGTGAAAGTTATTGTACTGATTTCATTTTCAAAAATAAGTTGAGGTCACTATAACTATCCACTGTTTAATAATAAAAATATTGTTTTTTTAAAAACACAAAATTAATCTCTAACATATTAGTAGAAAATAATATAAGATTACAAAGGATTTTTAAAATTGTATGATGGTAAATATGGAAAAATATTTAAAAACTCAAGGCAAATAAGATTAAATATAACCTTTCAAGATATTAAATAACAAAGGTATCAGTGTCAAAAGAACTTAGTACACTTTGAAAAGTAAAAACTTTTTAATGAAGTGTCCTTAAACAGAAGATTGGATGAGTTTCAGTAGTCACTGCTTCTATTAGTTTGTTTTTGTACCCTTTTAAATAAAGAATACTTCTTGAACATAAAAAAATATGTATAATGATATCAAATAAAGTAAATTAAAAAAAGTCATAAAATTAAAATAAACAGCTTCTAAATATACAAGAAACAAAATAAAGTACAAAATTAAATAAAGCACAAAGTAAAATAGAATAAAATAAATGACAATACAAAATGGGTGGTAATTATATATTATTATATATATTTATAATTTTTTTTTTTAACTTTATACATTTAATATTTACATTTATATACATTTAATTAATTTATCTATACCTGTCAAAAAAACAAATCGACAATCAGCGGTATGACAGGAAAAATATATTTTAAAAATGACATTTTAGAGGTTAGAAATACGTTAACGGTAATTCTTCCTTGGCATACGTTTACTTCAAGATATTACGAAAGTAGATCTCGCTCCCACCTTCTTTTCAATCTCATTTTTGTATTTTTATATATATTTTTGTTGTTTCTTTGCCCTTGTAAATGAAGAGCAAATATTAAGTACAATATATTTTATTTTATTTTTATTGTTAAAGGAAATAATAAGTTAAAAATATAATTAATCCATAAATAAAAACGTTTATTGCGGTATTTATTTAACCAACTACAACATCATTCCCGTTTTTTAAGTAAAATGTAAATATGTTTATAAATATAAAGAATAAGTAAATTTGAAGAATAATAGATCAGATGAACGATTACTGGAAAAAAGTTACTTGTGATCCCGGAGTCAATAAAGTTAATTTCATTTAAATGAGACAGGAATACGGAATTATTAACGAAGTAAAAAAAAACCAACAAAAATATAAATGCTTAAAAAAATGACCGAAAGATTGTTTCAGTAGAGAAAATAAAAAAAGTTGATTTAATAAATAAATAATAAAATGACTACATGGGTTATGTATTTCACTAATAAATATATTTTTTATAATTTAATTCACTGATTAACGAATTTATATTATTTGAGATATTTTATAAATAATGTCACACAAAAATACATTATATATTTAGATATAAGGAGAACCCATTTTTATTTTTACAGTCTAAAATTAAATTTTCAATATTTCATGTGACATGAATATCATATCTCACAAATAGTCTACGTGAGCTTAGGTCCATATAACTGAATATGGGATAAGAAAATAAAGGTTCAACGTAATCAATAATATGTTTTATAGAATAATAATATATGGTCTGTAAGATATATTAAACATATCACGATTTTAACCAGCACTTTACATATACAGTGTGAGTATCTCTTAGTGTAAAAAAAATTGGGTGAAACTAGATCAAAAATGTAGCAAAATGCCGCAAACCTCACCTATTCCAATCCGTTGCAAATATACAATAAATCAAAGACTTTTTTGAGGAAACCACTTTTTTTGCCATAAAAGCTGTTATATCTCCATCTTGTTTAAATATTTTTCAAATTTTTACCACATTTTCGGCTTTAGCATTAAATTTTCTATAAAATGCGAGTACCTGCAACCTTGAATTTTACAAACTTGGTATCTAAAGAAAGGCTTTATCTTCACCTTCTTTGGGGAAGTCACAATGTCTTATATTACTTCAACGCACACCGTTTTTCGAAACAACTACTAAGATTATTAATAGGATTTGTTACAAATATCCTACCACAACTTCATCACGATATTCCATCTGACGTTCGGCAAAATATGATTTTCCAACACCATGGTGCTCCTCCGCATTATTCGAAAGCAATACTAGCAATAAACCAACGATATACATGGCTAGGTCGAAATGCCTTCCTCTGTAAAAACAGATTCATCTGCCTATAAAATTCACCTCAAAAAGTAGTATTCTTCAACAAAATCTGCATTCAGAAGCTAATGACAAAATTGAGGTCTATGTTCATCATCATTGGATTTTAAACATTGCATTGAAAATCTAATAAAATAAATCCTAAATGCTAATGATAAATAAATAAATGTAATAACATAATATCCTCTGATCTGGTGTCGCTTTATAGACAGTTTTCCTTTATTTGCTATTAAACAATAATTTTTTTCTTTGCTTTTTATTTCAATAAAGAGTTTATTATGTTTAAAATGCACATTTCCATTAAGGGATTGTCATAATTTTTATTTACACAAGTAACTAATTTATATGCCAAATGAGAATACCATGTTTTTTCGGTTTCAAAAGTGAATGTCTCTATGAAATTGAAACAAAATCATTACGTTTAACATATCATTCGAAAGCTGATTAAATTAGCAAGTTTTTGTGAGATTTGCAGTTTGGGGATTGTAACTTCCCCAAATAAGGTGAAGATCAAGCTGTTCTTTAGATACCAAGTTTGTAAAATTCAAGGTTACTGGTAATCAGATATTATAGAAAATTTAATGCTAAAGCCGAAAATATTTAAATAAAATGGAGATATTACAGCTTTTATTGCAAAAAACGTGGTTTCTTCAAAAAAGTATTTGATTTATTGTATATCTGCAACGGATTGGAATTGAAAGGCAAGGTCTGCGGCATTTTGCTACATTTTTGATCTAGTTTCACCCAATTTTTTTTTTTTTTTTTTTTTTTTTTTTTTTTTTTTTTTTTTTTTTTTTTTTTTTTTTTTTTTTTTTTTTTTTTTTTTTTTTTTTTTTTTTTTTTTTTTTTTTTTTTTTTTTACACTAAGGGATACTCACCCTGTATAAAAAAACTACATTCGCAAAGTTCGGTATGTTCACGAATTTTATACCTTCACGGTTAAATTATAATTATTAATATGATTACAATAGGAAATTATATTCTACGTACACTTTAAACAAACCATCATGATTATAAATTAATATTGAACTGTATTTTGTGAAAAATAAATCATTTTATCAGAGAAACAAAATAATCATGGATGATGCTTTGAATGGATTCACCAAACCTTGGAAAATAGTAAAAGCAATGGTAAACCATAATTAGCAATTCATAGTCAGTGCTCTAAAGGAGAAAGAAACAGTTAGAATGAAACCACCATATTTTTGAATGGAAGTCATAATTTAAAAAAATTTTCAGGTGTTTGGAAAGTTCAAGTGTTCAAGATATTTAAATAAATTCAAGTCTAAAATATTTCAATAATTATAAACCTACCGTTTCATTTTAACATGAAGAAGTTTCATAGCAAATAAAGAAGTAATGTAGCAGTAATAAAATAATGAAGAAGTAGCATGGAAAAATTCCAAGAAATAATTTATGAAAAAAAAAAATATATATATATATATATATATATATATATATATAAACTATTCTTTGATATTTACAACTGTATGTATACTGTATATTACAATTGGATTTATCTAAAATTAGTAAATTTGTCGAAATTATTACAATGACTCGTCGATAATAATGATTTTATTGAAGCACCCTTTCCCTGCCTTTCGGCCAATGAAATTCTTGTGGGTCAAGAGATATATCCCGAGTTCTAATGAACTTCTTTTTTAAATATATTGGAGTGAAGAAAATGGAATATTAAGTAACTTTTTAATATATTTCTGTACTAGGAATCCTTCAATATTCGGAACAATAAAATAAAACATTCTAGAAAGGTTTAGAATTCTTTTTTAAGACTTGGAATGCATATAATGCAGTCAACAAATTGAAAAAATTAATTCTATACCTTTATAATCGCCTATCAATATTTTTTTTAAACCATTTATTGATATTTACAACTATAAATAATATCCAACAAATAAATTTAAGGAAATTATTACAATGACAAGTCTATAACATGTAAAGAACTCACCAGTAGCACATCAATTAAGTTCTATGTTAGAAGTTCCCTCGACCATCTCCTATTCAGACGCCTTGATTGAGTTTACTATGAAAGGGTAGGTATCTTGTTTGGGCTAAATCAGCGACATATGGAAAAATAAGGTCTTTACGGATAAGTCTATTCGTGATAAGGGGCACTGAGGAGTTTGGATTGTAATGCTTGGATACGAGATGAGTTAGAAGATTTATTGGAGCCCTTAAGCTTAACTCCATATATCTAAATGGGTCTGATTACTGTCGAGTTAATAAGTCTTTTGTAATAAATTGGGAGATCTGTCTATTAAATGCTAGAGTAGCTGTAAACAACGAGCAATTTCTTGTCTTTTAAGTTTCGTATGAGGATTCAAAGTAAATCGCTTGTTCAAATAGAGTTCTAGGTAGCGAATCTCTTCAACGGGGAACAATGGAATATTATACCTAACAAATATAATCATTTTACGAGTATATTAATAAAATTAAATAATTTTGTTTTAAAACAATAATAATCCTATATCCTAAACCTTCAAGAATGGTGTCAAACATGGAGAATCAAAATAAATCCAAACAAATCTCACCAAATAACCTTTATACTACGTCATAAACCTACGACTTCCTGTCCTACAGTATCCTTTAATGATATTCCACTAATTCCTGTTGAACAGATCCGCTACCTAGGACTCCACTTGGACAAACGTCTAACTTGTTATCCACATACAAGATTAGAATGATAAGAAACTGCCCGTCGTTACAGACTACTAAATTTACTAGACAGACGTTCAAAGATCCCAATTAATTACAAAAGACTCATATACATGACTGTGATTAGACCTATTTGGACGTACGGAATTGAACTTTGGGGCTCCACAAAACCATCCAATTCATCTCGTATCCAATCCTTACAATCCAAAATCCTTTGACAAACCTAATACTCCGAGAAGTCTGAAAAGAAGATGGCCTAAAGACCTTCTAGTATAGAATTATTATTGAAGTGCTACTGATGAGTAGTTCTTTTTAAGTTTTGGCATGTTATTATAATTGTTATGAACACATTTACTTGATGTATATATTTTGTACAGTAGTCAATTTCAATAAATGGATATAAAAACAAAAAATTAATAATATTCCCTTATTTCTAATTCATCTAAATAATTTTCATTATATAAGATCAAGGTTGTTTTTATTATACGTATATTTCAAAATTGTAAAGCAATATCGCAAGTATTCACCTAAATCGTGTGGTCGTAAACAAGCGCTTCTTTTTTAATAAATGAGACCCTTTAATTAATTTATATAATATGATTGGAGTATTATTCCTTTATGGTGTTAATTACTTAAAGCTAAGAGTAAATAAGCGACAGATGTAGAATCCAATAACAAACAGCCCTAGACGGGGATAGTAAACTTTTACTGACCTAGTAACGCTCCACTGATCATGCCCCGGTCTCGATTTCTACGGCGACCTAAGCTTTAGTTTTGTCTCTGAAGGATGTGTTTTCTAAAGTTTTTTCAGAGAGGCGGTGTGATTTTGGAGAAAGCTGCCTACGGTTTTTGGGACAGTAGGTGTTGGTTTTACTGGTGTTAGCTTACGGTAAATGGACACTAGAAAATGAATTGTAGTTCGGACAAGGGAGAGTCCTCAAGAAGTATTGAAATATCTATCTGGTAATGTTCCACTCAATACGATGATATTACCGATAAATATTTTTTAAAAAATATTGAAAATAAGCCATTTGACAATTATATAAAATACGTCTAAATTAGCCCTCAGAAAGAAAAGTAACGTACACCCCTGTCAAAAAGATCAGATTCCAAAAACACAAATCCTTCAACTCATATCATTAAGACCAACAAAGGACTCTAACGGAACCTTACACACAGCCATACGTATCCTCGACTCTCACGAAACATTCAGTAGAACTACAAACAATTTTATGATAAATGAAATGTAGACGTTAACAGACTTTTAAGAATATGGTGACAACCAAAATCCCGAAATAGGATTTCACGTGGCACGGCAAAGCTGGATGAGAAATCTGCAAGAATTCATTCTCGGCGCAACAGACGCATGAAGCGGTCCTTGGCCAGCTCAACGGCTCTTCCCCAGTCTTCCCTGTCAGTGGCACGTCTGATGGATATTCCTGCTTTCTTCAGATCCTCGGAGACGCTGTCCTTCCATGTTCCCTTCGGTCTTCCACGAGGCCTCACTCCATCGGGGCTTCCGTAATACAGTCTTCTGACTGTCCTCTCCTCGTCCATTCTGATTATGTGTCCCAGCCATTTAATTCGCTGTATTCTCACATATTGGGAAACATTCAGTTCATTATAAAGTACGTACAGCTCTTATAAGCTAAGTACGTGCTAGAATAACACTTTAATTAGCTGGAGCTCCGGGGTATACAACACTGAGTGGTGTCTCCCTCATGCTAACCCATATCTTGATCATTGTAAACATTATATTATATAAGCTGATTGTAATAATATACGACTAGTGCAAATAAAATTTTAAATAATAAAAATATGAGCCCTTTAACACATCATAAGTAAAAAAATATAATATGTATGAGGGTGTAATTACAAACTACGAACAAATATCATTCAAGTTAAAGCAATGAGACTCATATTCATGGCAGTAATTAGACCTATTTGGGCATACGGAGTTGAGTTCAGGGGCTCAACTAAACCTTCTAATTATTCTCTTATCAAATCCTTGCAATCCAAAATCCTTCCAGAAATTCTCAATGCTCCTAACTTTTTTTTCAAATAAACTTATTAATAAATAAAATAATCTCTCAACTTGCATCCCATTGTATTCCCGATAACCCTCCGAGGCGTCTGAATAGAAGATGATATCGAGATCTTCTTCTATAAAACTTTAATTAAAGTGTCAGCAACGGGTGGAAGCTTTACAAGATATTTTCATGTTACTATATTTATTTGCCAACACATTTACTAAATATATATATTCTATACAGTTGTAAATATCAATAAAAATATGACAAAAATAATTAAAGTAAATTGATCTACTTTCTGTTAATACAAATGATTTACAGTGTGAATGAGTGAATGAGAACTAAAAAATAAAAATAAAATAATGTGAATACGTGAATAAACCGATATGCTAGAAGATTATTCTTATTTCATTCTTTTAAATTAAAAAAAAATTATGAATATTTTTTCTTATTCCCCTTATTTAATTTCATTTATGCAATAAATATAAATAACTATTGTCCATAACCCTAACATTACAACGGCATTTTTACGAAATATTTGTCTTTTTTTTTTTTTTTAAATATATTATTCCATTTTTTTTTATTATACCATAACTGGTGTACATTTTTTACAAATTCAAAAGATTAGAAATTAATTTTTGGATAGGCTGCCAATCAAGCGATTAAAATTTTAAAAACCAATATTAAATAATATATGCTTTATTGGGGATTTAAAATAAAAATATTTATCCAGGTGGATTCTCACTACCAGAATATATATATTTTATTATATTTTACTAATCAGAATTTTTTTAGTTTTTTATATTTTATTTAAAAAAATAAAAATAAATGAAAAAATTCGATTCTGAGGCCCTTACTTAGTGGTACAACAATTCCCTAGTATTAGTCACTTTGGCAAGAAATTATATGTAGAACAAGTCCTGCTAATTATACAGACGAGCAAACCTAGGACCTAGACAGGCTCATAAAACTGCACTAAGAACACTAACAAAGGAATAGGAATAGAATGGTATAAGGTCTGGCAGCGTACCTTAGAAGGCGATGAATCATTATTTAAAACCACTTGAAATAGATCTCAGAAAATATCCTTTCAAGAGTATTATCTCTCTTCCTGTTTAATAATTCTCTTCCTGCTAATCAATTTATTATTACTCTTTTAATTATATTTCTCCCATTTTAATTTAAGTTAATTAAAGACAAATAAAATTCTAATGGTCATTAATCATAATTGTTTGATAAAACACCAAGCTGCATTAATTTTTATTATTCCTAAATATATATGTTATTTAAAATTATTTAAAAAAAAAAAAATACATTTATAAGATATAAAAAAAGAATACTATTTCAGATTAATTTGAAAACAACCAAGCAGAAAAATAAGTTCTCTTTAAGGTAGGCGCACATCTTTCGTCATCGGACGGACGGCTCACATCGGACGGATCGAATTTTCAGATTCGACCTATTATTTCAATAGGAAGTGCGCACACCTTACAGCATCGTACGTATCAGCATTCTACAGCAGTAACATATGAAATCCAAATCCGTCCGATGGGAGCCGTCCGTCCGATGACGAAAGGTGTGCGCCTACCTTCAAACAAACAATTATGCTTCCATTCCTACTATATTAAATTGTTGAATTCATTCTTAATAAACATTTTATATCTATTTTATTCAATTAAAGGGTGGAAATTTACAACGGTCTAAGTGCTAAAATGAAACATTGTGTAAACCGAAAATTTAGTTTATAACAACTATTTTAATATTTTACGAATGCTATCCTTCGATATATATTTAAACCACTTTAAGACGGATTTAAGTACTTAGCCCGATAGGCCACGGTGCCTTCTTCTGTAGAACAATATTTCAATATAAAGTAAAAAATAAATTTTTGGTTCATAGACTGTCATGAATTTCAACTCTTCAAATTCTCTATTATTTTTACAAAAATTCTTATTTATGTGAAGACTCTTTAATATTGTAGACGCCTTAACCAAACGTTATAAAAATTAAAAAACAAAATTCATTTTTTTATATTTATATTTCATTATCATATATATACTTCAATAAAAATTATGCTTGTAAAACATGGTGTAATTATTTGGTAATTCGCTGTCAATTACTGGGTTTTTCGTGTCAACAATTACAAGAACAACTTGAATATTTCTAGCAGTAGTTAATTAGTTGACGAATTAATTTAACATTGAAACCAAAAGTTTGTTAAAAATGTACGCAAGTTGCATCAAAAAAATATTTAAACGTTTCAATAAAGTGTCAACACCTGGTACATATACCTTATTTTAATTAAAGTATATCTATAATAAACTCTTTAGATGAAAACATATTAAGAAAATAATGAAATATAAAATAAACTAATATATTTTATTAAAAATTATGATTCCGCTTACTTAATTACAAATACATGAAGTTTAAAACTACAATTTTACTGTTTGTACAAGGTCAGATCTTACCGGTGGATAAAGAACTTATGCATAGGGAAAACTATTTAACTGATAAAGGTGGCAGTGCAGAGCAGGATTTCAAACCAACTACAATTAACATAAATCAAATGCAAATAACTCATTTACATATTTATCTTGTTAAATTTTTTAAACTAAGAAGTTCCTCAGTTGATTATTAATAATTTCTAATTCAAAGTTAGTATTAATTACGAGGGATAGTTTTAGTGCGAATCACACACAGTAAACGATTTTATATCTATCGCGCAGCTTGCTCTAGTTATTATTGGTTTATTGTTCTATTATTATTATTTTCTGTTCTCCATTGTGGGGTTGATCTATGTGTTAAGTTTGTAGGAACCTGGCAACACTGTGAACTTTTGGAATTATAACCTCAAGTTATTCTACTTTATATTATAGATACACATATATAATTTTTTTTTTTTTTTTTTTTTTTTTGTGATTCAATATAAAAATATACAGTGTTTTGAATTCACTTATCCAGTTTATGAACTGTATATTTATTTATATATTACGTATTCCTTCATACACAGTAAGTCTGTGGTATGTAGCGAATAGTTTTTTTATTGTAATAGAAAAACACTAAAAGTGTTTAATTTATGGAATAATGTCAAATATAATTAGAACCATAGTTGGCAATAACCTTAATTGTATTTTAACAGCAACAAGAAACATTCAGATTCTCAAATTCCATCTTCAAGTTTCATTTTATGCTATCTATTAAAAGTTTTCAAATCTTCTAAAGGATCTGAAATCCTGAATTTTATATGTACTTATAAACATTAATAAATATGGACGATAAAAAGTTACAATTCTTTTCAAAATGGTTTTCAAACCAGAATTTCGGATCATTTTAGAAAACTACACTCTATATTTTAATTGTGATAAGATATCCCCCAGAAATCTTTGTACTTTTTTAAGAACGGTTATACCTATTTTAACAACCAAGAGTCTGATTTTTTTAGTGGGTAAAGATATTTTGTTTGTTACGAACCATCAATAAATAAGGATTTGATATATCATGTATCTTGCTTTATAACCAACTTAAAAGAAAATTTTCTACTAAAGTAAAAGTTTATAATTAAATACATAAAAAGTTTAGCGAACCCAAAATGAGCCCTAACGCAATCTTCACATCTATGTCTACTCCTCCGACATTTACCCGACGCACAGTGGGACGAAACTATGTTTTTTTTCTGGACATCGCATTTTAAGCCTCTAAAAAGTATTGCATCGACTTCAAATTTCATATGGGCTTGTCTTCAAAGGTGAAGAATTCGAATCTAAAGTCAGTTTTTCCCAACATTTCAGGAATTTGCTCTGATAACCAATAGTTTGTCTAAAAAAATCTAATTTTCGTTTTTTCGTGTTTTGATTCAAGGGATATTATTTTCTATGATTTTTCATGTGCTCTACCGATTTTAAAAATCTGCAAATCAATCAGTGTACCCTTATGTGAGTTATACGTGTTTTATGCCTTTTTCGTCGATCGGATTTACTAAAAAAATAAACAATTTGCGGTTTGTCAGAAACCTAATAGGTAATTATTATTTAAATATTGTCCCCGACCGAAAACGGAACAGTTTAGTTATTTAATAGAAGTAATCAATTATAGCCCACCGGCTCCTACACTGTGGTTATCGAAATTTTATCGTTGGATCCATTCGTTCAAATTCGTCGTGTCAGCAATCAGACCTATTCCGATATCAATTTTAAGCATTTTTATTGGTGAATACCTGTGGATAACATTTGTGAAGTCCATTTGCTGTAGCAATTTGGACCACTTTTTTGTAAAAGTTGAATTATCAAAGTAAATTCAAATATTCTCCAAGGTCGCAAGTGGTCGCAGACCATTTAGATCTTGAGTTACTTTTTATAATCGATATTTTATAATTAAAATGGGTTTCGACTTAAACAAGTAAAAACATTTTTCAAAAATCAATTTGTTGTTGAAATTTTCAAATTTAAATACATTTATTTTTTTAAATTATTATTTTTACAGGAAAACGTTTTATTGCCAATTGTTTTATCATGCTAAAAACTGTGAACAGCAAAAAATTTACATCGGATGTGTTAACAATTTCTAATGCAATTTAACAAAACGAGAAATTTGCGAGAACCTTTCAAGCAAACGTAGTATATCAATGTTGATGTCCTGTTTGTACGTAATAAAATTATGTTTAACGTACTGTTGTTTATCGACAATGACCACAGCAAACATTTAATAAGTGATTAAAGCTACAAATATAAATTTTTGTTTTCAACCAATTTTCAAAAAATTACATAGACTCGTCCCACCCATTGTGCGACATGGGGGTTGAGAACGGAGGCACTGAAGGTTCTGTATAAAGGCGCAATTTTGCCTATTATTACTTAAAGTATGGAAATATGGCATCCAGGAATTCAGATTAAGTAAAACAAGACAAAGCTGGAAAGGGTCCAGAGGCTAATGGCATTCAAAATTACCAAAAGTTTTCGGACACTTTCTGACCAAGCCGCTTTTTTTTTGGCCAAAATGATCCCCATTAGTATCCTAGCTGACAAATATGTAGGTAAAATAACCCAATGGGATTACTGCTGAAGTGAAAACACTAAAAAAATATAAACAGACTAAACAAAAGGGGTAAAACAAGGATTATAATGTGTGGGGAAGGAGTTCTGCAAATCCTATAAATACGCAAAAAAAAATCTTTAATTCAAAATATTCTCCAAGGTCGCAAGTGGTCGCAGACCATTTCGATTTTAAGTTACTTTCCAGTATTGATATTTTGAATTAAAATAGGTTTCGACCTTAGCAAGTTTAAACATTTTTCTAAAATCAATTTTTTTGTTGAAATTTTAAAATTTAAATAAATTTATTATTTTTATTTTTTGTAATCATTATTTTCACAGAAAAATATTTTATAGCCAATTGTGATATCATGCTTAAAGCTGTGAAAAACAAAAAATTTACACCGGACGTGTACACAATTACTAATGCAATTTAACAAAACGGGAAATTTGCAAGAACGTTTCAAACAAACCTAGTTTATCGATCTTTTGTACTGTTAGTGCGTAATAAAATCGTGTTTAACGTACTGTTGTTTATCGGCAATGACCATAGCAAACATTTTATAAATGATTCAAGCCATAAATATAAATTTTTGTTTTCAATCAATATCCAACAAATTACGTTGGCTCGTCCCACTGTGCGACGGCTCAAAACAGATAACCTTTTTTTTTTTTGAGATTCGGTCCTTACTAAATTTATCGGCTTTACATGCGCATTTTAACCATAGTGCTGTTATTACCTGTACTATATTTTTTCCGGATAAATTTCTCGCAGTTCCGCCCTGTGAAGGCATCTATATTCTCCTTTATTTTAGGGGGTAAATATTCTGCGCAGTATTTTATTTTCGAAAACTTTAAGGCGTAGTTCATCCCTTAACATTTCGCAGTCGGTAGCATAATAGTCTCATATATCCTTATTTTTACATTTCTCGAGAGTAAGCTCAAACTAAGCAGTTTTTCTGACGAGAAATAACAAGCTTCCCGGCTTTTAATCTTGCCTTAACGTAAAAGTTTATAACTGAAACAACTTTAAACTAGGTTAACGTCTAGGCGAACAGAGGAGGCGTCGGAAGATGAAATTCCAGCAATAAAGTACAGGTGATACGGTGCACTTTTAGCAGCTTATGGTCCAATATAGGGCAGACCCAAGACCTCCTTTTACGCGGCTGTTCAAGAGTACGTTGCCGGAAGTGCCCTCAAGATGACTATAGTACCCTCCAGAGTGACACGTTACCCGGGGGTATTTCATCCTCAACTGCTGTAGGGGAAGAGTCCTTTGAAGAGATATTGCCTGGACCAGCTCAATTTATCAAAGCATTCGGAATCAAAGGCCCAGTTTGTGGAGAGGAGAGAGGAGGAGGGTAATAGCGGTTCTGTCGACGACTTCTGAGCCTTAGATTGGAACCACTGCAATGATTGCAAAGTGCTACTGTAAAATATTTAGAAAAAATATCTTGTTTAAATCCACTTTTATATCCTAAATATAAAAAATAAAATATTTGTATACCAGTTTCTTGTATTTATGTTTGCTTTTTGAGTAAATAATTATAAACAAGTTATACCAATTCCTATATCCTTAGATAAAATTAAAAAAATAAATTTTGATTGAGAAAAATAATGGAATGTTATTACAGAATGGATGTGTTGAACAAAAAATAAAAATAAATATGTTTGTATCAAATAAATCCTCACATCTTCGGAAGATTATTGTTTATCGGGTAGCATTAAGAGTGAATATATTTGTTTCTCAAAAATATGTATTCAATGTATAATATACAGCAAGAGAACTATTATATAAATAATAGAAAAATAAAAAATCTTAAATAAATTCATGGTAAACATTACATTTAAGTGGATAAATGAACGTTAAACATAATGTTGCTTCTTCTCGATTAGGTATAATTGAAAAAAATCTTGATTCGGTCTAATAGAGAATAGTCGTATAAATTAATAAAGTGTAGTCAATTATTAGACAATTTTTCAAAAAATACCTAGTTCATGATTACTAATAAATATTTCTTTAGTAATAATAAAAATAATACTAGCATAAGAATAAGGATAAAATATAATATAAATATTTAATAAAATAATGAATAAATTATGTATTGAAATAATAAATAATTAATAAGAAATATATCAGTATGATTTTCATTGCATTTATGAATTTGTATTGAATAGCAAAGATATATTGAATATTAAATATATAAACCTGAAAAATTATATTTAAGGCACTAATCAAAACAGTTTTCAAAAACGTTTCTTCTTAATATTAAGTATATAAAATAATTTAACAATAATATTAATAAGACAGGTTTTAGTTTCTATATTCCTGTATTATTGTATTTACAAGTCAAGATCAATTGGTCTAAGTATATACATTATCTGTCAGATTTTAGCTAATTTTGCCACAGATTGTTGCAGATAAATCTCTAAAATTGAGTTGGATTACAGACCATCTGACCTAATAGGGCTGAGACACAATGGCCAGTGACTACGGCGCTATGGAATACCAGGCCTTCAATACCTTCCGACCTTTCGGACTAGCCTTGACTGGCCTCTTCAAATATTTTCAGTTGTCAAATATTTATTTAGGATTAAATTAAGCAGTAGTAATATGTAACAAAGAAATTTAATCAGAACTTTCTAATTAATCTTATTATCTTATAAACTAAAATAAGTGCACATTTAAAAAGAAAAATCCTTATGAAATCGAAAGAGTGATTAAAATTAGTATAATTTTAGTTTAGTTGATTTTATATATGTAGCACCTGTGAATAGTTCCCTCACCTTTGAGTTGTCGCGTATAGGCCAGTTACAAAAAAGGTGAATGACTGTATTCATCAACTAAGTTTTCAAGTGTTTTACCAGTAGGTAGGTATCTTTTATGATTTCTTCAATTTTTTAAAAAATATTTTACAAAGGATTAGAGAAATAAATTACTCAATCAAAATAATGAAATTTAACGATAGTACATAAATCATTAAAGGCACATACCAAGTCTGAAATAATAATTACGGGGAAGAAATAAATAATTCGCTCAAAAAGGCCAGTACTTCGAAAATATCAGAAGGGGGACATTCAATGTAACTATGATGAACTCTAATTGTATAAATTTTGGAAATGTAGCAAAGAAATAAATAAATAAAAATATTTAATTGAAAGGTCGCCTGGAAGACAATTCAAGAAGACAAGTCATCCTAACAGCATTCAGCAGCGATTTGAAGCGCAGTGGATGACTATTGTCATACTTTTTGTACATTTTGTTAGTTGTTTGTTTGTGAATTTTGGATTTTTGATATCACAAGAAATCTAATTCTTTTAACTTTATTTGTGTCTAATTGACTATTATAGAATCGAAACTAACTAGTGAATCATTGTCAAAACTTATGTTTTTCCTAAAATTTGAATTCTGAACTTAACCGACTAATCACTAGTGCCATATATATAAACATATATATATATATATATATATAAATATATATATATATATATATATATATATATATATATATATATATATATAAAATCATTATTTTATTAGGGCTAGGCATGATGAAATTTGATAATGACAATCCAAAAACTTATTATAGATCTCGATGTAGGCCTTAGATATTATTTTTCGAAAAATTCAAATGATAATTACTAATATATTAAAGTAATAGAAATGGATTCTCAGTCGAAACAAGAATCAGCGAACAAGAAACACTTATTTATCCATTGAGGAAAGCATGACAAGGACTGGGTGGTTTTGGCCAAATAATTTTCTATTTTATTAATATATCACACATCTACTGGAAGAATGGCGAGCTCTTGATGCATCACTGGGCGAGCAATGATTATGTTGATACATTTTTAAATTTAATATCTAAGTAAATTATTATTATTACTTGCGAATGAGCCCGTTGAGGCTACGCATGGCACTCAAGAGGCATACTTTTCCTTTCTTCGGGCCCACACTTTTTCATTCTTCTGCTGTGGGTTTCTTTTCTCTCTCGAGACCATGTTGTTCCAGTCTTCCTCTTAGGTTTCGACTCCTGGTCAACTTGCCACATGTAAATTTTGGATCTGAAAACTACCCGTTCGGAATATCCTCTGTTGAGATTCCACCTAGTTAAGGATTAGTTTTGATTTGACCAATCCACTTTATTGGGTCTGTTTTCGATTTACTCCTTTGTTTGTAGAATGCAACTATTTGCCCAGAAAGTCTTGCTGGGTTTATTCTGTTGATGTGTCCATAGAATTTCAATCTGCGTTTTCTAATATCACTGTAAATATTAGAGTATCGTTTGATTTCTTGATTACTTCTGAGCCGGCACTGCTAATATCCAAATTATTATTATTTCTTTCATTTTTTTTTTAAGTACCTAAAGTAAAAAACATAGTTTTTGTAAAACTATACATGTTTTCATTAAAAAAATATTGATATTTTGCAAAGACGGTGGATCAAAAGACTAATAACTAGACCACTGTTCCAGTAATAGTAAAATATGATCCTAATCTATAGTTTTCTTACTAAAAATACACGTAAGAGAAATGAAGGTTCGATGGAATTTGTTTTTAAAACTGTTTATTGATATTTACAACTGTACATCAATATAAATCAAGTAAATTTGAGGAAATGATTATAATGATATGTAAATCACTCGTGAAGAAATACTCACTAGTAGCACTTCAAAAAAAGTTATAAACTAGAAGGTCTTTTGGCCATCTTCTTTTCAGACGCCTCGGTGGGTTATCATGTATCGAATGAGAAGCAAGTTGGGAGACTATTTGATTCGTGGGGAAGTGCAGTTTACTATGAAAGGATTGGTATCTGGTTTGGGCCAAATTAGCAACATATGGAACATTGAGGTCTTTATGGATAAGGTTATTCGTGACAAAGTGAGGAGCATTAAGGATTTTTCGAAGGATTTTGGATTGTAAGGATTGGATTGGAGAAGAATTGGATGGTTTTTTGGAGCCCCAAACTTCAACTCAATATGTCCATACAGGTCTAATAACTGTGATGTAAATGAGTCTCTTGTAATTTATTGGAAGCTTTGATCGTTTGTCTGGTAAATTTTCGATGGAATTTAAAAAAAAGAAAATTGTAAAAAAAATTAATTTAAATATCAGATAGCCAGGCAGTAAAGGAATGGAATCACTTTCATCCATTTATTGGCTTCCAATATTATATTATCATTCCAAGGATTTCATCAAAAAAAAAAAAAAAGTGATTAAAATTTCTAGAATATTTTTTATGGGCATTTTTTTTTCTTAAATTCAAAATATTGAAGGATTCCTAGTACAAATACTAAAATAAATACTAAAAATTTACTTTATTCACCATCTTCTTCAATCCAATATCTTCTAAAAAAAAAAATTCATTAGAATGGGGGAAATACCACTTGACCCACAAGGATTTCATTGGCCGATAGGCAGGGAAAGAGTGCTTTCAACAAAATCAATAAATACTGTTTGCTTTATAAGAGGTTCCAATCAGCTCCATCTTTACTAGGTAAAATCGCTGGTCCTTGTATACTTAGTCATTCTAGGTCAGGTCACCTAGTTTTATTATAGACTTCACCAATGTCTGGGGTATAGCACTTTAGAATTAAAGGATGAACTATTAAAAGTAAAATTATAAATTATCTTTAATTTTTCTATTATTGTAAAATTAATACAGAAGCATTTACTACTCGAATACAATTTTTATATTAAACTAAAAAACAGATAATTTCGGCTTCGAGGTCGGAAGATCCTCCTGGTAATGACTCAGCCTCGATAAATGCAGCCTGTTGTGTTAAAGGGTTTTTATTTTTTTATTATTATAATATTTTATAATAATTAAGATTTAAAATAACAATGTCTAAATGTTAAACAGTGTAGAGTTTGATCAAATCCATGAAAGGGTTTTTTTTGTTTTTAACTTAAGCTTATACTGTCATAGATATTATAATCTGTCTCAGTAAGGATCAATAAGCAATGGATACAACGATATATTCATATATATAAAAAATTATATTAATAGAAAAAAATGTTAAATGAAAGAATAAAAACTAATGATACTATATCAATTATAATAATAATATCTATGAAGAAAAATAATAACAATAGCTAAAAATAAAACTAATAATAATCAAAATGTTCAAAAATAAAATAAAATACTAACAAAAATTAAGATGCAGTCATACTATACGTACAATACAGACATTCAGCCTGGGGAAGCCCTAATCAAACCTGTCTCTCCACTTATTAAAAGCCAAGACCAGACCCGAAGAGATCCCAGCACAGCTCATAGCTGCGACACTGGTATTTATATCCAGTGGGGAGAACCTGAGGGAGAGTCATAAGATTCAAGATCTGATCAGAAAAGATTTAGCATATGCTACAGATCTATAGGAAGACGACGCAAGCCGGAAAAGTGTTATACTAAAAAACTAATTAATTATTCTTGAGTGTATAGAAGATATGACTTAGAGGAGTTTAAAGATGAGATAGAGAAGATTGATAAAGGAAGGAGCTTCAGAAAAATAATTAAAGGAAGAAAGAGGCACTTCATTAAGAACTGTTTGCTTGAAAGAACTCCAAAACTGATCAGAGAGAAAGAAAAAGAGAGAGAGAAAGAGAGATTTTACTTATTTTATTTATCAAAGAGACTTCAAATACTCCACCCATACATCGAAAAACCTTAATCAAAGTGTCTTGAGGTACGCATGCTGGTTTAGATGGATCGATGCATTAAATTATTAATTAGGATTGATGAATTAATTGCCACTTCTATTGGAGTTCTTTTTATTTGAAAACTAGTATCGAATGTATTAGCCAGATACAGGTCCTGACTGCTTTCAAAAGTCTTTTTCATTTTGCCACCATAAAACTGATGATGAATGTATGAAAATAAAATAGCAAATATAATTAGCAAATAACTCATCAATCCTAATTTATCCAAGTGGTTACAAATAAGAAGATTGCAATCGCACTGCACTAGTGCACTGAGTCTTGACGTGCAATATATCCTGCTGTGATGAAGGGATAAGATCAGACAAAGTTGCACATATTTCAGTAGGCCAATTTTTTTTTATCGTTTTCCAAAATCCTGAAACTATTCTAAAAATACCATATGCGCTTAGATACATTATTTAAGGCCTCATTAAGTAGCACAACCCAACCCATTTTGGATAAAGCAGACATTAAAAATCCTTTTTCGAAGATTAATAAGTAACTCGTTCTAAACGTAGTTTGACTTATCCACTTCTTCACGACAAAAATGAAATATTAATTATAATAAACTTAAGGCCCGTTTACAAGCTCAAGTCATTGAGTCATTGCGTTGCACAAGCCAGTTTGTGCAGTTAAATTGGAGCGAGTAAACTCAGATTTGAAGTTTACAATATCCAAAAGTTTTGGCTTGAGTAAAATCGGGTCTTTTGCACTTGTTCCCCCAATTGCATTTTGAGTCTGTAACCATATGTTTAGGTTACGAGCAAACTTCCCAAACGTAATAACATGTTAATGAGAGATCTTTTGAATTTTTCCTATTGTTTAATAATTTAAAAAAAAATATTATTATAAGCGACATGTCTTTGTTCGATTTGATTCGTCCAATAAATACAAAAGAAAAAGCGATAGAATTTCTTCAGGAAAAAGGTATTTTACATCGAATAACACTTAATAAAATATTTAAATAAATAATTAAATAATTTTTTTTATGTTTTTGTATTTTTTTTGTTTTTTATTTAATTATTTAATAATAGGGACAATCAAACGATCTCTCATTTACATGTTATTACATTTGGGTTATTCGTAACCTGAACATATGATAATAAACTCAAAATGAATGTAAACTCTGTCAGGACAGAAATTTCACTTGAAGTCGGTGTGTTGGCACGAGTGTGTAAACGATGCTCAAGCCTAGCGCATGCGCATTTTACATTCGACCACCTGTTCCATACTATATTTTGAGGGAATGTGCCTTCATTTTATACAGGTTGTGTAGTTAATAATATTGCGGATTCAAAATGTCGAAAGAATTTCTAATCGACTTCATTGATAAGTATAAGTCATTTGGAAGAATTAATAATTCTTCGTCACAATTTTCCATTTTCAACAAAACATTGAGGTTTTCACTTCACAACAGTGTAAGCAAAACTGAACGAGTAAACAGCATCGACTTGATTTGTACAAACTGTCTCGCACACGCCAGTTTGCGCAAATGATTTGAACGGGTAAACCGGTAACTGAAAAAAAGGAAAGATTTAAAATATTTCTAGCAATTTTATCTAAATCTCATTAGTATCACAAACGTCTTTTGTAAATTAACAACTGACCGAACGTTAACCGATTACAGTTAAGTTTTTCACGGATCATAGTATTCAAATATTATTTATTGTTGTAATATATTAGAAAATCCCTGCGAGGTCTAAATCTTCAATTGTAACGCAGAGATAACAAAGAAAATGGCTCAGATTGAATCCAAGGTTTCCAGATTGAAGAAATAAAATATTTAAGAGAGAACTTATTGATCAAGGTCCCCCCTGCCGTTACATAATACACCTTTTGTCTCAGGGAGAAGAAAACTTGAGGTCAAATATATACCAAGGCCAGCTAGCTTCGCAGCAAGGTCACCTTGAGTCCTTAGAGCTCTGATTCATTCACAGCCTACGGATTGTACTGTTTAGAGTTGATTACAGCTTTAGCCTTTCAAACGTATAATATTCTTTCTCGAATCGTCGGCATGTAAAGCTACTTACTGGTGTTTAAATTGCTTCCTCGCCGAGTATGGGTAGATTTTATAGATAGCCTATTTGATGTGACTAATGCCCACTTAAGTATCTTATTGAAGAGGCAGCCATACGAGAACAAAGATACATTACAGCACCCACATTGTACCATAAACAGTCCATAGAATAATTTCCGGTTTCATCTTGAAGAACATTTCAAAATAACAAATATCCATAATCACAAGGCTATAATGTAACATCTGTACGATGCAAACTTAACCAGCCACATTTTTCTTCTTAATGCCAAATTGTATTAGCTAATATTGGCCATATTTCAATAAGTAAAATAAAATTATCATTCTGTAACTTCTGAATAGATGTGTTAGTCTGACCACATGCGCTGATCAGAATCTGACAATATGTGATGTACATTAAATATCAAGGCCTAGACCTTGAGGTACACCGGCTCTACAGGACACAAATACTACTACACTACAGGATACTGGGGGAACTTTTGCTATTTTTGGATAGCAATTTTTATTTTATCGGGTCAATTTGAAGCGTTATTGGTACATTGCAATATGAAGAAAATGGTTGATACTTTTTATAGATAAATATTTTTTTTTATCTAGTAATAATAAATTTGGGGCTTCACTAAACCATCCAATTCGTCTCGTATCCAATCCTTACAATTCATAATCTTCTATGTTCCTTACTTTGTCACAAACAATCTTATCCATAAAGATCTAATTGTACCATATGTTCTTGATTTAGTTCACACAGGATACCTATCCTTTCATTAAAAAAACTACAGAACCATTCAAATCCACTATTCCCAAAATTTGCTTCATATTTTATTCCAGTTAACCTGGAATAGAAGATGGCATCGGGATCTTCTAATATAGTAGGTACTTTATTATATAGAACTTTTATAGGTGCTACCAATGGGTAGTTGCTTTGCAAGCAATTTATATTTATTTGACAAATTCTATTTTATGTTGTATACTGTTATAAATTTAGATAAATTGCTAAAATATAAAAATAAAGTAATAATTTACTTTCTCAGTATGCAGCTTTTCAATTTTTTTTATTTATTTTTGTAGCATAATACAATCTCTATTGTATGTATTATTACATTTTTTAATCTTTTAGTGGTATTTATATCAGTATACTTATACATCCAGTAAACGTGTGGAAAAATGAACAAAGTAACATGACAATAACTTGTAAAGCAACCAACAATTGGTGACACTTTAATAAAAGTTCCATATCAGAAGGTCTTGAGGCATTTTATTCTTTCCAGATACCTTGGAGAGTTATCGGGAATGGAGTGCGAATCAAGTTCAGAGACTAATGGATTTGTATGGTTAAGGAGTTTACTATGAAAGGATAAGTATTTGGATTATTACATTAAATATAAAAAAGAGCGCAGTATAGACATCTACTTACATCAAAATGGGAAAAACATAAACATGTCTCAAGAGTTCAATAAGTATGGAATTTAATTTAAAAATAATACATTTTATAATTTGATTAAAAATAGAAACCAATAAATATCATGCTATATATTATATGATTAGTTGAATTTAAGAGCAGAGATTCTCATAAAACAAGAAGTAATGTGAGGAAATATTTGGTTTGCATTAGATAATAAAAACTTTATTTAGAGCGGGAATTCTCATAATTTTTACTCCTGCCCTTCTCTTTGAGTACCCACACAAGGTAGTATTAATAATTGATACTAACTAAAATTTACTTTGCAAAATAGATGACTCCAGATCATTAATGTGTACATTTGTCTTGTAAGTGTACTGTCCTGTTTACATTACTAGGTACTTCTGAAGTTTTAAAGCTAGTTAAGGGTTTTGTAAAAGGTAAATAGCAAATTAAAAGATTTAACGTTTTCAAACGCATAAAATAAAAAAGTATTAAAATATTATATAAAACTATACAGGGTGCCGTATATATTATTCGGTTATTTTCGGCATTTTACCTGTAACACGAAAACGAAGCTTTTTTTAAAGAACGTTTTTAAATATTAATTGTAGTTAGCATTATAGCCTATGAACCTATCGGTTACACCGAAAATAACCGATATTTTTGGGCGTTTTTTTGCGATTTTGGGAAGCCGACGTCTGCCGTGGTAGCAAACTTCATATTCGGATTCAGCGTCCCAAAAATAATAAAGATGCGTTGAGAATAAAAGTTCGGCAGTTTTTTCTTGAAAACGGACTTTTGGAGCCTTATTTTACTGGAATACTGTTCTCGCCGCTCGTTGTACCATTCGCGGGAAAGCGTTAATTTCGTATTTTTGTTCAAAGTTTATTTTATTTTTACAATATCAGTTTTAGACTGCTTATTTTCTTAAAATGATTTTTCGCGATTTGCGGTGAAACGGTGCCCTGGATAAAAAAAAAATTACTGGTATAAAATAGATTTAAAATTTTATTTTCTATCGAAATCCGTTGTAAAAAAAATACTACATCCCATTGAGAATTCCAAAGGTAGGGTCGCTGGAGAACTGGAGAATGTTGGAGAGCAGACTATAACCTGAAAAGAAACTTTATTTGACACAATTAAGACCCTGAGAGTTTCGTTTCAAAATTTCAAAAACTGTGGGAAAAAAAGGGGGTGACCATCGAATATTGAACACCCTGTATATAGAAACCTTTTTGTTTTACACGTAAAGTTTTCAAAGAACAAATTTAAATATTACTTTTTTTTTTTAAATCATTGGCTAATTAATATTATGTATTGTATATAAGTATTCTTTATTAGCATTTTTCGACCAAAAATAAACATAAAATACTATTGCTATGCCTAAAACGTCATTACCGTAACCAAAAGTTTTAGCTATGCTAATGAGACGATTACAGCTACGGTAAGGACTTTTTAGGTTTATCCTAGAAGACAAGTTATCGAACTGCAAGAAAATAGCAAAGAATGACTCAAGAGTTCTTTAAAAACGTAATAATGATAAGGATAAGGATAATAATGATGTATCCAACAAAATAAAACAATATAGTGTTACGGTAATGACGATATATAAAGTACAAACCTGGAAAAGAACCTTTAAGGCCGCAGAGAAGCGTAGAGTAAGAATCGGCATGAACCGAGCGGGTTCGTTCATGTCAGCAAGGGTCTCCACTCTTCGACAAATTTTCACTTTAAATCAAGTTCGATTTTGGTTTTGGTTTCGGTAACGACTTAATTCTATGGGAGACTTGTTTTTGAACTTATTATTATGGACGAAAATACTAAGAGAGAAAAAATTAATGATCCATAACAATCTATAAATAAGAGTTTTATGTAAAAAAAAAAAAAAAAAATATATATATATATATATATATATATATATATATATATTCATTTCATATTTAGACAAAGATGTCTAAGGAAAGAATAAAACATAGAGCAATGGACAGTTACGGTAATGATATTTTCAAAGCTAAAACCCGTAATATAACCTTTTAAACCCTTAATATTTATATACTTTATAATGTGCCATAATGTGCTTTATTATTCTAAGTAAAGTGAGCAAACTAGGTAGAAATTAATTGAACTTCTCAAACAAATCGACGTTTAGGGGGATATACGTCTCTTGGACATGAAAATGGCCAGTAATCTTTGATTCACCCACGTGATGTTCACTTTATGAACCAGCTGGAGGTAAAAAAAAAACTGCATACTTCAATTAGTAAAGTATATAAAAAAAAAAATCACTCGAACCAATTGTAGAAATATTAGTAAGAATATAGATTTGTTTTTAGCCAGTCAAAATACCATCAAACTCAAATTTTCTAAAATAAAAACTACATAAATCACAACTGCAAACAATCATGAGATACAACACTTTCGGGAAAAGTAAATATGGATAAAACATAAAATTAAATTATCACTTTTAAAGTTAATCTCACGAGAACTTGTATGGGCTAAATTTTAATCCACTAATAGCTGAGTTAAATTTAGTATCCCCAGAGATGGAGACTGAGGACTGACAATAAATTAAATTAACTATTTTCCATTGATGTTATATACAGGATTGATCATATATATTATGAGATAATTGTTTAATAATAAAAAATTATTGCTGCATTCAAAAAAATTATAAAAAAATACAATTTTTTCATGAACTGCTATTACTTCAATATTGCACCGTAGTATAATGCCACCATAAAATAATATCCCGCCGTGAATTTAAATTTCAATTGAAACAGAGAGTATAATAGTATCCAAGAGACTATATTGTTCTCATAGTCATGCCTTACAGTGAAAAAAAAAGTTACAATAAAATTATATAAGTTATACAAGTTATTTCAAAACATAAAGTTAGCTACAATATAAGTATATTACGACATGTATTAGAATAATAAATATATATATAATTATAGAATATAGAGGAGTATGAAACTACTTACAATATTACTGGCGGAAATGGTATCGATTAACTAAATTCTAACAATTCTAGTACATAACTGACCTGGAGAAATTTTGAATAACAGTTACAAAGGTTTATGGGGGATTCCCTAAGAAAAATTAAGTTAAAAGGACTAGTGGTATTCCCAAGAAACGTCGCCAAAATAGTTGTTTTTATTTATTGACTGAACATCAAGAACCTTGCTAAACATATATATATATATATATATATATATATATATATATATATATATATATATATATATATATATATTGTATATTATCTATATATTTTGGGCCAGGGTAGCAGAGTGGACTAAGATATGTGCAATAGATATTTAATGTTAAGCACTGTCAAGCGTGGTCAGCACTTGGATGGGTGACCGTCCTCCAAGTGAGACCAGAGAGTCCAGATATTCAGGCTAATACGGCGTGGGTTCGATTCCCACAGGACAGTGTACTGCCCCCACCCTGAGAATTCACTCCCTCCAGGTTGGGGGTTGGGCGTAGGGCTAATAACTTCATCCTGTAAAATTCTCCCTATTACGAAATCTTCAATACTAGTGGATTCTGAGTGAGAGCACTATAGTGCAGTCACTCAGAGCATGAGCGGAGAAGCTGACCATTCCCAGGACTCCATATCGAATTTTATAGTAGATCACGAGGCCACTGCCGTTTTAACCTGAGAGGAGGGTTACCATATAGTGGTGAGTGGAACTGAGATTGCGCTAGTAAATTTGGGTGATGCAAAAGTTTTTGATAAAATTTTGAAAATTTAACTGGTATGGATTCTAGGATAAAAGGTATATTAAGCTCGTTACGTAAGGTTTTATTGAAGACATAATAAGGAGCGTTGATTATGGTTCTCAGGAATTTGGTAAGACTTGATAATATAAGCAATGAATTAAAAAAAAAATAAAATAGTAAATAAATATTTAAAATCTATATTCATACAGAATACGGTATTGTATTTTGTAAATCATTAAACAAAATACAATGACAGGTGAATATAAATATAATTAGATATACACTTTAAAAATAAATTGGGAAGAGCGACATTTTTTATTAATGGTGGATACAAACATAAATAATAAATAAATAAAATAAAATAAAAATAGAAAAAAAAAATTTAGTTCCATTACGTCCTATGATTAGTCTTGAGTACAGAACAGAACTAAGGAAGCACTATTACAAGGGGAACGGTTGAGAAAAGGGCATTTTGACCGAAATGTGCTCAGGTTTTTTTCTCCAATTAAGGGTGCTCACTTTATAAAGGAAAGGTGTCCCCCAGTAATGTCTCCCGACCTAAGTCGTTCAGTAAATTAACAGAATATAAATTTTCTGCCATCAGCCGGATTCAAACTTGGGTCCTGTAGCTAGGGGCTAGTGCCTTCCTCATTGAGCAACCACGTTCCCACTATAGAAATTACATCAAAGAATGATCCCTTCCATTGTTAATAGGAAAGAATAAATATGCACGAACTAAATATTAAAAATCATTAAATAAAAGGGTTTTGCAGGGGGCCTTTGCAGACGATCTGACATTACTGGCAAATGACATAGAGGAGGCTACCACTCAGCTCCAAACACTGTACTCAATAGCGGCTAAAACGGGTCTTTTGATCAACATAGGAAAAACCGAGTTCGTTACTAACATTAAAGATACCCCTAGAATGATGAGAGTTAGTGATAATATCTACATCAAGAGAATCAAAAGTACCTAGTACCTAGGGGAATGGTTTTCAGAGGACCTAAGCGAAACAATGACTCTTGAACACAGGAGACTCAAATTAGATAAGGCTCACCATGCCTGTAGAAAACTGTATGCTTCAAAAAATTTGTCAATGAATATCAAACTAAGACACTACAATGCAGTAGTCAGATGCTCAGTCCTCTATGCAACAGAGTGCCTATATCTAAATAAGAAGACCCCACTAAAGAAAGAAAGTTCAAGGTACAAGAAAGAAAGTTCCTGAGACGGATAGTAGGACCAAAAATTCGACCAGATGGAAGCCGATGGTATCAACTAAATCATGAACACCAAGAAAATCTCATTGGTGCCATTAGAAGAAGGCAACTGGCTTTTTACGGACATCTGTCCAGAATGGGCTCAAAGAGGAAATATCTAAAGCACAAGCACCGTGGTCCATAGATGGCCCTAACGAAAAAAAAAAAAAAAGGGGGGTTTATTTAAAGGTTTCTTATTAATTACGAAGGCTTCAAGATATTTGAAGAAAAGGTAGGTAAATTTTATAATAAATATACGTATTGTATATTTATTCATTAATCGCTAACATTATCCACATTGCCTGCCAATAGATAAATAAGAATACAACAAAACAAAATAAGAAAATTGAATCGATTCTTCAAGGTTGCTAATTCTATTTATAACAGTAAAATAGCAATAAAATAACAGTTACAGCCGGGACGTATAAAGAAGATTGCATCGGAGCCAGTTCCCCGTTACGTGGCCTTGAGGCCCGCTCTGCATCAGTGCAGCGTCATTGAAGACTAGTGACGTTCCTCCATTACGTCACCGTTCGAGGAATGGGACCTGTTCCAACCTGTTATGTAAACCTATTCTCGTTTAGTAACATGTTACACGGCTTATCCTCTCTCTTTTATTTTCTCCTTTAATGGATTTGAAACTGTTAAAGAGTCTTTATATTTATTATACGATTTCGGAACTACTTAAAAAATAAATAACTCTAAAATCTCCGAACAATTCCAGGAAAATAGAGTGTTTTCACTAGTTCTAGCTAATACATCTTCAGCTGCATTATGGAAAAATAAATCAGCTTTTGTTTAAAAAAAAAAAAAAAGAAAAGAAAAAAAAAATCATCTATTATAGATTAATTTTTTGTTACAATATCACGTCAATAAAAAGGTTCTGTTAAAAAAAAAATATATTTTTTTATATAATCTTTATTTTAAATAACAAATCATTAATACGGAACTGTTTTTAAAGAAACTAGTTACCCAACTCTCATGATTTTGATGATGACGTGATATTGTCTCAATTTGTTTTTTAAATCTGTTTTTAAAAAAAAATTATTTTAATATTTTTCAGACTTTTTTTTTTACTTTAATTTCTATTTTAAAGTAGTGACTCAACGCTAATCCTGTTTTATATCTCCTTTTCAGAATCATTAATTCATATCTTTTGAACTAATATTATAAACATTAAATGTTCCTAGAAGCTGCAGTGAACTCGATATCAATATAAAAGAACATCCAATGCGCAGAACACAAAAAGGAACAGTCAAGAGTGGATTATACAACTTGAAAAGTTCCGAAGTGCAGTAACTCAACGGCTTACCTCAGGAAACCGTTACCTTTCGGGTTCACAGGAACTTGTTAAGCTCAAGAATTGAGAGATTTTTTAATCTATAAGAGAAAACAGGTCACTCCGTCTCAAGACCGAAAGTCACCTACGGCATTGGATCATGAACCATAATAAAACCATAAAGCAGAAAACAAAGGAGTAGTGAAAAGCATTGAATAGAAAAAATAGAATATTTGGTGTAGTCAAAGTTCGAGAAGCCTGACTTATCAGAGGAACTGCAAGAGCTGCTTGGAAAGAGAAACATTGGCTGTTATATCTGGATAGTCGAAGGAGATGGTTTGGTCATGTGCAGAGAATGGATCTCGATGGAATCCTCAAAAAATGCGCTTCGATTGCCATGACTGTCGAGGAAAGCATAGTAGACCGCTGGTGAAGATTTGCTACAGAGACCAACGAAGCAATGGAGGCCAAGATCTTACATGGACGGAAGTACCAGCATAAAAAAACGTAAAAGCAAAAGATCATAAGTTACAGAAATATCATCACAGATTTTTTATTATTCATGAAAAGATGATATGGGACATATTTTTTAAGTTGTATAATATCGATAATAAAAGTATATGTTTGTCTCCTAAACGCACTCAATGATCTAGTTGTTTAAATACAGAAAAAAAACTATGAGAATTATGTCAAAGACGAAATGATTAAAACACCAAGCTCCATTCGGGATTGTGAAGCACAACTAAGTCCCTCCGACATTGAAAATACTATACTGATCCCTAAAAGAGGATAAAATAAAGGGTGTGAGGCTAGAAGGGGAAATGACCAAAAAAATCGAAATTCAGATTTCATTGCACCATGTACCATCACTTAAGGTGGTCTCATGGAGGCTAGAAAGAGAATTTTCACATGTTTTGGAGTTTAAGAATCCATTCTCAATGAGAAAGAATATAGACTTTGTAATTTACTTTTGCGATTTACTCCGAACTATGGAAACTGGACATTCCCTCTTCTAGCCTAACACTCTTCAAATATTACTGATCTATAAAAAGATGGACTAGTGTCCATGAAACAAGTGTGAAAAAATGGATGAGAAATTTAATTATTTCTAAAATATAATAGTTTTCTGATATAGTACATGACTAATTGTGGAATTCCTATCATCTATAATACCTCAATATTATCTGAGAAAAGGCAAATACTTTTACCTAATAATGGATCCTTTGTGCATATAAATATAATATTATTGCATAGGGAATGTACCATTTAGTTTTTAAAGTCTCCGTAATTTAAAAAATATTGATTTAAATAAGATAATTTCTTGATTCGAATGGTCTCCTAAGTACCCCAATTGAGAGCCACGGACAGACCCTGTAAACCAATTGTATAGAGTAATTACACCGCCTATAAGGACAGAGCATTATGCACATCCTCTCACGTGTCTGCAGGACCTTGACATGTGTTCACTCTAAACAAGGAGCAATGTCATCTTCTATTGCAAACTGGCTCCTTCCAGAATCATTTGTGCATTGGTCATTCAATGACAGTTCTAGCTTCCTTCTTCGGTCAATCTTTGGATCAAGGGTAGTTATGATAGAAATATGAAGGAAGAAGAAGAAAAAATACAATAAAAATTAATGCATAAGCAATCTATTCGCAGAATGATTTAAATTAGTTCCTTGAAAGTGATCTTCGTAGGCGTTATGTCAAGATGCAAGAAAGGAGCCATAGGAGACTTTTCCTATTTTTCTCAACATTTCCTCACAAACTCTGGTCTTATTCATTGATAATAAATATCAAGTCTAGAGAAATCATTACTGTATGCTGCTCCCTGTCATGTATTTGAAATTATATTTTAATTATAGCTTTGTTTGCCAGTATCTTTGCTAGTTGTGCTAGAGGAATGAAAAATAAGTGGGATAAATAAATAAATGAAATAAGTGAAATAAATGAAAAAGTCTGAAAGAAGCTTCATAATACATTTAAAAGTAGCGCAGAGTATTTTCTTTTTTTTTATTTCATACATCGTTAGTAATAATATTTATAATATCAATTATTAGGAAAAGTTAGAAAATAAAATAAACAGGAAGTGGCATTCTCGAAAGTAGGTCCTAATAAACATATACAAATTACAATTGACAGTAACAACACAGATACCCCTGGTAGAGCTGGTAGGCTTTTTTTATGATTAAAATTGTTTTAAGTTAAAGTCTTCATAAACTTTAATAAATAAATAAACTTAAAGTAACGGAAAAACGACAATATTTGTAAAATGCAAATACGTTTGGACAAATTCATATTCAAAGAGCAAAAGAAAAAACTAAACAAAAAATTAATAAATATGTATTTTTTTCTACAATTTTGTATTGTATATAGTATTTTCCTAAGTAAAAAAATAATTATTCAGGGATCATACGATATTTTTTAAGCTGAGAACATAACTTTCATATATTCAATGCACAATGTTTTTTTTTTTTGGACAAGAAAATGGATTCCTCCACGACCAAATGGCATGGTACACCAAACCTTGCACTTACAGTGCAAGTTCACAACGGAAACTCGTTCTCACCATCGATAAATAGGATCTGGTTGAGGGACTTAATCTATTTTTCTCTCTATTTTTTCAAAAATGGTGTCAAGAGGTATCTTCACTGCAAGATACGTCATATATTTCGGGCCATATTTTTATAAAATTATCTTTGCTGGTTATGCCTATAAAAACAAATGAAGATGAAACAATAAATAGAAAAAAATAGAAGCTTCATTCTACATTTGCAAGTAAGATTTTTTATTTTTATTGTTTTCCCTTCTATAGCACTCCTATGGAAGAGGCATGTATTTAGTAAAATAATAAATCATCTCTAATTAAAACAAAAATGCAATTACCCTGGTCATAAACTCTTTATTAATCATCAAAAGTCAAAATCATTGACTAAAAGTTTATTTTATATTTATCTTGATTTCACTCATTATTAGTAATTATATATGAGATATCAGTAATTCTAGAAGATATTTCTAGAAAGCATGTCCTAATAACATTTCACAATCTACTATTCTTCGTAAATACCTATAGAGAGTTAAAAAAATAGAAATAAGAAAATTAAATATATGATTTCTAATTCATTATTTTTTTTTTAATATTGCAGGGTCTGAATCATTTAGTGCTTTGTTTTAAGCTTCGAGATAAATTAACACCATTAAAAAAAAAAAATTAGATATACTCCATTGCAAGCTATCCGTGTCAAAGCTAATGTTGAGTAATGATTAATACAGGCATCTCTATCTACTTGGGGAAAGTTTGGAGTCGAGAAGATCGCCCGCTGGTACGTGACAAGCCTCTGGCGAGGGTGCTTGAAGAAGATTGACGATGTTGTCGCGAAAGGTCACGCTTTGTAATGGCTTAACCATATCGCTGTCAAACAGTAAAGTTCCCTTGTACCTCATTCCCAGATAAGGAACTTCATTACGGTACCAGTTCTGCTCCACTTAGAGAAGTAATAATTTATAAGTGCAAATATATTATTAATAAGAAAAATAGTGTGGTTGATTGAAGGATATATTTTATGAAGATGATAAACTGGGATGCTGTCAGGCATTAGAAAAAAAAATCAAAGTTTAAAAAACATTATATGGACTTCCGACTTATTGAGCTGGCTTGTTCAACCAAAACAATCTGTAAGTTGATTCATTATAATTTATTATATCTCATCATATTCCTCAAGCTTTCCTTTCGCTTATTTTTATTTTATACCTTCACCTAATATATATTCATAATATTTATTTAAAAACTTTTCTTGTACCTTCTTATATTAAAAAAAAATCAGTTTTTTTTCTCATGTATCTTTCCCATATTTTCCTTGTCCTTACAGCACTACTTTTCATGATAGAAATAAAATATAACTATTTAGACAAAAAATTTCAATAGGTATTACTTGTTATCGCACCATAATAATTAAAAATTCTGTAACTTTTCATGAAACTTCCCCTAGCAACCTCCAAAAAAGAATCCAATTCAGGGCTGGTAAATATGTTGGTAACTTACAAATAATGTTTTATGAAACTAGTCATTCCCAAGTGCAGGAATGGCGCATCTCCCTATAAAAATTTAAAAAAATAAAACTTGATACTGTTTCATATTTAATAATATAATTACAACTTTTCATATTCATTTGTAATTTAATTTAGTTTGTTTGTTAACAGCCAGTTTTTGTTATTTTTATCCCTGAAGAAGACCGAAACGTTGGCACTCCATATCAACTTTTTAAACTTGGACGTGTTTTTATTACTCCTGACTGTATCCTAGACTGCGCCTTCTTCATTAAATATATTATTACTAGTTATATTGGCATTAAATTCATTTAGTTTATAATAGACATCATTAAATATTTAGCTAACCTTGGAAAATACCGAGTGATTTATTTATGGTTAATTGTAATATTTTTCAATAAGTATAAAAGTAAAACAAATTAAATTAATCACTCTTTTAGCGGTGCTATGAAGTGAGGGAAAGCACTTAATAATTTAATGCTTTTTGAAACATGCTAATGGCCAATGTTGCTTTGAAGTTTAAACACTAAAGTAAGATCACAATGTGCTGAATAACTATTATGTTGTGCATTTGTGTGAGGATTTAAATCTGAATTCGAGGAATTGTGACATTATTTTAAAAACGTAAGGGAAAAAAATCTTTAAATAAAGCCAAAGCAATTGTAAAATTGATTATTATAGATACGAAAACTGTCTCAGCTTTAGGTAGTGGGAATACCCATTGAAATTAGATAAGGAGGCCTGGGGTTGCAGGCGTAGGGTGTTAAAGACAACCCCCGTTGGTGCAATTTAGATTAAGTACTTTGATACGACAGTCATCCCGCACCCGTCTGTCAATCAGGGATAAGTGCGGATTGGAGATTATAGGATGGACTATTGAGGGATCAGGATGGGATGAAAGGGATTGCAGTGTCATAAAGCGACTGTTGCTAGGAACGTATCAGGGGATTAGTTGGGATATTCTTGCCAGCATAGAGGATATATAGAAACTGGGGACCGAGAAAACGCTAACATTGTGGAACACCAGCATCTATTGAGTAAGCCAGTGTTTGAGTATTCACAGTCCGCAGCGAAACTCTGAAAAGGAACGGTGAGAGAGGTTAGGATTGAAGAACTAGGAATCGTGATTGAGGGTAACCGGGTTTTGAGTTGAAAACGCAAACCGTCATGCCATTACCCGGTAAAAAGCTTGAGCTATGTCCAGAACTGCGCGGCCAGGAGCAACTATTGTTTGACTTTCCAGTGCTTGAGGATCTGTGGTCAACGAATCTGAGGCTTGTTGGACGCGTTGGAATGAATAGTACGGAATCCAAACTTGGTGAGAAGGACTAATTTGGTGATTCAAGGATGGGTAGGATACGCTGTTCAGAAGGAGCTTTTTCAAAAAATTTTTGAAGCAAGGATTGGAAGAAAGGCTTAATGGTCTATATGCTGAAGGTTTGTTGGGAGGTTTGCCCGGCTTTAAGAAAAGGATATGATAATGGAGTGTTTGCCATACGCCAAAAGGGAAACAGGTTTGGTCCGGAGGATACAGGGGGTGAAACTTAGATCACAATGTTGTAGCAAAAATGCCGCAGACCCTCAACCTTTCTATTCCAATCCGTGGCAGATATAGGCGTAATAAACGATTTTTTGGAGGCATGGGAAGGAAGCATTGTTTTTTACGATTAAAAGCCTGTAATATCTCCATTTTGTTTTGGAAATATTTTTCAAATATTGATAACATTTTCGGATTTAGCAATAAAATCTTCTATAGATCGGAGAAAAAAAAAAAAAAAAACAGGTGTTACACATTTAGCATACAAACTCAGGTACTTTGGTAAATAAGACATTATGATAATCGCTTGGATGACACTCTGTATTTAAATAAAAGAAACACTTCATTAGAAATAAAAAAAATTATTTTGAAATGGGAGGGGATGAATTGTTTATTATTTTATTGGTAGTTTGATATAATGATTGAAATGTTTGATTTGGAAATAAGAGAAGCTACCAGAGATAAAAGTGTCACTATCATTAGTTAGAAAGACCATTGCTAATAGTGCTATATCCTTAGCTTGAGGGCCCAGTGCTAGGTTATTGGGATATTTTTTTTTCGCTTTGGCAATACACCACCTGCGAATGATGGCAAACGTTCACATGGTGAGTACGCTGACATACATTCACTTTTGTATGGTTTTTGTGAATGGAAACGCGAGTGCAGCGCGGCGGGAGTACCAACTTAGGTTTCCAGATAGGCGCTCCCTCTACGATAGTGTTTTCACGAACTACATCATCACGTTTATCTGAAACAGGTTCCTTTCATAAGTTCGCGTCAAGAATTGGGACAAGTTCCTCATGACTGTTGAACTCGAAGAGGAAATTATTGATATAGTAAATGAAAATAACCCAGGGTTTCATCAACGAGACTTGGCCCGTGAAATTGGTATCTACCAAAGGCAGTTATCAACATTTTGCACCGAGAACATGTTTCACCCCCCATATCATTTCTACACAGTCACAAGGGCTAGAACCTAATGATCATGTACATAGAATACAATTTTGCCGCTGGCTTTTAAATAGAGACATTCAAGAACACCAATTTTCTGAGGAAAATTTTATGGACAGATGGTCTCTTTTTACAAGGGAAGGAAGGTTTTAACGTCCACAAACCGTCGCTAACTACTGCGGCAGCTGATAAACCCATATATGTGTTCAAGAAGCGGGGCTCTTTCCAGCATCGTTTTTACAGTGAATGTGTGGGCTTGGGATAATAGGCGGGACCGACTCATTGGGCCCCCATTTTTTGCCCAGCAGATTGAATGGAGAAAGTTATTTGGATTTTTTTACAAAATATTCTACCAAAACTTATTCACGACATTCCACTTGATGTTCAGCAAACATAATATTTCCAACACGATGGTGCTCCTCCCATCCATCCCCATTTCGGCAGCAGTACGGGAATGGCTGAACCAAAAAAAAAACAAGCGTTCCAAATGTAATAAATAAGAAAACTATTAATTAAAAATACCTAAAATAATTATTTTTAGGATGTAAGATATCAGAGATATTTCGGAAACAATCATGTATTTTATTAATAAAAAAACCGAGGCTAAAAACATTATTGCGGTTCTACTTATTTTACATTTGTTGACATCCTATAATCGTTAACACTCCTTAATTTGTCACAAATAAACTCATCTATAAAGACCATAATGTTCCATATGATGCTAATTTAGCCCAAACAGATACCAATCCTTTCATCGTAAACTGCACTCCTACTCAAATCCATTAGTCACCCAACTTTCTTCACACTCGATTCCAAATAACTCACCGAGGCGTCTGAAAAGAAGATGACCAAGAGACCTTCTATTTTTGAACGTTTATTGAAGTGAAACTAGTGAGTATTTTATTCTAGTGATTTACATGTCATAATCATTTTCCTCAAATATACTTGGTGTATGTTGTATACAGTTGTAAATACCAATAAATAGTTCAACAAAAAAAAATTTACATTTGTAAAAATATTTAATTATTTATATTTGTTGGATAAGCAAATGTTATTGGCAACTGCTAGCATAACTTGGTCAGAATTATTTTTTATGAACTTTTATTACAATGTAGAAAGCTTATTCGTTTGTTACTTTCGTTTCTTTCCTGTATTAACGTTAATATAATTTATTCAGAAGGTAATGAAACTTATAAAATAAATTTAAAAAACCGTTTATTTACCCTTATATGGATTTTCAAGTATCTACTAATGTTAATTTTAAAAATATTTGTATGCATAAAACGATTACTAAGTAATTAGAATAAAAAATAAAATGCATTTATGTCAGGATTCAACTATAGCATTGTTTTTTCAATAAAAAGCACTGATAAATTTTTTTTTTTTCTTTTTTAAAAATAAAAGATAATGAGTGAATGCGTAAAATGGTCTCCAATAAGCAAAAATAAAAAAAATAATGATAACTAATGATCAATCCGAATATTATAATCAAATTACTCAGAGCAAAGAGGAGTTATCTAGTTCTTACAAAAAGATGACTCCTTGGCAAAGTGATCTATTGAACTAATGGATTGAGTCATCTCATTCCTGGTAGCTCAATAAATTTCGTTTCGACATAAATGTCCACTCAAGATTCGTTGTAGAAATCGATTAACTTTTCAAGTAGTATTAATTGGTAATGAGGCTCCATTTCTTTAATTTATTATATTAATTACTTAATAATCATTTAATGCATTAAGTTATTTACAGTGGATACTTGGTGGAATTCGAACTGCTTATAAGGATAAAAAATTGCACATATTTTTATTAACTTAATAAATCTCATTGCCATATTTATAGATCATATCAAAATTATTATAGTAAAGAAACGATAGTAACAAACGAATAAACTTTTAACATAATAAAACAATAATAAAAGTTCATGATAAATAATTCATTGATTAATTAATAGATTATAACAGATGATAATATTGCTATGACAGCTGATAATAACAGGATAATAATGCTGATCAAACAAATATAAATAATTAAATGTTTATAAAACAGTTAACTAAAACATAATTGAAATATTATTTGTAACTTCGTTTTTTTTTTTTTCTTTTGTTTCTAACAACTCACAGCCTATTTTTAAATCTGTTGGATAGGTTGCCTATTAGCAAAGGTAAATCCTACCGGTGAACATGCACCCTTTGCTACCAGGATCTAAACTTAAAAATAAAGAAGAATTTTGAGTTGCCATTCTACTTCACTGGGCTGCAACCAGGTACAGTAGAAACTCGATAATTCGTCATGAGTGGGGGAGAGGGGGGTGACGAAATAACGGAAATGACGAATTACAGAATTTTGCTGGTAAAGTAACAAAAAAGCATTTTAAACTATATAATTAATATAATGTAATTTATTGAATGTAAAAACGAACAGGTGAACATTATACACATTGGACTTGGAATGACAATGACGAAAAAAGCTAAGCACTTGCCGCATTCCATCAGGTGGGAAATATCTGATTCACATCGCTGCTCCAAACCACTCAATGGACTTAGTTAACATTTCCTCTACTTCTTAGCATGGAATAGTGGAAGAATTAGAAACGCCATCGTCATCATCTTTTTCATCACTAGCTTCATTTTGAGCACTCAGCATTTGTTCTATAATTCCATTGTAATTTAAAATTTCATATCCTACATCCGAACTATAAATGTTAACCAGCTGCTTACCTCTTGCTTATCTTTTCTCATTTTATAAACTGGAGCAGAATTTTCTGAGCCAGATGTTAATGCTTTTGTAGGAAGACCTTTCCAGTATTAACTTAACCTGGAATTCGTCAACTGCATTCATACTTCCTTATTTTTTAGTGACATGCCAAATGATGCGATTTAAAAATTAAATAAGTAGCAAGGAGGGGGGGGGGTAGATTACATAAGTATTTAGTTTGTTATTCATAGTTGCCAATTAAAAAAAAAAAAAAAAAAAAAAAGACTGACGAATTACAGAATAAGACGAATTATCGAGTGACGAAATAACGAGTTTCTACTGTATTCGGAAATCATAGAAACTAACAATAAGTCTGATTCAGTCTTTATTAACGTTATTTAATAAAGACTTTATAACGTAAGCTTGATTTTCTAAATCAATATTGACATGGGTATGTCTTTTTTCGGGATAGTCTACACTTTTTTGGTGTAACTTTTTTTTTCTCCCTCAAAAGTGTAACATTTTGACACGCTCTAGCTCTGTTGGTGTCGTTGGATAATTTGTTGATTGTTTTCCTATCAGAATTTCAACGGAAAATATTTTCTGTTATATAAAATTTGTTGCTAGGACCTACCGTTTATGAACTATAGCGGTGTGAATGGAAAAAGCCGCGTATGAAATCACTGTTTTCTCTCGACTGTTTATTTCGAATAATCATTAATTGGTGATTTAATTTAGTAATTAATTAATGTTATTTGATCTTTTTAATTATGAAAAATTATGATGTAAATTGGATAAAGCAGTAGATTACAGACAGACATATCCTTGATCTATTGTATTTCCCAGTCTAGGGAAATTGCGTTTTTTAAATAAGATTCAGCATCCTGCCTTCGCAGAGCTGACTGTAATAATATTCAGTTTTCTATTTGAACAGCGTGATATAAACGAAGTTAAATTAGGAGTTTAAGAAAGTAGAGATTAAAGAAGGAAATATTAAAACATATAAAAGTTGATATTGTAAGTGGCATTTGCTGCTTAATAGTAAAGTTTTTTTTTTCAAGATAACATTTTTTTAAGTCATTAAAACAAACAACAATGGATTTTGATTGGTTTTCGTGGATCCATCGATCACTGATTGACCAATTTATATTTTCTGGCTGAGGACACTTCAATCAGGAAGTCTCCAATGCTTCAATTGCCGAGCCCGGAGCAAATACTTAACCAATTGAAGCCGACCTTGTGTGAAGTACGCAGAAGGGATACATATTGCGAAGAATGGTGGAATTGCGTTTTGGCTAGAGTATAAACCATACACATATTATTTATTGAAATAGATTAAGCCCTCTAAACGAACAATTAGCTAATTTCAACAAAGCCTCCATTGGTTTTTAAGGTATGACTACTTAAAAGCATAGGTTTCGGAGGGAGTCAACAGAAAGGTCTTAAAGTCTACTTACAGGTCAAAATTCATCCCAACAATACCACTGCTTAGTAAGAATATTCTGAAAGAACTACACCATTTTCAAATTATAGTAAATTAGTCAAGGCATTAACACGTTTTCTTATTAAAATTTATAACTATGTACCACTTAATTTACAATTCTACGCAATTTATACATCAAGTAAATGTGCTGTCAACTATTACAATAACATGACAAAACTTGAAAAGAAGTACTCATCAGTAGCACTTTAATAAAAATTCTACACTAGAAGGTCTCTGGGCCATCTTCTTTTCAGACGCCTCGTATGATTATCAGGAATGGTGTGGGAAGCAAGTTGAGAAATTAGGGGATTTGAGTGGTTATAGAGCTTACTATGAAAGGATGGATATCTGGTTTGGACTAAATCAGCAACATATGGAACATTAACATCTTTATGGGTAAGTTTATTGGTGACAAAGTCAGGTGCATTGAGGATTTAACAAAAATTTAATACCAAAAACTATCTTAGAAACTACAATGTTATAATCAAATAACACTTCTTCACAATATAACTATCTCCAACACTATTCAAATAACATTTGTTAAGAGCTGACCATATAAAGTCGCCGATGAAGACAGTTATATTTATACATAAGGCAGTGGTATTTTCCGCTTTAAGGATTCTGGCGCCTCCTCAAACCGGAAGCCATAAAGCCATTCTAGGATCACTTGTACCAAATTAACTTAAACCACAATCTGTGGCTTTTAATAATAAATATAAAATATAAAAATGTTTTTAAAAAACATAAAATGTACATATAGTACGAACGTAATTATACCAAATAGATGCCTACACATTTCTGTCGATGAATTCTAAAAATAGGTAGTAATTATTTTCTAAAATATTAATAGAAATATAAAGACATATCCAGTATAATATCAGTCTAGTTAAAAAAATGCAACTCTTCTTACGGCATTTTCGCATACCCGTCAAACCGTCGGGTTTATGCTAAACTAGTGAATCGGTAAAACACACGTTTTTAGAGCTACAACTTAATCAGAGCGCGGTTCTTCTAAATTTCTATATCATCATGACTTAAAAAAAAAAAAGTTCATAAAACCTCAAACATCAATTTTAGCAAATTAATTATACATGAATTTTACCAAACGCAATAAGACAATTCTACTTAAGGGTTTTTCCTCCAGGAGTATTATAACTCTGAAGGAGGGTGTGAATCTAATCCCTCCTGGAGAGGGGAGAAGAAATATTAGAATTAAAAATAATTCCTATATTCCAGACTTAAAAGACAAGGAACTGCTCTAACGTTTCCGACTACTCTATTTACAATGCAAGCTTTCAAGGCTCCCAATAAATTACAAAATACGTATTTACATGACAGTAATTAGTCCCATTTGGACATAATGAGTTAATCTTTAGGGTTCCACTAAACCAACCAATTCTTCTCTTACCCAATTCGTACAATCCAAAATTCTTTGTAACATCCTCAATACTCCTTATTATGTCACAAACAAACTTATCCATAAAGATCTTAATATTATGTTGTTAATTTGACCGAAACCAGATACCTATCCTTTCATAAGTTCCATACCCACTCGAATTTACTAGTCTCCCAACTTGCCTCACATTCCATTCCCCATAATCCTCCAAAGTGTCTGAAAAGAAGATGACCAAGAGATCTCCTAATGTAGAACTATTGAAGGCAAATTTTTTATATAAAACTACATTAAAATAAAATAAATCTGTACGATTTACAACCCATGAAGGGTCTTGGGTTCAGTACTTAGGTAAGGATGTACTGTTACAAGGCCAACGGTTGTGAAAGGAGGAGATTTGGCCTAAACCTCGCTCAACCGCCAAGTTTTACCCCATTTAAGGGTACCCACTTTGTAGAGGCTGAGTGTGCCCCAGGAGGGTATCCCGACCTCGAAATCGAGATACAACCAAAATAACAAAAAATAAATTTTCTGCCTTCAGTCGGACTCGAACATTAAATCTACCTTGTTGTAAGTTAATTTACAAAGTTCATTTGTATTATGCTACAGTTAATTAAACATCTAATTAACAAGATCTCTCTCACCATAATTATCTACCCCCATTCTGAAATAACGGCGTTTTCTCTGATCTCAAAAGGATTACATTTTCCTTTAATTTTCTCTGTTTCTTTTCTTTTCACATCAAAGAACCGAGTTAAGCCCCTGTAACCTTTTCTGCTCACTCATTAAGACCGATTTATTATAGGCTGCATCATTATTTTTAAAAATCTCTTCAAAAAAGTTCTGAGGGCCAGGGTTTAATTTTAAATTCATTTTTATTATTTATAACGGCGTTTCGAATTAAGACTGTGTGACCCTCCGTCAATAAATAAAATTAATGTACCTAATACTATTTAAAAAAAAAAATTAAATTAAAAAATAAATTCAGATTTATTAAATAGGAAGTTTTATTTCAAGATCAACAGCTTTCAAAGAGATGATAAGGACAGCATCCATACGCAACCGCCAGGTTTTTCCCCAATTCAGCGTACCCATTTTATACAGGCACGGTGTGCCCCAGGAATGTTTCCCGACTCTTATGTATATCTAAGGCTATAATAATAGAACATTCTGCCTATTGCCGAACTTGGTAAGAAGAGTCCAGTGGTAGTAAAGTTTAAATATCAAATCCAGTAAAGTACCTTATAGCACTTATTAAATCATTAATGGCCACTTAGAAAACAAATTTTAATTTTTTAAAATTAAATTTTTTAAAAGAATAAATTATTAAAAGCACATGTTTATACATTTTTTGTGTATTTTTGAGCAACAACTCCAACTTTCTTTCCTTTCAAAACTACGGAACTGAATGTGAAAAAAAAATTCCAAGATAAAATTTTTTCTGACAAGAATAACAAATTTTTTTTTTATTATTATTATTTTTTTATTGATAGTCGCAACTGTATACAATATATACAATAAGTAAATGTTCGGTAAAATGATCAAAATAGTATGTCAATAACTTGTAAAGAATTACACTTCAATAAACATTATACATTAAGAAGTCCCTAGGCCATCTTCTTTTCAGACACCTCGAGAATTATCGGGAATGTAGTGAGAAACAATTTGGGTAACTAGTGGATTCTAGCGGGTATGTAGCTTTTCATGGAAGGATAAGACTCTTGTTTGGGCTAAATAAGCAACATATAGGACATTTAGATCGTTATAGATAGGTTTATTTGTGACATATGGTAATAAGAAACACTAAGGATTTTGGATAGCAAGGATTAGATAAGAAAAGAATGGGTAGGTTTAGTGGAGCACCAAAGCTTAACTCCGTACGTCCAAATGGGTCTAATTAGTATGATGTATATAAGTCTCTTGTGATTAACTGTGCTTTGAACTCTTGTACAGTCAATGTTACAGAGGTCGAAAATTACGAGTTATTTCGTGTTTGTCACAAAATAGATATTAAAAAATATTTATATATATGATGTAATATTTATTGATATCAATGTAATATTGATAAAAGCGTATAGTAAGAAACGATTATAAGAAATCAAATTGCAGTAAAGTACAATAGTTACGGAAGATTCCATTCATTCCAAAAATGGATAGAATCGATTTAATTGTTGTTTTTATAGAAACGGTACAGAATGTAGAAACGATTAAATTCAGTTATTTATAAACCATAAATAGAATATATTTACTTAAATCTTTAATTTTTTTATTTAAGCATTTCAATAATCTTTATAAAGTATCGCATTCTCCTTCGATAAAGAAAAAGAAGTGTCAATTCGGAATAGAAAGAGGCAGATAAGAGAAAAGTTAAACAGAAGCCTGGATGTGCTCTGAATACATTAACTTTAAAAAAAAAAAAAAAAAACCCGACCGCTGTAGACATTTTTAGATATCGAATTATGGAAATGTTAGATCAGAGCAGCGTGCCCACAACTGCTTAGTATTCCGTAGTCTATTTCTGGCAACCGCTGACCTGGCAAAGGTTAGGATCGTTAGGGTTGTTAGATATTCAAGATAGGTCTCCTTTAAAGGTCACCTGTCCGTTCAAGTGTCAAGATGTCCCGGCGAAGTACAAGGTACTTCGTTGATAATTATCATTTGGCTTAGTTGAAGGTATCTGCATTGACTTAATCGAAGAAGAATTAATTCAATGAACCTCTCAATTATGATTTAAATGCAATCATTTAATCTCTTAGATCTATCTAGACTTACGAACTAGAATTGTGGTTATAGCTAAATATTCGAACGTCAAATCCAATCCTTCCAATCGAAATTCTTGAGAATCATAACAAACGCCCCTTACTATGTCTCTAATAAAACCTTACAACATGACCTTAATATACCTTGTGCCTTGACTCTACCAATAAACATTAAAAAAAAGTCACCAACATTATTCTGTTCATCAAAATCCTCTTGCTCAATCCTTATCCATCGCCATTCTCCCTGTGATCCTCCACGAAGGTTGAAAAGTCAGGAAACTCAAAATTTAATGTAAAACATGACAATGCAGCCTTGGAAGTGGTCTCTAGTGTCTTAAGAACCAATAATGCAATGGGAGCATTGCATTTAAGAGGCTTTGCTTTACTCCTCAAAGGTGAGGAGCAAGTTTGCAAGATCTCAGCCAGGATGTTTATTTACAGTATTTACATATATATATACTATTCTCTAGAGCTATAGAAGTATTTTCAATTGTATTTTTTTTTTATATTACAATTTGCATTAATTTGAATAAGTACTCCTATAAATCTTTAATTTGTTTCAAATGAGCGGTGAAAGTACCTATATATTACTGGTCTATTCCCCGTCAGTATGTCAGATTGTAATATGGGTCAAAATAAAAAAGATTTTTTTTTTGTTATTTTTTTTACTTTATATATTTAATCACACCTGTCAATTACAATTAGACAACCAGTGAACCTGTTGTGAGAAAGAAAATGGTGTGAACGTGAACGGCAAGAGGGGGAGCAGAACACAACGGCACCTTTAGTCTATTTTTTTTTTTTTTTTTAATTTTTTTTTTATTTTTTTTTTTTTAATTATAGTCTTGGCCTCTTGAGGCTTTAATTTAAAAAATCCAATGAATCTAGTGTATTTTTTATTCTATCTGTCATCAAGGGTCTTATTTTATCATTTTAGTTTTTATTCTTACGTAAGCAATGAAACAATTCATGGAACATATGTTCATCTTAAAGGTATATTCATTTGATAAAATCTAGCGAATAACAAAAATTATTTTAAATAAATATTTGAAAAAAATGTATCAACAGGATACACATAAGAAAATTATTCCCATGACTGAACTCAGCTGTAATTTAATGATTTAATTTAATAATTCTGGATTATGTGATTGCAAAATGTATTCATATATTTGCTGTTGGTTTTTAGGGGCTAAACGTTCTTATATGCATCAAACTGGGCAAGAAGGACAATATAGATACATTTCATAAACTTTAAAGAATGCCGTTTTCCAGGTTAATAGAAGGGTTTGGTGGATGAAGGGGTTATGTCAGATTTCTTTTTAAATACAGTCTAGTTCAGTGGATGAAGGATTTGTGTGCAGACGTGTTAGGTAGAAAAATCTGAATATTTTAAAGCAGCTAGTAATAGAGTTATGAAGAAGATAAGAAGGCTATGTAACAATTTCTTGCTAAAGAGTAATGTAAAAAAAGACTTAAATTACTCAAAATTGTGTTTTGTTGCATAAACCCTTCATCCACCAAACCATTCAATACATCTTGAAGACAGAAATTAGAAGATTAAGATTAAGAAATACGAAATTAGATTGGTGAGGTAAATTTTTCTTTGAAATATAACTGTAATGAACCAAGTTTTTTTGTTTTTTTTTGGGTCGATAGATTTATTGCGGTAAATATCCGTCGTATATCAAGAAGATAGGACATTATTGGTTGTCCTAAGTGTCTCTCAAGTTAGGTTTCAGATCAAAAACTCAGTCCTTTATTCTTGAATATTCTTTTTACGCAGAACTATTATCTCGAATAAGAATCGCCATACTAATTCTCCGGTCAACGACCTAGGGCTGAGAATGAAGCTGTTCCTAGCATGTTCCTAGAAAGTTTCGGTACTTTACCATCAATCTCAGACACAAAATACCTGGAGGCGGAAGATGGAGGGAGAGACAATCGATGGAGGTCGGAAGATCTGGGCCATGACGTCAGTTGAACTTGACCCGCCCCAACCCCATGGCGCTCTGCCAGCTCTTGCGTAACATCTACAGGTTACTGCGATACCGTTACACCTGTAACCGGTTACAGTTATCAATTAACCAAACCGCGTACTTAAGGTGTGATACTTCAAATCGTTAAGTTACAGCCGTAAAAAATCAAAAGTCACATTTGAGTAACGTATATAATTTAGAAATCATCAACAATAAAGTTAAAAAATGATACAAGGGAAGTTACAAATAATGAAGGAATAATAATGTCTTTCTTTTAATACTGATAAGCGTTTTTGATATATGTTTAAAACACAGGACTTAGGAGTATTATTTGTCTACGAATCAAGAGTATTTAAATACTTCTATTATTATATAAGATATAAGATATAATTTAAGAATAGTTTACTACATAAAACTACTACCCTTGAAACGTTAAGGTATTGACTAATAATTAAACATATTGTATAGGAAAAGAATGATAATGTCCGATGCGAAAAACTCGCCTCGGCCTCGAGAAAATGGACTGTATGGGAAAATATCAAAACGAGGTTTCGCACGTTTGGGGAGATATTATTGAGAAGGTAGCATAAACAAATAATACATAAGAAACTTCTCGCCTTGTTACTGCCCCCGACGGTCTGTTCGGAGGCCTCCGAAATGCTTCTCCCAAGCTGCAAAATTTGTTCAGGCTCTCCTCCTCTTGTATCACCACTCATTAAGGGAAGAACTAAATCTTTACTGACTGGCACAGGAAATAAGATCACTTTTAAAAGAGGAACAGGGTCCTGGAAGACTATTTTGTTTTGGTCAAAAAAGTGATGGAAGATCAGGAGGTCTTGGGCAATTTAAATAGGTGCGTACTGGAACGCAGATGCTAGAAGAAAGAGGAATATTCTAGTAGGGATTAACGCAGATAAGGGCTAGTTACCTAGAGATCCATAGAGTGCGTCAATATACGGTATATTAAAGTTTTCTCCTTTCCCCCCCTCACAAAAGCGCCGATTGGCGCGAACACATATACTATCTTTAAAGTGAAAACTATTAAAGCGGCCCAAAGATATTTTTTTTGTTTTTTGATTGCCTTAAACCTTATTGATGAAAATAATACTTTCAAGTTTTTTTTATAAAAATATTTGATAAATATATAGCAGAAAATAAAAAAATGACGAAAAAATCCAAAAAAAAAATAAATAGATCAAAGAGACAAAATTATTATTTTGACCTGTAGATTTTTTTTTTTTTTTTTTTTTTTTTTTTCAAATAAAAGTATTAATATAATAAATTGAAATACCAAAAAGCCAAATACAATTACGTCGAATATTTTTAATACTTTCTTATTGTCTTAAATTTGAAATTTTAAACAGTTGCCAACCAAATATATGAATTTTCTACAGGTCATCAATAAATAACGAATCCAATTCTTAGAAATAATCAAATGTTTTCATTACTATATCTTTACTCACCTTCGTCGTTTCGGAAACGCGCAATTTTCCTGCCCAAATGGAGGGGAGAGGGAAATTAATTGTTTACCCACCCTGCCACGGCCGGATTCAAACGCTCAATCTCCTATTTACCGGGATGTAATGCACTATTTTTGCCAAATGCTATAAAACTAGGCTACGTTCCTCCCCAAAGTTATCATTACTGCAAAGAAAATTAGTATATTTTTATTTATTTAATTTCAAGAAAAAATTTTTTTTTTTAATAAACGTCATTTATTCCAAGTCTCATTTCAAAATCATTTCCCGCTTCCGCTTCCTACTTAATATCTTTTTAAACAAGGCCCTCCTAAACCGCATTACTCAGGCATAAGACGACCAATGAGTTTACAAATGAATTATATTTTTATTTAAAGAGCAGTTGTGACTATTTGAGCCTTATTTAGAATTTATCAATTTCTTTTTAATGTCAATCATTACCAAGGAAGAAACACCTGGACAAACCACTTACTTGGAAATCACATACAAGACTATAACGACAAGAAACTGCGTGTCGTTTTTATATTCTTCAACATTTACTAGACAAACGTTCAAATGTTCCGATTAATTACAAGAGACTCATTTACATGACAATAATTAAACCTATTTGTACAAACGGAGTTGAGTTTTAGGGCTCTACAAAAACATCCAAATCCTCTCGTATCCAATCCTTGCAATACAAAACCCTTCGAAAAATCGTCAATGCCCCTTACATAGTCACAAACAAACTTATCCACAAAGATCTTAATGTACCATTTGTTGTTGATTTAGTGCAAATCACTAGAAAAATCCTTTCATAGTAGACTCCACAAACATTCATATCGACTAATATATCAAATTGCTTCCCATTCTATTCCAGATAACCCACCAAGGTGACTGAAAAGAAAATGGCCACGGAACCTTTTAATAGTGGTGGTGGTGGAACTTTTATAAATGCTAACAATGGGTAGTTACTTTATAAGCAACTGACGTGTCATTTTGAGCATTATCACCACATTTACAAGATTTTCATTTGTATACAGCTGTAAATTTTAATAAATAGCTAAAAATAAAAATGAAAAAAAAATCACCATTCTTTACTAACCCTTTGCACTCATTTGCCGGTTATAGTCCGGCAAAATAAAAATGCAGCTTCACTCAGATTATAAGTTCCACTGGTCTGGCACACGACTCATAAGCCGGGTACAGACCGGCATTATTTTTTCGAAGATTCTCTCTTGAAGATAATATTGTTTTATTGATGTTTTTAAATTGTTTGTGTTTGCATTATATTATTGTACTTTTAAATTTTTATATAAATATTATTTATACCTTTTAAAAAAATATTAAGTTCCATGCTCCCAGCCACCTGAGTGAAAGCCACGAAAAGAATTGCCGGCTTATACCCGGCATATGAGCTATGTGGAACTATGGCATATGAGCCAGGCCTTGGGTTTGCGGCTTCGGAGTGCAAAGGGCTATACAAGAAGCATTCTAAATGGCTTAAATTTGGAATATTTAAAAACAAAAAAAATGTCCGTAAGCACGTCTCTTTTAACAAATAATACACAGCCATGGACTTTCGCTTAGTATCTATCTGCACACATTTTATGAAAATGGAATTTTTCTACATTCATAACTTAAATTGAAATAACCATTAAAAAAAATAACCATTTGTCTATAGATCGGATTCTCAATATATATATATATATATATATATATATATATATATATATATAAATATTTTCTTCCGTTCAAAACTCAATCCAAAGTTTTTCTCATTTCCGAATAATTCAGTAATAGTGAAAAACAAGTTTCTACTTTTTTGACAAATTACTTTTCCTATATTTTAAATTTCTCAACACACACCGATATTAGACCTTTACCGAAATATGAGTTGGTGATATCAACTTGATATTGATATAAACGATACGAGACTAATGTCACGTAGAACCCAAGGACCCAGATGTCGTGACAAGGTCGCGCTTGGTGACCATGAGACCGCCATAGTTCATGACCTACCCATCAGATAAGTAAATTAGTTTTCCTTTTAATTTATTCAAAGTTAAATATTATAATTATTTATGCAAAATAACCCATTCGTAATCGTCTTAAAATAGTTGCATCGTAAAAAATAAATTTGATAAAATGAAATCTACAATACACAATTAATAAAATTATAATAGAAATTAAATTAAGCAATATCATATGGAATTTTAATAAGGTAAATATATAATAAATGCGAGTATATTATAAGGTTAGGAATAAAGCTGAGCTTCCAGAGTCTTTGAAATTCAATCCAAAAATCTAATATCAATCAATAAGAAAAGTAAGATAGGGAATTAAACAGGAGTTTAGAGAACTTTGCTGTCCATTCTTTCTTACATAGTTACCTTAACAACGAGAATTAGGCATTTCTACCATTAGCTTATAACGGTAGCAAGACGATTCTTTTTTAGGTAAATTCTATGGAAAAAATGACAATACTTTTTTTTATTGAGTAGGAAGGTTGGGAGATCTACCACCCTATTTGTAGTTATTGTAAATAGGCATTGTTTTAAATTTATTTCGAGCTTAAATTATTTTATAATTTTCATTTATTTTTAACAAATTTTAAACATCTATATTTTATTATTTTTTAACTAGTTGATAAATAATTGCTGAAAATGATATTTATTTATTCTTCATCAGTGTGATAGATTAAAATATGTATCAAGAATAGAAAAAGTTTTAATAAAACAAAAAAATAATAACAATAATCATGGATATACAAAAGAATCTAGCATATTTTTTTTATTTACTTCATTTTTTACGCCATGGAGGGTCTTATTTTATCATCAGCTTTTTATTATTACAACGCTATAGATGTAAATTTATCATTTAGGATTGATGATGATTGTCTTACATTTAAAAAAAAAATTAATATACGTAATCTATCTAGAAAAGTGCAGATGTTATGAATTTTATGTAGGCTTTAAAACTTTTTTTAATGAAAATTCGAATCTAGTTTTAAAATAAAAAAAATTAATTCAAACATATTAGGAGGAACTAAACTCTTTAAATTAATTCATATTTTAAGAGTTTAGTTCCTCTTAAGAAAGGATAATAGAATACTAAAACAAATTGTGCTTTGTGTAAAACAGTAGTATTTTGAACGGACAAAATTCATGTTTAAATAAAGCAACAGACATTACATTTTTTTTTCATGTCTAAACAGGTGTTTAGAGAAATTTGCAGACTATTCTTACTTACTTAATTATTTTAACATCGAGAATTAGTTATTTAAATCAGAGCCATTCACAAAAAGAAGACTTTTTTTTAAAGTAAATTCTATGGAAATAATCAATTCTGGCTTAATTACTTTAACTGTAGTGATATACATTTATAAAGCATAAGGAACCGAACCATCAATATCGACGTTTGCAGAGAATAAGTTGATAAATCGAAAAATAGCCTAAATGAGTTAGGCGCACTGAGATAATCATGTTTTCCAAAGTCATAAAAAAATTTTCTTGTACACAGTTTTTTCCTTTAGTTTCTGCCAACAGTAATAGAAGACCATGGTTCACAATACTGTAGGAGGGAACAAAGTCCGGTAAATAAATTGTCATATTCTCGTGAATAATCAGGTAAAGAAAAATCCTTAAATTGGTAAGTAAGTGAATTTTTTTTTCAAAACAATTAATTAGCCCACTATTTTGTATATTGTAACATTTATGTCAGGAAAAAGTTATTTTTTCAAAAACAATATTTACGGTAAAACTTTAATAGAGTAATTATTACTTTCTGCATCAAATGTGGGCAACAAATAATATGTATGGCTTTAAGATTACATTCACACATTATGTATAGTTAAAAATAAATGAAAAATAAGAAAGAGAACAGGAAAGAACAACCTTATATATAAAATATACACAATATATTAGTGAAATTTGTTAATTGAAAAAGCGATAATACTTGGTTAACAGTGAAGTTTGAAAATTGACCGATAGGTGGTGAGCACCAGTTCTACATACCTGAAATCATAGTTTTATGAAGGTTTAGCAATATAATAATAATAAAATTTACAACAGTAAATTGTACTTTAGTACTGCCTATGTAGTTAAAATGTACTATGTAGAGTAGCCGAAACGAGGTTTGCCACACTATCATATACTTTTATTATTAAAAATTAAAATCCATCCAGATGAATTTAATAAAATTATTTCTGCTGAAAAAAATTATTAGCAAACCACAATGTCGATCCTTTTTTTTTTTTAATATTGTGTCTTAAAATATGATTCATGGGCCTTTGATTGTAAGCACTGATAATGCAGTCCATTATCCGCAAGAGTTTCTAAATAGTCTCTGTCTATCTCGATTACAAACTTATTCATAAAATTAAAAATTAGATGTCCAATTATGCATTGTAATCTTCAACCGTATATCAGTGCAATTTTAACCAAGTTCAAAATTCATGCAATGCGTGAAAATATCATTGACGAAATAACGCTCAATGTCATTCTTCAATCGATAAACAAATAAAACCAAATATTAGTTAAAATTATCCGAATTCATTAGTTATGAGAGCGGGCGAAGTCGCGAAGAGGAGAACTAGTTAATAATATTCACTCAGCCTAGGAATCCCCAAATCAGACCTGTCTCTCCACTCAAGTAAAGGTTTAAAGTCAAAAAGTTCTGCCCTGAAAAGTTGCGACTTTAGACTTACCAACATATTCCCTCTGACCTCCGATATCTGAAACAAGATCGGAAATACAGGTATTTATTGAAAAAAAAACAAAAAAACTTTGCTTTAAATCATATTTGTTCAACTGCACTAGTTTGAGGAGGCCAAGGCCGTCCACTATTATTATTATTATTCCATGGCTACATTTAAATATATACAAGTGCATCAGTAGATCACGAAGAATTCAAAGCTTCTAAGTGATCTACTGACGTACTTGTGCTTACTAAGATATTAAGATTTGAATAATAAACCTGGCCCTATTGAAATAAAATAAACTAGTAGAGGATTAAATATTCAGGCGTATTTCTAATCACAAACTTGCAAAAGAGTCCGTAATACTTAGTTTAATGCATTCTTCTAAAACTATTTTATATATAGGCGGATCATACAACTTAAAGAATAGGTTATTGGTCATTTGGAAGAAATGCTGAATTCGCACCCCTCCTTTGCTATATTATGAACCAGGTGACCAAAAATGTACAATTTCATTTTTTTTTTTTTTTTTTTTGTCAAACGGTCTAGAACCATTTACTGATACATGCAATTGCAACAGCATGAGCCAGCCATCGGTATACACTAATAGATTGTTCATGAAAATGAAGGTGGGATATTCTAAAATTTCATAATGTTTCAAACCTTAGCTTTAAATTAAAAAGTAAACTTGTTAACAAATGTCTTACGTTAGATTCATGTCAGAGGAGAATAGGCCATATAACATGAAATGTAAGTACAGACATCAAAAAAGCATAAACAATACCTACTTGTCTCATGAATCCATGCACAAGCACATAATTAAATTATGTTAAAATCGTGCCAAAAGTTTATCTAAATTATATAAATTTAACTGTGCAGTGAAATGTTTAACCTAATTTGTTGAATCCATACATAAATAGGTCTATATTTGAAAAGTTTATTTTCTGAACAAAAAAAAAAAATAATGTAACTGACAGTAAATATTAGAACATCCTCCACGTAACCAAGACCTTGACAATACGAGGTTGTTTGTTTTCTTTCTTACGTCAAAGAACCCGTGCAATTAAGGTCAACATTGTAGACAGATCTAATGACGACTGAAAAAGTAGTCAAGCTTTTTAAAAACAACTAATTATTGTGCTAAGTGCATAATTATTAATTAATTATATAAATAACTAAATATTTTTAAGAGCCACTTAATAGTGATGTTGAGATAATCAGGAGAAGATTAACAATAAATAAAACCAAAAATTAATTAATGACAGACTTATTAGACAAATAAATTGTATTGATATTTCCTGCTAAATGAATCAATACTAGAAACATTTAATGACTCAATAATATTTATTCATATTTGTGAAGCTAAATACACCGGAAAAACTGTACGATCGGTAAATCAAAGAGTAAAAGAACATATAAGAGCATACAATAATAAGACCAATTCCAATTTCGCAATCCATCTAAATGAAAACAACCATAAATTTAACAAAGACTTGTGCGTAAAAATAATACATCAAGTAGAAAATAGCCTAAAATTTAATATTTATGAATTATTAGAAATAATAAAATCGTTCAAAACCGATCCAGATTTTTGTTTAAATGATCAGATAAATTTCCAACAGCCCCATTTTGAATTTGTTTCCAATAGGAAAAGAAAACTCCATTGAGTCATAAGGGAAATCTCATAGTAAACTCCAAAAATTTAACCTAGCTGCCTCCTTCCCCTTTCCACGATGGATATATTTCATATATCTGTTTGATCTCCTCAGGTGAGAACCAATGTTTGATTTCTTGTCTTACATTTTTGAAAACTTATATATACTTATATATAATCCACGTAACATAGTACTGATATGTTGAAAAAAAAAAAAAATTGTATGTTTTAGACCTGAAGATGAATGTTTATCATTCGAAGCTAGTATTCAAATAAAATAATCCCGATAGAAGTGGAAATTAATTCATAAATCCTCAGAAATATTACTATAATATAGGATTATAAAAAAATAAAATTACATTAATGAATATTACAAGTAAAACTGTATATTATACAGTTTTACTTGTAATATTCATTAATTCTAACTTATGTGAAAACAAACAGGCTTCATTCAATATTTATTGTAAATTTGAAAATATTTTTAAATTTCTAGGAGCAACAAAACGGTGCCTAAAGTAATTTTAAAAATATAATTAGACTTGTTAATGACTCTAGATTTATTTTAGTGAGTAAGGCATAAAGGAAAATAAAACTGGTGATTCCCATCACTGTTGAATAGCTCTTTACTCTCCTAAATAATAAATATGTTGGTAAAACTTTAACAGGTTAATATGTTTTAAATTAAAAAAAAATTTGAATGATCTCGAACTGAATGAAGAACAAAGTCACATTGTTCAAAAACCTCGAATTTTAGATACAACGCTCAGACTCGACTGTCATCGGCCGAAATATCTTGAATATATATTTCATTTTTATTTAGTTATTATTTGTCCTTTAGTTATTAATATGAGTCCTAAAATGCAAAGAATTAGAAAGAGGAGAATGAGCACAACTTTGTACCAGATCGCCATAAGGAGAAATAAGGGAGAAAAATTCCCAGTGGTTAAGGCGCTAAACCCAGAGTCCGATCACGGCTGATGTAGATAATTGTTTATCTTTGAGCCATATCAGCTAAAAATTGAACCTCTGGTAACTTGAGAATTGACCCTTTTAGGTCATACCTAGAAAGAGGAATTATCCAACATTGGAGAAAAACTGGCGGTTGACTGTGGTTCCCTAGTCCCCTCCTTTGGTATTTAAGAAATAACGTCGGTCAAATAACAGTACGATTAAATCAACAAATCATTCATAAGCTGCAGTGGTACAGGTTTTATTTATTTTTTTATTTCTATTTTTTTTTTTTTTTTTTTTTTTTTTTTTTTTTTTTTTTTTTTTTGTAGAAAACCTGTACCACTACCTAAAAAAAAATGTTTGATGCAAATCTAAAATGTAGCTCACACCACCTTTATACTTATCAGCTCAAACAGTTTTTGTGGCCATCATATTATTTTAAAAAATATATTATATATATATTTATATATATATATATATATATATATATATATTTATATTCGAATTACGAGCGAATTTGTAATATATATATACTCGGACAGAATTCGGGAAATATTTCGAATTAAAAAAATAATAAAGAATATAAATGAAAACAAAAAAAATAAAAAGAATAATATGAATATATATATATATATATATATATATATATATATATATATATATATATAAATTATTCAGAAAAACGCTTTGCGAAACAGCAATTAACGAAATTAAAATTATTTTCGTTAAGTTATAGAATATTTTTTTATATAAATTATTACATTATATTTATGATAAATATTTTTATCATTTTTAATAATATTAATACATATATTATTTAAAAAATCTATTAATTATTTGGCCGACTGGCTATCGCGGGCTTTACAAGTAAATGCAATAGAGCAGGAAGCCGGGGAGTATTCGGGAGGGAATACAGCGCTTTATCGGGAGTGGACACCGGAGGAGAAGGGGAGCGGGAGTCAGGAGTTACGGAAGACGAAGGGGAAGCAGTGCGAGAGGAGAGTTCGGAAGGGGATTAGATCAGTAGAAATGGAAGAAGTTGAGGACATCATTAATGACAAAACATAAACAGATATTTGGGAAAACGAAAGGACAGGACTGACAAAGGCAGAGTACAGAAAGGAGGGGAGAATTTCATATAACCACGGTTTGGTCGGAACCGGGAGTTTCGGAAGAAATGATTAGTAAAGTCTGAAAGATGAGTCTCGGCCGGGGGAAAACTTTTATTTTGTATATTGGAAATGCGGTTGTGTGGGAGAAGGTGTGAAACGGTTGTGGAGGACAGAGAGAGGATAGGGCTGGACAGGACTTTGGTACGGTGTAAAACTTCTGGTGGAGACGGGTAAGAGAGGTGGAGCGGCAAAAGGAGGTCACGGTTAGCGTATCACCAGGGCAAAAAACAAATCACCGCGGGAGTACAGGAGACTTTGAGGCACTAAAGCGAAAGTATTTTTGGGTGAAAATGCGGAAGACATAGAGGAAGTGATACAATCATGTGAAATTTTGCAAACAGGACGAAATACGACCGACACCCTCCAACCGGAAGACAGGGAAGAGACGGAACACCCGATAGGACACTGACGGACTTACAAATAGACACTTTCACGTGGAAACGGTTATAAATGGGTAACCGTCGTAGATATTTTTAGTAAAATAGCGTTGGCATACCCAGTAGAGAATAGGTCGGCCGAGGCGGTGCTTGACGCCCTCCGAATTGGTTCCAATGGAGTACCGGAGAGGGTTACTTCGGACGGGGGTCGGGAATGACAACGCAAGGGTCAGGTCAGAGATGCGGAAGTTAGATGTGGCCATGGCATCTGAATCCAGGACACCGAAGGGCGAGGGGCGGTTTCGAACGCCTACACAGTACGCTGGGGGACCACCTTCGTGTTTTCTACGCCGAAAAGGGAATCGAGGCGGGGTATGGCAATGCCATAAGGCAATTGTGGCGTATAATCATTCAATTCATGCAGCTACGGGTTTCTCGCCATTTGAAAATGCTATTTGGTCTTCGAGAACGTAGGAGGGATACCCGCGGGGCAGTAGTAGGGACGAGGAGTTCGCGGGACGTGGTGGCAAACCAAGTGGCACTTGGACAAGATGGGAGAGAGAGCAGTAAGAGGCTCAGTGAGGAAAAAAGTAGAAGGGTGATTCGGGAGAATCTCAGGGTTCGCGATGGGATGGAAGGGTCGCAATTGGAAAATATTGTGTACCGGAAGGTAGTGTCGAACCGGAGCAAGGAAGATATACGTTATGATGGGCCCTTAAAGTCGTTGCCATTAGGGAAATAATGTTGTTACCATTCAGAGTGTGCAAGATCCGATCCCGGAAGCGCAGGACGGTGCACTGGAACAACTAAAGATTCCGTTAAAGTAATTTTATCGTTTTCGTTTCTATCGTTATCTCGTTTTTATCGTTATTTCGTTCCTATCGTTTATACGTTAGGTTGTTCTCGTTTATTTTGTTGCGCGGAGTCGTGTTCTAGTTGATTATCGTTAATTTTCTTGTGCTTCATTTTACCGTTATTATTCGTTTATTATTGTCATTCGTATTGTACATTCTGTCGATTACTCTTTATTGTGGTCATTAGACGGAGTTCGAGAGGTATCCTCTTTTCTAGGTATATATAGTATATAGGAGAATAATGTAAATTATTCAGGAAAAACGCTTTGCGAAACGTAAACTTGGTGGGGGGGAGTTAAGGTGTATAGCAATTCCCAAACAAACCAGACAGATAAATATTTTTATCATTTTTAATAATATTAATACATATATTATTTAAAAAATCTATTAATTATTTGCAGACAGACATATTAAATTACTTAGAGATAACCTTTTTTAGAATAATGACCAAGGTGCTACACCTAAAAAAAAAATGTCAAACCGAAAACCCAAAATGTATACGCAACTAGGAAGAGATTCCATATAATCACAACCCGAAACTTGCTACTTACACTTGCTAAGCCCATTTAAACATGAGCTTTTAGATTATCTGCTTCGCGAAAAAGGCACATATACAATGATTTTCCCTTTTAAATTCTTAGAATTATTACATAAGCTTGAAACACAACTTAACATTCTGAATTACGCATACCAGCAGCGAACATATACGTCTCAATACGAATGGCCTTATCATAGGTTACAAGGACACAGCAATTCATTCACAGGAAATATAAGAACAGCACGTAATTGTGAGGTGCCTACTGTGTATTTTACTTTTATTTTTTTTTTTGAAACATTAATACTAGTGGTGATTCAGAAATACTGGACCTGTTACCTTGTAACAGGTATGGCACACTGAACGGCGTCCCTGTTACTGATATTCAAAAGTAACAGGTACGAGATACTTCCATATTTACATCAATACTAGTAACAACATTCACACTTATTACCTTCGTACTGATTGTGAGTACTACTGTAGACTAGTATTTTTTACTTGTCATCTCTACCTGTTACCAGATACTCGTTTTCCTAAACCAGTATTTTTACTTCAACTATCGTACGAGTATTTTCTGGTAAAATGTCAGCCGGTTTTCATTGTTTTAAACAATCTTACATTCTTTTTTATTTAATTATTGTTTATATTAAAAATCATTAAAATACACTCAAATATGAAATCTATACATAAGCAATTATATTATTTTTATGTATGCTGTTATAAAACATCTAACATCTTAAATAATAATTTGCCCATATTTGTTATCTTGTTGTTGATTCAATAATGTTTTATTAACTGTAATCAGCCAAAAAAAAATTTGATCTTCATTTAACTACCAGTATTTTGTAAATAAAATGGTTGAGGATAGTAAAAAACGTTTTATAGAAAAAATGTATTTTACAGAAACAATAAAATTGAAAAGATTTAAAAAAAAAAATAAATAAATAAATAAATTAAGGCTTAGCGAACCCGAAGGTTCGATGCCGACACCACCAACCGTTGACCGCACACTTCCCTCCAATCCACTCCTCCAAAACCTAAATCCCCCAGGTCGGCCCTGACGCTATTGAACATTACGATTATGGAGAGACGCTGACCTTGAGACAAGTAACAGGTATTTGTAACAGATATTTTTTTAGTACTAGATAGATATTTTTTTTTTTGGAACTAGATAGATATTCAGTCCCTGTTACTGCAAAATATTGGTTCAGACCATCCCTAAATAATAATATGCAAAATTAACATACATTTATTACTTTGGACTGTCGTAGAACTGATTTAGATGATAAAAGGTTGTATAAATTAACTAGTAATAGGAAGCGAAGAAACATTTAAGGGAAGAGAACGAAGATACAGATTTAATCGGGCTAGTTTGCGTGATACGGACGCATGTAGGTCTAGGCGTTTTAGTGACAATATTGTGACCGCATGCGAGATCAATACGAACAAGGCCTTGCGTAAACCTTGAGATTCATAAAACAGCCTGCAATCGAATGGGCAGATATATTACAGAAGTAAAATGGCTTAAAATCATGAGAAAAATATTATAATTATTCCTATATTATTATAGTAAGTGACATTAGGAAATGTCACAAACGGTTCTCATTTACATTATAATTTAATCATTAAATAAGAAACATATATTTAATAGAGATTACGCTTTTATGCGGATTTGGAGACACTTTCAAAAGCCACAACAATAATTTATAAATACGGTAATACATATTGATAATATGTTTTTTATATTATATTTATACAAGAAGATTATTAAGTATTATATAAGAAAATCAAAGCAAAGATATCTTCCAACATTAATTTTATATTTCAAAAAGTATATTTATTGATAATATTAATATCTGTCAGATTGATGATTGTCAAATACTAATGTTTATTTTTTTATTTAAACGTGTACCTCAATTCAAAGGTCATGCTTATTTATATAGACAAATAAACCCAATATATTTGATCATCAATTTTGTAATTATAAAATATTGTTTTATATTCTTCAAATTTCGTAAAATATTTGCGTTCAAAAGCACAGTTAACTTGACTAAGATTTCTCAAGACGACTTAAAGTAAAGACAGTATAATTTTGGATGTTATTTTTCAAGACTAAAACAATTATTATAAGTTAAATAAAACTTAAAATTGACCCAAAACACAGTACAAAAAAGCCGAATTCAACAGAGATTACTGCGCAAGATCGAAGAAAATACTAGGAGTGAGCTCATAAAAACACCACAATAAAAAAACTTGGACGTAAAACCTGCAGTGAAGGTGATTAGAAGTTCAAATTAAGAAATAAAGAATGTTAAATAAAAATACTGAAAACTTCGTTTGTGATCATTAACCGGAAAAACTACTGAACCAAATTAACCCAAACTCTCTTAATAGTTCAAGGAAGGTTTAAACATTTATAAAATAAACCGATTTTCAATTATTGTTTTATTAAAAAATCGATAAAAGTGGACAACAGTGAAGTTTGAAAATTGACCGATAGGTAACAAGCTCGATTCTACATGGGAGGTGACAAAGGTACGGTGTTATATAGAGCTTGAAATTTATAATAAAATTTACATTTTTTCGGTAAGTTATTAAAAAATATTTAAATATGTGATACGACGTGTAGATCCCAATGAAGTTTGAAAATCGAAGAATACGTGGTTAGCACTATTCCGTAATAGAGTTAACAACATACATCATCTTCATAGTTCTAGAAACGTTTAGCAATTGTGAAATTTAACATAATAAAATTTTAAATGAAAAATGTTAAGTGGCAGAGGTTTGTCACACATTCATATACTTTTATGGTTATAAATTAAAATCCAACAAGATGAAATAAATAACATTATTTCTGCCGAATAAAAATTATTACTAAATCAAAATTTCAATACTTTGCTTTTTGATATTACGTGTTAAAATGAGATTTATGGGCCTTTAGAAGTAAACACTGATAACGCTGTCTATTATCAGCAATAGTTTCTTAATTGTATCTGTTTATCTGGTTAACCAACTCATACATTGAAATTAGATACTGGATGTCATGCAATTTGACCCAGGTTAAAAATTACTACTATGCGTGAAAATATCACTGAAGAAATAATGCTCAATTGCATTCTTCAATACAAGATTTTTATCGATTAACAAATAGAACTTCAATCATTAGGTAAAAGTACTTATGAGAGCGGACAAAGCCTTGGAGCTGCTAGTTTTACAATAAAATTTAAATGTGAGAAATGTCTTTTTATATAGAAATGGTATTCATACAGGGTATACCTTAAATATGTGTATACACCCTCCATCTAACCTTTGAATTCCATCACTTAAATTTTAAGTCTTTGTCTGCGAAATTTCTTTAAGGGTATTCGAGATGCAAGCTTGCCGACAAAACGTAAAGCAGATCAGATCCAGGATATACACTAATTGGGTGTCCTGCCGAAAATCAGCCCCTAAAGTGCCACTCACCCTTAAGATTTCTATGTATAATAATAATTTATATTATATATTAATTTGGTATCAATAAATACATTGCAGCACCTTTAATCTTTCCAAAAATATTCGAAATAACTATTATTTTAAGATTAATAAAAAAGTAAGTCGTGGATGTTAAAATTTACAATCAGCTCTAAGGCAAACATTGGTTCAAGGTCGACCCGACAATATTTTAGCAACTAAATGCCCATAACGCGATGGCGTGACGGGGGTCACAAACAGGTGAGATGGGGCGCCCTTGACCGGGGCACGGGGTGCTATTTCTGCCTCACCTCCCTTCATTGATTATCCATCTCCTACCATCGGCCAGCTTTCCATCCAAGGCTTTACTCATCGTCTGCCTTCTTCGGCAATCTCGGTGGATACTACACCTGTTGAGTCGAAGCAGCTTTAGAAGGATATCTTTGATTGTGCTGATATCGGTTATTGAAAACAGTAACATCTGATATTGAAGAGAATTGTTTGGAAATCAAAATACAAACGCATAAATCATATACCCTCAAAAAAATATGCCACTTAGTCCTGGTACATTAACAGTAACATACGCTGATGACACAGCAATATTGACCAGACATATAGACCCCACCGTTGCTTCATTGACTCTTTAACATAACTTAACAATATTTCAAGACTGGTTTAAAAAATGAAAAATATAACTTAATTACACCAAATCAAAGGACATCACCATTAAACTTAGATGTTACTCCTGCCAATCTACAAACGGTACAAACGATATTCATTATTTAGGACTTACATTGCATTAGGATAGTAGAATATCCTCCCACAAGTAAGACAAAAGCGTCTCAACTTAAACAAGAGACCAAACTTTTGTATGCAATCAAATAAAAACGGTTAACATTAAAATTACAAAAGCGACTCAACACATGCTCTTATTTACTCAAACTCATATGGACATACGTCACGCCCATATACGGAATTGCGAAAAATATGAAACTTAAAAAATACAAATATTTCAATTAAAAATGCTTAGACACAAAATCACATTTGTATGATCACAAACCACACACTTCAATCAGATTTGCAATGGCCGACTGTAAAAGAACATATGCATAATCTTAATAAACGATCTCATGATCGACTCTATGGACATAATAACATAACTCATTCATGGCATGGCCACAACTGACATACTCGGAAATAATCTCAGAAGAGTGGAAAGAAGCTGGATGATCTGCTCAAATATTTGTTAACATATTTTAATCTACGCCAGGGTGAGGTACTGTTGAGTGCTACTCTCCTTCAAGTCTATAAGGCCTACTTCATGTTAATCGTTACATGTATTGTCACTAAATTCATTAATTGTTAAATCTATAAAGAAATGAAAGAAATATAACTTGTTTAGTCGACAGAAAGGTAATAAATAAATAGAAGTATAACATAAAACAAGTGTATTCTTTATTTAAAAGCGAATATTATTCAATTGCAACAAAAGTAACATGATTTCGAATTTAGCTGCTGTATTATGAGACCATCACAATAGAAAATAATACATCTAAACAATTTCTTACAAACGTAAAATACTCATGTTAAAAAATACAAACAATGGTCATATGTGTCTTGGTCCCTAGATGATTTTACAACTAATGTTGTTTCTACATATCCCAGAGATCCTGATGAACTAGTGCTGCAAACCATTGGATATAGGGATGCGTTACAGCCGCAGAAATTGTTACTATGCTGGCGATAGCAAAAACTCCTATTATGTTTACAAGATTTTATAAGAAGGATGTGTGGAATGTAATAATGCTTAAAGCGAACGAATGGAATAATTGGTTTTGAGGAAACTCAATGGATGTAAGCTTGAGGAAGAAAGGTATGTAGAGTTCCGTTGGAAAAAACCATTTGGCATTTATGATAACAGTTCGAAGGAGGTATTGATGTGATCTTATTGTAAAAGGGTATTGCCTATTCCATCCTAAAAACGATCTCATAGATTAGTTGAGCAAAGAATCTGAAAGGTTACGTAGCCCGACATTAAAGTACCCTGGTTAGCGTAATCGAGAGTTCCATTTGTTTGCTTACGTTCTTGGTACAATGATGGTACGAATAGGGCTATATATTCTACTTAAGTAGCATCACATAACATAAGTAGTATTTAACCTGAACATTTAACGAAAGCAAATATTACAAACCACACATCTTACGTTTTGTCACACCTAAATTGATCAGATGTAACCAGAATGCTATTAAATATAATATAACTTGTTACCCTTTTTTTTATATATCTAAGCCAATCATTGTCAAATAAATAAAGGACGCTTTTTAATGTGATTAGATATATAATATATAAAACCACAAGGCTGGAAGACATCATCCTTAATTTAAATATTTTAATAGAAGACTGGACACCACCTCAAAACGAATAATTTGATGGCAAAACTGAGACATTAAATCAGTTTTTTATTCACAAAAATATATAATCAATCATATGAATTGATTTTTTTCCTTGAAAAATAATTGTTTTTTTATTTTTAAATTAAAAATATTAACTTCTAAATGTAAAACCAATTTAAATAAAAAACACTTTCAATATATATAATAGCTTTCATAAAAAAAAAAAGTTATTTTAATAAATAAATACATTATTTTATTTTATTTTTTATTTATTTTATAAGCAATATTATGTTAAATTTCTTAATTGGTTTCAATTAATGTTATTATTTAATTTTTTTTTTTTTTTTTTTTTTTTTTTTTAACATCATTCTGATTTCAACTCAATTACTCCAGTTTTTTATTATGAACATAAATTATAAATGTGCATAAAAAGCGAGTTTAAAAAAGTTTGTCTTGATATTCCATAATCATGTTCTTAAAGATATATCCTAGTTCCAGATTTGTTTGTGTCACGAAATATTCTAATTACTGATGGCGGTCGTATATTATTCAATGACAAACGTACTATAAATAACTATTGTGACCACATCTTAAATATTCTGTTCTTTAAAAATCACATGAGTCGTTCCGAATCAAAATCTACCACTTTTTTCAAAATAATAATTTTATTTCATATGGATTTAATGAAAGTTGTTGGATTCTTCATGATTTTTGTTTTTATTTGACAATTAAATATTAACCATTAAAGTACTAGGAATCTTATATCACAAACTTATGCTTTTAATTTTTTTTTTTTTAATCTGATAGTGTTATAAATCAATACAAGGTCTTCAAAAGTGAACATTTCTGTTAAATAATGCTTAACAATTCAATTTATCAATATAAATCAACCTAATATTAAATACATCAACATATACCAATATTTTTCAAATCATTCAAATATGAACTCTTACATATCTCCATATAAAAAATAAATTGACTTAGTCACTTTAAAGGTAACGTTTCAAATAAACAATAATATTAATATTAATTGAGACACAAATTATACAAAAAACAAAGTAATTAAACATTTTAATCCATATATTAATAAAACATTTATACCCAAGCGGGAAAATTCCAAACCAAGCTTGTCCTTTCTATTTTGATAAACAAAGAAGAACGCCAGAATATCTGGCGCTTCTCTTCTCGGTGGTATTGAAAACCAGTGGAGGTAATGCGAGGCAGCAGTTGATGGAAGGAAATTGTATAATAAGGTTTTAATTATTTTTACGAAAACCACATTTTAATATTTTTCATCTTTTTTACTTGGCATTATTCAAAGAATAGGGATTTGCGAAATAAAATTTTATTTCCTCAACTGACCATTCCAGGCTTATTTCATTTACAACAAAAAGAAGGGAAACTTCGAAGTTAGATGGGGCTGAAGTTTTAATTACAAAAATAACATTCATTGTTAGCTTCTATTTCCATTGTTAATTATTCGCCCTTTGACCTTTGAGATAGGAATAACAAAAACATTTCTAAACTGCCCCCGCTAGGCCGTCAATACAGAGCGCTATAGGAAACGTGGGGGTGGGATCGGGGTCAAGGTCTGCGGCTGTTTGACCTTTAGGCCCGCCCCCAACTGCGTCACATCGCCGCCCCCTCACTACCTCCCAATATTTCCTACCTCTTCCGTGGGTATTTACTTAACTTAAAACCTAATAAATTGCCTCACCTGGCGCAAATCATACATTAAAATATTTTGTTAAAAGAAAACATATATTTACCTAATACCAAACAAATAAATAATATTAATAATGATTATATACTAAATGCTTATGGGTGGGTAGGACCTTAGGGGCTAACTTTGGACAGGGTTGTACTCATATCTACTATGAGCACAAACCCATTAACCCTTTGTCGGCAAGATGACTAGAATACCCTGAAAAAAGTAATAAAATAAAGGATTAAAAATCCTAGACAAGAAATTCATAGTTTAGATCGTGGGAACATTTCCCTATTTATGGACCTATTAAAGTATACATCCAACACTGATAATCATTCATCATCAATTGCAATTAATTGGAGTAGAATGATAAAAGGGGGATATTGTGTCGCTAAGGATAAAATGTATAGTTATAAAAGAAAAATAGAAAATAAACCCCCAAGGTGTGTGTTATAATACAAAGCAATATCCTTATTATGTTTATAACAACCCTATATAATAATCTCGATATAATTTTCGTCCTCGACCTCATATCCCTAACATTTTTGCAATCCCATCAAACTATTCCGACCATCCTAACACTGTAGCTCAATCATTATTAAATCCTTATAGGACAACTTGCAGATTTAAATGGCTGCGGCCCAGGACCATTTGTAAATACATATGTTGGAGTTATGACGATGACCAGCTTCTCAACACAAGTTCTGGGGGCTATAATTGGGCACTGTCACTCAGAATTCTATAGATTATGATTCAAGTTACGCAGCTGAGAGAGCAGTACTGGGATCTCTTTTAATCTTGCTTATCTTTTAATTTTGTCCCATAAGTGGGAGGAAAAGTTGTTTCGGGGTTCCACAAGTTCATTGTACATAAGGTATGATTATATTTAATTTATTTCTAATTCTTATTACAATTTTAATTACTTTTTAATTGGTTTTATTTTATTGTATATCTTGTATATTTGTGGGTTTTTTATTTCCTATACTGTATAAATGGATTCATTATCATCTACATTACTTATTGTCCTTGATTGAGACAGATTGTAATATATATTTAATAAAAACAAATATGCTTTTAAAAAACTAGTCATCCGTTGGGTGTAAATAAATGTTTATATATGTAGCAATCTTATATAGGTATTTTTATTAGTAAAATATATCCGCTACAAAACTTTATTTGTAACCTAATACCGTTTACATTTGTGGTAAGAGTGTTTATGAAATTAAGTTTTTTTTTTCATTTTTTGTGTGTGTGTGATGAATAATAGGGACATTTTCAGAAATATCCAAAACAATATAATTGCATGTTGGAACATAGGTGGTGGCTGTATTGTTAAAATATAAGAGTGAATAAAATTGGGGTGGCCTGATGTGTTATTCGAAGCCGCGTGTTATTTAAAACCGCGACTTTTAAGAAAAAAACTTCTAAGGTATTTTATAGGGAGGGGGGGGAAGGTTCGAAAACTTGAACGTGGTTACGTGTAGTAACTTGATAAAAAGGCAATTTCAATAAAATTCTATTCGAAAGGTGTGCAATGGAAGATGCTATTTGAACTTAATGAGAAGAAAGTAAAGAAAGTATAGCTGTGTCATCGAGCAAAATCTATAAAAGAGCGGTGAAGAACGCTGTGTAAGGAAAAGGTATGAACTAAATGATTCATTATAAATATAAAGTAGTAGCATTTCCACGAAGATAGAATTAATGAAATGAGTAGATTCTAACCGAAAACCATTCTTCTCTAGAATCATTAGGTACAAGTTGAGGTGAGTTTCGAAGAGGAGTGCGGTTCAACGTTGTTCTGTATTTTATTCACTTATTTATGGGTAAATTTAATCTCTGTCACTCCAATGAGGTACCTATCACTACAAATACCTTTTACCCCTAGAACCCATGAAGGGTCTTGGAATCAACTAGTTGGTATTGTGGTATTGTTTGGAGACCTACGGTTATACAAAGAAGGTGTTGTGTTACTAATCGTTAGTCTATTCCTATTTAAATCTCTTAATCATAAATGTTAAGTGCTCAAGGCTACAAGAAAATATCAACATGATGTAAATATAGAAACGATAAAGGCTGGTAATTGTTTACAATGCGGACCAAGGTTTATTTACAAACCGCAGCGACCTCTGCCCGTCTTTAGACAGAAATAACTTCACCGATAACAGATTGTTTTCGAGTGTATTTGGTTAAACTTCTCTCCACAGCGCATTTCATTAAGGCTTGTATCTTTGTAGCGCACTTCGCAAAAATTTCCTTATCTAAGAAGGAAACTTATAATCCTGTAGAATGTCAATGTTGGTAAAAAACGAAGTACAATTTTATCCTATCATATTCTATTTTCAACAACATACGATAAGAATACCTGATCTTTCCCTATATTAAGTGAATTCCCTAATTTCAGTTATATTTCCAAATCGTTCTTGATACAATGTTGTATAATTAATACTATGATCCTTCCCATTAATATCGAGCAAAATTATGAACAAGTTTGAGGAAATTGTCTTTATTCGATAATAGATGTAACTTCATACAATATTATGCCGTTTTTAACAATAACAAATGTTATCGTTATCACAATGCTATTATGTTTCTCATGAAATGTTTTTACTTCGTTAGAAGCCTGAGCTCTGCTGTTGTTTACAAACAATATGTTTACTCTCTATAATCAACAGTTATTAATACCCACTATTTTTTGAATTTGTTTTCATACTAATTCAAAACTAACATATTAATTTAATTTGAATAACGAACATGGAGACACAAAATATTTTGATTATAATTTTTTATGAGCCCAAGCTGTCAGACATATGGAGAAGGCAACCTGAAGTGGCTTATGATTTGAGAAGTCTTCGGCTGAATACACAGAATTGGAAAATTATCTTTCAAAATAAAACAAAGAAAGTTTCTCCATGACATAGTACTGCAATGAAGTTGACTAAACAAATTGAATACTTTGAAATGAAGTTCAGTGATAAATCGGATGGGTTTTATCTTTCAGGATAACGCCAGACCTCACGTTTCAAGGCAGACTATGGATAAATTAATGGAGTTGACATAAGTTTTTTCACACCCACTTTATAATCTAAACTTGCCTTTAACTCAATTTTAATTCAATTTAAACAGTTTTTCCGAGGAAACATGGGTTAGGTTGGGATAGATACTTGTTATCGAGTGAGAGTTATCCATACGTGTTATCCATTAGTGAGAGTTCTAGTGGAACAGAAACAAGGTAAAGGGCCTTAAAATGAAACGTGAATTCGAATATATCCTCCTTGAAAAAACATTAAAGAAAAAAAAAGAAAAGATTTTGATGATAATAAAAATCAAGGGGTTTATAGGTGCATTAAATCTGAATCTGACATCATTTTTAGTACGAATAAATCTATCAGGCTACTTTACAAGTTGAATTAACAATTTCTTTTACCAAAAAAATAATGAATTTTTAATATTTACTTCTTTCCTTTGACCTGCTTTAAAATATAACTTTTTCTTTTTTTCGAATGGGCCAGCAGAGGACCACGTGCCAATTTCAATTTATTCTTCTTTGTTCTTTTCTCTTCCTCCAGTATGCTTTTATCTGTTCACTATGTTTTCTCCTTCTGTCTTCAGACCATTTTGTACCAGTCCTTTTCACTTTCCTGCCTTGGAGTCTTTCCATTTTCAATACTTTTTGCCGAAAGTCTTCTCTATCATTTATTTCTTCTATTTTTACATTGTTTTTCCTAAATCTCTTTTTACTTCATTGACCCAGCTTACTGTTGTTTTCTTACCCCACAGATATTTGAAAATCTTACTTTTCAATCTACTATCTGGCATTCGATATAAATGTCCAAAAAACATCAATAAAATATAACTTTATTTATTATAAATTCTTCAATGATGGAGTTACTTTTATTGATCAATAATAGTATAATAAACAGCATTTAAACTCCTCTTTATTAAAATTATAAACTAGTGACATGTTTCGGGAAACAAGGTCCCCCTTCTTGGTGTTAACACACCAAGAAATCATTTTAGAGTCTGATGATGGGACCTTGTTTCCCGAAACATGTCACTAGTTTATACTTTTAATAAAGAGGAGTTTAAATGCTGTTTATTATACTATTATTTATTTATTATTATTTTTATTTATTTATTTTTTTTTTTTTTTTTTTTTTTTTTTTTATTTTTTTTTTTTTTTGGTAGAAGAAACATTTGGATATCATTTTTCAAACTTGAGATATAAAAAATCAAAAAACAAGAATATCAACTATTGTTTTTCTCAAACCCGTGTTCCCATAGGGCGAAAAGAAAAAAAATATTTCGGATTTAAAGCGGAAAGACCCATCCCCTGGATAAATAAATACAATAACAACACTAGGTAATAAAATAATAGCCATAATATAATGGAATAAAATAACCATGAATCAATGAAATATATAATGTGATATGATAGGAAAGGAAGAAGCAGGAAGGTAATAGATGGATAGGGGAATGGAGGAATGAAGAAATATATAGATAGAAGAATGAAGGAGAGATATAAAAGAGAGGAAGAAAAGGATATGGGTGGAAAAGAAAAAAAAAGAAAAAGCGCAAGAAATGATATACGGTCCTTAGTTGAGCTATACTGTGATTTAATATACCGAATAACACTTACGTAAGATCCTTATGGAGTCTAAGTCTAAGTCTATTGAAGTCTTTACAAGAACTTTGATGGGGGATAGGTTCCGTTCCTCACGCCCTGCGGTATTGTTTTTTTTTATATTTATTCTTGATGAAAGTTCTAGAGAGGTACAAATGATGGTATAACCTAAAGGACACCCCATTTCTATCTGATCCTTCCGTCGTTTTCACTTATTCGGCTCTAGGTCTTGATTTTGCCTCCTTAGAGGAGAATCAACTTGTTTGATTTCTTGTCTTATATATATATTTTTTAAATAATATATATAATCTATATAGTAAAGTACTGATGTATTGAAATGTTTGTATGTTTTTAGAACTGATGATGAAGGTCTAATATTCGAAACTAGTCTTCAAATAAAAAGAATCCAATAGAAGTGGCAATTAGTTAATCAACCCCGACAAAGATATAAAAAGAAATTTATATAGTTTTCTATATAATTATGGGTTTTATTAATATTTTATTTTAGTTTTTTAACCACATCATCTTTATAGTTCAAGGAGGTTAGCAATAATAAAATTTAATGATTTTTAATTATATTGCTATAAAAAAGCGATAAATATGTAATACGCAGTGAAGTTTAATAATCGATCGATAGATGACAAGCACCATTCGAAAAAGGTTACAAAGGTACGGTATTATATAGAGCTAGACATTTATGATAAATTTTACTTGTTTTTAATTCAATTGTTATTAAAAATAAAAAACTATAAATATATGGAGCAACATGTGGATCCCAGTGCAGTTTAAAAATCTACCGATATTGACCATTCTGCAACACAGTTTGCAATGGTAAAACTATTAAAATCAACTCTACCAAATTTTAACTATAATATCTTTATGGTTCTCGGAAGGTTTACAATTATAAACTTTACTATAACAATAATAATAATAATAATAATAATTAGAGTGCCAGAAACGAGGTTTGCTTATACTTTTATGGTTAGAAATTAAAATCCAACCAGATGAATCGATAAAATTATTTCTGCTAAATTGGATGTCTAATTATACTTTTACTTACTCTTTAAACACATAATCAATGCAGTTTTAACCAGGTTAAAAATTACTGCCATGTATGAAAATATCATTGATTCTTCAATGCTAAAGTCCATACTTTAATACAAGATTTTTATCGATAAACACCTGAAATTCAATTATTAGTTAAAATATCCTATGTGCATAAATAAAGGTAGTAATAATTTCTCTATCCAGGAGTATGAAAAAGGTCCTAGGATGTAGGAAAAAATGGCCCCCCCAGGATGATATAGAAGCCGATATTCTATTGAACAGATGACCTGTTAAGTGGACTTGGAAATGTTTTTGGAAAACAACCGATCTTGGACGGAGCTGGAAATCTCCGAAACTTATTAGAGCTACAGAGCGATCTTAGACTCAATTTGTAGGTAATTTTATTTACTTTAAAAAAGAAGTTCTTTATTTATTTAGGAGAATGGGGCGAAGCCGCGACGGGATAGTGCATGCTAGTACAATATTTTTAAAAATACATTTCAGCAATCAGCAAGAGAAAAAAGGTTCCTGGCCCTCCCTACTTCACCGTGGATGTTTTGAATGGTGACTACAAGTAAACAGCCCCCTTTCCGGATTCGATACGGAAGCTATATCGGATACGATATCTGATACGAGGAAGCGGCAGTATCGGTCACCGTGGAAAGGATAGATTAATATCCACTGCAGGAATATCAGATCTGCAACGAAAGCTTTTAACAATAGTGATAGGAACTATTTTTCCTGAAATAGGAAGCTTTTATTTTAAAAAAATTGTATAAAAATATTCAGTGGTCCTGCGACTAAACGAAAAAGGTCTTACCTTTACCCCATTCTGAAAAGCAGACAATTCCACGATTTTTATGAGCTATACGTTTCTGAAACAAACAGCAAACTTAATAACATCAACAAATAAAACTTCAACAACACTAAACGAGGCCTACCAGATTCTGTCCTTCGTAAATGCCCTAGCCATCAAATTTTGCCTCGATAGACTTACAGATATATTGCTTTATTTTTGAAAGTCTTAAGGCATTCTTTGTACCACTTTAATGTAAGCAGCTACATTAGATAAAATAGAGAATATCCTTGAAATTAAACCTAAACATAAAACGTTGAAATGTTACTGATTTCCCATTACATTGGATATCGATTGCAAAGCATCAGGTGGCTAATTAATTTACTTCACGAAACTGATTGTACAAGATCTTATGTTACTTACAAACGATGGATGATAAAACAACATCGTCGTGCATCAGGCAAGGTCACGTGTTCGTGAATGCTCGTGAACGCGCGTGCTCTATGAGCGTGAATGTGTACAATTAGCCTAACAGTTCCCATGTCAAAAATTTAAAACCTTCCTCGTATGAGGTAATAAGTGTCATTATGCATTTTCTTCTTTTTTTTTACATTTATTATCAAAGCAGGACTGTCAGTCAAGCTGCAACAATATGCATAGGAAAATCTGCTTATAATTTGCATCTGAGTCATTAGATAAAACGTAATTGATCCACATTTATGGCAACTGATCTATCATACCTGAAATATAAAAAGAATTAATGAACCAAAGGGTTCAATCACGATATAAAGCTACCTCCATAGCTTGAATCCTTAAAATTTCCTTATTTTAATCTAATCCCTCGAAATTATATCTCGAGCTACTCCTCATGTTTTACAAAACAGTTTAGAGCGATAATATTCTTCTTTTTTTTTTTTTTTTTTTTTTAAACCAAAAACTTTGTTGGTTTTTTTAAACTTGTTATTATTCCAATTACACAAATCCGGTAGCATTTTCAACAACTCCAGTTATCCTTCCTTAAGTCAGCTAGACTTCATCATCATCTGATCCTTGTAGAATCCTGGTCTCCTCCACTCAGACCTGTCCTCAACTGCCCTTCTCCATCCTCTTAGTCCGGAGGACGTTCTCCACACCTTTGAGCCAACAAAGTTCGAGGCCTACCAGATTCTGTCCTTCGTAAATGCCCTAGCCATCAAATTTTGCCTCGATAGACTTACAGATATATTGCTTTATTTTTGAAAGTCTTAAGGCATTCTTTGTACCACTTTAATGTAAGCAGCTACATTAGATAAAATAGAGAATATCCTTGAAATTAAACCTAACGAATGAATTATAAACATTTACTTGTCTATTTGAAGTTTGTACTTACGGAATGAAAAAAAGTATGTAAACATTCTTTGTGATTGTAAAGCCTTTTACAGCATGCTATATTTATCAACCAATACATAAACATGATAATACTATTATAATTTCTAAGGGCTTTATGCGCAATGTTCAAGCATAAAATTTCAGAGGGAACTCAAGACGACTGGGAATTTTTATAGAAGATCGAAAAGAGGGGAGATGAAACATGGACCTATCTAAACCTTGAATTAATAATAACCTTAATAACTACTATTTTATTGCATACAAAAATAATTTATTCTTCCCCATTAATTCCGATAATCGACAATTTCAATGTCGTAATAACAGTTAAAATTATTATTTCCGGAAAATTGATCTAAACACCAGGACCGACACACATTAATAAGCGATAAATACCTTGTACCTAAAAGAAACAGCACTGTCGATTGCTATCTCTTCCTACATCAAATTCATTTCCTGAAATATTCTTCTCTGTACTATTATAACTTTTCAGTTCTCTTAATTGAAAAGTCTCGATTCCCAAAACCAATTTAAGAAGTAGACAAATAAGAAATAAACCCCTTCAACGCGTTTAAAAACAATTGTTCTATCTCAATGATGTGTAGTCGTAACCACATTTTTCCTCTTAAGTTTTAACAGCAGCTTTAGTCTTCTTGGACTTTTTTTTTCTTAGACTTTGCACGACATCCTAACCTTGAATTGAGGAGAAACACATTGCTATGCCCTCTAGATCTTCACAACCATATAGGCACACCGCTTCCTCAATGAGACATTCCGATGAGAGCATACTGATCAGTTCATCGCAGCAGACCACACCATGGCAGATCATTTCGAAGATATCCTAGTGCGTACTTCCCTTCTCAAGAAGAGCCGAGGACATGCTTTGGAGGTGACTGATGACGTCAAAAAAAGTTGTTATCTTTTAGAAATGATTCATTTAAGAAGAACAATTGGGGAAAAGAATATACTTCTTAAGAAAATTAGAAAGAATTACTACAGGTAGTATTCATCCGTACCAAGTACTAATGATATCACTGATTTCTAAAAACCAAAAGCAGCAATCTAAATATAGTGAATAATCAGCATTTATGTCCAAGACATAAGCAAGGATTAAGAGAAAAGAAAAATAATAATTTTCTGAAATATTATTATATTATTTAAAAAAGAAAATTATATTAAAATATCCTGAGGTTCTACAACTATAGTTGAGGATAAGATATTTAGAAAAAATATATATAATGGGCAATAGTGAAGAGGCACACTTTGATTTTTGGATATTCGAAAAATACTAAAAAAAATGTTTGTGTTTATACCGATAATTAAAAAGTTTGCTGCAACAGGAGATTAGTTAAAGTTAGGGAGTCCGAAAATCTCATGAAGTGTCCTTGGATAAATTCCGAAATCGTCGAGAGATAGAAATCATGGATTGCCGGAAGTATCATCTTCGTTGAAGTCGTCCTGATACCATAACATCAAATCCTAGACCCATTATAAGTGGTTGCTGTTAAACTTGATAAATTACTCTCATATGCAAGAGTCAACACTGAGTAACAATTTTTAAACAATTTACATTTACCATCGCTAATTTTCGATACTTAATAATATTATAATTGTTCTAGTCTAGTTTGAATTATTATTGTATTTCCAGCTTCGATGAAACATTAACGGAAAAACATTGAAAAGACAGTTTTTTGTTGTTTTTTTGGTTTGGGAAATAAAACCCTTAAAAGTCATTCAACACCTATGGTTATTGGTTAAATTTTTAAATATTTAAATTCCTATTGTTGAAGAGGAATAAACTTGAAATAAATCTATATTTAAATTAATACATTGTGATATTTAAGAAAGGTGAATACAATTGACATCGGGTGCAAGTCCTGCATTCGTTAGTTGTGGTATATAATAAGGACATTCTTGCAAGATATGTTTCACTGTTACCGTTTCATTACAGTATTGACATGTTGGTGGTGGCTGTTTAGTTATTAGATAAGAGTCAATGATGCTGGTGTAGCCTATCCTCAGTCAGCACAGAATAATCTCTTCTCTACAATTAGTCCATGGCTTAACCAACTTTATAATAATTTTCAATATTCAATTTTCAATTGGGCTTCTATTTTTTTAATGGGAAACTGATTTCTTAGGGTATTAGGATAGCATTGGCTCTGACTGGGAGTGAAAGAGCTTGTTTAGCAGCTACGTTTTGCGATTCGATTGCCAACGATTCTCGCATTGCTTGGTACCCATACAAAATCGACTGTTCAACTTAAAATCCATAGCATAGTGAGATAGCTATGGATTTTCTGGATAGTGAGATGCGTAATTTAGACCTTTTGAAGAGACTATAGTCTGTATGAAGTTTGGCTGCATTACATAAATTTGTGCGTTGAGCTATGTATAGGGAAGAAAGAAGCTATTGTTTTGTCGGGTTTAAATCCGTCAGTGTAGATCAAAAAAGGGCCCAGAATGTTTTGGAGAGTGCGGGAAAGTAGGATAGGAGAGTAAACGCTATCATAAAACAGAGTGGTTAAGATATTTCAAAACTACCGAAAGTAACCTTCTGAATGCAATGTTCATGAAACGATCGACAAAACCACATTCTAACTTCTTACTATTGGCCTAAACGTAGTTCTCAACTGTGCTGAAACAAAATGAATTCAATTTTCTTATGTTTATAGACAAGAAAAAAGCGTTAAGACCAAATAATGTATTTCTATTCAAACAATTTCAGTAAGAAAACAAAAATTTAAAGCAACATCCAATATAATAAAAAAAAAAATAACTGTTACTAGTTTCAAATCCCTTAATTAACCCAAGTTAAATATATATTAACTAGATGTTATAAATAAATATTACCTACCCTGACCTCGTGTCGTGTAAGCAGCTTAAAAGCTTAGGATATTTTTGGCAATAACTCGTTTGCTTAGAGTTAATTTTAGAAGTTTCCACTTAGGTCACGGTTTGGCCCTAAGTAAATGGTCACTTAGAAAATCCTCTTAGTCACTTAGTTTAGTGGATAGCTATATCTTACTAACTGTTGAAAGGCACTGAAACAGGCTCTGTCAGATATAAACCTGTTAATTATTCCTAGTTGTTTTAAAGCATATAATTGCTTTTAACATGAATCAATTTCATATTACAGCTGTTTACTTGGTTTATTTTAATTTACATAGAAATATTAATATATAGAAAAAGGAGTATACCAGAATTAGACATACGACTCAATAAAGTTAGACTAGCCTAATGTGACACAATAAAGTATTTAGGTGTACTCTTCGATAGAAAACTAAATTGGAACAGGCACTTAGACAATCTTTATAACAACACTCTATGGATTATTAACGGACTGTCAATAACTGCTAGAGCAACATGGGGCCTTAAATCGGAGGTTTAAAAAGTAATATATGAAGCAGCTATCCTCCCTCAAATGCTCTATACTGTACATGTTTGGCATCCAGCTGTACTTCGTAAAAAAAAATGTTATAAAACTACAAAGGCTACAAAGTATCGTTGCAATCAAAATATGCAAAGGATATCGCACGTTGTCATTTGATGCTGCGACATTATTGGCGGGTCTTTTGCCAGTTCAATTAAAAATTGACGAACTAACGACATTATTTAACATTAAAAACAAAAAGACGGGATATAAAGACCTAACATTAGACAAAATTGAAAAAAACACAGACTGCAAATTTTGGATACATCCAGCATCAAATTTGTGGACTACACCTCAATGTTATTCAGTTAATACCGACAAAACAGAAATCTATAGGGACGGTAGTAAGGACAGCGAGAACGTTGGATGTGCATGGTTATTGAAAGCTGAAGATGGCAGAATCATAGAACATCAATATAAACTAGAATCGTTCTGTTCGAATAACCAAGCAGAGAAATTTGCTGTTTTAAAAGTTACGGAATACATAATTAACTACACATATTACAATACATACAGACACTAAAATTTTAATAGACTCGATTAATAATACTGAGATTCATGACTATTTGACTGAACTAATCGGACGAAATTTAATAACCATTAAAAAAAAGGGGAAAATGGTCTCTATAAAATGGGTTAAGGCACACTCTGAAATTGAGGGTAACGAAAGGGCCGATTACCTAGCCAAAGAGGCGGCTAAGGGTGATTTGTTACCTTCATATAACAAAGTTCCCTTATCCTATATGAAGCGCGACATAAGTTCTGATATGGTTGAAAAGTGGGAGCAATTGTGGGTGACATCATCAAAGTCACCAAGTTTACACAGGTTTATACCTCACATTACACACAACAATTACAAACACATTCAAAGTAACAACTACAAACTGACACAACTAATGACAGAACACGGGAACTCTAAACAATATCTTAAACGATTTAACATAATACGATCTGACATATGTAATGAAGACGGACAGACTCAAAATTTTAGGCATGTACTTTACGAATGTAAATTATTTGAAAGACAAAGGTTTGATCTAATAAAAAGTATTATTATCAAACATGGAACATTGCCAGAGACAGAACAAAATTTGTTTTCTAAATTTAAGACTGAATTACTCACATTTATAGGAAAAATCGACTTTGACAAACTGACAAATGATGGGCAGCGGAGGCAGTTTCTTGTTTTTTTTTTTTTTTTTTTTTTTTTTTTTTTTTTTTTTTATTTTGTTTAAATATTTTTTGTTACCTTACTAGGCTAGGCTAAACTAATCATGCTAAACATAGCAGTAACATTGTAAAACATGTAGTATGCCTATAAGGCATGGAACATGTGAATAAATAAATAAACAGTCCTTATATGGGGTACACCATATAAGGAAAAGAAAGAGAAAAAAAATAGAAATATTAAAGAATTTCTCACTTTTAATTTCTAAGTCATCTTTCCTATCCGGGAGGTTTTTCCTCTGTTCCAGAAGGCTCAGAATCCTCTTTTATAAGACTGATCAGAACTGGAGTGCTGCATGGCTCGATTATTGCATCTTTGCTGTGTATTATACATCCACATGATATACCAACAAACATACAAAACAAGCCAAAAAATACCCAATGAAGGCTAAAAAGGAGTTGGTTGATGGATCATCCTGGATAAAAAACTTTTTGAAGATTATGTAAGCGTCTGTCATATTGCTACCGAATCTGCTAATAGTCACGAGTTGAGTAATAGGTGTGAATTGAAAAGTAATTAAAACAAAATTTAAGATGAACCTACATCAAACCTCGTGAATCAATAGTTTTATTCGATTCTGTGAAGGTTGCAACAACTTTTTCATTACTTTTCAGTACTTGTTATATTTAACGACTTTACCCTCATTTCCATCCATATAACATTTAGTTTGATTGCGACCTGCAATCGCTTTATCACTATATTCTAATAGTTACTTTTCTCCTTCAATTCTCTTACGTTCGTGCGTATGTATTATATACAATGGACTCAGTACTGCTTCAGGTAGATATCCCTGTTGAATTCCCTTGTTCAAAAAATAAAATATTCCAACTTGTCCTTTTTGTAGGAGCTCGGGCCTTTGCCAACTGATGTCTTGTCTTACTTCATAATTTTTAACTTAAAAGCTTTAAGCACATAATAATCTCAATATACCTTACGTCCTCGAACTCATACCCATTAATTTTTCAAAATTACATTGCAACCTTTCCTTCCATCATAACCCTCTGCCTCAATCATTATCCAGTTCCACACATCCTGACAACCTCCCTCGCAGATTGAAACAGTGGCCCTAAAACCCAAAGTTTTGGTAATGATCAGCTTCTCCACACATGACCTGGGTGAATGTATTACTATAGCGCTCTAACTCAGCAACCACTAGATTTTTTCATTACACCAGTGACAGCTGAGAGATGTCTAGTTGAGAGATACCTAGGATGAATGTATATTTTATCTAAAGTATAATTGTATTTTAAACTTTTAATTTTACTATTATTATTATTTATATTCTTATTTTTCATTCTCCTTTTTTATTTATTTTTTATTGTAGTTAATGCGTGAATGTACTCGTAAGCCATATTACTTACTGCCCACATTTGTTTTAGATTATAAGATTAACGCGTAATAGTCAGGTGTGCTCCTCATAAAAGTTTATAATATTTATTCAGCATCGCACATCATAGTTATTTTCATAGTCCTCTTACTGCCCACATTTGTTTTAGATTATAATAATAGTCAATAAAAGTTTTTATTTTAAAATAAATAAATAAAAAATATTTAAAATCGATCAGAACATCATAGTAAACGTTTTAACGTTATTCACTAGCGTCAACTTTCGTTATAACGTTATCGCTTGTTTTTAATCAATTAAAATACAAGATGAGCATTCTTCCCTTGAGCCACATAAATATTCAGCTAAATTTCATAACTAATAATGTAATAGCAAATATAAGGTGCCTTGCCATCCCTGAATTAGTCAAGTCTAGGAAATAACAAAGTAAATAAAAAATATATTTGTTTGTGTGTTTAGAACAGGATTTTTTAATAGAGACAAATAAGGAGAGGATATAAAGAAGATATTCATGTTTGAAAGGAACATAAACGAATGACCAGGAAAAGAACAAATGAAATGCAAAAACATCTCGAAACTAAACCGTTAAACAGGAGGAAGATCATGAACGACAAAGTCACTGTGAATGATTCATGCCCCTATCCATCAAAGAGGTAGGACTAACCCTAACGGTGCTCGGTGTAGTCTACTTCTGCCACGAGGAGTGACTCACTCTATTCACGTACTCCTAATCGTTCCGACTATTCGTTTGTTCTTTAACAATGAATTCAACAGTAAAGCCTTTACACGATTGTAGATAGTTATTGTAATGAATTAATTTAATATTGCGTAACGGTTTATTGAAGGCTGTTCACCTCAGCTCCTTAATCGATCTGATAATGGCTCTCAAACTTTTTTTTTCTATCTATAGATATATCATACATTTAAATAAAAATAGAAAAGCGATAAAAACTGAGTAACATTTGTAAATCAAGGATTAAAGAATTTAACCTACATCAACATCTAACGATTCTGATAATATAAAATATGTGATATCCGTTTAGTTTCGAACTATAGTAACATTTATTAAATCGATATTTTAAGACGAAGGCCGGTTAAAACTGATCCTGAGTTAGGTTAGTGCAAGCCTGGCCTATGATATAACTTAATTGATTTACTTGCATTTTCAGTCTATTCGTCTCATTGAAAAAATTAAAACAAACATTAAAAACATCCCACGAATTGGAAGAATAAAATCAACATGAGATTTTATAAAGCACCAAACAAAACAATTACATGAGTAAAAAGTGTACAATAAATTTTAATTTAAAATACAATAATACAAAAAGATTTTCCAGTAACTATAGACAATTAGACTAAGTCACTTGAGGTACGCATGATGATATAGAAGGATCAATACAATTAGGATTGATGAATTAAGAGGCACATCTATTGAGATTATTTTATTTGAAAACTAGTTTCGAATGCTAAACATTCATCTTTAATTCTAAAACATACAATTTTTTTTTTTCAACACATCAGTACTATGTTACATAGATTATATATACTAAAGTTTTTTAAAAAGATAAGACAAGAAATCAAGCATAGGCACTCACCTTCGAGGTAACTAAAACACTGAATTTGTGAGAAGTAAAAGGGGGAGGCAGGTAGGTTAAGTTTTAGATTTACAATGGGGTTTCCCTTATGACTCATTGGGTTTTTTTCCGTTCCTATGGGAAACAAATTTAAAATGGGGCTATTGGATATGTTAATCTGATTATTTAAACAAAAATCTGGATCGGTTTTAAACGATTTTATGATTTCTAGTGATTCAAAAGTATTTAATTCATCAATCCTAATTAGACTAAGGTAAACCAGACAGTTATTGACACCCTTAAGGAAATATTCATACTAAAATTATAGAAAGAATAGTTCAATAAAATTGAAATTTGCAGTAAATTTTCCTTAATTACAATACTTTATGCAAAGCAAGAAGCTTCACACCAAATATTGTTACTGGAATGTATTTTACAAGTTAGTGACAATAAATAATGTAAAATCAGTTATTGACACCCTATGGATGTCTTTTAAAATATGGACAGAATTGAAAGTACTTTTAGAAGAAGAAGAAGAAGAAGAAGAAAAATGAACTTTATTCTGGGACAACTTGTCCCCTAAGAATAACAAAACGAGTACAATACATAGAACAATCGTCTGGCTATGATAATTAATTATAATAAATGATAATAATAAATAACAATAAAAATTGATTAATAATTAAATTATGAGTTACAAAAATAAATTAAGGAAACTTGTAATAGGATACATCTTATGTGTACTATTATAATGTATATAACTTAAATATTCATGTTTTACATTTGCTCGGAAGATTGAAGATCCAGGAGGTAAAGAAATAGATGTTGTTTAAAGGAAGTAAGAGTGGAGCTTTTTCGAATTGTGATGGGCAATGAATTCCATAAAGAGGAAGCACGGATAATAAAGGATTTCTCGAAGGATGCAGTTCGATGAGCCGGAGTGTATAGGTTGATGGGTTGGGTTCTAGTATTTAAGAGGTGAACGGAGGAGCGCAGAGTAAGGAGGTCATGGATATAGGCGGGTTTTTTGGTTTTTAAGGTTTGGAATATGAAAGCAACCAAGGAAGTATTGACGTCGAAAACTGGGGTAAAGCCAACCAATTTCAGAATACTTATGAGATATGCGAGAACGTCTGGAGATCCCGAAAATAAATCTAGAGTTCATTACTCTTTTACATCTCATCTCGAGCTCATCAGACAGTCCTCCATATACTGTGCATCCGTAGTCAAAGTTAGGGAAAATGAGTGATGATACTAAAAGTTTTCGAGTACTTAATGGTAATAAATCACGGTAATGTGAGAGTTGCTTGAGAATAAAAATTGATTTCCTCGTGATTTGAGAGATATGGTTATTCCAAGCAAGATGTTGATGAAAGTTATTCCCAGATTTTTAATGGAATTTTGGAAATGAATTGGACGGTTTTTGAGGAAAAGCAGTGGATAGTAGGGAAGGGCTTTTAGGTGAGGTTTTGACCCAATGAGGATAGCCTTTGTTTTTTTCTGGATTCAGACTTAATTTATTCTCTACTGCCCAAAGGTTAATGCTATCTATGTCTTTCTGTAGCTTACAAATCGCCTCTAGCATATTTGAAGGATGAAATGATAAATATATTTGCAAGTCGTCAGCATAAAGATGATATTGGGAGTAGTGGATGCGATACTTTTACACAGATGAGCTGTAGGATTTACAAAGAACTTTGATAAACTAAATAAAATAATATTAAATTAAAAACGGAATTGAAGGTGGGTGGGAGATCTACTTTAAGTCTACAAATTCCAAGGAAGAGTTTGGCTGGGTATCGTTCTTCCTCACGTTTGACATGTCATTTTACAAATCATTCAAAGGTTATACTTTCTGTTCATTGTCAAGTTGTATTTTTGACAGGTGTCGATGAATTAATAAAACTATTAAAAAAAAAAAAAAAAAAAAAAAAAAAAAAAAAACCTCAATTATTAAAAAAGAAAAAAATAATAATAAATAATTAAATTACATATGTTTGATTAAAGAACATGTATTCTCGAAATAGGGTAGTGGAGGATATCACAATACTCTTGTGTGTAGAAATTATTTTGATTTATTTTTTTTAAGATTTGTTACCAAATCCTATACAATATTATTATTATTTTATTTAATCAAATCGGCAATGAAGTATATCGTTTCTATTTTAAACAATTTTTTTTTTTAGATAGAATAATTCTTTCTATTTCTTAATTAAAAAATTGAAATAAACAATAACTTATCTAAATATCATACTTGTTCGCACCGATAATCATATTTCTGGCAAACAGCTATGATGACAAGAACAAAGAGATTATTGAAGAGATCTAAAATGCAATAAAAAATGTTTCCTGTTAAAAATCATTAGGCTTTTTTTTATTTTAGACCCATAACCTTACATGGAACAGGTTATTTATGATAAATGGTTAATTAATGACTGTCAACAGATACCATGGTATACTATGTTTATTTTTTCTAAGCAAAAACGTTGAAGGATAATAATTAATGCATTTGATAAAAACTGATTGATTTCTTTTTTTTTTTTTCCTATTCTGATACATTCGAGCCTGAAAAAAAAAACAATAAGCGTATGAACTGTATGTAATTTACTTATAATAACAATTCATTTATATTTTACAAACATCCCCCCGTGGCGGCTTCGCCCGCTCTCATAAATAAAGAATTTAGATAATTTTAACTAATAACTGAAGTGTTATTTGTTTATCGATAAAAATCTGGTATTGTAGAAAGCAATTAATAAGCATTACTTCCTCAATGATATTTTCACGCAGAGCAGTAATTAACCAGGTTAAAAGTGCACTAATTAGGTGGTTGAAGATTATGTAAAAGCGTATTTGGACATCCATTTTTTCATTTTTAAGTATGAGTTGGTAATCCAGATGGACAGAGACTTTAGAAACACAACGGGTAATGGACTGCGTTATCAGTGCTTACAACTAAAGACCCATAAATCATATTTTTACACCCAATATCAAAAAGCAAAGGATCGGCATTTTAGTTTGGTAATAATGTTTATTCGGCAGAAATAATTTTTTTGATTACATCTATTTGGATTTTAATTTCTAACCTTACAAGTGAATGACAGTGTGGCAAACCTCGTTTCTTCCACTCAACATTGTTCATTTAAATTTTTATTATTTTACAAATTTTACAATTGATAAACGTTACTGGAAATACGAAGATGATGTGGCTAAAATTAGGTACGGATGGGTTCCGTAGTTTTACAATTGTAAACCCTGATCCGGAATGGTGCACAACCACAGATCTGTCGATTTGTTTCACTGGGTCCCCACTAACCGCACACTTCAAAAAATAACCTGTACCAATAACAATCCTTGAAGGGTCTCGGGTTCAGTACTTAGGTAAGGCTGTACTGTTTCTGAGCCAACGGTTTGGGAAAGGAGGTGATTTGGCCAGAATTCACGCTCAACCGCCAGGTTTTTTTCCCCAATTTAGGGTACCCACTTTATAAGAGACTGGGTGTGCCTCAGGAGGGTCTCCCGACCTCGAATCCTATCCACAGCTGAAATAACAGAAAATAGACTTTCTGCCTTCAGTTGGACTCGAACTCGGGTCCACTAGTTGCACTACATATTAAAATCTTTTTTAGCAATTTTATTAAATATAAATGTAACCCCTCATGTGGAATGGCGCACGCCACCTCTCGGTAAATTTTTAAACTTCACTCCAAATATTATCGCTTTTTTCAATAACAAATTAATACAAAATCAATATATTTTATTATTGGCAAATCTTCGTGGAACTATATAGATGATGTGGTTAAAATTTGGTACAGAATAGTTAAATAGTTTTCGTGGTTAGTGATTTTTGTTTCTTTTTTTAAAAATTTTTGTTGAGTAATTATTACAATCTGCCACAAATGTGGGTAAAAAGTAATATAGATAGCGTATGATTACATTCACACATTTTGTACAATGAGGAAAAAAAATAAATATAAAATAAAACAATTAAAAAAAGAAAACAGAAACAAAAAATTCACTTTTCTTATTTCGATTCACTGTGCATTATTTTTAACATACAAGTTACAGCTACAGCTTTAGGCCCCATTTTTGCTAACTGGATCATGACAATGTATACTTTTAATTTAAGAGCCACATAGTAAAGAATCATACTTGTTGGACCATTTGAAAGAGGCCACAGCCGGTACGTCCCACGGTCTACGATGGCCTGGTTACCTAATTGTCAATCCTGCCGCAATGGTACTCACAATGGGCGAACCTCCAGCTTCCTGCTGCAGAAATTAGTCTTTGTCCTCGGTGGATGTTCACTAATGAGTTCTGGCCAGCTGGTCCTGTGAACTGGTACACGGGGTCAATGTTTTCTGCCACTGTCCTATCCTCTGCCATTGGTTGGCAAGTTGACTTGATCAACTTCATCATCATCTCTCTCATGTTCATAATTGCAATCTAGGCCTAGATTATCCTCTTCTCTAAGGACACTATTGATGTATATTTCTATTGCACGATATAATTTCCATTAAGTTCCTAAAGGTATTTCTTATATGTAAATTATAAGATGTACATCATTTTGTTATTTCAGACATCTTTTTTTCTTGTTTTATTACATTTTAATAATGTCCTTTTTTTCCCTCTTTTTGCTGTAAGCTCATTAAATTATAAGGATTACGTACATTGTAACAATTAAATTCTAAAAAAATATATAATTAAAACTTCCTAAACTACCCCAGTTTCAACCAAAAAAGTATTGACCCCCCAGTGAAAAGACATACCTATCCATGACAAACAGAATCTATAGTTTAGACATTTTACAATAAACTGAATTAGGTGAATACCCAATAATTAGATTCAACAATTAAATTAATAATTTTTTGTTTGTTTGTTTATTTGTTTATTTCGTTCAACGTCACTTTATGCTGCTATGGCTTATCGGACGATGCTACGGTGGGAGTCCTAAATTGTGCCTATCCAGGTATAATTAGGATAGGTATTTTTAACGAGTACCTGACATCGCACAGGCTCGGGAATTTTACGTCCCTTCCGAAGGACGGCATAGCTAAGGATTTTTTACTCCCTTTAAAAAATCCTAAGGTCATCTGCCGGGCTGCGAACCCGCGATCTTGGGTTTAGTAGGTTGCTATGCTAACCACTACACCACAGGTGACCCCAATAATTTTTTGTTTAATTTTTATAAGTATGGATTACAATGTGCCTCAATTTGGAATTATGGGATATAAATAATATGGATGGCTTTATGAATCTATTCTAACAATGTGTACGATAACAAATAAATGAAAACAAAGAAAATTAGCCGTATCTGTAATAAAGTTAAAGAACCTTAAACTATAGAATATATCAAGTGAAATAGATAAATTATAAAAAAATATTAATAAAAAAGAAAAGAAAAGAAAATTAAAATTTAAAATTTGTACAATCATATTTTACCTTCAATATACAATCAGCCAAGGGATTCCCGAACTGAACCTCTCCACTTATCGAGAGACAAGTCAGGTCCAAAGAGATCCCAGCGTTGCTCTCTCAGCTACAAATACCAATGAGAGAACTATTATACAGTCATTGAGGACATGAGTGAGAAGCCGGCCATTGCCAGGACTCCATACAGATTTTATAATAGATCTTGAGTCCAAAACCTTTTGAACCTGCGGGAAGGACTATAGGAAAGTGTCAATACCTCAATATAAAACTGATAATATCATTTGTTATAATTTTTTTACTTTAATTAAGTTTAAATTGTAATTTTATTTTATAAAAAAACATCGAACTTCCAAAGTAGAAGCAACTAGACAAATTATTCATCGAGGCATTTAAACATAGTCACAGACGTTGGCAAATGATTGCGTTGCGTTCTAAAATAAGAACTATAAACATAAATGAAGAACAATAAATTTATAGCACAAGTATTGTTGCATTTTTCAATCTTTAATTTAATTTAATAGGCGTAAATAGCTAAAAATTTATAATGGATAAACGATTTACAGTTACTTAAGAAGATGAGGATTTAAAAAACGAAAATGATTTAAGTTTGGAATTTATAATTCATTGCTAGTGTTCCACATTTTATTTATCTTTATTTTATAATTCATTATTTAGCATAAGTATTTAATGACTGAAATTTACCTGTTATAAAGTGTTTTCTGCTTTGTTAAACAATTTAAAATTCATAATATATTTTATTTAAAAGTTTTGCAGCTTCTAAAAATAGCTATATTAAACATTGAAAGAGGATTTCTCTAGATCTTAAGCTATCTTCCAAGAAAGGTAAGAAACTTCTACAGCCAGCGTAGAGACCTTCTCTTCTCCCCTCTATCCGAAGTAAGCTTTTCCGCTCCAGTAAAATCAGTCTATATTTGGCCCCAGACAGCAAAGTCCTCATCTGCTACTTGTTCTAATATTTAAGAAGGTAGGTTATTTCTATATATAAATATATGAAGCTTCTATAATGATGAGATTTGGCATTTTAAACGTCCTTATTTGTTTGTTTGGGCTTAACGTCCTTATGTACTCCAACTAGGGCATGAAGTATGGATTATCCTACTGGATACCAACAAATTCTAACAAGAGTGGGAAGGTCAAGCGCCTTCCTTGGGCTCGTCACAAAGTAAATTTCAACATGTCGGGATTCGAAGTACCGAGCACTTCTTACTGCATAACAGATTGATTGAATGGTTTAAAGGAACCACAAATATCAACTCTATGCCTCTAAATAGCTCTAATTATAGCCATGGTCTAAATGAGTCTGTTGTAATTGATTGAAAGCTTAATGCGTTTGTCAAGTAAATGTTGAAGATTCTTGTCTTGTTTAAGGATTCCAAATAAGATGTTTGTTCAGACAGATAACCAAATAGCAGACTTAAGAAATTGGAATCAGTGGAATAATATAATAGGTTTATAAAGAATATTTATTAGATTGCTATGTATAATATACAATAAGCAAACTGGCAGAACAGTGAAATAATGGCATGTCAATAACATGTAAAGCCTCACCTTCAGTAAATGTTCTACACATTTAGAGGTTCCAAGACCATCTTTTTTTTCAGACCCCTGTGGGTTATCGGGAATAAAATAAGAAGCAAGTTTAGTGATTCGAGTGTGTAAGGACTTATCATCGAAGATTAGGTATCTGGTTTGTCAAGTCAAAATGTTGAAATATTCTAAAACGAAGAGCAGTTTTTTATCATTGTAGTGTTTACGGATTTTAAAGAAGACTTCGGTTTAACAGGTATTAATTGAGTATTATTAAAGGATAATGTCAGGCAGAAAGCCGTATATTTATGACGAAGGGTAAAGATTATTTAATGAAATTTGTTTGGATTCATTTTAATCCTCTAATTTTGACGCTTTGAAGGTTTGTGATAAGAGATTAGAGTGATAGGGATACAATGTAATGATTACGGCTGTGAATTATATGTAATAAAAACTTTAAAATATGCCCATATAAATGCAAATATATAAGGTAAAATATGAAATTAAATACCTAAAATATGAAATTAAATACCTAAAATATGAAACTATCTACATTATTTAAAAAAATAACAATATTGCAATACATACTTATACATAAGTACAAACTCATGTTTAAGTAACTAATTGTGTAGAAAAGTGAAATAATTGGAAGAAGACTATCAAAAACAAATAGACAAGGCGAATATTAAAAAAAGAAAGGTTTAATTAGGATTGATGAATTAAGTGCCACTTCTATTGAGATTATTTTATTTGAAAACTAGTTTCGAATGCTAAACATTCATCTTCAGTTCTTCGAGATTACTAAAACTGAAGATGAAGAACTGAAGATGAATGTTTAGCATTCGAAACTAGTTTTCAAATAAAATAATCTCAATAGAAGTGGCACTTAATTCATCAATCCTAATTGTATTGATCCTTCTATATCATCATGCGTACCTCAAGTAAAGAAAGGTTTATTTAAATACGTATGGAAGGATGTCAGCTGGACATGAATAAGAATCAAAAGCCGAATTTTTTGATCCAGTGGCAGTTTGTGTAAGTTTTTTTTTGTTTTGTTTTTTTCAAAATTTGATTTCTAACCTATTTTTTATTTTCACTTTGCTGATTTTATGTGCTGCATTATTAAAAACTGTGCAGTAGTTCATAAAACTTTATTAAAACCAACACAACGTCTCAAGAGTGATTTTAGGCACTTTTTGGAACACACAAATAAACAGTTAACGAATGTTGTGTTTTGGTGGACAATGTGTGAGAGACTGGGTAATTGAATATTGATTGATAGAAGGGAAATAAGAAAACTGAAGTAATATTGCAATGTAGATATATATGCAATTACATTTCAAATGTAAAAGTATGCATTTATAGTAAAATATGCACAAATAAGACAAATCAAATTGAATCCAAAACATATACATTTTGTTGACTTTAGATGTTTCAGTTGACTAGGAGAAATATGCAAATACATATATTTCACAGACCTGGTCATCAGCCTATGTGGTGAGGACGATGCGAGGATGGGTAGGGATATCAAATGTTTACAGTGTAGAGAATGGGACCTAGGATTTCCTTGAATACTGGATATTTTAAATACAATTATTGAAAGTAACAAAACTATGTGGAGAATATCTCTGAAGAATAGGATTTGTATTCAGTTATTTACAAAAACAAACTCTTTTACAAAAAAAAATATTTATTTCGAAATTAGTCATACTTCAAAATATTTGAAATAATTCATCCTCAGTAGAGTGGTCTATTTAAAAATCACTTTTCTCATCAAACCGCACGAGCGCTAGAAATATGGGGCTTTTTGAAGCAATATTTCTTTGAGATCATTGGCAGAAATAGCAATGACGTTGGTAGCGTTTAACTCCTAAAAAGAACAAACAATCTGAGTTGTATTTCGCTTAGTTTTTCTAAACACTGCTACCAACTGTTTGTTTCAAGAGAGGTAATAAACGTTTTAAACAGATACACATCTAGAGGATGACTAACCTTTCCCATCACGGAGGCACTGGCTATATCTATTATTCATGGCAGAGTTGGGCAAAATTTAATCACAGCTAAAATCAATCATAGCTATTTGACAACTTATTTTCTGGAATCATTCACCTAATTTAATCATGATTAAATCTTTCAATATTTGTTTTAGTAAACTAATGATTATTTGTCTGAAAGATTTAATCACTATTAAATTAGGTGATTGATTCTAGGAAATTTGTTGTCTAATAGCTATGATTAAATTTTACCTGACTCTAATTTATAGTACTGAATTCTCAATCAAGATATGCTTCACCACAAAAAGTGGTATTCTTCAACACAATCTGCATTCAGAAGCTATCGGCAAAATTGAGGTATTTGTCCATTATTGAGTTTTAAACCTTGCATTGAAAATCTAATAAAATAAATCCTAAATAATAATAATAAATAAATAAATGAAATAACATAAGATCCTTTGATCTGGTGTCGCTTTATTGACAATTTTCCTTTATTTTCTACTAAACAATACTTTTTTACTCTGCTTTTTATCCCAATGAAGAGTTTATTATGTTTAAAATGCTCATTTGATTTAAAGGATTGTCATTATGTTTTATTTACACAAGCAACTGATTTGTATGCCAAATGACACCATGTTTTTTCGATTTTAAAAATAAATTTCTGCATGAAATCGAAAAGAATCATTACTTTTAATATATCATTCAAAAACTGATTAAATTTGCAAGTTGTACACTAAGAGGTACTCACCCTGTATTTGTACATATTAAAAAGATAGAAAGTGAAAAAATTGAATGTCATCACAAATTTTTCATTAATTGTTATATGTGTTGTGTTTTATGTTTTTAGGGCTTGAAAATGTGGCATATAACCATCAAACGTCGCCTAAATGTTTTTATAGTATAATTTTTGAAAAATAAAATTAGAGCTGGGAAATATATTTGCTTCAAATTCCTTATAATACTTAATAATATCCTTAAGTAATATTAAATAGTAATAAAACATTAAATTTCCTAAAAATGGACATGCGTTTCCACAAGTTCTACTTCAAACCGCACTAGCAACTTAATAGTTGGCTTGACAGAAACTATTAAGAAACAACTTCTAGGAAATTTAATTCATTTTTATTTAGATACATAAACAGGCGAAAAATTCCACTCAATTGATTTTTTCATTTCCGTGGCTAAATTTTGGTCGACTAAGTGCCAGGCTTTTATTTTATATGATAAAATGATGTCAGTACCGAAGTAGACAAAGCAAAAAAAATCTTTTACCGGCCTTTACTGAAGACCATTTTTTTTTATTTAGTAAGTTTAGTAAGTAACCCCACGATATATAATAAAAAATAAAATAAGTACCTGAGGAAAAACCTTGGCTTAGAAAAATTTCCAAAAATATATCCACTCCGGTGCACTAACATCAAATAAAGTTAAGAAAAATATTAATTACGTAGAAGGCCCTGCGGGAATTCAGAGAGAGATAAAACCACCCTAGGCCTCGCGAACTCCGTCAAGCTCGTTCCACAATTCCACTTTCAGACACTAATTGCTGGGAGCTGTCACCGACAGGTCTATGAGGAATGTGATGCTTTGCAATGGAGTTAATTAATATTATTGTTAATTACCCGTAGGCTTGGATGTCATTTAGATCCTACATCTCATCACCTTCAGCAACATTATGGATGGTACCATATATATATGGATATATATATATATATATATATATATATATATATATATATATATATATATATATATATATATATATATATATATATAGTAAATAATGAAATGCAAAACAATATTACGGGAACTGTAAAAAACAAGTTTATAATAGACATAATTTTACAAGCGAACCATTTTATTTAATTTTTAATACATTAAATGTATTCACAATTTGTATCAATCTTTTAGTATTGTGGCCCAATAAATTTAATAAAGTTAAAAATTATAATATCTCATATCTCGTGGGGTTACAAGTGAAACTCACTAAAAACCTGAAAGTGCCAGGCTTTTATTATATATGATAACATGATGTCAGTACTAAAGTAGACAAAGCAAAAAAAAAAAATTAAGATGATGAAATGGTCAGGGGTGCAGTTAGGATAAATAAACACGTCAAGTTTTTAAATGAAAAACTTATATTTTGGCGTGGCGACGTTTCGACCTGCCTTGCAAGTCTTCATCAGGGCTAAAATAACAAAAATTGGATGTGACCAAGATCATACAAACATTAAAAAAAAAAAAAATAAATAATAAAAATAATTTAAAAATGAAAAAGAAACAAGGAAAAATAATAATACAAAGTAAATTAGTCAATGAAAGAATTAATAGCTGTTAACATAATTATAAGAATATCTGTAGTTAATTAAATAATGAATACAAAATAGTAGCAAAGTCTAGTCACAGTTGTAATAAAATAATTATTACTAATTAATAAAATAATCCCAGGCGTCTGAAGATGGTACCGGTACCTTCTAATATGTTCTATATTACCAATATGTTGATCGCAGTGTTACCAATGGATAGTTTCCTAACAAGTCATAGATATTTTCTTAAATTCAAAATTTTCCCATTTACTGATTTTATTAATGTTTTCCCTAAAACAATTTCCTATAGTAAAAATAAGAAAAGAAAATAAAAAAGCGGCCAGGTTATTAAATGATTACTTATATAAAGCTGTACCGCATCTCAACACTAACTGAGGCTAGAATCAATTCAATAGGCCTGTCTCTCTGCCAAATATGTCACCGGAAGAATACTTTAATCTTCAACGTAACCACTTTAAATTTTAAATTAAAAGTTATCAATAATTCGTATAAATATTATATTTCTATAATGTGACAAATTTTTGTCGGGCCAAAGATTTTTTTTTTTTTTTTTTTTTTTCAGTTCAGGATTCTATTTTCGATGAAAAGATGAGAGATGGAAAAAGATTGGAAATATAACCTCCCGAAGCAATAAACTAGCTTCCATACACTGAAGGCTTCTAGGGAAGCTAGATTCATGGAGGTGTCGAATCGAAAAAGATAACTCAGACTTTATGAGTCCTATTTACTTTATCCAATTTCTTTTCGCCTTACAAAACTAGATTCTATCAGTCTCTTCAATAAATTCCATAAAATTCCTGAAATAAAATGATATTATGAGGCATTGGAATATATTTTATTCCTGTGATAAATAATATATAAAATAATGAAGTGGTATTAAATAATGACGATGATGAAATGACACAATAAAAATATTATGATAATATACTAAATTTGTAGTTAGTAAAACCTATTGTGTATATACTGTAAAGTATTAGTCTAATAGTCGATTAACAAACAAATAAATAATTATTATTATATATTAAAAATTTTAAGAGTTTAAGAGGGGCACTATTATTAGGTGTTAAGGAAAAACGACTTACGCAAATATTTTACGGCTGTGTACGCCGTTATGAGCGGCAAATGGATGATTTTGTCAATCAGAAACCTGCTACCTGATTAATATGGTAAGGAAAATATCCTTTGTCAGCAAGTTGACTGAAATATTCCCGAAGAAGTTAAGTAAATAAAAGATATCGTGCAAGAAGAAATTCAAAAGTTAGGAGGAAGAGAGAGGTATATAGCGGGAACTCGAGAAATAGTTGGAGTTCTTTGGATGGAGAGAAGTGGATGCTGGAGGAGGCGGAAGAGAAAGACGTGGAAAAATCCCAGATTAACTCTTATAAACTTAAATTCTGCATTGACTAATAAGTAAACTCACACTAATTTGTTCCATAGATTCATAACGTTAAATTTAGATATAATCAAATTCACCTATAGAGAATATTATAGTACAAATAAATATCTATTCTCACCCACCATGTTGATTAACTATGCCTAAATAGGCATTAATTAGAATATAACTGATAAACACGACTCCTTTAAGAAAAGAAGTCCAATACATCAGATACATCGGGCACCGATAGGTTGGGTCTTACATTATGTCTTACTTTAAGCGTAAAATTCAAAAACCAGCCAAGTCTAATTTCCAGATTTTTTAAAAATAGTTTTTCTACTAAATAATCTTTAGGTGGAAGGTTGTCTCACGGAGTTAAATCATGTTGAAAACAATAAATCCTCTTCCTAATACAGCCAGATAAATTTTCAAAAATGGACTTGCCTGGATTTGGAATTCTACGCCTCATATCGAGTGTCTCAAAGGACAAGATCACTTTCAGTACTTGTAAAATGTTTGAAAATCCCCAAGCTGTATAGGAACACAGCAAAACTTATGTATAAATATAAGTATAATTACTATTATGTATCAATATATTCATATTAATAAATAAAGAAGTTTATTGAATCAATTAACAGTTAAGTAAGCACTTCTGCAGTGCCTGGAAGCCGAATATGAAAAATCAGTAATTGTCACAGATTCAATGAGTGTGTTACTAGCAATAATGAAGGATCAGTCCCAACACGTAACAATTTTAGAAATTATTGAACTTATATGGAGGATTCAAGAGAAACATAATCTGATTATTTTTATTTGGGTTCCTTCCCACTGTGGCATTCATGGAAATAAAAGAGCTGATTCAGCAGCCCAGTTAGCAAGAATTGATATAGTTAAAAACATCAACCTTATTCCTAAGGAAGACTGGGTGAGGCATGTCAGATTCAAGCCAAGTGGGAAGAGACTTGGAAAACAAATAGGTCTATATTGTTAGATGTAAAGTCGAACTGCTGAGCAAAGTGGCAATCAAGTTGTAGGACGTCTAGAAAGGAGGAAACAATTTTGTGCCGCCTGAGAATCGGCCAATGTGAATTCTCACATGGCTACCTTATACCTGGCCTAGAGGCGCCTACCTGCCTCAACTGTCAGGAACCCAGGACAGTAAAACACGTTGTCCACAGTTTTCTTCTCTAAGAGAAATATTTAAAATTTCAAATACACTGCAAGAAATCTTACAAGATGATGAAAAATCAGTGAAGTCATTGTTGGATTTCTTAAAGGCTGTCAAGTTTTATGGACGGATATAGGGGGGGAAAAATCGAAGATGAATCCAATGACCCTGAAGGGTAGAGGAAATCAAATAAATAAAAAAATAAAATAAAGTAAGCGTCTTGTAGAAATGTTTCCAATATCGATAAAAGTATAGTTGACTGTTATGATGAATAGAGATCAGGGATGCAGTCAATCAATTCTACTTAGACGCGGTGTTCCTCTTTGACTGCATCCCTGATCATCTCCTTCTCCATGTCTCCAATATTCTTGGGTTCTAGAGTTTTAATCTCTTTGGTTCTTCAAGCTTTTCCCTACATTACAATATAATAATGCTAATAATTTTAAATTTTCTGAATAAAGTTAAGTAGCTACAGTTTGAGTATTCGATTACAACAGCTAAACGTTTACTACCAGAAATATTTGTTGTGTTATTAAATATAGTGCATTAGCTGTTCCAAGATTTATAGCTTTCCAAAAAGTAAAAGGGGAAAAAAAATTAAAATTACTGCATCTTCAAAAAAGCAAAACAGATATGCTGTTGAAGGATTCATTATGAAAGTATTAGTTAGGACAGTTATCACTGTTTTGAATATTTTTTAGTTTTACTATTTTGTTATAAAAAGAGAATAGAAACATCAATTCTTATCTTAAAATAGTAGTTTTCTAGAACTTTTAAGTGTGCGATAATTGTAATAAGTACATGTCAATTTTAAAAAAAAAAAAGATAAGATTTATTAAAAAAATAAAATACCTTTTAACAAATAGAAATTTATTTATAGTTTTAGTTTTTTTAAAACTATCAACATTCAAAGGATATTTCACTTGTAAACTGGATGAAGTTACATCTTTTTCATGAAACAAAATAGGGAGTTCTCAAGCATTAAGGTCAAAAAAGGGCCGATTATCTACAAAGAGGAGCTGCTGCCCAAAAGGAATCATTATCCTCTTATAATAAGGGCTTCTTTGCCCTACATGAGAAGAGATTTAATCCACCATTTAGTATGGGGAAAAAAATAAAATAAAATCAGGAACTCTTGAAGAAATTCAGTACAAATCCTCAACATACAACAATGTATAACACTAATAACACAGGCCAACGATGAAAAAACTTTTTTATTTAAAACACCTTATTATCGCGTTTCTTAGGGTGCTAAATCCAAATATGACACTTATTAAGCCGTATGACCTACCATTTTTTCACATTTGCACATCAATATATTAATTTTTTTGATTTATTACAGAATTTAACAGCTTTTATATACTACAAATAAAATTGTAAAATAATTTGTGCTGGATGTAGAAGGGTTGGCAGCACTGCCAACTATATATATATATATATATGAGTAAGATGAAGAGTTCCAATGTGCTACAGCAAATATAGAGCCTATTTCTCAGGTTGAGCTTAACGACTTATTAGAGATCTTGGGTTAACAAAAGAAAAAGCTGCATTGCTTGGTTCTAGACTACAAGAAAAGAACTTGTTGGCAGTTGGAACTAGCATATATGTGTATAGGAAGAGAGAGCAGCAGTTTTCGAAATTTTTTGAACAAGAAGGTGATTTAGTGTACAGCTAAGACATTCCAGGTCTGATCAGAGAGTTTGGTGTTAAATACACAAAAGAAGACTGGAGGCTGTTTATTGATTCTTCCAAAACTAGTTTAAAAGCTGTTTTATTACACAATAGTAAAACTTATGCATCTATACCTGTTGGCCATTCTGTACATACGAAAGAGAGCTATGAAAACCTAGAAATAGTGTTGAATAAAGTTGGCTATTCGGCGCATGGTTGGATGATAAGTGGTGACTTGAAAGTAACATGCATGCTTCTTGGTCAGCAAGGCGGTTTTACCAAATTTCCATGTATTTTGTGTGAATGGGACAGTACAGCAAGGGATCAAAATTGGTGCAGAAAGAACTGGCCTGTGAGGGAGTCTTTAAAACCCGGCGATAAGAACATTCTCCGCAAAAACCTTGTAGATCCTAGAAACATTCTCTTACCACCTCTACATATAAAGTTAGGCCTCATGAAACAGTTATATAATGCTTTATATTTATATGAAACAGTTATATATGCTTTTTTAAATTATATTAAAAACGCAAATTTCTCAAGAACTATGGGTGATAAAAAAAAAAACTAAGACCAGACAAACAAAAATCTATAAAAATCAGCTATTAAAGTAAAAAGTTTTCAAAAACTTTTTTTTGTTTGCCTGTGCAATCTACCGGCTTACTTACTCAACTAATTATAGAATGTATTTGTCAAAACAAAGATTAAATTTATAAAACTATAAACTGAAAATATCAATTCTTAAATCCTTGTTATATCTATACTCAAATTTATTAAAATCTATCTTGACATAAGTGTGCTATATTTATGAACGATTTAAAAAACCGCATATCCGTAAAACACAAATAATTCAATAAACATTATAACAACTAGTATAATAATATAATTATAATTATAACAGGACTTACTACCCTGCGTTTCTAACGAGATCTTGCATATTGACTTCAGTATTCCAACCGCAAAAATCACATTCGCAATTATTATGAACGACTCCTGACAAAGTTTGCTTGGATACATGAGCATACCCGTAATAAATAAGGCTAAAACCGATATACCGAAACATACACGGCGATGATTCAAAAGAAGATGAATAAGAGATTACCCTGCCTGAATATATCAATTACATGAGGATCAGAAGGCTGTCCCTCCTCATGCCTTTCAGTTCCATGTATGTTTTTCCAAAGCTCATTTGCTGATGGTATTCATTTTTACGCTGGTGAGAATGCAACAGCAAAGATACAAAAACAGATTAGGAGCAATATTGGTTTGAATGAAAATGTCACGTTTTTGCTTATATTTTATTAGATAAGAACCTTTTTTAAACGCTCTAGCTCTGTTGGTATTGTTCGGATCGAAAATTTGCTAATAATTTCCTGATCAAAAATATATCGGAGAATATTTTTTGTTATATAATATATGTCGCCAGGAACTACCGTTTACGAATTATATAGGTTTTGAATGAAAAAAGTCACGTTCTAAATTCCTATTTTCTTTTAATTTTGTTAACTTCGAATAATCATAATTTTTAATTGAATTTATTAATTAACTTATATAATTTGATCCTGTTAATTCTAAAATGTAAATAGGGAAAATCAGTAGATTATAGATTGACATGTCCAAGATCTATAGTTTTTCCTGGTCAGGGAGAAATTGAGTTTTTTTTTTCGGGATCTGCAACAATATCATATTCCGACAATCTTTTGTTTGGACTTCTTTCCTACAATAATCTCTATCACAGCTGTTATCCTCTGTCAGACCCCTTCACTCCCCTTCACTCCACCAGACCACTCACCCCTTCAAAAAGAAAAAAAAAAAAAAAAAAAAAAAAAAAAAAAACCTTCACGAGGTCTTTTATGTCTTTCTATTATTTTGGGCAGTACTCGAGTATTTGATAAAATCAACGCATTTTAATTATTTCAATTTTTGTATATATATATATATATATATATATATATATATATATATATATATATATATATATACACAAAAATAAACAACAAATACTGTTTGTTGTCTACAAAAGTATAATATATAAATTAATTAATTTACTTATTTATTCGGTGCGACAGTCGTTAGAGCAGGACCAGGGCCTCCTCAATAAGTCTCCTCCAACCTTCCCGATCCGCGGCCTTGCGGCGCCATCCTCTAACGCCTGCCTGACGGAGGTCTTGCTCCACGTCATCTAATCATCTCAATCGTGGCCGCCCTGTAATTCTAAAACCTTCTGGCTTTTCTTTTAGCAGGATTCTGGGAAATCTTTCAGCAGGCATTCTTTCCACGTGTCCCAGCCACCTTAATCTCGCTTTTTTTATTTGGGCGACTCACTAAACAACTAGCTCACCAAACAATGCCATTATATTCATCATTTTTTCTTATCCTCCATTCGCCATTTAGACATTTTGGGCCGAATATATTTTTCTCTCCCTAACTCGGAGTAGCGGTTCACTTCTTTTTGTTAGCACCCATGTCTCGCTTGCGTATGTAACAACGGGTCTGATAATGGTTTTATACGCTGTTATTTTAGCCTTACGCGATAAATTTTTGAACCTAAAGGCTTTTTGAACTCCGAACAGGCATCTGTTGCCTGCCACTATTCGTCGGAAACTGTACTCTCTGAACTGGATTTGTTCTACTTGAGACTGCGTTCGCGACGTTAACATATATTTAGTCTTCTCTTCGTTTATTTGCAAACCGCGTTTTTTACAAGCTACTTCTAGTTCTTGAAAAACTCCTCCAAGGGCCACTTTAGTCCTCGCTGTGATAAGTACATCATCAGCATATGCCAAGTGTTGCGCTAATCTGTTATAGATGGTGCCACCAGGATTCGTCCAGATAGCCAGCTCGTTCTAAACAAAGGTTAAAGGTTACACAAGATAAAGGGTCCCCCTGCCTTAAGCCCCTATCTACTTTGAATTCCTCTGACAGTGAATTTTTTATTTTAACTTGATACATCGTGTTTTGCCACATAAGGTAAACCGAGTGCTCTTAAATCGGCTAAAGCTTCTTTTCTATTTACACTGTCATATGCCTGTTAAATTATTCACTACTATTATGTACTATTCAAATAATATACACAAAAACTATCTTTATTCTAGGGTAACGAAATCCCATAGGAACAAAAGCAAGTATAATAAAACTATTTTCTTATACATATATTTCTCTAGTGTTAAAGCTTCTGAAGTCGTAATTCTATTTTTTTTTATTTTTCCATTAGCAAATATCTTCAACGATTGCAATAAGAATGCTTGATTTTTTTAAGATAATTGTTTTAAATTCAGTACTAAGCAGTGTTAATATACTATCCATTTGTAACAATCCAATATAAGTTCTATACCAAAAGGTATCAAGGCCATCTCCTTCAAGGAAAAATATAAATTTAAAACCATTCCTCTCCAAAAAGTAGAGGTAGAGTTACAGACAAATTAATAGAATTTTGTATTAGTGAGGTATAAACTCTCCTTGTAAATTAAGGCGGTGAGGTATACATTAATCAGAGCAAATTAAATCCTAACTGGTAGAAGTTGAAAATTAACAAAACCAAAGGATGGGAGTTGAAGGTTTATTAAGACCCATCTCTTCCACAGGAGATGAGTCCCCTGGAATTTCATTAAATACCGATTATCCGACTGAAGTTAGTTAATTGAATTAAATTATAAATTATGATTCATTTTTCATCAGGTAATAAAATATTTTTTAAAATTTTAATTAGAATGGTGATTCATGTAGATTAATTTTTATTTTCGGAAAATTATGAAGTCTAATATTTTATGTTATATCAGTCCGAGGAATCGTTAAAGAAAAATTCCAAAGAATATTTCAAATATTCATAGTACAGTAGAGTTCCCCCAACCCGGACCCTGAGGGTCCAACATAATGTCAATTCGTACAGGATTTAAAAAATTAAATTAATTTTTTTTTAATTACTATGCATTTTATAAATATTATATAAATAATTCTCAGCTTTCAAGTTCATGAACGTAAGGTAAAATGACATTGACATTAAAATACATTTATATCAACATATATCTAAAGAACATGTTTCTATCAATCTAAAAATACTATTTTTTAAATATTACTTTACAATATCTAAGTATAGTATTTTCATTCCTATCATTTTCCTCCTGTTAACGCTAACCAACTCCTTATCTCTTCTCTCATCTTCTCACCACTTTGATTATGTTTGTTTGATTTAAAATGTATCAGGTGAACTAGGTTCAATACAGCCCCCAGAGATGCCAATATTTCACAATACTAAGTTAACAGTAAGGTGAAGTGGGTTATCCTTTTCCACCGTTTCAATTCTTTTTTATTTCCTTCATATATCGTCTAATCAATTCCCAATTTCCTTCATATCACTTTCGATTCCTTCAGTTCAGTAGAATTTCATTCCTGTAAAACATTACCGCCCATTCGATCTCTATATCCCTTTATATAAAAGTGCTGCATATGAAATTCTCCGTTAGTTTTGCTGCATCCTTAAGGAACTTCATAACTACCCTAATCCGTCATGCCCAATCACTTCCAACATTTTAATCTCGTATCTTTGTCAATCTCCTATCCCACCAAGAATTATAATTTCCTTGTGTCCTTTATAGATGTAAATTTTTGTAAATATTGTATAATGTTTATTTTCTTTTACTCCTTTCTATTTGTTTTATATATGTAGTCATTTAATGAAAAAATGTAGTCTGTATTATATTCTGCATTATATTAAGATATATTCGGGCATGGTCCGGTCCCATTCAACCAGAATCAGCTGGACTCTACTAAACATATTTAAAAAATTCGGATCTGGCCCCTGGTTATGGAGTCAACTGCCAAAGCTATTGATTCTCCGCAATCCCTCTTCCAGCCAAGGAAACTTCGAGTAGCCGAAATGGTAAGTAAGAAGATAAAAATAATATTAATGACAACATTTTACAGTGAAATCTACTTATTAAATGTAAAATCTTCCATTTTAGAAACAACTGAACAAATCCTACATCAGAAAGATAAATGATGATTTAAATCTCATAAACCGTGAAACATATCACAATTATAAAAACTAATATAAATTTTTTGTAATATTGCTGTATATTACAAAAAATGAATATCACAGAATGTACATGAAGTATTATTAGCAGCTGAATTAAGCAGTTCGGGGTAGGAAGTTATCAGGCTGATTAAGTGGTTCTAAAAACAAGTGGGAAGTTCCCGGAACCAAGCTGCGTCAATAGAATAGACTTTACCAGCCAACTTTCAATAAGTAATTTAAAACTTTAATTGAGAGCTTCAAATTCTTTTTTTAGAAAAAAAAGTGTAATTTATAAAAATAAATCTATCGATTTAAAAAATCAAATCCTATAATTATGATCCTAGAAGTTAACTTAAAAAAAAAAGAAAATGTGCGAATTTTAGTATCCCCTTTTGTTAGAATTATTTGATTAACTAAAAGTGGCTACGGTGGTTTCATGAATAAACATACAAGAGCTGTGGAACCTATCCCATTCTATCCTTTCCAATGTTTTGATTTATTAAATCTTTTATGCTTTTATTACGGTGAGTGGCCATATTATATATTCTGAAGGACAGCAAACAGTATTGGGCCAGCGGCCTGGTACCAAAAAAGGACTTTAGATCGCAACAAAATGAAAAGAGCTGCATTTTTCATATGTTGTAAGGCCATGTCTGAGTAGTGTAAATCCAAGTTTAAAAAAAAAGGATGGGAAAACTTTTTGTGGCCGAAAAACATCAATATTTTCGGAGTTATTTCAGTTTTTAGCCTGTATCTCCTAATCGATGTGTTTTTGGTTTTAAAAAAAAAAAATGAGCCACCATTTTTAAATAAGATTAAATTTGCTACAATGTGAGCCCAATCGCAACTTTGTTGGTCTAATAGATTATGAGTTGATAATTTTCAAATTTTGAGTTTCGGCCAAAGGAGTGATCCTATGATCCGATCACGAATTTCTTTTTTACATCTAAAAGCTTGTAAAACTTACTTTTAGATCCCACATATCGAAATTTAATTAAATTTCATGCTATACCCATTCCAGCAAGCTAAAAACTGCGAACTGTTATAATACCCAAGTTTTTTTTGGCACATCTCTATAATTCCTAAACAATTTGTCCGATCACAAAATTCTACAAGGATTACTGAATATGGCCTTTCTTGACAGGAATGGTTGCGGCCTTAGTGCTCTGTAGAGAGATTTATTTAACGTATGAGGATGGCTAGTTAGAGAGCAAGGCTCAACATAGATAATAAATGTTAATATTAATAAATCTTATAAATGAAAATAAATGTTTTATACTTATTGTACAGAATATTTTCATTTGTTTTTGTGTATCATTATTTTAGAGATATGTATTTATTTTAATATTTTTTGGATTTTATCTAAATAAGAGATACATTTGTACAGCACAGTGTAAATGTTTATTGCCCTTCAGCGTGGCCAAACGTAATATATGCCAAAATAAAAGTTATAAATTCGGTAAGATATAGAATTTTAGATTTAACTCATATTTCTAGGATTGTAGATTGGATCCACGGTTATGGATTGGAGCTAGGCTATGTACCCTCGGGAGTGATGAGGGAGAGTGAGGAGAGATGACTGACCTGCGCTATAAGAGCGGCCTTGACCGGGAGGTGAAGGTCGCAATCAATAGTTCCCTTCCTCATAGCTCCCGTCCTATCGGGTCACTGGGCTAATGGTGTATCTTCCACCAAGGGTTTATTCCTTATCCTCTCCTTTATAGGGGGGAGTGTACCTTTCTTGGCAGGATGGGAAGGCTCGGGAATAATAGATGCAGGGATTCAACTAGATATGGAGATGAAATGGATGAAGCATTTGGAGGAATACGGGAAATCATTGGAACTAATATTAATAATCATTATGACACTTATAAAACTGGATTCACATTTTTTTTCTTTAAATGAACATGAAGACGAAGAGCAATAAATAAAAAAATAATTACTATAATAGGAATATTGATCAATGAAATACCGTCTATATCCCTTTTTTTTAATGCCAAGCAATTAAGGAAAAAATATACTATTTTTTTTTATATCTAGAATAAAGGAATATATAATGTTAAATATATTATCTTATACACTTTATTTTAGCTAAATTCCTACAATATGGCATGTTTCGGGATATGTTATCCAATTATCAGACTCCTTCTTTTTCTTCTAGTGTTATCCCACCATGTCTATCAAAAAGTTCTTAGATTACCTAACAGGGCATTATATTATCTCTTAAAATATGTATATATTAGTTTATTTTTATTGGTTGCATGGTTAAGAGTGATACATAAAATTTATATGCATCTAGTTTAAATTCAATTTTTCTATATGGAATATCTAAACTAAATAAATTAAACTAAGAAAATAAACTGTATATATTAAGTTAAAACTAAAATTTTCCTCTTTCCCAACTTTTAAGGTTTACCTTTTTTTGTTATATGCTTTTTATTCAATTTAATGGTACTAAGAGAGTTACAAAAAAATAAAGCCCACGGTTTCTGATAAATGCTAAAGCGTTACAGAAAATAATATAAAAAGGTGTAGTGTTCCTAAAGTCTATTTTTAATGCTGTACTTATAACGACTTATAATTCCCGCTACTATGGAGATATACATACATTATAATCATTCTAAAACCAAAGAAGGGAACAGATAATCCCTTCGTCTTAGAGACCTTTTAGCCAACTCCCATTATGTTCTGCAATCTACAAAATTCTGAAAAACAATCAATAAAAGGATTCGCGACATACGAGCGGACAAAAAAAAATATACCTGGAAATTTATTTGATTTTTAAAAACATCTTGACACACTACAAGGGCATAAATTATATATGGGGTCTACGCATTAAGAAAAACCTAAATCTAAGACTAAAACTATTGTATTCACTTTGTGTAAAACGTTCAAGACTAAAACATAAACATAAGCTGAACACTTATAATCCCTAACTTACACCCGTTTGGACTTGCACAATACAGAAATATGGACATTTAAAAAGGCCCACATACATAATCTTAATATTTTTCAGTCTATATATAATATAATTATCAAATCACCTGATTGTCAATTTTGTATTTTTTTTTTTTTTTTATAGGAGTTAATATAAAATGAAAGTGAAAAAAATTTAATGAAAATGATAATGCTCCTGAGAAGCCATCATAAATCACAACTTACACGACCAATTATAATAATTATTCTTTTGTAAACGGTGCCTGTTTAAATATGCCGTTGGCAGTTACGATTATAAAAAGGAAGTAAATATTAAGGAACTCCACAAAACTGCGATTCAAAAGTTCTGTATTCTGTTTGAAAACTAATTTAAAAATAAATGATAAAACAGAAGCTACAGCATAAATTTAATGTACGAAGAAGGCCCGGGCATTCAACTTGAATCCGACAAGGAAGGAGGACCTATCACGAAACCCGCACTGCCGGCAGGAGAGTCAGGTTTCTTGAACCCTTAAATCGGGCGCCGAGTAACATTATAAGAAACATCAGAACTAACTTGTTATTAATTCTAATAATATTGTATTTTAATTACCCTATGACAAGTTTTGAAACCATTTTAAATATCAGATAAAACCAGAAAAAAAAGATATATATATAATTCCCAAAAAGGGTTAAAGTGCTAGCTAGAAATATATACCTAAATATTTAGCACTTTTTGGAAAAATAAAAAATGATATTAGAAAAATACCACAAACATGAATGGTATTTTTCACATTCAATATTCAATACGGATTTAATGGTCATTATTAAGCGTTAAATCTGATCTCGAGAAATCACATAAGCTGAGGGTACAAGGAATGAAGTTATGGACAAAACAGGAAGAAAAAAGAAAACAAAGCACCAAGTATGAGTCCATTAAAACCACTTAAGATATTTACAATTGTACAATTAATGAAGTAAAAAAAAAATGGAAGGCCATAGAAAAAATATCACGGTAGTCCAATCAAGCCAATTTTGAGATAAATGAAATTCATAGTTTACTGTCACCTCCTCAAAAAATATTACCCGTACCAAGATGATTGATAGTCAAACATCACCAAACAGCTCGCTGTTGGTGAGAAAAACCATTTTAGTCCTCCAATGTATATTTATTAAGGACAGGTATTATTTTGAAGATAAAAAGCGAACAATGTAAAACAAAATAATAAGTTCACTTATATCTGTTAATAGTAAAACTTCGAGATAGCGAGTTATAATAATGAGAAAGACAGGTGCACGGTAGCTAGAGGGGATAGAGTCTCCGCCTTTTAGGATTTCCAACTATCGAGTTAGGTTGCATTTAATGTGCAGTTAATTATTTATTCAGTTGGCCTAGAATCGAAACCTGGGTGGTGAGACCCTCCTGGGGCCCACTCAAGTTTTATAAAGTTTAAGAAATTCTGCGATATTTCGAATTGCAACTGTTTTAACATCTAAATCGTTTTTAAATCGTCAATGTCGATTATCGCTCTCCCCACCCTCTTACCGATCTTAATGTATATAAAAAGAATGTACGTTCCCTCTAGAATTCAAATGGAATCACTTGTATAAAATCAGCAGTCTTCCATGGTTTCCCCCCCCCCCTGGCTTTTTAAATGACCTAATTTCAAATGAGTTAATTGGTTGAATAGAAGAAACATGCCGAAAATAAATACGAAGGCCTCTATAAATTTGTAGTTCACAATTTGTATTTAGTTGTTTAAACTCAAAATAGTTTTCATCAGAGTTGCGCAATATTAAATCGAAAACTACTGTCCAGGAATCCATCTAGTAATTTAACCATCATTAAATCTTTCAGTCAATCTTTTAGTGAATTAATGATTGTTTGGCGTAATGATTTAATCATTATAAAATTAGGAGATTGATTCTCTGAAATTAGTAGTTGAATGGCTATAATTATATTTTACTTATGATTAAATCTCGCCCAACTCTGGTTTTCATCAGAATTATAAGCTTTCATTGTCATTAGATATATTTTATCTTTTAATTATCATGGGATTTATAATTTTGTTTCTACATATTATTTATTTCTGTGTTACATTATAGCTACATATGCAATAACAGGAAATTAGGAGTGTCAGTGAGGTATCCAGTTACTATGATAGCTATAAGTCAACAACCTGAATTTTAACCCTTAGTTGGCTACCCAAAATTATAATTGATTAATATGTGTTTATTGGGAGTTAATTAATAGTGTTATCAACTACTAACTTGATAAACAAAGTTGACAAAGTTAATTAATGAGAATTAGAATTCTAAGATACAAGAAACATTTCCTCTCCTCCTTGTATATCAAACTAGCATCCCACGTTGCGGGTTCGCCCACTCTTTTAAGTAAAGATTAGATAATTTTAACTAATAATTGAAGTTTCATTTGTTCATCGATAAAAATCTAGTATTGATAGCGATCAATGAGCATTATTTATTCAAATATATATTTACACGTAGCTGTAATTTTGAAGTTGAAGATTATTAACTTTATTTTAAATTGTATTAATCATAATTTGTCTATTAAGAAACTATTGCGGATAATGGACAATATTATCAGTGTTTACAACTAAAATGGTCCATGAATCATATTTTCATAAACAATATCAAAAAGAAAAGTTTTTGGTCACCCTAAAGCCGGGTCGTGTCTTGTCTTGAGCATAACGAATATATTTTTATTTCAAATAGCATACAAATCTACAACTTTACGTGAAAAAAATTTTTCTCTATCTTGAATGAGAGCTGAGAAAAATAAATAATACGTGATTTTCATATTTTTTTTTCTTGCCTCCCAATGCTCATTGGCGGCTATAACTCTAGTTTTCCACTATTATAGGTCCCTACAACCCACAAAAAAATCGGCATTTCAATCAGTGTTACAAGTCAAAACGTCCCCTTGTCAGTTACAGAATGGACATTGATACATATCAGTTTAAATTTAAAATGAAAAGGGAAGGCTCGGTGGGACTACCATATAATCTCCGGTCTCTGATCGACGCAAATCCAAGGAAATGGTTGGAGATTATCTGGGAGTACACGATAGAAGAATGGAACAGGCGGTGGGTGGCAACCCCGAAAGGAGCTACTCTTAGAAAATATTTCCTCACTGTTAGGTCACGTCCTCCAGCAACTTGGGTCCTCCCGGATTACTGGATCTCACAGTTTCTCACAGGGCACGGGGGCTTTCGAGCCAAGCTCTAGTAACATGGTAAGAATATTGACCCGCTTTGTCCCAGCTGTGGTGTACCAGAGACCGCTGAACATGTGGTAATTTCATGCACTGCCTTTGAGGCTTTACTAGTATCAGCTGACAACTACGCGTATTACAAAAGTTTTGTGTATGGTTGGAAAACTGAAGTGGGGGTAGAGCACTTCAATCTAGGAAGAAGGGGCCACGCCCCAGAAAGATCCCTGGACAGAAATGATGCTGACGACAACCCCATCACCGAACAAAGCCTATTTAAACGTAAATGTAAAAACTATAAAATTAAAAATAAAAAAAATTTAAATAGGTATGTTGTTATTTTAATTTATGTTATAGTTATTATGTAGTTATTATTATTATGTATTAAAGTATGTTATAGTTAGTATGTAGTTAATTTTAATATAGTATGTTGTATTAAATATAGGTTGTTGTATTAGTTATAAGGTATATTGTATTAAACATAATTTATTCTTGCAATGTTAAAAGTAATATTGAAATGTTATGTTAAACTGTAAAAACCAGCAGTGATGGCTACAAGCCATCCCTGCAAAACACGTGTATCCGAGAGGCAAGGAAGGGAAATAAATAAATAAATAAAGATACATATCAATATATTTTTGAACTGCAACTGGGATCCACTTGTCACTCCATATATTTATAGTTTTTTTATTAACAATTGAATTGAAAATAAGTAAATTTTATCATAAATTTCTAGCTTTAAATAACACCATACCTTTGTGACGTCTCTCGAATGGTTCTCACCACCTATCGGTTGATTACTAAACTTCACTGCGCACCACATTTATATCGCTTCTTTTATTTTTTTTTTTGGCCATATAATTGAAAATCTTTGATTTTTATTATGGCTAAACCTTCCTTGAACTATGGAGATGGTGTGGTTAAAATTTGGTTCAGATTGGTTTAGTAGTTTTTTTATAAAATAATTTTATAAAAAATAAAACGCTAATAAAAAATAAATAAATTAAGATTCAGGCTTTTATGAAGATAGCAATTCAATATAATAATACAAATAATTAAAGAGCAGACATTTATTTAGTAAAAAATAATCGCTCTTCAAAACAATTTACAGACGCACGCCAGTATCTTCTTAAATGTACTTGATTACAAGTCTTTCAGTTGAGATGAATCGTTAAAATAAATTTAAGCGGTGCTCAAATTCCTGGCTACCCTATTAGAGGGTAGCAGAGGGATGCTCCTGCCAGAGGTCAGGAGATGTAAAAGTCAAGGATAGCTCGGAATAGCTGGGCCAAGGGTACGCTACGATCGAAGAGGTCGGTCACTGGTTCCGACTTGTTGACTGCGCAGGTGTGTCTGTCTCCCTTCTAGGGGGTCCTATGAACAGTTTTTATGCAATCATCGATTTAATATTTAATATTTAGTTTGTGATATTTAACACGATCGTAATGAAGCTGCAATAAGGAAAATACTGTAGTGAAACCGCAAGGCTCGACATCAGCCGTAATCCCAATCTATATCCAATACAATATATAAAATGACAAGCCATTTTTCGTTTGTGATCACTGACCACGAAAACTACTGAACTAATCTGTACCAAATTTGAACTACATCATCTTTATTGTTCAAGGCAGGTTTTTCATTAAATTGTTGTTAAAAAACGATGAATATGTGATGCGCATTTAAGTTTGGATATTGACCGATAGGCGGTGAGCACCATTGAAGAGAGGCTACAAAGATACGTTAGCTAGAAACTGATAATAAAATTTACTCCATTTCACAAAATTATTATCAAAAAACTATAAAAATGTTTTTTACGTTTAGATCCCAGTAAAGTTCAAAAATCAAACAATTTGTTGGTAGTTTTGTAATAGATTTTTAGTAAAACAATTTAACCCATCTTTACAGTTCTAGGAAGGTTTACAATAGTAAAGTTTACTATAATAATAATTTTTTTTTATAATTATTCTTTATTGAAAATAAATTACAAAAAGCCAAAATAGGCTAATAAAACATAGGTACATGTTTGAATACACATCCATCTCACATGGAACAATAAGTAATAATAATAGAGAAATCTATAAACAAATGAATAATGCAACCGAGATAAAACAGTAGGAAAACATAAAACAGTAGGAAAACGAATAATAATAATGTGCAGTGTTAAGCGACAAAAACGAGGTTTGTCACTCTTTCATAAACATTTAAGTTTAGGAATTAAATTCCAACCAGATGAAATCGTTAAAATTATTTCTGCTGAATAAAAATTATTATCAAATCAAAATTTCAATCCTTTGGTTTTTGATACTGTGTGTCAAATTATGATTCATGGGCCTTTAGTTGTAAGCACTGATCCATTACCTGCAAGAGTTTCTTAATAGTCTTTGCCTCTGGATTACCAACTTATACATTAAAATTAAAACTTGAATATCAAACACCTAATGTGTGCAATTTTAATCAGGTTAAAAATTCTATTGAAGAAATAATGCCCAATAGCATACTTTAATACAAGGTTTTTATTGATAAATAAATAAAACTTATATAATTAGTTAAAATCATTTCAATGTTTTACTTGTGAGAGCGGGCGAAGCCGCGACAGGGAACGCTTGTATATTATATAAAAGGAAACTACTGAACTATTCTGTACCAAATTTTAACTACATCATCTTCATAATTCAAAGCAGATTAAGCAATAATAAAACTTTCATATTTTCAATTAAATTGTGCCTTCAGGTTTTTAGACACCTCAGAGGGATATGGCGAATTGGTTGAGGAGCAAGTCGAGAGTAGTGAGTTTGAGTGGGTATGGAGCTTACTATGAAAAGATAGGTATCCGGTTTGAACCAAATCAGCAAAATATGAAATATTAGAATCTATAAAGATAAGCTAATTTGTGATAATTAGGATTGATTCGAAGGATTTTAGATTGTAAGGTTTGCAGGCGAGAGGAATAGTATGGTTTAATGGACTCGAAAGCTCAACCCTTCATAACTTCATAAATATTGTTTAAAGTCATCTAGATGAGTCTCTTGTAATTTAATTGCATCTTCGGCCTTTTGTCAAGTAAACGTTGGAATAGACAATAACGTCAAGCTGATTTTAATCGTTCTCTTTTTTTTTGGTTTTCAATTAAGGCATTGTCGAAATGAAGTCAGTAGGAGATTAAATTTTTGTCTAAATAACTAAATTTAAAAAAATCTTTATAATCCTAAAATCTTTTTATTTGTGCTAATTATTATAAATAATCGAATAAAAAATTTACCCAACGCCATAAGATGAAAGGAGTATTGACGCCATTCTGGAAAACAACGTATCTAAAGTATGACGCAACTTCCCCGCCTACATCTCTTCTAAATATTTTCTGCCGAGTAAATATTGATTTAATAAAGTCTAAAACATTCTTTCCCACTCTAATTGAGCTCAAGTACCATTACAATAACCAGTATAATAAAAATGGAATAATTTAATAATGGGAATTTCAAATAGTTTATACACCTTTAAAAAGAAAAAGGAAAAGAAAGCGTCTAAAGAGTTTCTTTCAGTCTCAGTCGTTAATTTTTGTTTTTTGTTTTTTTGACTGTTTATTGATATTTACACCTTCACATCAAGTAAATTTGAGGAAATGATAATAATGACTTGTCAATAACATGCTAAAAACTACTCACTAGTAGCACTTCAACAAAAGTTCTAAACTAGAAGGTCTCTTGGTCATCTTTATTTCAGACGCCTCGGTGGGTTATCAGGTATCGAATGTGAGTTGGGAGACTAATGGATTCGTCTTGGAGTGCAGTTTTACTATGAAAGGATTGGTATCTGGTTTGGGCTAAATCAGCAACATATGGAACACTAAGGTCTTTATGGATAAGTTTATTTGTGACAAAGTAAGGAGCATTATGGATTTTTCGAAGGATTTTGGATTGTAAGGATTGGATACAAGAAGAACTGGGTGGTTTAGTGGAGCCCCAAAGCTCAACTACGTATGTCCATAAAGGTCTAATAACTGTCATGCAAATGAGTCTCTTGTAATTTATTGGAAGATTTGAACGTTAATGTTGGAAGTAGTAGTAAATGTTGGAGTAGTCTATAACGACGCACATAGGGATATTTTACAGATCTAGGTGGCCAAAATTATTCAATACCAGTTTACTGTCGAAAATATATTTACTAATCATATTAAGCTAATAAAAAGTTATTTTCAGGTTTTTTATGAAAAAAAAAAAGAAAAGAAAAAAAAGTTTATTCAATATACTTAAAAATTCCATCTTGGAAAATTTTCGTGTAAAATTCTGGCTGTATATAGCTTGAAATGTTTGTTGTATGCCTCAACGGCTTCTTCGGAGAGCAACCGTTTTGGCAACGGTATAACAATATGTTTCACAGTATAACAATTGTTATTCAGAGTGAATAAGGTTCTTTTTAATGAATTTAATTAATTAAAGTGAGTATTTCAAATGCTTTTAGCAACTAATCGTCTTTTTTAAAGGACTGTTTATTTCTTCCATCTCTGATTAAGTTTAGATTTTAAACAGGAAATTGGCACTTCGTGTCCTTTAACTGTTCACTAAAATAGTTCCCAATAGATAAAATATGTCTTTTAATAAATTTTATCTAATTTTAGTTCAGAATTGGGAGGTTTTGGTGCTGTATTTTATCGTTCAGTGATTTCTGGGACACTCCACTTACTGCTGAACCAATGGACACATAAAAAAAAAAAAATTGAAGATCCCGTTAAAGGAATTTTAATATTTTCTCATCATCATGTTTGGTGCCGCTTAAATCGAAAAGGTGCTAGGTGCGGCTGATTTGAACATTATTATTTTACAAAAGGTCCATTCTTTCTAAGAAATTAAAAATAACAGCCGGGATGCACCCTGAAGTACAACAAAAACACTAAAATATGCTAAAATGTGCTTGAAAATAAACGAAAAATACACTATTTTTCAAACAGCCTAAATGGCACTGATGCATTAGTTGATAAAATAATAACCACTTCAAAAGTATGTTTCCTCACCTGCAGTTTCAAGATCAATAACTCTATTTATGAAGAATATCACAAAGCATGAGAAAACCTACTTTTACTGAAGTGATTACACTTAAAAAGCAGAGGGAGATCCGTTGGCCTGACTAGATGGTGCAGTTTCGATTAATCGTACTACTTAGGTATTGCAGGGAAGGAAGGAACAAGGGCCACATAATGTCCTCTGTTTATCTAACTTTATAAATAGCTTGGTTTTATTAACCTTCTTTGGATTTTATAAAATCGACTTTTGGCCGCCTAGATTAGCCAAATACTCCCATGTGCGACGGGACGTTATGCGAAAGATCAAGTATGACTTTCACAATCACCAATCAAAACAAGGTTTATAATAATCTTATACATAACATCCATAGAGATATTATCAAGATCAAAACTCTAATATATAACAAGAATCAATACAAGGGCTATCGGTATCCATTGACTGACAAGATATGTGCGTGTCGCAGGCCCATTCATTTGCGCACGGTTCAACCTTGCGAACTCCTTGGAGTACTGCCAATCCGAATAAGAGAAAAAAAGCATAAGAAAATCCTGGAAGAGATAAACAAATTTAAAAAGAGAAAAAACAATCAAGGATCTAAGACAGCCTTCGAAGAAACATTGTCATTTTAATTGTTTAATACCAGACAGATTTGAGCTGGCAAGGACGACGTGTCACCTCCGTACATCCGCTTTCTATTACAGTATAAGTGCCCATATGTATGCACATTTATTTATTTGTATCATATTTTTGTTTATTTCTCGGAGTCTTTATTTATTTGTCGGGTAAAATTTAATTTATACTGATCCACTGTTCGATCCTGAAGAAATCTAGACTGTTATTTAAAAGGACAAGCCATTTTTCGTTTATAATCACTAACCGCGAAAATTACTGAACCAATCTGTACCGAATTTTTAACCACATCATCTTTATAGTTCCAAAAAGATTTCGCAATAATAAAATCTACTGTTTTCAAATAATTTAATGTTAAAAAAGCGATAATATGTGGATATCAGTGAAGTTTGAAAATTGACCGATAGATGGCAAGCGCTATTCTACAGGTGAGGTTACAAAGGTACGATATTATATAGAGCTTGAAATTGATAATAAAATTAGCTTATATTAAATTAAATTATTTAAAAAGATATAAATATGTGGTGCGACATGTGGATCCCAGTGAAATTTAAAAACCGTCCGATATGTGGTTAGTGCCATTCCGCAGTTGAGTTTACTATGGTGAAACTAATGAAGCTAGCTGTACCAAAATTTAACTACATAATTTTTATAGTCACAGGAAGGCTTAGCTATAGTTAAATTTATAATAATAAAAGTATAATTGTACAATATTGAGAGGCAGGAAAGAGGTTTGCCACAATCTCATATACTTTTATGGTTAGGAAATAAATTCCAACCAGATGAAATAAGTTAAATCTGAAATCACTAAATTACTAAATCAAAGTGTCGATCCTTTGTTTTTCGATATTGTGTGTAAAAATATGGTTCATGAGTCTTTAGTTGTTAGCACTGGTAATGATAATTGTACTTAATATTATAAAACTATAAAAATAAGAAATTGTGAATTTATATTATACTTGATCTACTCATGGATCAACACAAAATTTAAATTATTAATATTGTTCCTGCCTGTTTACAATACATTGAACTTATCTTCAAAGCTAAGATCTAAGTCGGCATCTAAACGTCACAACCTAGTCCTTGGTCTTCTATCACTCCAGACCGCACTAGCCGCACCGTCATCCTCACTTCTATCAATCCAAAGTTCTTCCTTATCAAAAAACGTTTTCCTGAGAGCTTTATTTATCTTGCCGGCAGGCCAATATAGTACAAAGGCTATATCCATAATTGGGTGCCCCGAAAACGCAGCAGCCCCTACCCCTAAAGTACTGCTAAACCTTAAACTTTTAAAATATAATAATATTGTTGATATTTGGCTATCAGAAAGATATATTACAGTGAATATGTTAGTTACCTACTATCAATATCCAATGTTAGTTGCTGGAAACAGTGCAGTGCATGACTACCATAGGCGCTGCCTAGAGACAAAGGAAGAGGGACTTGATGGAGATTATAGTAGTTGGAGTGTTCTGATTCTCATTAAGTTACTTGTTTTACGTATGTGTTGAGTATTCCCATCTATACTGTGTGTTTTAAAGTAGAAGGGGAGACAACGGAAATTAGGTTACATTATTAGAAGTAATGCTTTTAAGTTCACGACTAAAAGTAATTTTCTTAACATTGTTGTAACTTTAAATATATATAAATAGCACAATGCTGCGAAATTGGATTACGTGACTTATTCTGTTTACGAATCTCAAGTACATCTGGCTAAATATAAATAAAATGTTTGGCGAGCCGTGATTTACCTTAGGTTGCCTTTGGATATATTATATTTAGAGAAGGCGGAGATACGAGCTGTTTGTGAAAACTGCACCATCCCGATATAGACAGCCTTGGATCTCTAGGCCACGGCCAAGGATCATGGTCTATTTCCACTAGTGCTAAAAAAATAAGTGGCAGACATCAGTAAACAGCGAATTAAAGTCGATTAGAAGGCTCCGAGCCCCTGCGGTAATCAAATCAACGTCTTAGTCCTATGTCAACGAGGCTGCGCGATATGCTGAAATTATTTAACTGTTGCTTACTAAAAATCTATCATCAATTTTCAGTAAAGCAAAAAAATTAAATGTACCGCTCTACATATCATATCTAAAACTGAACAACTTCAAATCAATTGCGATAATTACTTAATCATAACAAATCAATAATATAGGCATTAGCTAAAACAGGTGCTATAGCACGTGGAGTGTCGGCGCCTGACTTGGTTGCGCCATCAAAGCACCTTCACCGTTAATACGTCTTGAAGTCTTACTCGCCTTCGCAGAGTTAAAGAAACGATTCTTCACAAGCTGCCTCTCAGTGCCCATTTTGGCCAAATAATTCGAATATTTCCTCTTTACATCGTAATAGCTTATGTACTGCCTCTGAATTATCTCCACATTTTATTCATACATCTATTTAATAAGTAATTTATTCACCAGTTTTTGATACATTTGTTATTCAGCTATCAAGTCTTATCCATCTCCTTTCCTACACAGGTAAAAAAATCAAATCTTCCAATAACATGGATCATTTTCCATCCCAAATAATATTTATTTAAAATACTCTACAAACAAATAAGAGCACGACAAAATAAATATAGCCATCAATATTTCCACAAATTTATTAAAACTACTAGCATCCCCTCCCGCGGCTTCGCCCGCTCTCATTAGTAAAGAACTTGAATTATTTCAACTAATAATTGAAGTTTCATTTTTTAAGCATTATTTCTTCAATGATATTTTCACGCATACTATTAATTTTTAACCTGTGTAAAATTGCTCCCACCCATTTCTTAATTTTAATATAATAGTTGGTAATTCAGACGGACAGAGACTATTAAGGAACTCTTGCCAATAATGGACTCTATTATGAGTGCTTGCAATTAAAGGCCCATGTATCATATTTTAAACGAAGTATCAAAAAGTAAAGGATCGACATTTTGATTTGGTAATAATTTTTATTCGGCAGAAACTATACAGAACTGCTACATTCCAGCGCTCTTTCTTATTCCGCTCAACCAACCTTTGGAATTCTATCCCTTCTCATATTAGACAAGAGAAATCTTTGCAAACATTCAAATTCCTTTATTTCCAGTACCTCCTTCTTATCCAAGGCGACGCTTGCTAACAATCTTCTTTATCAATTAAACCAAGTTAGATACCAATCAAAATATTTTTTTCTCACTCTAAATATAACATTTAGGTTCTTCTATTCTATATAATAAGCATTGTATGAAAAGAATCAATTTATTATTGCAACTGTAGAATGTTTTCTTAGTTTCCTGTTTATATATTTAATTAGTATCTATGTATACATTATCATTGTTATATTGTTATTTCTTCTTTATTTTATTATTTTTTTCATTTTATTTATTCATTATGTCTCTGACCAGATGTAACTAATTTTATTTATTTCTGTACTAACAATAAGTTGTTATTCTTAAGGGTCTTGGTCCCAGAATAAAATTAATTTTCTATTCTATTCTGGTTGGATTTTAATTTCTAACCTTAACAGCTAATGACAATAGGAAAAACCTCGTTTCTATTTCTTAATACTGTACATTTAAGTTATTATTACAGTAAACATCACTATTGTAAATCTTCCTAGAACTATAAAGATGATGTAGTTGAAATTTGGTTTAGATAGCAGGTTCATTTATTTTACTAAAACTCTATAGCAGAATATCGCTTGAATATTTATAGCTTTTTTATAACAATTTAATTGAATTAAGTTAATTTTATTATCAGTCTTTAGCTATATATAACAACACATCATTGTAAATTCTTTTGATTGGCGCTCGCCACCTATCGGTCAATGTCAAAACTTCACTGCGCACCACATATTTATCGCTTTTTTATAACAATATAAATGAAAATATTTAAATTTTATAATTGCTAATTCTTTCTTGAACTATAAAGATGATTTAGTTAAAATTTGGTATATATTGGTTCAGTAGTATTCACGGTTAGTGATCACAAACGAAAAATGGCTTGTCCTTTTATACATATAATAGTATAAATATAGATTATCGCTAACACACAAAGAAAGCTTGAAATGGGAGTGGTATTTGTTTTCAGTTTGTTTTTTTTTAAATATAACAATTAAATTTTATTAACATTTTAATGACAACGCAAAAAAATACCTACAAATTTTTCTTTTCATCCAATGTGTCAGATAAGCTGATTGTGAGAAGAAAATAAAAACGTAGAGAAACTATTATGTTATGATACGAATTCGAGATATGAGATAACATTTCTGTTTTATCGTAGATTCAGAGAAATATGTAAAATCTAAAAATGTACGCAATTTAGTGGTCCTACGTGTTTTAGAATTTGTTATTAACAAAAAAAGAGAAAAAAAAACCTATTTTGCTTTTATTAAACACATCTTTACACAGATTTTTTCAGGTAACACAATGATTATTTATATTAATAAACAAAGAATGATTTCCTTTTCCCCAGCAGTCAAAATTCGTCAATAAATTGAAGAAGATAATAACCTCATAACGAACCGTAAATTCATGCTCTCCTAAATTTGGCACTCATAGAAACGCTAAAAATATATAATTTATGTTGTTTGGAAATCATTTTTTGTGGGTAGAAGATCTATAATGCTGTTTTACTGAATGATTTTAACATTGAACCGGGTGGAGATATAGTTTTTCTAACCAATCTGAGATGAATTAATCGGTCTGTAATAAATGTTTTGCAACAAAAAAAAAAATAAAAAACATGTAACACAGTTTTAGGACGATTGTTTTATAAACAACATAAACCATTAAGTCAATCAAAATTCCTAATTAAGTATAATTTAATACTTAAATTAAAAATGTAGTTTATTTTATTAATAATACAATTGAAACATATTGCAAACTAAGTGTCCTTACTCAAATAATATTTCAGGTTAGTATATTTTATTTTGTTTACATGTTTAATACCCTGAATTCAGTTTCAAAATGTGTTGAAATGTTCACTTTTGCTGTGATAAGATCAATAGTCTGAAGGAGAGAGGTCACTGTTCTAGTAATAATGGGATACGTTTATTTTCTGTAGAACTATTTCGAAAACATGTTTTTTTCCAGTTCTTAGTTTCAAAATATATCAATCTTAAAAATCAGTATGAGGGGCCTCGTTTGTTGATTCAATAAAACAGATTTAAGTCACTCTCACTTGTTAATATTCTTCCGACTTTTTTTTTTTTTTTTTTTTTTTTTTTTTTTTTTTTTTTTTTTTTTTTTTTTTTTTTTTTTTTTTTTTTTTTTTTTTTTTTTTTTAAAGAGTAGGGACATTATACATAACTGGTTGTAGTGTTTTTTGCATGCTGTAAAAAATATATAAACAAGATCAAGTAGCTCATAAAACTTGTCGGTGATTTTTTTTTTTATTGAAACCCAACGATGGAGTGTTTTCAACTCAACAGATGTTTACCAGACCCATTTAATACGCTTCTATCATTCGCCATCGCCCATTGCTCCGGTTCCTCTTCTTGTAATATGAACGATGTGAACAAAAAACCACAACGTTAGCTCGTTCGAACCTCGACTTTTTGGCATTCTCACGAAGCTTTAAATATGGGGACCGGCAAACCGCAACCCGCTGTACACAATCATCGTAAACAAACTGCCTTGACATTGGCACATATCTTACTCTGCCCTCTCCTAGGGTTACCGAGTTCGCATAACTAATCCATCACATGTGGAGGTTTCGTAATTTTTTTATTTTTTTATTTTTAACGTTAATAATATAGTTGAGATGAAATTACATTTATCAGAACTGAATCAAATTTAAGTGTTTACTCGTTAAATGATTTATTCGCTATCAGCTATAATCCCCTAAAACTATCGAAAATAGCAACGGATTATGTCATAAATTATAATAAATACCAAATCGATTTAGGATCAAAATTTAACATCTTGTCAAGAAAACAATCATTACTGGGAAACAACATTATAAATAGCTCAGTACGCGTTTTTTTTTTTTTTTTGTTTTTTTTTCATCTGGGATCAAAATATTTCAAGGTTTGGAACACCTTCGCCTGAGGTACAAGCTTAAAATAATTTTCAAAGATTTAAATAATAATATTTATCTTAACTTTTATACTTACACACTAAATAATTAAGAGATGTTGTGGAATAGTATTAACTACTTCACATAAAAACAGTAAGTATATCCTAATAAGATACATTTGAAAAGGTTTTATGATTTTACTTAGCAGTCAAAATGGTGGTCTAATTTTTAACAATGAGTCGTGTATTGGTAATATATAAGCCGATAGAGTGATAATGCTTAGTATAGTTAATTTGTGGGATTCAACTAAACCTAAATTATTCAATCCTTTGATCCGGAAATCCGTCGTAAAATCTTTAATACTCCTTATTAAGTCAAAAATAAACTAGTTTTCAATGACATAAATTTTCCCTTTATTGTTTACTTGGGCGAAATCCCAATAAACTGCATTCCCAATAAAATCAACTGGCTTCTCAACTTACTTTTCTCATTAAAAAAATAAATAAATAAATAAAAAAACCTTCCAATATATAATTTTTATAGGAGTCCTTATGCATGTGCTAACTTGATGTATTTTTGTAATACCGTCGTAAAATTCAAGCAAATGAAGGGTCGCAGGAAAGAACGATCATAGCCCATTTTTACCAACTTAGGAATTTCAGTACAAACAGACAGCTTATAACTGAAAGAATGGATACAAACACCACTAAGCAAAGAAAAAATATAGTTCTGAAATTCTTAAGGGATAAACATACAAGATGTCACAGCCAATGACAATCACAGACCGAGCGTTTTATCTAACATTCTGAAATCTTTGAACATTGTGATTTCGTTCCTATCGCGACCCATTAAATTTTATTTTTTACTTAAAATTTTTACAGTATACAGAACTTACTTTACTCAGGAGAATATAGAGCTATCCAACCTGCAATGCGAACAAGGTTTCCAAGACTAATTAGCACTTTACTAGTTACCCGATGACCGTACCTTTTGGGCCAATACATTGCCCGTCTTAGTGATAACTTTAAAACTTTAGGGCTCAAAGGAAATTACAAATTCTACTAGATCTCCAATTTCAATGTGGTTCTTCAGTGCTACCTCCCGGGATAGGCGATTCAGCCAAAAACTGTTTTAAAGAATTACCGGTTCTTTTTAGGTAACTTCGGAACTTTGGGAGTATCGAAAAAAAAAAATTATAACAATAATGATTATGTATGAGTGAATTTTGGAAGATCCCTAAAAGCTTTGTGTTTGTATACCGAATTTCCAAATGCTTTGGCACCTTGAAGTCCTGAAAATCATATCAAACTCTCAATTCACCTGAAAGTATCACTTCCTCTGCATCAGATCGTTATGAATTGAATCCAGTAAGCCGAAGGTCCGACTCACCTAGAGGGTGATTACCCATCCAATAAATGACAGGAACGGCTGTACCAGACTTTAAAGGGTTATTGCATCATGTTTAATTGATTACATAAAACTTTTGACCTTTTCAGAATCCCTCAGAACTAGAATCTCTTTCTGATAATTATTGCTTGTTAGAGATAGACTGTTGAAGTAACCCAACCTCAGGTGGCTGCGAACGGTTCCTACGGTTCAGTGGCAGTCTACTAATAGCTCCAATTCCGCAATGCTCCTCTACCGACTTACACTCGAATACTATTCCAATGGCAACGATGAATCGATCTAAATCCACCGATTAGGTTGTTCCGAGCAGCAGATGGATTAAACCATGTTTTTTCTCCAAAGGAAGACGAAAGAAGTGTCTATACCTTTCTTATTTTATTCTTATACACACAGCTCGTCAGTACGAGTCGGCCTCCGCTAATAAGGAATGCCAGGCGTCTCTATTTATCGCTGCTGCTTTCCAGATGAAACTATTTTCAGTAATATGAGAAACTTCATTGCAGTCATCTATTTCAACCTACACCAGATTGGAGATAGTTTCCTAGAATAGGTTGAAGTGGCTCACATAGAGAATCGTGGCCTTCTTAGCTTAGTGACTAACCGTTTTAGCTTATTGACGGTCATTTATCCAGGTACTTACTACGATCGCTTCTCCTATGAATGATATCGCATTCGAATTTTATTTCATTAAAAAATATTACCATCCAAAAATTAAATTAAACCTATCAACATCGATAAAATCAATCATAAAAGCCAACAGATACACTAGATCATTGTCATTTTAAATAAACTCATATTATAAACTCAAGATTAAGTTTATTTATTTATAAAAGAAGGAGACATAAACAACAGAGTGTCTCTCAGGAGTAAACTTAAGCAAAGAAGGTTTCAGTGCAAACCTCCTCGGAAGAAGACAGGCGCCCCTGGACAGCAAGAGCAACACAGCCATAGGATGCGTGACTCCTGGACAAACATTAAGACCCAACCCAAATGCAAGAGTTTAATATCGTTGTTCTCAGAGGACCTATGTGGAAAAAAAACAACCTAGAATCAGTATTACATAATAAATTTAAAGGAATTGAATTTATAAGCTCAGTAATCTGATATCGCAAAATTCTCTTGGTGTCATGAAAATAACTTAGTAGCCATATGAACAAAAAATAGCATCACGATCGCTTCATAACATCCAAATAAATTAAATATTGAACAGTTATGTTGTTAGGACTTGATGTGATTTTGGGCCAGAGATTTTTCATTTAGTTCTTTCTAATTTGATCCTGGTTTATTGTAATCCGGTACCACAAGTACAACATCGAGTTGTTGATACTTTACTAAATTAATAAATGTAGAGGGTAGAAGGTATTTAACATACAAATCGAAGATCCGTGTGAAACGTGAAGAGTACAAAAGTAGGACGAGGTCGAGCTTCAAGGGCAGTCGGAAATATACTGCGCCTTATCTCCAATGTCAAGGCGGCACTTGTATTATCACTGCACTGTCAAGGCCACGTCTTGGCATCTTTTGTTCATATCCAATATTACTTAGTATAATATTCATATAATTATCCCAATAAATAAATAAATACGAGTAACAAAGCAACGGTTTTATTTAGCTTGTGCACCTGTACATTAAAGAGTAATCCAACCACTAAAAAATCCTTCGATTAATCAAAAACCATGGATTGTCAATCCCAGAATCTCGGAATGTTACTGAGTCTAAACATAGATAAGCACATACACCCCTTTCGTAACAAAAAGTAATTTCCAGTTTCAATTTACTACATAGCTTCTTTTGTTTTCTTTTTTTAATAAAAAATATTCAGTTCAGAAAAAAAATAGTAACAAAACTGATACCATATTTCTCATTTAGAAGTAATTCCATCCATAATCTTACTCTTATAGATGATTCGAAATGATATTGAAGGGAAAAAAGCAGATGCAAGATAAGACACCTAAATATACAGAAAGTATACATACATTACAAGGTCAATTTGATTGGCTCTGATAATTGTCATAATATGGTTTGGAATATGATTTTAATTCAGCTATGAAGGATGTCCCGAAACTCGTTTCTCATGAACCTGAGATATAAGTTAGATCTTACATCCAATGTTTTATATAAAATGTTTGTCTTTAATAAGAATGATATAACTCCAAATCATCGACCAATTTTTAACACATTGATGCAGGGGTCCTCAAAACCTATAAATTAATTGACGATTCTGAACAAATTATGCAACGAAAAAATTTTATCTAATAACCTTGGTCGGTTGCAGCATAAATAATTCAAATATGAAAGAAGAAAAAAACTATAACAATGACAGGACCAAGGCCAGATCTACTGATTGAGCTGCAATTTTTAAAAATGATTAATTGACCTCCTGGACAGTGGAGTTGTTGCGTCATTAACTGTGATTCATAGAGGCACCATAAATTTTAATTATTTCAAACCAACTCATGAAATCCATAATAAACTTATTTCAAAATAGTAGATAAAAAACACATTTTAAAGCGACTGATAACTTAAAAAACGTCGAAAAATTGTTACAATAATTAATTTGATGTTCAATGAGGATTCAAAAATAATTCAGGGATATCTTGCGATCTTGAAACTATTTGGGACTGGGCCCGAATTGTTAACAGTGTTGGCCCGCCGCAATTTGTAATTGACCCTTAGCGAACCTATTCCTGGCGCTCTCGAGGGCAAAGATGGTACCACCATCAGTGAGCCGACCAGGGTTATACTAACATCAGGGACATCTCTGAAGTGGAGCAGGAAGCTATCAGATATATTTAAATTATAAATTAAATTGATTTTAGGTAAATACGCACTATATACAAATATATATATACAAGAATACACGAACAATTGTACTAAATATACAGACCAAGATACCATACTTATATAGGACTTCATCCTAAATAAAAAAAATTAATACAAATAAGAAGGCTCATTGGGTATAAGTATACAAATTTGGGCAAAATTTAATCATAGCTATTTGACATCCAATTTCCTGGAATCAATAACCTAATTTAATAATGATTAAATTTTTCAATCTAATTTCATTAGTTCACTAAAAATGGACTGAAAGAATTAATCACCATTAAATTAGTTGATTGATTCCAGGAAATTAGTTGTCAAATAGCTATGATTAAATTTTGTTCAACGATGTAAGCACAAAATATTTAACCATTTTCCAGGTAAAAACAGAAAAACTGGAACTTTTTGTACTGGTAACCTGACTTGGAGAACTGAAGTTCCTTTTTCAATTGCATCGATTATAAAAGTGAAATTAAGTTAAATTATATTATTTTTTTTAACTTATTTACTTTAGAAAACAACCCAACCTATACGAATCAACATATTACAGTTACAAAATATTGCTGGAAAAATATCTAACTTGCCAAAACATTCAGGTTCAACACAACTAGACCACAAATTTCGTCGAACAGTTGAGTTCATTGCGTTTCTTCCACCCCACAAGGCTGCCAACTTGATGAGAACAGTCTTCTAAAAAGTACAACACTGTTTGGGAAGTCCCCATCCAGCCAGTGACTTCGTGAGTTTAGACTGAACTTAAGGGGAACTATTGTTCCCCTTGCCAGGAATGGGGGTTAAGCCAAAACATAGTTTCCAGAAATAATAATAATATTTTTTTTTCAAACTGTAAATTACAGCGTTCTATCTTTTACCAAAAGATTTAAGTGTGTTCGGTCTGATCCATCCTATCCTCTGCAAAACCGCAAGGAAACTTATGCAGATGATGGCCACACCCGCAACTTGATGATGTGTTGAATATCCTTCACAATCTGACTCATCAACTGATTCACCATTTTAGATGTAATTTATGACACATCTTTAAAAAAACAAAAAAACAAACATAATCTGTTACCGGACCTCACAAAAAATAAAAGGAATTGTTTTTGTTTTTTTAAATCAAATATATTTATCCATTTGGAAAGTTAGCATTTATTTATTTCTATGCTATTGGATAATGAACATTGGCTAGAATAATATAACTATTTAGATTAAACTACACCATATTTAAAAGCACTAATATTGTGACTAAGTTATGACATTCAGATCTTAATTTTGTAGGTATATTTATTTATTTTATAATTCTTAAGTATAAAGATTTTCGTAACATTATCTATATGATTTTATTTTCAATTATATAGAAATTATATTGAAAATACCATATATAAATTTATTTCAGTGTCGGTTATTTAGAAGTGCACTCGATATTTTACTAAAAAGGCATTCTATAATTGTTATGTTATGAGTATTCTATCTACTAATATAGGATGAATCTATGAATACAGAAACATATGAGCGAATATTCATTAGATTATAAATTCAGCAGTTTGGTTATATTTAGAAGCTGCCCTTGAACTCCAACCGGCAAGGAATATTCCGAGTAAAGCAGACTATTCGATAATGCCTCATCCCCTAGAGCCCCAGGACCTCCTCAAGTTCGACTTATTTCCGACTCGATGGTTGGGATTTCAATTACGACTCGGAGTAATCCCATCCTTTCACCAATATCCTTTTGAGAACCAAGGACAATTCTTAAGAACCGATATTTTCGGACTTGATAAGTATTCGCTAATCGTAATAAATTCTTACACGTGGGGTAAAATTTTGTAAGTAAATTGTTTATCTTGAACTAATTACCTGTAATGTCAGCTGATTTATAAAAAGGATCGTGTACGAAACGAATATTAACAGCATATGAAATACATGAAAAATGTACACGGTACAAACAAGAGTAGAAATAGAAAATGGTGGTAATAACCAAGGCATGCATGATACACATTAATCCATTGCTACTTACAAAGTCTGATATCTTCGATAAGTCGAAACTCTCTACCATCGATGAACAATGCGCACTTCAGGACCAGAGACACTACCTGAAAACAAAACATACACCTAAGATTTTCATTTTTTATTTAAATTATTTCAATATGAATCAAAAATAGATAATATTCACACATTTAAAGTTTATTGGGTTTAGTTTAAGTTTATTATATCAGCGAAAGAAAAGAATTATTATTCTTTTCTTGTCTAAAGTAGATCTTTTAATTTAAATCCTTAAGGCTTAGATGTTATTTGTTTTTTATCGGATCAGTAGGTGTCATTATTATTGCACTGAGTCATAAATCTGTTTTCACAGTGAAGAAAGATAACGTTTTGAACTTTCAGAAAACAGAAGCTATACTCCTAGATCCATATACTAATTCGAAAAGAATGAAGTGTAATAAAAGAATTAATTCCAAACGGCCAAAAAACATAACATAAATTTGAAAAAAATAAGTTCGAGGTATTTTACGATGGAAAAAATAAAATAACTTGTCAATTTACGATGTCTTTTTTAAGTAAGTGTTACCAAAAATGTTATTAATACAAACCTACCTACAATAACTCTTTTGAGAAAGAATGTTGTCTATAATGGTTAAATTTGTTTTTAAATATATTTTCTTAACACATTGGAAATCTGTGAAAATAAAAAAAAATAAAATAAAAGTAAATGTCACTATCCAAATTCTATAGTTTTTTTGTTTTTTTTTTTTTTTTTTTTTTACATGAATTACATGCAACCTTTTGGTTTTCTTGTGTAATGTTTTTTTCACCCTCAAAATTTGTAACTTTTTCAAACTCAACTGAAGGATAAATATCAAAATAAAGGGGAACAGAATTCCATTGTAACAAAACTTAAAAAACTGCTCCAGAAACTGAGCAATTTTATTTTAAAATAGAAGCTAATATAAATGATAAATAAGATAATTAGAAGGACTATTCAGAGGATACCATAAATTCCCTTAAGACTATTATAGCCTAAGTTTCGTGGTATTTAATTACTGGTGTGATCATAAGTTAAAATCTACATCAAGAAACTCAATCAATATCAATAACTGCCAAAAATATTAGTTTCAGAAAATAATTGAGTCAATCTAGCTTAAGATTAATTTATTTCAGAAAAGCTGAAATAGTATAGAATGCATTAGAAAATGTTTTGCACATCATTTTGACATGGATAGCTCTGTTGGTATTGGTTTGAATAAACAAAGTCACGTTTGCCTATATTTTGTAAGCGTTGGGACTTTTCTAACACGTTCTATTGCTGTTGGTGTTGCTCGGATATAAAATTAGCCAACGGTTTCCTTATTAGAAGCAGTAGATTGTAGATAGAACTATCCATGATCTATTGGTTTCCCCAATCAGGGAGAGATTGAGTTTTAATTTTTTAAATAACTGCCATATAAAAAAAATAACTTTATATCATTAAATAAGTTCTCATAAAAATAGATCTCAGTTCCAGACAGGCATTGAAGAAATAATAATAATAATCTAACATTGGTTTCTAGGACGAAGTAAACAAACTCCATTTTCAAAAACTTCATAAACATTTTCTAGTGCCCCAGGAAGCTCACGATTCAAAAGAAAAGTACGAGAGAGAGAAAGAGGAGGGGGGAGGAGATACATGTATATAACATAAATGTATCTCTAAATAGACCTGATTGTAACTATCATCTTATTCCTGAAAGAACAGTTCTCAGATTAGTTGCCTGAGCTGGGGGATAAGCATCAATAAACCTTTAGGTTGATTTAAATCAAAATACCCTACTACGTAACTAACCAATCCTACACTCCACCATAATAATGCCAAACTGCAACTGACTTTCACTATACTTCAACTTATTAGTACCATCCAGTAAGTTGTGTCCATTTTTCCTCAAAATATTTACCTCTTCGTCAACTGTTTCCTGATTGTGGGGCAGTATTGCGAAACATTTGCGCTTCCTTGGACCCAGCACGTGCTGGTTCCAAGGGCGAGTCGATATCTTCTATTTTGCTTAAATTTGCTTCTATTTTCTATAAATTTAAAACAGCTCATATTTACAAAATTTTATAAAAAAATAAAACAAATATCTTATCAACTTTTCATAAATGACGGATAATAAATGAATGGGTCGGCCGAAAAACGTTCTAAGCGACAAACAAAATTTTGAGTAATCAGTGAAAGAAACTCGTAATCTAAAGTTCTTGTTATTTTTGAAGTTAGATTTTTTTTTTCACCTTGTAATTTGTTATATTTACATGTATGATGACATAATGGATTACTATATCATAATATGACGCACTAATTATCATATATTTAAAAACCTTTAAAATCGACACTTCGGAAATTTTGTCGCTTAGAACGTTTTTCGGCGGACCCATTCAAATATACAATTCATATTCAGTTACCATATTTAGGTAACCAACAAAACCGAGTGTTATCAATAATGAACGAATTTATTAAATATCAAATGACAACTGTGACTAAACTAAGTAAAAAATTGTTGTTGTATCGTTTGTTTTTTTGTTTGTTTTTTTGGATATACTATTGGAATTGTAGTAAATACATTTATAGTAATATTAATAATACATAAAAATGCAAAAACAAAATGAGAATGAAGCTCAGGAAATAAGAGATAATAAGATTATTATTAAAATATATCAAAAACAAAGTCTATAGTCTCATAATTAGCAGTAAACAGCGATGTGAATGTTCTGCAAAGAATCAGGACTAATAACCACAAAATCAAATTAATGCAGTCCTAAGTAAAATAACAAAATGGAGTATGAACTAATAAACAAACCATTATTTTAATTGTCATAAGACTTTTTTATATAACTAATACTATTTCAAAATATCTAGCCTATAACTTTCATTGAGAACTAAAAATATGTACAGTAATAAGATAAAAAATGTGTTAATTAGTTTTGAGCGAGTCTTGTCCAAGATCAAATGCAATTAGTAGTATTTTAAAAGGTAACTGACGTCTCCTGTTAATAGGTCTCACTTTTCTTAACCCTATTTTATTACCTTACTAACATGTTTTCAAAATCGGTTTTTAAGATCAGAGCAAGGATGTCGAATTATATAGTTTTTAATTATTTATCAATCATTATATCACATTACGTGGCTATTCAGTAACAAAATTATATTCAACGTTTTTATTTTCCATTAAAAAATTTCTATCGTTTGGTTCCCGAAGCGAATGAGAAGTATAAACATTTTATTTATTCATTCAAACAATAATAAAATCTATTATTGATCATTTTGTACAACCTAAACAATTCATAGAACAATAAAATTATTAAAATTTCTTTATTTTTTAAGATAAATACAAAATATAAATCCTTAAATTATAGAAAGACTCCATCGGAACAATAAGGAAAAGAAACAATCTCATTAATTATAATAAAGAACTGGAAAATTTTGAATAAATAAAAATTATGATTTGTAATGCCTTAAAATTCATTTTTTTTTTTTTTTTTTTTTTTTTTTTTTTTTTTTTTTTTTTTTTTTTTTTTTTTTTTTTTTTTTTTTTTTTTTTTTTTTTTTTTTTTTTCCCCTAATCAGCTCAAATTTATTACGTAGTAAATACTAGTTTAATATTTTACTTATTTTCGGTGGAATATATTTCAATATTCTCTTATTTAATTATATTTCGATTGCGTGCTATATTCTCTCGATGTTGATCAGCATTATTTTTTGTTCGTATTAAAATTTTCATCAAGTATAATGTTACAAAATAATATTTAAAATATTCATACTTGAATAAATTCGCTAATTTATTGTTATCAGTTGAATCAACTAAATTTTCTATGGATATGACCAGTTATTAGTAATCTAATTAAACAAAATTGAACAATAAATTAATTAGAACCATCACAGGTCATATTACATCAAATTCTAGAAGAATCCTTAGAATAAACGAAAAAAAACAAAAACTTAAATCTTGGAATATTACAATTTTACAAATCACTCCCATTTAACATGTTATAAAAGTTATTATTCTCATTGATAGATCATTGGAGTATGTCAGTTCAATCAGGATAATAATATAAACGTTTCTTACCCCAAGAGAAAACATAAAAGAAGAAAAAAAATCACACCACAAAAATAAGAGAAACAGACGCCACTTTGAAACTGAGCCTGATGAATCAGTGTTGCCATCGGTCTTATGGTATACAGACAATGAAAAAATAAAAGTATTTTTTTGAAATCTGCAAAGGGTGAGGAAAAATTGTTATAAGAAACTTAATCTACTTAAATTTAAATGAAGATAAATTTATTAATTTATACATACCTATATGTGGTTTATTTCAATAAAACTTTTACTATTTGTTGAAAATTTATGAATTATAAATAAAAAAATTAATTCATGATAAAAATGACTATGGATATATCTCCATGTTGGTGCATTCAGAAAGTAATAATTCTAAGGTTTGATAAAGTATTTGTGAAAATTGATCCTGAAAATGATGAATAACTTGACATTGATGGCTGGTCTGTATCGACCACAACCATATTCCATTTCAATTAGATATTCTTTTTAGAAATTAAAAAATAAATAAAAAGAGAAATCAAGATCAATGTGCATAACTTGTTATAATAATAGTGCTGAAGATTATATGATCTAAAGTTTAGATACATGTATACATGGGGAATTTGAGTTTTATGATTTGTTTGAATATTATAACTCAAAAATAAATGTTTACATATATCTGTGAAAATACACCCAATCTGCTTTCCATTATAATCACTTATCGACATTTTGCACTAGACATACTCCAACATAAAGGTTTAAAGCCTCTTCCAGGGAAGAAAGGCCAATATTTTTTAGTTTACACCAAGGAAAAAATAAGTATCAGCTAACCCAGAAAGGAATGGAACCCTTACATCCTACATGGAATATTGTGAAATAGAACCCATACTCTAACCTTCCAACATTAAAAAATAACTATTTTTTTTTTTTAACTAGCTAGACATAGTGATTCACTGTTTCCAATTTTGATCCAAGTAGGAGAGGCTAAACTAAAAATATAGAAAACAATAATTAGTAGGTCAGACTTAGGAATGTAAACAGTTGTTCGTAATAACATAATAACTGTGATGAAATATATGTATAGATAAGATTAATGTCATATTATTGTTTTAGTAGAGTATGTTTTTAAAATATCTTACTAAACCCTTATAAATAGTAATTGTAAAAATTTCTCAAATATTGTTTGAATTTAAAATTGTTTTCATTTAACCTGAATTCAAACATTGTTATAAATATAGATACAATGAATAATAAACATCAAAATATGAGTAAAATATGTTCGTAAAAGACAAATATAATAAATTTGCTTCTGTAGATAGTAGATAAATACATACATGTAATGCAGATAATTTCTTTAATAATCAGGAAACATTACACATTTAATAATTTAGTCATGGAATAGAAGATTTCATTAATCAATCCAAACAAAAAAATAATTTCAAGTCACATTAACGGATAATAAATTAATGTAAATTAAAGGATACACAACTCAAAATTTTAGTTCATTATATATTTATGTAGCTATTTTTCAAATATTTACTACCAACACAAATCAAAAGAATACTCAGAAATAAACGAATACGTAACACTTTTTTATTAAAAGTTTTAAAAGGTGCAATACTTTTAACTGGTGTAAACAATTACCTAAAGCATTTAATCAGAAGAATTAATTTTCCATTTGTTACAAAGAAATTCATTATTTCAAAATAAGAATAATTGGAACCAAGTAATGGATAAATTATCAAATAGATGAGTCTTATCAAAAATATATTCTTAGTTAACATAACAAGAGTAAATCATAACTTTATATTTTAAATTTAATATAACATGGTTTAACAAGAATTGTTTTATTTAAAAGAATAGTAAGTTGTTAAATTAACATAATTTTAAAATGATTCAAGTTATTTAATATTTTTAATCCCTAAGATGTTTTATTATTAACTGAATGAAAACTGTTAATTCAACTACTAAATGCCAAGGCTTCATCAATAAAAGAATTATTCCTAAACCTGCCCATTGTAGAAGAAAAATCAATTACTTAAAGAGGTTTCTGTCTGGAGCTCAAAAGGTAATGAGTTTTTTCTGATATACATGATTATACTTTTAATTTTACAATGTTTAAATTTTCCTTTTAATACATTTTTTTTTTTTCATAGCCAGCATTGCAGGAAAAAGTTCTAAAATAGAGTAAAACACTATAGCCTCAATATAGATTTCTCGAAATTGAAGAAAGCAACAGAAGAAGATGTAGAAGATGAAGGCTCAATAGACTTTTTGTACTAGGTCCACAAATATCAGTCTTTTTCACCTATTTTAGCCATAAAATAGTTATTAACTAATTCTCATAACTCAATCAAATCCTCTGTCTTTCAGGTGACTAAGAGAAATATTTCTGGGCAAAATATAAAGTCATGATAAGTTATTCAACCATTTTTAATACTAAGATGAAAATAGTTCACCAAAAATATACAGGAAATAATTTTAATTTTTAAATGTTCCTTAATTTATTTTTTATAATCTCAGTAACCAACAGGGACTAAAATTAAGAGATTTTTAAATACATCAATCTACGAGAGTACATGCAATTTAAGAAGACACTTGTATTTCTTCAACACATAAAAATGAAGGCCATAAAAAAATAAAAAACCTTGACATTGAAAAGTTGAATTAAATACTAAATGTTCTAAATTAAATTAACAAAATTAAGACGTAATTAAAAGATAAAAATAATAACAGTAAATAAACAGAGTAATGGCACTAACACATCTAATAGTTACCAATTAATAAATTTTAATGTTTTTTAAAATATTTTTAAGTTTAATTATTCACCTTAAGTTTGTCTTAAAATAGAAAGTTTTGTCATATTCCTATAATTATTGCAAAAAGTGTTATAGTATTTTATAAAATAATTGGTTATAATAACTCCAAACCACGTGCTAATCCAGAGAGGCATTAACTTAAATAGAAACAATAATTTTAGGATTATTACATATTTATTTTGTTCTAATTAAAAAGAAAATAATTACTGAAAATTAATCAATAATCAATTAGTAATAATACTGACAAGAAGTGTATGAACAACTCCATAAAACCTCAACTTTATTTCTCAACCATATCTCTATTAATAGATAACGGATCAATAACTTTCCAACATTTACACATCAACATGTTGATATCAAATTAATAGCAAGAACTTAGAAATGGCTGGATTTAGGGTTATCTTCACATACTAAGTGACAATAATATCTTTATCAAATAAGGTAAAATACATTTTGCCATAATCTTACATTTATGAAATTTTATTACATACTTACTTGACTTAAAATTCAAAGGTAAAACAAGATGTTTTGAGACAATAAAAAAAATAGCAATCAGATCCATTTTCAGCTGTGGATCTAATAGATACCATGCCAGCCAGCATAGGTGTTATTCTAGAGACTCCGGGAATGGATTGTTAAAATCCAATAAATGAAAAGATAAAGATTTGGATATTGAAAACTCAAGTTGGTCTATTTTTAATTTCAAGTTCAATAGGACAAGGGTAAAACCAAGATTTAAAATAGGACATAGCTCAAATTAAAGGAGTGACAGCTACAGAGTACAGATGTTTAATTTTTTAAATCACACTATCCAAAACATGGTATGTAAAAATGGGTAAAGGTCAGGATTCTCCTTTTTTGTTAATATTAATAGTATTGAATATCAGAATCAACAATTATTTGAAATTGCAGGCAAATAAAACTAAAAAAGAAAAATATATACATCTATATATTTCAATATATACATTTTGAGAAACATAACCAGCAATAACTGTAATGTACAAAACATTATATACAAAGTTTTCAAATGGACATTCATTTTAAAGTCAGCAGTAACTTTTAACAAATTTATATTTCACTGAGATAAAAGTCTCTTTTACACATTACAAAGGTAAAATACTGAAGTAATCAATTTCATTTAAGTACAGATATAATTTTTTTTTTATTAATAAAAAGAAATAATTTAACAATAATAAATAACAATCAGCATCATCCATAATCTAACAGTTCCTTGGTCCTACCAGTATCACTTAGTTGAATACAATACAAAAATAAGTGTTATGTTAGATTTATTCGCCTTGAAGAGAGACCAGAGGTAATGACTGCTAACTGTAAACATCTTGTCTACAATAAATAATAACAAAAAAAAAAATCTTAGGATAAAATAAAATAAACGAAAAAAAAAATATAGTAAATTATGAACACTATTTTACTCTTACAGCAGGGAAAATAATTTGTTTGTATAACATAAATCAAAATGCTTCTAAGAACAGGAAATGGCCAACAAACACAAAATAAACTACATTATCACGTGGTGATAATTTCTCTCTAAATATATTTAAATCATTATTTATTGCAAAACATGAAAAGTAAACTTATAAGTCATGCTACCAACTTTCAAAGGATGAATGTCTTAAAACAATTACAGTTTTAACGAAATTCCATATTTTTTAAATTTTAACGCCTGGCTTTTTTTCGTTTTGCTTGTTTTACTTCCCTACTTTTCACTGCACGCTTATCTTTCTTCTGCCTAGGGTCAACTACTCTGTACTTTCCTTTGACTCCTGCAGGTCTTCTCATCCTCTTCATTGCAGTATGCTTCTTTGCTACCACATATGTTATTTCTTTCTTAGGTTCTTTGGCTTTTTTATACAGCCTGAAATAAAAAAGGTTACAATTTGAATAATAAAGATTATAAATAGATATATACATATATACACATATACGATGAAATAATGAGTACAATATAGTTTTGATTATTTTAAGTACCTAAATATGATTAGAAATAAATAAACTTAAATAAACTCAACTTAAAAATAAATAAAAGAATAAACAATGCAAGAAAATAGCCCTTACCTCTTGATCTGTCTAGCCTTCTCTTTTTCTGATACATCAGGATTCTCCATAAGACCCTCGAGTTTCTTCCTGGCCTTTTCTAACTTTTTCTGTGCCCTTCTCTTCTTCCTAGCACGAGCTTCAATTACTTTCTTTATAGGCCTTGAATTCAGTTCCTCAAATTTCTTTTTATATTCATCAACAAGTTCCTAAAACAAACATCAAATTGACATAAGGAAAATGGAATTTCCAAGACCAATCACACAAATCTACATATTAACCCCTTGCACTCATTAGCCAGTTATAGTACGGCAAAATATAAAAGCAGTTCCACTCAGATTATAAGTTCCACTTGTCTGACACACGACTCATAAGACAACTGCAGACCGGCATTATTTTTTCTGAGATCCTCTCTTGAAGATAATATTGTTTTATTGATTTTTTTTTTTTAATTGTTTGTGTTTGAATATTATTGTACTTGATGTAATAAAAAAAAGTTTAAACATTTAATATAAATATTATTTATGATTTTTAAAAAAATATTGAGTATCATGCTCCCAGCCACCTGAGTGAAAGCCACAAAAAGAATTGCCAGCTCATACCTGGCATATGAGCCACATTGGGTTTGCGGCTTCGGAGTGCAAAGGGTTAATATTAGACTGAGGACAAAAATATTTATTAGAATTATTATATCCATAAGCACAATATGTATTTCTGTGGTCAAAAGAAATAATCTGTGCAGTTGAAAAAATGGCCAAAATTATTAACTGAACATTTTCCAAGCTTTAACACACAGTGAAGAAATTTTCAACTATTGGATCTAATAGTTAAGTCACATTAATATCATTTTTTTTTTTTTTTTCAATGACTAGATTAACAGGAACAATTCTAATACAATAAAATTCCACCATGAAAATTAGTTATTTTATATTAGACAACTTATTCCTAGTGACAACAGTTATAATAAAAACTATCTATCCATTATAACAGACCTTTGGAACAGGTGCTTCTTTCCTCATATGTTTCTTTTCATCTTCAACAAACCATTCAGGGAGGTTTTCATCATTGAATGCGTATCTGTTCCAAGCAGCATCAATTAGGTCCCTCTTGTTAACCTGGGAGGAAACCATCATGGCCCCCAAAGCTAACTGTTGCTCAGTAAGTTTGACTTTCTTCGGCTTAGTATCTAAAATTAAATAGCCGTCTCACAAAACAGTAATGCATATATTTAATTAAAATATGTTACAAAATCAAAGTAATCCATGGCTCAATATCTATTAAAAGAGTCAAGACCAGCCAAATCACCTAATATTATCATATTCCTCAAAATCTTAATTTTTTATTTCTATTCTAAATTGCTACTTCTCCTTTCAAATAGATAATGAGTTATCCTCATAGGGCTGAGAGAAATCATTTTTAGTTCTAGCTTGATTCCTTGGTCAAAAACCCAAGGATGTCTATGAACGGAACATGAGTCTCTAGTTAGTAAGCAGTGACACAACACACCATGCTATAGTAACTTTTCTTTGAAACCACGATAACAAAATAAATTTATAATGTAAAAACTACTAAACACATGATTATATAACTTAAACCAAATGATTATAACTTACCTTTAGGTACTATTTCATAACCACCATCCTTTCCAGATACTTTCTTAACTTTTGAAGGTGGTTGTTCGATTTCAAAATCTGATCCAGAATCTGAATCATCAGAATCATCACTGTCATCAGAGTCATCACTTAATCCGGCACCACTATCAGTTTCAGTCTTAACCTTTGTCTGAGATTTCTCTGATTTAATCTTAACATTAGAATTATCTGTGGTCTTTTTACTGATCACACTCGCCCCTTTTCCAATAACACTCTTCGCCATTTCTTCTAACTCAAATTCTTCATCTTCGTCCTTCTCTAAGTCTTTAAAAACATCCTAACAGTAAATTTTTATAATTAGCAACATTTTTAATAGAACCAATCTTCCTCATGGAATATACAAGGTGTCCCGAATTCAAATGGCAAAACTTCAGGAACTTATAGGGGACCGAAAAACTAAGACAAAAAGTCCTTTAGAGATTTGCTCGTTTTTCTTAGTTTTAGAGAAAATCGTAAAAAAAGAAACAAAACAAAAATGTTACAGGTAGCGATTATCACCTTTCAAAGTTCGTCAGGCTAGGCAGTGCGATATGTAGACACTTAATGTTATCCTTTACATTCTTTTATTTGTTTACATTTTGGCTTCCTTCTAAGATAATAATTCCTAAATCAATCTTCAGTCAGTTACTCAGATATTTTTGTGTGAATAGCATCAGCCACAATGCCGCATACATATTCTAATGTTGAATATGATATGATTTTTGTGTATGGTTTCTGTAACGGTAATGCTTTAGAAGCGGTGCGGGAGTATGCGCACCGATTTCCAAATAGAAGAGTGCCTAATCGACGAGTCTTTTCGTTAACTTTTAATAGACTACGAGATACTGGGTCATTCTTACTACGTAATGAAGACGACCAATTCCAGGCAGCAATAAGAGCAGATTATCGGAGAAGAAATTGTGTCCAACGTCACTTCGATAACAATCCTGAGACAAGCATCCGAAGAGCATCTGCTGCATTATCAATATCGCGGCAGGCAATATGGCGAACTTTGAAAGGTGATAACACCTTCAAAAAGTTCAGAATTTATTACCTCAAGATTATGTCAAGGGATTCAATTTTAGTAACGGGTTTCTTGACAAAATTCGCGATGATAATTTATTTCCATTAAAAATTATATGGACCGATGAAGCTGCCTTTACAATAGGAGGAATTGTTAATCAAAGAAATTATCATGTATGGGCTCTTGAAAATCCCAGAGCTATTAGAGAGAATAGGTTTCAGCATGAATTTGCTATTAACGTTTGGCTTGGAATTTGGAACGGATTACTGGTGGGACCATATTTTTTACCTGGAAGATTGAATGGTATCACATTGACACATTTTTTGGAGAACGACTTTTCTAATTATTTAGATGACATTCCCTTACAGCAGCGGATTGAAATGTGGTTCCAACTCGATGGATGTCCAGCTCATCATAGCAGAGTTGCTCGAGCTTGGCTAGATATAAATTATCCACAACGATCGATTGGACGTGGAGTAGTACCTTGGCCACCCAGATCACCTGATATGACACCCATGGATTTCTTCGTATGGGGAACCTTGAAGCAGAAAGTTTATTCGGTGTCAATCAATTCAAGAGAGCAATTAAGAGACCGAATCATAGATGCAGTGCACCAAATATCATCAGAACAATGTTTAGCTGCAATTTATCAAGTGAGTGCTAGATGTAATGCTTGCATTGGTGCAAGAGGACAACATTTTGAGCAATATTTACATTAAAAAGAACATAAATATAAATGTAAATAAATAAGTATAAAAATGAAAACTTGTTTTCTTTCTTTTTTTTTGCGATTTTCTGCAAAAATGAGCAAATCTCTAAAGGACTTTTTCTCTTAGTTTTTCGGTCCCCTATAAGTTCCTGAAGTTTTGCCATTTAAATTCGGGACACCCTATATAATAGCTATTGAAATTTTAATTTCATTAAAAAATTACTTTTTCAAACCACAACTGAGCCTTATGAACACGCTTAGTCTCCTTATCCCTGGGATCCAAATCAGTTAGAAAGGGATGATTTTCTTTTAGATCACCATCATCATTATCATCATCATCATCTTCTTCTGATTTTACATCAGATGAAAATCTAACTTTTTTCTTTTCAGTTTTTATCTTCTTATTAACTGGTTTTTCGTCTTCATCTGATGAAGAAAAATCTAAAGAACCATACAAATTATATATAAAAAAAAAAAAAAAAAAAAAAAAAAAAAAAACATTTAGAAATAATAACTTGCAAAGAAAAAATGTATCACTTACCAAGATTTTCTTTATCACTGTCATAATCACTATCATCTTCAGATTTATCGGGGTCGGATTCATCTGATGTATCCTTGTAGAACCTAAAGAAATATAATGTCTGATAAATGGTGGTATTAGAACTTAGCTTAATTTCCAAAATGAAATAATTCAGATTTTAAAAAATGAAAAATACTAACTATTATTAAAATTTGTAAAAACTACCAAACCTTCTATTACATAATATGTAAATATTACAAAAGGAACAAACTTTTAATATTAATATGCCATTAATTCATGGAAATTTAACTCAAAACCATAATTGTATGAAAATTTATGACAAATAAATTTCCAGAAAGTAACCAGATATCAAACTATGAACTAAAAAACAATATACAGGGTGGACCAAAAAGAATATACGATTTTCAAACTGATATATTTAATAAACTGTAAGACATACAACTATAGAACTTGGGACACATATTTATGAAACTCTCTAGTTTAGATTACAGGTGTTCAATATGTCATCCACCAGCGACACGAACAATATCACACCGATACTCAAATTCCTGCCATACTCAACTAAGCATGTCTGGTGTCACTGATGTAATGGCAGTACGGATTCGGTTCTTCAACTCATCGAGGTTCTGTGGTAATGGAGGAACATAGACGGTGTCCTTGATGAAACCCCACAGGAAGAAATCACACGGCGTCAAATCCGGTGACCGTGAAGGCCAGCTGAAAAGTGCTAAATCTTCCCTTTCTTGATGTCCAATCCAACGGTTCGGAAGAGTTTGATTCAGAAACTGAAGAACTTGACGACTCCAGTGAGGGGGTGCCCCGTCTTGTTGAAAAATGAGGTTGTCCTTGTTCAGCCTCGGAAACAACCAGTTTTGCAACATATGAAGATACTGTGGAGCGTTAATCGTGTTTCCATCAAAGAAAAAAGGGCCGTAAACAGATGAGCAGGATATAGCACAAAACACATTCACTTTAGGTGAATCTCGAAAATGTTCGATGTGCGCATGTGGGTTCTGTAGGCCCCAAATTCTAACATTCTGTTTGTTCACCTTCCCACTAAGGTGAAAACATGCTTCATCATTGAACACGATCCGTTCTGAGAAATTGTTATCGTTGTTAATAACATCCTGAATCTGGCCACTAAATTCCACACGTTTATGTTTGTCATCATTTTTCACAGCCTGTAACAGCTGTAACTTGTACGGCTTCATAACTAACCTGCGTCTCAAAACACGCCAAACTGTTGTTTTAGGCAGCTGCAATTCCTGACTGGCACGACGTGTTGATTTTGAAGGGCTACGTTGGTAAGCAGCTTGAATCCCTGCGACATTTTTTTCAGATACACGAGGGCGGCCAGGACTCTTTCCTTTACAAACACAACCCGTGTCAACAAACTGACGGTACCATCTGCAAATGTTCCATCCATTCGGAGGATCAATTTGGTGCCTCAACCGGAAACGTCTTTGCACTGTAATCACGGAATTACACTTCACAAGCTCAAGAATACAAAAGCTTTTCTGCTGTAGCGTAGCCATTTTACAACAACTGTGAATACGTCATTGTAACCAAGCACAACTGACATCTGGCAGACATGGACACAAACTAGACAATGCACTCGTTCCTCCGATACCCGTAGCACACCGCTACTATCGATAGTTTACTAAATATATCAGTTTGAAATATGTATATTCTTTTTGGTACGCCCTGCATTTTCTTATCATACATTTCATCATCAGAGAAATCATATTTAGTTTTTGTGATCTTCAAAAAATTAATTTTTATTTTTCTAAAAGAATTGTCTAAAACCGTTAACATGGGTTAGTTCATTCCATGTATGAGTAGAATAAAATAAGAGGTAAGCAACAGAGTGTAGAATACAGCTGATTTCCTAATAAAATTAACTTACAAATACACTTATAAAGGATTAAAAACTTATGACTTACATTCCTGATTTATCCAGAACTTTCTTGTCCTTTTCAAAAGGCACAAATGATGATCGGTAAGTTCCAAAATTCTCATCTTCAATCTCTTCGTCACTGTTAGCCAAAATATCAGGCTTTTGATCATCAACTTTTTCTAAAACCTATAAGAAAGTATGGAATCAAAATTTATATATTTGTACTTAAAAATATTGATATGAAAATAATTCTATTGAGATTTACAACTGCTAAATTAAAAATGTAGTTGAACTAGAATATCACTTACATTTTTTGAAGAAATCTGTTTTAGATTAAATAATGGTTCTTGATCATCCTCTTCGATCGGCCCATGATCATCTTTATGGATCATCTTCAAATTTAACTTTTCTTGGAGTTTAGACCTTTCTTTATTAGCTCTTTTCCTTTTTTTCTTGAGCTCACGTGCTTCTTCAGACTAGAAAAATAGGAAAAATTAATTTAGAAAATTAACAAACAATATGTTGAAAAAATAAAATCATTTTATATTTTATGGTTACAAGAGAAAAGATAATAAATAATATGCAAACTTTTCTAAAAAATATACCTCCAAAACATTAATTTTTTCATCCATATCAAGTAATTCTTTCTCGTCATCTGATAACTTAACTTCATCTACACCCTCCTTATCATTTGATTCTTTTTCTTTTTTAATTTTAGACTTATCATCAGAAAAGTACTTTTTTGCCATCTCTTTTCCCCAGCTAATGAGCATCTTTAAATCTTTGCGACCAAGTACTTTTATATCTTTACAACACTCTTTAATTTCCAATGTTGTTTCTTCATCTTTCAAAATATCTTCATGGTCTAGAGTTAACTAAAATAAATAAAAATTAACACTAAATAATGTTGTAACATCGGCTGAGTATATAATATGCAGGTATAAAATTTAAACCAGGGAAATCAAATTAAAAAAGTAAAATCATACTTGACCATTTAAGCGGAATGAATGAAGAAGTCAAATCAACACACTTTCTAACCTTCACCTTAACTTCTACTTAAATCTTATATGTGTGACAGGAATAAACTTATAGCCACTATAATGGGTTTTACCATAGGAAATGTCCTTTTTTGGAACCAGGAAGTAAATAAAAAAGTAACAAACAAATCAAATATATTTTATTCAAAATATTCACCATATTTTCCACACACTTAATCCAATGACTAAACTAGTTATCAATACCAGATTTGAAAAAGTTTTTAGATACATGACAAAACAAAGTTAAAAACACAATTTTTGATGTCAGAATAAAAAAAATGGTAGTATACAGGGAATAGATCAGAATAATATGGGAGTTGAGGTCTTTTTAGTAGAATGTAAATATTTTTTCAGGAATTAACAGACAATGCTTCAATCTTCAGTGAACATTAATATTTAAACAATCAGACATTTCAAGTAGGAAAACCCAATATATAAAAAGACAGTAGTATGTTATGAAGCTTATTCTCTCTAATATAATGAGACTCAACATCACTAAAATAATATAAATGTATGACAACAGTAACTTACACAAGAAGCAACTTGGAGTACTTCAACCGCATTGGTACTCTTTATAAACTCAACAACAGACACTGGATTATAGACACCACGCAACTCTGAGTATCCTTCTGCCTTTGATTTTTTTTGTTTATCCGGACGAAGAAAGTTAGCAGGTAGGGTAGGTTCCAAATCAAGTTCCTTGAAGACATACCTTGCATCCAAAAACTTAGGATCCAATTTAGCAGGAGCAAGATAATATTGGCATACAACAAATATTTCAGCTGATTCATTACGAGAGGCTTGTGGCTTTGTTGCATGAACCTACAAATAAAAATTTTATTTCTTATAATTAATTCTGCATAAGGGAACCTCTCTTGAGTTTTAAATCATAAAGTTTAAACTATATACTTTTTTGAATAGCTGCTTGAACACCCAAAGAAGAGGGTTATAATCTTTAGAACGAAATACTTTAGTGACAAACCATCCACCTTCCCTCAGAAATTGGGTAGCAAGCTTCAAAGCACTCAAGGTCAGGCATGCTTGTTGATAAGCATCATAAAGCCAATTCTGACCTGTTTAAAACAAGATACATTGATTATTAAAAGTCAAAAATAAAGTTTTAAACTAAACAAACAGTAACCGTTTCTTAGTGGAGTTCTAGCCCCTTTTGCCACTAAAAAAAAAAATGGATAATTCAACAAATCAAATTGAAGCCAGTCATCAATATTTTTCTGTCATTCTTATACATCTTGCTTCTGATGGAGAAGCAAACTTATAAGCTCTAGTGTCCCACCATAGTCGCATACATTATTTTTTATACTTATGTCTAATTTATTCCACTGTTATTAATAAATAAAAATAAAAACCACTGCAATCTTCCTTTACTAATTGCTTTATATGCAATGCTTGTATGGCTTGACATGCATAGAAAAGATTTAAAATTAAAAATAAAATGTGAATATTTAAAACAAACTAAGAACCTGTTTTCTAATTTGATTCAACAAGTTATGAAAAAAAGTTTTTTTCAGGGTATACAGATCAAGAAGTAACACTTACCAACATTTGGCGCACCATCATTCAAAACTACATCAGCTTTCCAAGTTTGAAGTTCCTTTGATATTGCTTGTCTACACTTGTCAGTTGTAATATCTTCAGTCAAGCATATACAGCCAGGGACAGGCTTAATAGGGAATAAATCAACCCCTAACAAAAATAAATATTAATTAAATACTATTCATTAAATCTAACATACTTCAAATAAATAAATTCTCACCAATCACTATGCTTGAAACGGGCATATTTTGTTTTGCTACTTGCATCCAACCCCCAGGAGCTGCACATAAATCTAGGCATACCTGCGATTTTTGCAGAAACTCAAATTTTCTATTTAACTGAATTAATTTAAAAGCAGCACGAGAGCGATAACCTGAAAACGTTACGATATAATACAATCTAAGTGTACGGAAAAAAAAAAAATGATGTTAGGCTAATGATATTTAACCTGTTTCCTTAGCGAGTTGATAGAACTTATCCTTCCTCTGTTTTCCTACTTTAGCTTTTTTCCCCATTTTTGTTAGAATAAAATAGCACTTATACCAAGAAACAGAACATCACGTGCTGGCTCCAGCACCCTAAACGTTTCGAAAGGTAGCAAAACTGTTACCCAGGTGCTGCCATCTATTAGAAAAGACCTTTGTGATGGAGGTTAATAGTTTGTTATATTGCTGTAGTCAGACAGTAATGTGAATAGAAACTTAAATTTCCTTAGGTTAGAACTAGTTGATAGAGATTCTGGTTCTTTCTTTGATAGGGAAGAGCCTTTACATACTGAGTTGCATTGTTACTTTCTTTACATTAATTTATAATTCTTACTAAGCCATGTCTTCTCTATTATCACCACTGTGGAGAGCGAATTCTCAGCTGAAACTTTGTGGTACTCCATTACAAAATGTGATAGGTATATTAACAGTGCGTTATAAGTGCAAGGATGTAGAACTTCCATCAAATAGTGGTACAAAGGCTGGATCATTCAGAAGAATTGTGCATTATCCTGAAAAGTATACAGTTAAACCTCTAAAGATAACTAATTTAGCAGGAAGAGATCCAGTATCTGGTACATTTAATTCAAAACTAGTTTTGTATGATTCTAGACTATTCTTATTTTTCTTACATTTCTTAGTTAGCAGCTTTGCTTCCTTTATTATTTATTTAATATTGTTATATGATCTAGAACAACATGGATAGAATTAAAAAGCAGATGTATCTTTAATGGAACTTTGGGTCAGTTTATTATGAACCACCTTTCATCATTCATTACGAACTGTGATGAATCTTTACATATCATTTATTATATTGTAGTATGGACTTGATGCCAAAATTTCCTCATTAATACATGCATCTTCATATTCCCCTTAAGATTTTCATCTACTACTTTGTTACACTAGTAAATTTACTTTTTCAACACAAAATGTGTTTGTGAGGGTTCATCCAGTAAGTACTTGCTGTAAAGAGTATCTGAGAAACCAGTTAACTATAACATGAATATTAATCAAAACAACTTTCATTTTGTGAACCTTCAGGAACAATCAAACAAATCTCCCTTGAGTCTTGATATCATGGTTTTATTTTATAATTTTGCAATACTTATCGATATGTTAACTCAATTTTTTTTGTGTCTCTGATTTATTAAAATTTATAAGTTAAAGTTTTCTTTCAATAAGCCTTTTCTTTTTTAAGGTTTGCTCAAACCAAGCTGGTCTTGTCTTGACCAGTCCAGTTGTTTTAGACCTAAGCCATTCAGTGAATTCACATCTCCTGAATAATAGAATTTGTATGGATAGGATTTAGATGTCGTTATAACTTTTATTTACAAAATTGACGATGGTTCATTTATAATTTTTTGCCTAGTGTTCTTATGGAAAAAAAAAAAAAAGTTGACTTTATTGAAACACTAATTCAAGTTGTTAAAAACACTAATTTTTGAAAGGCCATTGTTGTTTGGTTATGAGTAGTTTTTAATGAAAAAACTTTCCTGATTCATTATAGTGTATAGCTAGAGTATAATATTATAATCGCCTTAGCTTTTAGTTATTCACACCATATATAAAGTTGTGCTACATTTCCAACTTTTTTATTACATAATGTATTTTATTATTTAGTTGTTTTTGTTAAAAAGTTGTTAGTAAGAATTATAAAGTTAGGGAATGAACTTTCTTATACATAGTTTAAATATAATAAAACTCATTGCAAATAAACAACTCAGAGTTAAGTATTTTTACAATCAGTGACAGCGAAATCTAAACAAGTTTTGTTCCTATGGAGTATACTTTTCTTTTCTTTTGAACTTTTTTTTTTTATTATGACTAGTAGATAGGCTGGACGTTGCTTAATGCATTTGGTGTGAATGCAACCTTACTGTCTTTTGTTTTAATTTTTTTTCAGAATAAATTTGTTTATTTATCCTAGAGACATAATAATACACAGTTGGTAGTTGATTTGCTACTAGTCAAGTTTTTGATAGATGAAGTTAAAGACAACAGCTTGTTGGGATCAAGATTTTCTGAATATAGCTCTTGTAGTTTCATAGGATCTGCAGCCCCACACTTCATCTATCCTTTAACCCCCCTTTTTTTTTTTTTTTTTTTTTTTTCTTTTGTATAAAAACAAAAATATGCAAATTTAAAATTAATACATATTATAATATTCTACATATTAAGAAAAGTGGTTTCGTGTTCAAGATTTTATTTTTTTAGGAAGAGTGGTGATAAATGGCATTGGAGGAGGAATAAAGAGGAAATACCATTGGGTTGAATGGAAAAGAGAAGCCCCAGAGGATGGTTCACCAGTGCAAGAGAAAGTAATTGAAATAATTATTGATTGGTGCCGAACCAGTCGAATAGCTCTTGTAGCTAGAGGTGATAAAATGAAGTATTACCTTGCTACAGAAAACATGAAGCCTGGAGATATCATCACTACATCTAAACAAATACCTAGGATCCCAGGTATATGAAATTTTTGTATATAACGGTAATTTTTTTATTATTCCTGATCGAAGATCCTTTGATTGATGAAATATAATTTGTTAGTAAAAAGTCAACTTCTTCCACAAGGTCCTTTATCAACTTTTAAACATCAATAACTCAATAAATAACTTTTGTTGATTTCATATATTTTTTTACCTTGCACCTATTGTTACTTCCATTTCGTGTGACCCAGATTATAACCCTGAATGCCCTGATTTCAAAGAATGACATTTGATATAAATGAACAAAAAGTTGAAATAAAATAAACATGAAGATCATTCAGTTTATTGTCTTAATACAAAATTATTTCTGGTATATCTTATCATTTTCCTTCTTAATTTTCTTCTCATAAATTATAATATTTTCCCTTTTAAAACCAAATTCTTTTTTTTCTTTTTTAATTAATATATATAATATATTCATTTATAAATATGAATCACATGAAATATAATAGAAAAGTTATTTATATTAAATAACTTGTTCAATAAAAATATTATTTATTCTAATTATAAATTAAAATTTAAGTAAAGTTCATTATATTGTTGAGTTGTTTCACTTGAAAAGACCCTTTTTATAATACCAAAAGATTTCAATATTTTTTTTTTACTTTTTACTTCCTCTGTGATTCACAACTAAGCATGAGAAATGTCTTTAAATATACACGTGTTTCTTTGGTAGCCCTTAACATAAAAAAGTTCCCTTTCCATTGTTCTGTACTCTTCATGACTGGAATCACATCTGGAGTGAAGTAGTTGTTTCTTTTTCCTGGGCTAAATAAATTAATTGACTATAAAGCTGTTTTAACAGGTACTATTGACAGTAGAAAAGGGCTTGTAAGCAAAAATATAAAATGTATTCTGACTGTTTTTCGAAAGCCACCTCAAGCAAAGCTCTCAAAAAGAGGTGAAACCGAAAAAAGTTCTCATTTATACAAATCAGGTACTTCTTTTTGAGATTTTTCCTGTTTATTTTGAAATGGGAGGGGAGTTTTATTTTATTTTTATTTTGATATAATTTTGATATGATTGAAAGTTTGATTTGGAAATTCAGAGATAAAGTGTCACTATTTTTTGAGGGCCCATTTTATTTATTGGGATTATTCTTTTCTCCTTTCATTTATTTATGGAAATGTGATGTTTTTTATGAAATTATTGATATAGTAAATATTTATATAGTTTATATATATATATATATATATATATATATATATTTTATATATATATATATATATATATATATATATATATATATGATGTTATATATATATATATATATATAAAACCTGTTAATAAATATCCATACATATATTTATAACTATTGTTTTAGTGTTAGCTAAGGAGGGAAATGCTCATCCATTGGGAGCTTTACCGATGGGAACTTTAGTAAATAATGTAGAGAAATATCCTGGTGCAGGAGGATGGTATATTCACGCAGCAGGTTCCTCAGGAACTGTGCTTAGGAAGATAAATAATTTAGTTGTCATACAACTGCCATCGAAACATGAAGTAGCACTTCCTCAAGAATGTATGGCCACAGTTGGTAAGTTATTATTTCTACTTCTTTTTCTCTAAAATCCACAAGATAATGATTTCATAACTTGATTGTACAATTAGTTTTTATTTAATAAAGATTTAATCTTTATTATTATAGAATTTTAATTGCTTATAAGATTTCATATTTATTATCACCTCTTAACAACCTTTGTTTAATTTTTTTTATTTGATTTTACTTATAGGTCGCCTTTCAAATGTTGAACACAGCAGTACTCCAATTGGTAGTGCCCAAAGGAACCGTGAATTAGGAAACCGTCCTAGATCTGGACTGTGGCATAGAAAAGATGGACGTTATGGAAGAAAAATCAAACCCCTTCCTCCTATGAAAATTGTTAAACCTGCTGAACCACCTATTTACGATGAAGAAATCAGATTGACCATGAATAATGATATGTATTATGGCCACAAGTTGTGGAGTGATCGCATTAATTAGCCTTTATCAACAATATCAAGTATCCAAAATTAATGTGTAGGAGTAATCTAGGAAATCCATTGTTGGTGCTGTGTATAAAAATATTTTCAGGTTTTTAATTATATGGTACAAAATGATTTAGCGCCAGTAACCTTCGTATTTTTCATAAATATAAAATTTTCCAATCTTCATCAGAACAAAAGAAGCTGATCAAATAAATGAATGGATGACTAATTTATCATCAAGTTATGTTGTCAACAAATTATTGGAAGAAAGAAATATTATTGTATTAGTTATTATTGGTATTTTTCATTCCCTATATCACATTTACTCATTCCCCAAATTATAAAAGTTATCTTGATTATATACTGATCCATCATTTCTAAAATATAAAGAATAATTTAATAACAACCTTTCTCAGTTTATATCTCAATATTTATTTATTTTATTTTTTTATGTTATTGAAAATATCCCATATAATAAAATATATGTTAAATGAAGTTTGATTTTATAAAATAACTAACTTAAAATTTTAAATTAAAACTATCTCTATATAATATATTATATTATATTATTAAATATATTAAAACAGCAACTTCGAGTAGTGTACATTACACACAGCCCCTAGATCAAGCCGCACCTGAGCCTAAAGCATCTATTATACTCACCAGCAGATCAACGTTGATGAACAAAACCCCCCAAAAACTTAGTTTTCAGATGGCATAAGACAACGTTTCTCACCTTATCCAACAACTACTCCGGTTATATTCACATGTATACAGCTGCTTCAAAAATAAAACTACAAACATCAATATCAATAGTAGAAACTCAGAAAGATTTTAAAATTTCAACTTCAATACCTACCAAATTCAGTATCGCATCCGCCGAAATGTATGCTATTTACAGAGCCATAAATTATTACGAACAATCATTCACCAATCAAAACAGTCTTGGCATTTCTTAACTGACTCAGCTTCATCGTGCACCAAACTAGAGATCATGCATACAAATAAGATAAAATCTTACGTAGATATTAACATTATCCAAACCACAACCAAGTCGAACAATAAGTTTATCTTTCAGTGGGTACCAAGTAATGTGGTCCTTTCTGGAAATGAGAAGGTGGGATAGAGTAGCATGAGACAGACAGGTGGAAAGGTATAATGCTAAAGTTTCAACTCCAGACCTACTTACGAGCTATAAAGAAGCAGGCAATAAAAGAATGGCAGGAGAGATATGACTGGGAGTCACAATCAAAGGGTAGAGATTATTATAAAGTTCAGCCCAAAGTGAGCCTCACCCCATGGTTTAGAATTATCGGTACCAATATTGATAAAAATCATATTGTGAAAATAACGAGGCTTAAGACAAATCATGGCTATACAAGGAAATATCTCAACTTGAAGAAAATAGAAACCAATGGAAAATGTGAGACTTGTGACTGCCTAGAGGAACCCAGGCATATGATATTCAGATGCGAAAAACACAACAATGTTAGGTCTGAATTGAATTTTAATTTTGATCCTCAAGAAGAAATAACATACTTGAAAGAATCGGATAGGGATAAAGTAACTGAATTAACTGAAATTTCAGATAAAATAAAAGGTAACCTATAATTAAAGAAGAAAGAAAATAATAATAAGAAATAAATAAAGCTAAATTGAACTTGCAATAAACTTGGTTGTATAGGATTTGGCAACAAATCTTAAAAAAAAAAAAAAAAAAAAACAGGATGCAATAAATTTTGAACTGCTTTAATTCATCTTATTAGATAAGTGTCATTCACTCTATCCATATAGTTCTTTTATATATTTTATTTTGGGTTGGAATAATAATTAATATGTTAAATATGAAACATGTTTCAGAAAAGATCTTAAAAAAAGGAACATAATCTAATTTAAAATAAATAATCAAAACAGGAGCACATATACCCCTAGGTAGAATGAATGTCACTAGAAATCGATAGTGAGATGAAGGCCAGGTCGATCTTCATATACATCTCCTGTAAGAGATTAGGGGAAAGTCTAGGTTTCTTGGAAACAATGTTACTTGCTCAAACACATCTCGAGTATATATCTCTAAATAGTAAGTATAATTAATAAGAAATACAATTTTACGATTGGTCCCTCAAAAAGTTCTTCCAGGAATATTACTTGATTTATGCTACATAATTAATTCTATGATTATTTGTACAAGCATTACGAATTATTCGAATAATCATCTTTTGAAAGTATAATAAATTAATCAAAATTGTTTGTTATTATTTTTTGTTTCATATGACTTCCCCAAGGTTATTGCTTTATTAAACATTCTATATAAAGTATTAGCCAATATTATAATGAAAAAACTTAATATACATGCCGCAAAGATTCTTGGTAAAGAAATCACAAATATACTAGTAAAATAAAGGCATTGTCAATTATACTGCGATGGTCTGGCCATGTTGGGAGAATGAAGAATGAAATGACTCAAAAGAAAATAATGGGCATGACAATTTTCAAGATTAAGAGAAAAATGAAGTGACAAAAGATACAGGTAAGCTAGGAGTTCAAGACTGGAACTCGCTGCAAGTGACCGAGAAAAATGGAAAGAAATAGTTCAGTGGGCCAAAGGTCACAACAAACTGTAGAGCCAGAGATTAGTAATAATGACTAATCCTGTGTATATCCATTTACATAAATTTTAATGGGGGTGTCTTAATCGAGTTAATTTTAAAAGTTTCATGCACAAACATGCAGGATATGATGATGACTTGAAATTGCTTTACAATTCAAAATGAAAAAAAAAAAAAAAAAAAAAAAAAAAAAAAAATAAAGAAAATAAGAAAGCAAATAAAAATTATAGAACTCAAAAATTAAACCTATAAAATCTGAGATAGGGAGGAAGCAACAACCTCCTGTCTATGTCTGCCTTACCCTTTGACATTTACTGTTCGATATCAGTGGCAATAACCTTTTTATGGATTATTCTTTATCAGTCTCATCAAGTTTGCATTTCCATTTCATACCTGCATACAGGTCACATCAACATTAGCTACCAAATTGCAAAACTATTTACATTTTTTTTTCAATTTTCTTTATATTATATACTCTACCCAATACTAGACTTTTAAAACTTAATGGCATAGTTCTTCCATTAATGTAAGCAGCCATGTTCCCAACTGTAAAGAACATAAGGAAGAGTAATTAGCAAGTAAATTCTGAATTGTAGAATCCATAAACTAAAGCCTCAACAACTTTGAACATATCCCTGAAATTAGTAACATTAGTAACAACTAAAAATAAATAAGCTAAAGTAAATTAAAATAACATTCGAAGAATCAAACATTTAAACTTTTATCTTTTTTTTTCCACTTTGTTATATCCACACCTGTCACTCAATTCGCGACAATAAGCGGATGTGAACATTTAAACTTACATGAAAAATTAAAGCTAAACAAATTTCAAAGACTGTTACTGTGTGGAATAATTTGGAACCACAAGGCAACATGTAAAGAGTAATAAAATTACTATGCAGAGGAAAAAGGTATTTTTGTTGAAAGCTAATTTTTATATCATCCTTTATGTCCCATTAAATTTAAGTAAATTCACAAGGTACGGTATAAATCATTATTATAAACTAACGGGCAAACACTTGCACCCTATTGATTTTTTCATTTTCTTGGTAAAAAGTCTCATTCTCCTTATCAATAAATATATGTTTGTCTATGCATCATTTTAAATTTACAAATGCAGACATGAACACTTAATTCATAGACAAAGTAAGAATTAAGGATCTGTCAAGGTTTATTCCACCTTATTTGAATTCTAAAGCAATAAATTGTTTGGTTTTCTCCTTCGATTTTTTATTATCAATTGTTATATGGGTTAATGTCATTGGAGTTCCCAAAGAATCCCTGCAAGACACTGTTAGACATTTTCATGAAACTGAATCTTACCATAGAAGACCTGGTTCCGGGAATCCTAAGGTAACAGAACCACAGAATGACTGTTTATTGACTTTGCAAGAATTTTATGAAATTTACAGTTAAAGTGATTCATCAGTTCCAGGAAGTTCAAGGTGTACTAATTTCTGAATGCATTGCTTAAAAAAGACTAAATTAGTATGGACTGATGGCTTTCTTCCAGAAAGAGGGCCTGAATTGGCAGTCACATGGCTCGGTTATGCTCAAGAACACTGTCATCAGTCTGTTGTATTTTTTACAGATGAATCTGGATTTTTACTATGATCGCCCATCTGGAGATACAGGGCAAATCTAGATTCTAGACGAAATGAAAGTTATACAGACCGTAATTTTACCCAGGTCCAAACATTTCAACATAGTCCAGTACCTATTTGTGTGAGCTGAGATTTCAATGAAGTGATACACAGAGTTGGTTTTTGTTTGTGGAGGATCTTGGTTGGCCAGATGGATGAAATTTTGGACTTCCTGACAATTCTCTTAATAGGACAATTCAAATGAAAAAACCTTCAGCAAAGAGACATTTTCAGACATAGGAAGTATGCTGAGGCATATTCAAGATATAATTGAAGCAAGAGGAGAAAACAGAAGGTATTAAAAATTAAATGCATTATTTTTTCCTTTGTCATTTCCCTTAACAATTTAAATTTTTTTAAAACTAAGGACCAATCATCAATTTCATCAGGAATTCTTAAATTAAATTTAAAGTTTTTTAAAAAATAATTATTATTGTTAATTTTTTTTTTTTTTTTTTTTTTTTTTTTTTTTTTTTTCTCTTTCATTCACTATCAACTCACACATAAAGTGAAATTGGTCTATCTATTTGTCTCTAAATTTCTTTAAAATAATAGTTTGTTATTGAAAAAAAATTAATAGGAATTCATAATTCATTAATAGGAGACCTATTGATAGTTGCATTTTTAATCTTTGTGCGGGGAACTGATTTCATTTTTATAAATGGCAATCAAAATTAATAATTAATTAATTGTTAAGATCCTTTGTGAAAAAACAAAAAGCTATACGTTCCCTCACTCATTGATACCATCAGATACTACACATGCGAGTAATCCCTCATAATTTTTTGATTATGCAGAAATACCATAATCCAGAACAATTCCACTTTCTTGATTGGCTACTGCCAACAGGAATCATTTTCATTGAACAGAAGAAAATTACTTTCATACAGTCTAAATAACTTTTGTAAATGAATGGTATTTAAACGGAAAAGGAAATGGTTCTAAAAAGTGATATAAAATTAATCTGATTATTTCTTAACGCATAGCCCTTTCTGCACTATGTGAATGGTTTTGATCTGATTACAGAATGCTACAACAATCCAAAACACCCCACAACCCTCATCAGACATCAGATCAATCAGGCGTCTATGGGAACAAAGCTTTTCTGGCTATACCAGCCATTCACACATTGACTCCTTTGCTTATAGTCCCTCTATTAATCTGATTTTTGTACAAATACTGCCTAAGTCAGCTACAGAAATTATAAAATTTCAAATCATATGAGGAGTTAGCTTTCAAAACATGTCCACTTGAGAAAATTATTAAAAAGGAGCAAAAAACCTACACCAGTCCTCCCCCTGCTGTTAAATCCAAAACAAGTATGTTATTTAAATCCTTGATAGATGTCAAACTGTCTAGATGTATACGAAAACAAAGTATTTTTTGAGTGTGCAGCTCGAAAGGCTATATTAGTAAATAAAAAACAAAACAAAATTGACCGAAAGTGGGCACATTCAGTTTTGAAAGATAACTCCTCATCTTTCATATATTATTTCATATTGAATTGTAAATTTAATCTTGAGATAATAATACAATACGAAATTCAGTTAGTTAAAACGCTTTTGGAACATCAAGTTCAAAAGTCATTAACAGAAGCAAAGAGGAACCTGGACTTGTAATAAAATATACTCGTATATTTGTAAGAATATTAAATTAAAACTTTATTTATGAATTTGGTAATTAATAGTAACTATTTAATTCAAAAATGAAAATGATTAAGCCTGCTTTATCAATATAGAAATTGACAGTTTTAAAACAAGTATATAACAAACTCAATAAGTAAAAATTAGACTAATAACAAAGAAAATAGTGCTCTGATGTATTGTGAGAAAAGAAATGAACAGCTAACAATATCGCTTGAAGAATTTATATTTTACTTTATAAATAGTTAGATTTACATGTAAAATTAAATTTCGTAAATTCTTAAATTTTTTTTTGGTAAATTAAAAACATCTGCATTAACTATTACCCTACAATAAAGGTAATATATTTTTTTAAATCTAATAATACATGAATACATGAGGCACGTTATGTTCTCAGAGTGTAAACATGAAAGCAAGTTATGCGTAAAAGCAAAAACTTCATATATTTAATTGACTCTGGTTAAGCACATCTATCTGGTGACTTAACGTCCAGCTGAAACATGAACACATCACTTATCCATCAATGATAATTTCAATACTTGCTCAAGCATCTCTTCCTCTTTTCGCCGTTCAGCCTCGAGTGCCTCTAACCTCTGCTTTTCCTCTTGCTCTGAAAGTTCCAGGATACGTCGCAAATCCTCATCAGCAGTGGTAGTAGTACGAGCTGGTGGTATATTTTCCTCAGGAGAGTTGCCATCTGTTTCAACGAAGCCACTGCCACTGATGCTACTCGTTGTGGATAGGGAAGCCTCTATCGCTCTGTTATAGCGAACAATACAGCACTACAGCTAATGAACTGCAACTACTAACTACTCTTACTATGTAGATTTAATTAAGTAAAAAATAATGGGCTAAATAAGTGAACTTTGGTGGAAACATTAACTAGGGTAAATAATCCATTCAATGAAGTTTTGATTTAAGAATACAAATTAAAGCCACTATCAACCAGTATTATCCATGTTTTCAATAAATCGTTGAAGTTGAAAGGCAAAATGACTATATAGTAAACCCTCTCTTATCTGACATATTCTTAACCAGCGCTCACAAACAAGGAAATTTCTTTCTATATATGTTTAAAATTAATAAAAAAAGAATATTTTACAACATTAAAATATTATTTATTTATCATTATATCTGTTGTATCATTTGAATGTTTATGAGTAATTACATATAAGGACATATTATATTATAAATAAGGACAGATTATGAACCTATTCTAGCCTGGATGGAAAGGTTAAGATTCATTTTTAGGTCCGCTACCAAATAAATTTTAGCCCACCCAGTTACGATTCGAACCCATGAACCTTCAGAACTGAGCGCACTGAGACCCTCACTTCAACTCTCTCAGCCATTGAGCCCCCAAGGGTAGTTAATAATCAGATACGGAAGTTAATTTTTATAGTAAAAAAATTATTTTGTAAATAACTTAGTTTTATTTAATGTAAAACAAAACTTTGTTTGGTGTTTACTTTTAATAAGATTTATTTCTATAGATCATATTTATATGTTAATTATGATACAAGTTATACAATACCATCAATTATTATTATTTGCTTTAGTGGTGCCAAGCTAAGTCTCAACTTCTCATTTTTAACACAAGCTTTTTTTAAACTATAATCTCAATATAAAATCGTTAAAACCAAATAATTTTGATCTAGAATTAAAATAATTTGTTGGTATACTAGTCCACAGAAATATTACAAGTAAAAATTCAGTAATGAATTTTCATTGAATAATTTTATACAGTCCTCTATGATGGAATTAAATAGTATAATAGTGTTTAATATTTCATTTGGTTTAAGAAAAGTTATGTGAGATGTCTTATCAAAAACAAATATTTTTATTTTTCCCCAAATTAATATCACTCTTTCCATAACATTAAATACCCTAATGTATAATAATTAATTAATTAAATTAATTATGTATTTGAAAACCACTTATTAAGGTACTAAAGCAAACTGATATCAAAACTCAACTGAATAGTCCAACAGATAAATCCAAATTTTAAATAGCAAAGAAACACTATTTCAGTAACTCTAAGAAAAAATTTTAAAGAGGTTAAAAAATTTCTGAGGATGAAAGTAAAGGAAGAATCGCTGAAATAGGAGGATAAGTGATATTTTCTCTTAATTTACAACAAAATATAAATTTTCCTATACTTACTTTGTAGTAAATAATACATATGAGTATAAATGTATATATGCTATACATAAAATACCTCAATAGCTAAAAATACACGCAATTGAAATATTTTATTTATAAAAATAAGATTTTTATTTTTTTTTTATTTTATCACTTATAAATCACATTTATAAAAATTGTTTGGTAAAATAATTTATTAACTTTATTTAAATTTTAATAAGCTCATACTTTGATTACATATTAGGTTGATTAAAGAAGGTGGGGGTTGAAGATAAGAAAGGGAAAATATTAAGAAAATTGGAGGGGTTGAAAAATTTGATCAGAGAAATAACTGGACCCATTCATTATCAAAGTGTCTACCAATATCGGTAAGCACCATTCACGACTTTTTCAAGAACGTTTCTCAGAATTCACAACAATTGATATTTTAATACTCCTACAATAATAATCCAAACAAATCAACTTATATTGATGCCAAATTATTTGGTATTTGTTCAAAATTTGTTGGTTTTTTAAGTTCAAAACAAATCCATTTGAAAATTGATTAAGCAGCTATAAGTTAATCAATCATGCCATTTAATCAGAAAAAAAATTAATTCTACCAACAAAAATAATGGAAACAATAACTCTTTTGAAAAATTAATTGAAATCGAAACATAGATTACAGTGTTCTTTTTTTATTTTTCCAGAAAAATAATCCGCTATAACTCAATCTACAATACATATTAGTGAGGTCTATTGAAATGCTCTGTTGAAAGATTTCAAGAGGTTTTGAGGGATTAATATCACATTTCAATGACCACTATAATATTATACTTAGTACATATAAAGCAGTTTGAATTAGAAATTAACGCCTAATAAATAAAAAATATGAAGAGAGGACTTTCATTATGAAAATTTAAGCACAACAGTAAATTTCAGAATTCATAACGACTTTTTCCCAACTTTCGAAAATTTACTGTAAATTCCTGACCACATGAAATCCCCTACAAATTCCCGAGTGGTAGACACCATGATTGTATAGTATGAAAATATTTCAAGTAAAAGGAAATTAAGAAGCTAATTGATTTAAAAAGAACTTTTACATGACATATTAAAAAGTAGAAACATGATTTTCTAAGTACACTAACTAAAGGCAGGTTAAAATTATGAATTGTCTAATAAAATTGAATACAGCAATTATTAAATATCTCAACAAATCTACAATTGGCAAAGCTTTTAAATTCAAACATACAAGCACTCAAAATTAGATATTCAATTATCAAAGATGAATCAATCAACTCCTTTAATTTATTTATTTTAATAGACAAGATAATACATAACCTTAACCAGTTCATTTGATTAAATAAAAGAGTGGAGAAATCTAAATGTCTGATTTGAAATTCATTCAATACCTGACAATAAATATGAGTATTCAAAAATAATCAGACCGAATATTATGTTATCTGTGATATTAATTTTGTGCAGAAAAATATGGTCCAATGTTAAACTAAAATTAGGCCTCTACTAACATTGCACATATGATGAATACAATAGTTAGTCGCAAGGAGTTTGCATATTCTTGATAAGAAAGAAAAGTTAGTGTTAGCAAAAACTAATGTCAGTTAAAATTGTTACACTCTTTGTTAAATCCATACACTGGAAATAAACTAATTAATAAAAAACAAGAGATGAACAGACAAAAAAAAGGCAATATTTCATAAAAACAAACAATTGTTTCTTCACTTTTGGCAAGGAAGTCAATGAAATGTCTAATAATTTGTTTTTCAAAGTCTAACTACTTGTTAATTTATTGTTTTTCCTCATTTGAATTATTTTAAGTTAGTACAGTTTTTGTTTTCATTCTAGGATTCCTTTCTAGAGTATTTCATTAAGTTATATCTGTTTAATCATGCACCTGAAAGAGAACCATAGTGTTTCCAAAAAAAAAATCTTTTATTAGAACTTTAGATCGTAAAAAAAAATCCATTGAACTGATTAGTGTTTCTCTATAAGAAACAAAAAATATGAAGGGTCTAGGGTTCAGTACTTAGGTGAGGATGTACTGTTTTAGGCCAACGGTTGTGAAAGGAGGAGATTTGGCCTAAATCACACTCAACCGCCAGGTTTTTCCCCATATTATGGTACCCACTTTGTAGAGGCTGGGTGTGCCCCAGGAGGGTCTCCCAACCTTGAAGTCGAGCAACAACCAAAGTAAAGGAAAATAAATTTTCTGCCTTCAGTTGGACTCCAACTCGGGTCCGGGAGCTTGGTAGTCAGGTTCCTTACCCACTGAGCTACCGTGCCTCCCTATAAGAAACAATGTGACCCTAAATAAGGATAAAACTGTCAAGTTTAATTGTTTTAAATAAGTATATTTTATACTAATACAAAAATACAGAAAAGTATCATAAGTCTTTTTAAACCCTATTGCTATTTTTTAAATATTTCCCCTCTTGTAATAAAATTAATATTCTCTAAATTCTGCTTTCAAATACCTTGATAACACTGATCAACATGATTTTTTCTACAAAAACATTTAATTAGTAATTCCAAGTTTTATTTCACATCCTGAAATCGAATAAGTAGTCAGAATTTTTCCATCAGGCAGAGTTTTTTTTACAGCCACTTTTTAATAGTATTGTATGATTTGTCATTAAGTAATTTTTTTTTTTTTTTTTTTTTTTTTTTTTTTTTAGACCAGTCTAATTTGTTCGATTAATTACTTGGACCCTTGCTTGTGGATGAGAATTTTTGAGATTCTATAGTTAATTAATCAATTCTACATTAAATTAAGAGGCTGATCTAAGCTGTAGAGTTTATTATCATAAATTCAATCACTTTTAATATAATTTATTAATAAATATAACAAAGTAAAGTTTATCGATTTATTTATAAATTAAACAACTATTCAATTACTTATAAAGTTAATTAATTTATAAATTAAATTAAATAATTAAATTTATTTATGGAATTTAATTTAATTTATTATGAATCAATCAAATTTATTTATGTTTTTAAAAAATTAGTTTCATTTAATTTATTTTTTAATTAAAATAAATTATTTATTTTATAAAATAATAATTTTATCATTTCACATTTAATACATTTTTACCAGACAATACCATACTCAAATAATTAATTTAATTGCCACCAAAAAACTGCAATGATACAACCTGCAAGCATTTTCATGTCGAGGAGAAAATTAAAAAAAAAGCCATACTAAGTGTAAAATTATTAAAATATAAAACTGGAATCTAAGCAAGTATTACTTTCTCTAAGAGAGGGCTCAGCATTAATAAGATAAAAAAATTATTTATCTAATATTTCGGCAGTAAATATGCTCGAGGGGATGGAGTTCTAGCCCTGAAGAAGAAAACACCAAACATCAACTACAAATATATTTTTTTTTTTAAATATAAAATTATTAATAAAAAGAAACAAACATAATCTATAAATAAATACCTAACCACCAAAATTTATATTTTAAATGAATTCTTTACATACACTATTACTCGGCACCATGATGAAAATAAATGGAACTTCATTTGACATAAACCTACTAAAGATATATAAAATTAAACGTGATTCATTTCAAATCTATATATTTAACATCATTAATTCTCTTTAATCAGTCCCTCGTTAGAGCTTAAAGGGGGAAGGGGAGAGGAGGGCTAATTTACTTTCTGATACAGAACCCATCTATACATATATATATATATATATATATATATATATATATATATATATATATATATATATATATATATATATATATATATATATATATATGGCAAACCCCATGTTGCCAATGGCAAGGAAAGGAAGATGTAAAAAAACAACTAAGATTTATGTAATAGTAAAAGTGATCACATTCAATGTTGGAATATAATAAAATTACCTCAATCTACCATTTGTGGGATACTCTCAAGAAAAAATTTAAGACCACATATTCTTTTCATCTGTGATACTGACACTAATTTGATTTTAAAAAAAATTGATTGTTATGCTTAAGAAACACTACAGTAAAATACCTTTGAAGCTGTTTTTCTTCCTCATCATCTCCCAAAAAGGAGGGTGTGTTAGGCCTCTGTGCTTGGAGAGCTTCCCATATATCAACCTAAACACAAAAATAAGAGGATAGTATAATATCCATATATTATCAAACAAATGTTTAATTGCAATAGGTTAAGGATGTTTACACTAAAAATCCTGATATTGGTGATTACATAGGGAAGGGGCTGAAGGTTGACGAAATAGATGAACATATGATAAGTAAAAAATAAATAAAATTATGGAGTCAGATTTCATAATAAATAACTAAGTTTAAATACATACTTTTCTCTTTTCCATTTCACACTAAACCTGTAGCTATGTTGATGAATATTGGTATAACAAGTATATTAGCAGTTTGTTTTTCTCACTCCAAGCCAAATGATTTAAATTTGTTTGTTATCAATTTGCATATACAATACTTAACCCTTAATCACTCGTATGCCTGTTTGGACATGGAATGTCACAGGACTACAATAGCACTCCAACATTTTTTTATATCTATGATTTTTTAACATGAAATTATCACTGCCTTTAATAATAAATTATTAGACCTTGAAACTCAAATTTACAATACTTCAGCCACTTTTGATCACTTATCAGAAACATGAATTTTCTTTAAGTGTCTGGTGTACAAATGTACACCACACAACTGATGGAGGGTTAATACAGTTAAATCAACTAGTCTTATTAGGACAGAAAGCCTGGCTGGTTAATAAAGGTAGCTGGGAAAATTTTATTTTTATTCTAAAAGAGCCTATTTCATTAAGTATCATAAATAAGATACAATCACTACTCACTTTATTAAATGTACATATAGGAAACAACCTTACAAAAATTAAACATTACCAACTTTGAAAACTTAATTCACTCAAAAATAAGGCATTTTTTTTTTTTTCGTTTTTTTACCTTCCAAAGATTTTCTGACAGCGGAGTACCTTCATTTTCATATCAACATGATCATAATGATCACACAAAACCACATCGAACAAGAAATCATTTCTGGTTTCTTCATGGGCTTAATAGCTGTGTTAAACCAGATTTTCGATATCAGGTTAATTTTGATTTTCCTCTTTGTAAAATCAAGTGTAGAATAATTCTTTTACTGAAAAACACTGGCAGTTGGCAGTGAGATGATAATTTTGTATATTTACATTTTCGTAAAATTAGCCTTTTTCTTTTTTAGCCTGGCATTATCTTATTTAACCAAAATTTTAATAAGATAAAAAAAATTAAATACCTTTGGCTAACCATCAAAATGGATAGTATATGGAATGTACAAACCTGATCATCATCCTGACCTGACTGCAACAAACTCTGCTGTATCGCATACTGGAGCATATCATCGTCCTCCTCCAGGTTAGAGACCTGCCGGCGAGAGTCAGCACCTGGCCAAAACAGCACAATAATGAAATATCTCAAAAATTGCTATCGTGACTTAAAATGATAGATTCTCTTATCTTAATTTCATACTTGCTTAACAACAATCTTTCTAAAAATTATTTACAAATAGATACAATGAAAACTAAATTCAGAAAAAAAAATACTTCAAAGAAAAGAACCATATATATGAAACGAAAAAAGTAAAAATTGTGTCAACAATACATTTTCCATTCAATTTCTTTATTAGATGAAATTCCATCTTGGAATGTATTTCCAGAGAAGTGATTTCTTAAAATCAGCATTAAAAAGAATGTTAAAAAAGATATCCTAAAGTTTTAATTTTAAATCAAAGAAAGTAGTGAAAATTGGAGTACCCATAAAGGCATACGAAGGTGGTGGCTGAAAGCAACTGTCATCAACAACGCACGACAGTTTGTTCCCATCATCAATTGATGTTACTCCTTCTACTGGTGAATCAAGAGAAAATATGTTACCAAATGTAATTCTTGCATTTAGAACATGAAACAGTGGTATTTCTGAAAATGAAACATAAATACACAATTATCAATGAAATAACCCACTATAATGAATAGTTTATGAAGACAGATAATCGAAATTACTAAATTATAATAAGAAAAAAAACAAAAACTGAGAATCAACTTCAGTTAAAATAATAAATAACCAATCACACTTTACAGTGAGTATGTTTAAGAAACTCAAATGATCCTAGAATCAAATATGATTAAAAATATCACAGAGAAAAAATAATATACTTACCAATCTTGACTGGAAAACCTGCAGGTAATTGCATCTCGATAAAATGCTTTAGCTTAGCAAAGTGAGAGTTAGAGATCGCCATGAGGTCGATGATAGGAATGATCTGCTCGGGCAAACTTAGAGGATAGTCCTCGCTCAACCACAGGGTAGCCTGTTCAACAACAAACTCTACAGTTCTTTACAATCCTTCAACCATTGGCTCTATTTATTTAAATATCTAATGAAAATTCATATCACCTTGAACTTTTGAATTTTAGTCGTTATTTCTTTCGGCCTGCCTATATCCCTAGAACCGAGGGAAACTCCAGGGCTGAAATATTCCTCTGGGGTGATCTGAGAGGGGTTTCCTGAATGAGTATATTCCACCTGACAAATGTTGAATTATTTGATGATATGATGATAGGAACCACATGAACAAAAGACAAAGTAATGTATTGTATAATGAGCAAATATGCAGTGTATATCCTTTAAAGAGGAGAGCCTCTATAGGAAATATTTCAAAATTCACAGCAGAGATATATCAAATTAATTTGGAAAATGAAATACTAATTATTAATTCATAGGTAAACTGTGTTACTATAAACAAATTCAGCACCAGGGCCTTTAATATCTCAAATAGTAGTTAATAATTATCCAGTCAACATTTCACCAATTCAAGCATCATCAGCACTACAAACCTAGTACATCCACATTTTTTAAGTTCATTCAATTGAACCCCTACCAATGAAGGGCTAGGGGAAAAAAATGTGGTAATCCACTTTTTATAGATTTTAAACTGATGGAGCCATCTGATAGTGTACTTTATATTTCTACATATTACTATCAAGAAAAAAAAAAGCAATAGCCCACATAAAATCGATATAAAAACAGTAATGGGGAAACAACTGATGTCCCGAGTCTACAATCCAAAGCCACTGGAGGATATTACTGTTTGCCAGGATCTAACAATCTCTGACAGCTGAACAATACCCTTGGCCACTCCTTCCCAAAGTTTTAATTTTTTCCTTTTGAAAAGTCACTATAAACTTCCATTTTTTAATAGGACACTCTCGTCCAGTTTAATCCTTTTCACAGGACAATAAAGGATACTGTTTCAAGATCTTCCACGATCTCCCACAAACAAAAAGTTTGGAGATGCCTCATCATTTCTGGGGCATTAAGAATTATTTTTTGGTTTTGAAATTTTGTGTAAGGGAAATCGATAATAAGAATATCGATAAGAGAATGTTTTTTGAGAAAATATTTTTCACTTACTTAAAAGGATCACTGCAAATTAAACTTTAAATTTCATTTTTCTTAAAATTGAGTAGGTTAGACTACCGTGTTTTTTCCCCTGGCCTTTCATATGTATTCATTATCATCCTCATTTCGTAAGTAGGCACTCATTAAAAATTATTAACAAATAAGTTACTTGAATCAATTTTTTTTTTTATTTTTTTTTTTACATACATGACCACACTTCTCCTCATCTATCCCAAGAAGAAATTGAAGAGGCGTCTTGCTTCCTTTATATTTAGCTTTGTCTTGATCAGATAAATGTTCGCATCGCGTTTTTGTCACCAGCTCAACATTGCTTGCACCAAATACTTTACAGTCACGACCATTTATCACCTCCATTTTGTCTTGCCTCCAGCCCCAAAGTCCACTCTTATTCCTAAAAAGATTTTTTTTAATCAACAGAATTTTCTAGCTTCAACATGGAGAGAATAATTTTAAAAAATCAGTGTTCCAAGAATAGGAAAGCACATTACCTTTCAAAACATATCTTATCAGTGTCAACATATGTTGTCACAATGGGTGTGGTCAGCCTGGCACTAACAGACTCGGCATTGGGCTGAAGGATTTGGAGATCAGCTGTTGTTATAACCCGCATTTCTTCAAAGAAAACTTGCTTATTTTCATGATCAATTTCCATTATAGTAGCTTCGTCATCTGATAAAAATTACACTTTTTAATTCAAATCTTAACATTTTTAATTTAATAACATTTTAATGACTAAAACATGAGTTGAATGCAAGAATTTTTAAAACTGTCTAATAACGTTTTCATGAACATCAAAAATAAGTTTGTTTGTTTTTTTTCTATTCCACTAAACTTAGCTGTGAAACAAAGGGTATCCAAAAAAAGTGTCATAAATGTTATTAATTTAAAACTGGATGTTATCGTGTTTTTATATTATCTTATAAAATTCACAATATGACGAATGCTCACTCAGTGCTAATATTTTGTGTTCCTCGTGAGAAATTGGTAAAGAAAGTAAGCAGCAGTAATAGATACTACTTAATGATTAGCACTAGCAAGAGGAAACTGCCTCGCTTCTTTCAAGTTGATAAAAATATTTCTTTTATTTGTTACTATAATGAATTCAATCATGACTTATTATTATTTTTAACTAATGGCAAACAGTTTTATAAAATATAATTAAAATATTTTTTATCTAAAAACATTTTTTTTTAATAAAAAGAATATGTTAAGTAAAAACAAAATAATGGCAAGGCAAAATACATTGTTTGATTCTTGACACGAGTTTAAAATAACACTAAGCAAATCTACGAGAAATAATTAATGAAAAATTCTATATTCAAAGTTATACAAATAATAACAGCATATAAAGCAAATAGTTATAAATTTTCTTGTCACAAAAACTGACTTCTTTTTTCTTTTAAACAACAAAAAGAAATTCAAATACTAGGAGTGAATTAATCAATAAAAAATTAACAATACAAAGGAATCATATTTTTGCAGTTCCTGATTTCAGCAATGAATTATCATAAAAATCAGTTACTCATACAACTAAAAATAACATTTTCAGTAAGCTAGAAACAATGCAAGTTATTTGACCTTGTAAGCAAGCTGCCCTAAAGGAGTCATCAGAAAATATACACCTATACAATCTCTTTGGAACACACCTTAACATTAGCAAATTCATTTAAGGGTGTGAACAAGCTCATTCTGTGCATTCTGTTATTCATAATGGTAGCAATTTATAAAGCAATTGACTCCAGCAGTCATATACAAAAAGAAGCTAGTAAGTGCTATTTAACTCAAAATTATCAGTGTCAAGCATATATGCTTAGTCAGCTGGAATAGCAACAGTGTTTTTTTTATAGGCTACGATCATTTTGAAATAATATTATGAAATAAATCATACATAAACATGTAGACAAGTAATAAAAGCAACCTATTGTATATTCCAGTTATAATATATTCCTTATATTCTAGAGGGAGACCAGAAGAAAAATTCTAAAAGGGTGAGAGTTTTCGAATAAGTCTAAATATTTTCCCCAATCTATTATTTTAAGAATACTAAATAATTTTTATGTAAGTTTTTGAAAGAAAAAAAAGTACCTCTTTCAAATTAGTTATAACATAAAAAACTATGACCAGCAACTGACCATGTCAACTAAAATAAAATAGTTAAAGGATCAAAGGTTTTACCAGTTAAGACATCCTTAAAGCAATAAGATATAGACAACAAACGAAGAACGGAATATGGTTTAACTTTGATAATTGGCAGAGTGATGAGTAAAGAGTCTAATTACTTAATACCACTCAAAATTACCATTTGTGAGGAGTGGCAAAGATTAAAAATTTGGTTTTTCTTAAATATCTCAAAAACAAACTAATAAAATTTAAAAAAATGTTATGCCAATATTAAAACAATTAATTGTATCAATAATTCTAAATTCGAAAGCAATATAATCAACTTGAAACCTAGCATTACTTGAAGTTTGAAAGTTTGAAAAAAAAAATCAGTTATTCAATCTATATTTGAAAACTGCAGATAAACTTATTTAGACCGTTAATCACTTAACCAAAGATATTCATGTCTAGGCAAAGATGGATTAGTAGAAGTTTACTGGAGTACTAAGCTTTTAGAGAAATATTTCATAAGAAAATTTAACAAGAAGTTAAATGTTAAATTAATTAATTATTAATAATTAAACGTTAAATTTGAAATTTATTAAATTGACAGCTCTCTCTGTCTCTGGGTTTTTTTTTTCATCGACTGACAAAATTTGATAAATAAAAAATCACACTAAAACAGGTTCAAGTAACATCTCAAAAAGAATTGAAAACCACCGTTTGGAAAATATTCTTTAGCCTGTAAATCCGTCTATACATTAAAAATAATTTATTTTTTCACAAATAATTGGTTTTTGAAATTTCAACCTATTGATTCCATTTCCTAATTTAAATGACACCACATAAGTAGCTACTAAAAAATATTTGTTTCATTTACAGTTCATTGTCCATTGGATTGACACTACAGTCCTTATGGGACCTTAGACTCTTTCAACAGCTCCATCCGGCTCTGTCCATAGTATAACATCTCCAGTAGTACACACCTAAAGCCTTCAGGTCCACCATAACATCCTCAAACTATCACAGTTGAGGACTTCCGCATTCTCATACCATCGAGCTTCCCATAAATAATCTTGGGGATTCTACGGAGATTCATTATCTTCCCATACCCTAACCATATGAATCATTCTATCCAGATATAGGAGACAATCTCTCCCTTTCCAAATATCTCTTGGAGTTCTTTATTCTTTCTTATTCACCAGGCATCTCCTACTCTTAATGCATTGAATATGTCCTCTCCTGCAAAATTCAACATTTCCTCATGTAAACCTTCCTCTCCTGGTGACTTATTACTTATGAGGTCCAAGATAACCAAATTATCTCCTCCAGTTCAGGTGGAATATCTTCTTCCAAATCTTCCTCTGACTAAAATCTTGTGCATAACAGGTTTCTTTTCTAGAAATAGTTCATAATTTTACTCTATAGATGTTATTAATAAGGACATCCAATTGCTACTCTAAAGAGTTTTAATTAAACCAATCTTGAGAAAGAACAGGGTTGCAGCTAGAGCCCTCTCTTATTTATTCTGATTTTTTATTCCGCAATATCTCAGGCCAAAATAGATAAATTTCCACTAAGGATTTAGATGCTCACGACCAGTCACCTTCTCTTTGATGGCCTTCACTGATAGAATAGGAGTCCTATTCAACAATGACAGTGATTTGATACACAATATAAGCATTCTTCAAGTGGAGTTAGAAAAAATCAATATGAAAATAAAATTTAAAAAACAAATCTGATGAGAATTGGCAGGATGCCCCAGCGAGAGATGAGAGTTGTAAAAATCAAAAACAAACCAATAGGTCAGGTGAAAAACTTTAAGTATCGGGGAGTCCACTTGAATTAGAATGGAATCATTGATATAAAAGAGAGTGTGAACTCAACCAGAAAGGTGTTCTATGCTGTGAATAAAAGAACACAAAATTGGAGATACAACTCTACATTCCTTCCAATATTAACATATTCCTCTGAATCTTGATCAATGGCAAAAGACCAAAGCAAATTGCAAGCAGCAGAAATGAGATTCCTTAGAAAAATAGAAGGGAAGAACAGAAGAAACCGAATCCGCAATATAATGATAAGTACAAACCTTAGTGTTAAACCAACAGAGAATGTTTTATAAGAAAGCTGCCTCAGGTGGTATGGGCACATGTCAAGAATCGAGAACCATTGCCTTGCCAGAATGACTTAAGAGGCTAAGATAGACGGTAAACGGCACAAAGGAAGACCTCAACACACAAGGAAAGAAGAAGTAAAAGAATATTTTGCAAATGAGAGGTCTGCATTGGAGTAAGTGTAGAGAAATGGTTGAGGATCGTGGAGTTTGGTCCAGGATGTACAGAAAAGAATTTCTCACTCCATGAGCAGTTGACAAGGAGTCATTATAATCATTAAGAACCTTAATACTGTATAACCGATTACCAATCAATAGTTTTATAATATTTTTTTGTTATTAAAAATATCTTGAAATAGACACCCCTAAAAAAACCTGTTCCACTAAAACCCATGAAGGGTCTTGGGTTCAATATCCATAACTTTTTTAATAACGTTTTTATAACTGATAGAGAATCTAATAATTATCAACATTATAAAATGGGGAAACTAGCTAAATAATAACACCAATACTAATATTATAACTACTTTAAAATATCTATAGAACAAAACCTTCAATTATTAGGAAAAAGTTACTTAAGCTGAAAAAAAAGAAGAAAAAAAAGAAAGAGGAATTTCGATAATATAGTACTACATTATTCATAAAACAAAATTAATACAACCGAATAATAGATACAGAACATCAAATTTAAAAAGAATATACTGATTATATAATTAACAAATATTATTTATTATATACCATAAAAATTAAATCTGATAATTTAATACTCAATGGAATGCCATCAATTAACTAATTGATAAGCCCTATCATAAATCTAAAGTGAAGAGTCTTTAATCCATGGCAATGAGTGATGTGAAATTCTACAGTAGTGGCTGAAGCATTTAATAGACTAAAAAAATAAATAAAATAAACACAACTCCTAAACAACGATACTTGTCAACAGACCTGTTTTCTTGGAAAGTGTGAATATATAGCTCCTGTCGCATCTTAAGGGAGTTGTGGTCTTATTTGCTACAGGGCCAAAACGAATAGGAAAATAAAAATCACTATCATAAAATGGAAAAATAATACTAACATTTACATCATATGCCATATCATGTTTTGATATCATAGAATTTATGTGAATAAGCAATTAATGAACCCCAATATTATGAACTTCTTTTATTAGAATCCTATATTATAGGTCATTTTAAGATATTTATGTCGATATCCCATAATTGCACTACTAATTAAATGGTAAGTAAAAAAAAGCAATTGTTATTATATATATTCAATTTATAACAATCCAAAATGTAAAATGGTATACAATTCATCTGTAATGAAATTATTTTCAACAAATCCATGGTCACTTGTTGATTTTCGAATTAACCATAACCAGAAGTTCTAGGGTTTCAAAAAATCAGTAGATAATAAATCTTAAATATGTTTAGGATCATAATAACCGAACACTTAAGTGACCAATGGAGTTACATTTCAATAAAATGTTTCAACACAACTTTCTAATTTAAAATTTGAAATAAGATACAGAAAAGACTAATATAATCAAATAATTTGAAAAATTTACTCACCTGTGCCTTGGAAAATAAAACTGGTGTTCCCCCGTTGCCATTTGTGCTGATCGAAACCAAGCAATGTGGTGTCAATACGCACTTTGGAACCTTGCTTATAGACTTTATAAGTATCACTTGGGCACATACTTGATACCAACGGAACTGCAAAAACAATAGGACTATTAACCTTGTAAATATTAAGAATTAATTACTGAAGAAAAACAACAATTTTTAGTCCACAACATTAAGTGTTATAGTTAAGAATTATGATTTAATGTTAGCAACAATTAAATGCTGAAGAATATTAACTCCCAAACTTATGCACCTTTCACCAGGTGTAAAAAACAACAAGTGTAAATATTGATCTTATTAAAAAGAAAATGAACACAAATAATATCTGTACAACTGAATGGGAATTAGTAAAAGGTTGGTTTGAACAATATATAAATATATATTAATCCATATATATATATATATATATATATATATATATATATATATATATATATATATATATATATAAATTGGAAATATTTTTGGTTGTTAGAAAATATATAAGAGGGATTACTGTGGATCTAATTACATGTATTTAACAATGAATTGGAAATCTTTGATTTAAACAATGTTACTTTTAACCCTTTTCAGAGCATACCCATACCTTTTTCAGATCAAGCAAACATATTTAAAAAAATTTAAATTCATTACTTTTTTATCGCTCTAATATTGAATAAAAAATATTAAAAAAAAATTTTTTTTTGTTATTGCTCTAATATTGAATGAGTCTGTACAAAAAAAATAATGTTTTTGAATGATGGGGCTCCTCCAAACAATCTATCGAATTACGGTGTACTGTAGTATAATGTGCCCTAAAAAGGGATAAAACTTTAAAAAAAACTATGCAGTGAAAAAAACTATTTCTCAAGATTCTCATCAAATGAAAATAAACACACTTGAGCCAAAAATGGGTCTTTTTCACATTAAGGCAGCCAGTCATTTGCCAGTTCTCAGCTCTCAGTCAAGATAGAGAAATAATTTTTTCACATAAAATTGTAGTTTTGTATGATATCTCTTTACCACAACCAAAACCCATTGTCCAGAAATCAATGCATGATTTCATATTTAAACCAGAACCTGATATTATTATTAAAGAGATTATTTATCAGGTTTTGGTTGTAGTAAAGAGTTAGCATACAAAACTAGAATAATGCCTCAAGATATAGGTCGAGTCCAGAGGCTATGGACACATTGGTTAGTGACTTCAAATTTGGTATGCAGCAGGCAGAGATGGGTAAAATTTAATCATAGCTATTTGACAACTAATATCCTGGAATCAATCACCAAATTTTATCATGATTAAATGTTTCAGTCAAATAATCATTAGTTCACTAAAAAATTACTGAAAGATATAATCATGATTACATTAGGTGATTTATCCCAGGAAATTAGTTGTCAAATAGCTATTATGATTAAATTTTGCACATCTCTGTGGCTGCAGTTTAGGAGTTAGTATTCTTGAGTACTATCGATATGTGGGACTACAGCCAATATCCAATAATTTTACCAGATCAATATCAAGTATGACATAAAACATACCCCAACTAGTGAACTCCCACTTCATTTCCACGTAGAAATCAGGAGCCTGTAAACATAGTAAATATTTACAATCAATAAAACAAAGAAAAAAAATAATAAATGAAAATAATTAAATAGAATTTTCAATTTAGTCACCTCTTTCAGCTTGAGCAAGAGTTCAGGAACACCCCCGACTCTAGTTGTATACCGCTGATAGTCACGCCACTCAAGTACTGCTTGAACCAGCTCAGGGTCACCTGTAGCCACAGCTTCCTGAACCACTAAATAAATTTATAGTTTAATAGTCAATAGTCAAGACAACAAATTTTATTCTAACAATGTTTTTAATAACAGGTTGTAAAGGTTTCAAATTTAATAACTATAAATTTGACTCTCAGAAAATAATAATTATTCTTATGTCAACAAAAATCTTCTGCTGCTTTAGTGATTGAAGAAGAACGTCCTGCCCATTCTTCATTTATTTCTCTTCTGGAAGGGGCTTGACTCAGTTTTATAACCAGGACAAATATGTAACTCTGCCCGCCTCAAGCAACTTAAGGTTTTTTGAGATCAAAAAGCTAAGCAAATATCCAAGTCAGTTGCTCAACAAGCATGGATACCTTATTGAAGCTAACCATGGCTAACGTATAATGTATCTGACTAATGTCAGAGTGTTTAACTGCCAATGACCTTCGCAATGATAAGACAAACCAACGATGAAAAAACTTTATTACTTAAAACACCTTATTATCCCGTTTTTTAGGGTGCTACATCCAAATATGACACTTAGTAAACCGTATCATCTACCATTTTTTCACATTTGCACATCAATATATTAATTTTTTTGATTTATTACAGAATTTAACAGCTTTTATAAACAACAAATAAAATTGTAAAATAATTTGTGCAGCACTGCTGAAACAGATATAGATATAGATGAGCAAGATGATGAAGAGTTCCAATGTGCTACGACAAATATAGAGCCTAAACTGTTTACTCAGATTGAGCTTAACAACTTAGTTAGGGATCTTGGTTTAACAAAAGAAAAAGCTGAATTGCTTGGTTCTAGACTAAAAGAAAAGAACTTGTTGGCAGTTGGAACTAGCATATATGTGTATAGGAAGAGAGAGCAGCAGTTTTCGAAGTTTTTTGAACAAGAAGGTGATTTAGTGTACTGCTCAGACATTCCAGGTCTGATCAAAGAGTTTGGTGTTGAATACAAAAAAGAAGACTGGAGGCTGTTTATTGATTCTCCCAAAACTAGTTTAAAAGCTGTTTTATTATACAATAGTAACACTTATGCATCTATACCTGTTGGTCATTATGTAGATATGAAAGAGAGCTATGAAAATTTTGAAATAGTGTTGAATAAAATTGGCTATTCGGCTCATGGTTGGATGATATGTGGTGACTTGAAAGTAACATGCATGCTTCTTGGTCAGCAAGGCGGTTTTACCAAATTTCCATTTTTTTTTTTTTTGTGTGAATGGGACAGTAGAGCAAGGGATCAACATTGGTGCAGAAAGAACTGGTCTGTGAGGGAGTCTTTAAAACCCGGCAAGAAGAACATTCTCCACAAAAACCTTGTAGATCCTAGAAACATTCTCTTACCACCTCTACATATAAAGTTAGGCCTCGTGAAACAGTTATATAATGCTTTATATTTATATGAAACAGTTATATATGCTTTTTTAAATTATATATATTAAAAAAAAACAAATTTCTCAAAAACTATGGGTGATACAAAAAAACTAAGACCAGATTTGGATTCAGCACACAAAAATCTATAAAAATCAGCTATTTAAGTAAACAAGGTTTAAATACATTTTTTTTGTTGACCTATGTAATCAGTTGTACTTTGGTACTACAGTAGAACCTCGATAATCCGAACTAATTAAGGACCGGGGTGGTTCGGACTATCAAATTGTTCGGATTACCAAACAAAGTGCTTTCCATAGTATGTAGCATACAAAAAATGAACACTGACATACTAGTTTCCATAAAATAAGAAGCGCGTTGTATTGTTAAAGGTAAATAGTTTGTTTTATGAAATACTACTATGCTACAGTAAGATAACTATATTTTATGTAATGTTTTGCACGTGAATTTCGTAATATTTTACATAGTATGAATACGATCTTATACACACACAGAAAGTACAGTACAGTACACACAAAAAAATTATGCTGTATAGAAAGTTAAAAAAAGTAAAGAAAACAAAAAACTAAACATTTAGAAAATAGTCACTCATTTTTTTCTGAACTAAGGTTGAAGAACGTTTTTTGGCTGCCAAATCATGGATTTTCTTTAGCGTGATCAACTGAGGTAAAAGCATTCAGGGTGTTGCTGTAGTAGTTAAGAGAGCGACTGAAGGCAAAAACCAACACAGGCACAATATCAACACTCCCCCATCCCTCTCTCAGTGTGTGCTTACGATTCTGATTATTTTTATTTTTCCCAAAACAGCGTTCAGATTACAAAGGTTCTTCTGTAAATGCATAGTTTAAGTGTTGCAGTATCAGTTGCTGTAAATTTTAGGGGTAAAATAATTGGGGTATGGTGTCACTACATCCAAACATTACTTTCAGTGAAAACATATCTTTTAGTTTTTCTTCAGTTTCCTTCTTCAAATCCCAATAATATATATATATATATATGAAAAGTGAAGGAATTTTTTTTCAGGTGAACATCTGTTTTGGTTGTCAGATGTTTTTAATAGAAAATATCTTTTTGTATTCATATGTAAAAACTGTTTGTTTGTTATGTAATGGTTTGAACAGTTCTTAGTTCTGTTATATGCCACCTAATGACTGAAAAAAAAAAATATTTATAAGGTAAGATTACCTATTATCTTTATCTGCTAAAAATGTTTTATTATAAAATAATGTTTCTTATTAATAAAATAATGTATACCATTCCACCCTTCACTGTTGACTGTATTAACATTGGCCCCTTTTTCCATGAGCAGCTTAGCAGCTTCAAGATGTCCAAGGGTGACAGCCAACATGAGAGGAGAGCGTCCCCGAACATCTTTTTTTTCAATTTCATCCTATAATAATTTAATTGAAAATTAGAAGAAGGTCAGCAAAATGATTAAAATAACTTAATATTTGCTGAATTTTTCCATTAATTAAATAGACATTCCATTATTCCAACGAATGTTTTTAAATGAACAATTAATAACAGACATTAATTGGTTAATAAATATCTGTAATTTATTATACCTTTTTTACTTAATTGGGCAAAAGAAACCACACCGTTCAGAAATACTATAATTTATTGTACCATTTTAGCTTATGTAGTAAGCCTTCTTCTGGACAGAGAAACAAGGATAAGAGATATTCAAACAGAAAAAAAAAGGAAGAATTTAAAAATCAAAAATAATAAAAAACATTATCAAATTTATAGGTCTTCATCAGGTAACTATAAGGTTTGAAACATATTTTAGTAATGATTTTGGAACACTAAAGGATATTTACATAAGGATAAGTTTTGATCAGATACAAAATTGTGATCTATAATGTAGTTTTAAAAGATAAAATTTTTCTATCTATATATAGGAACATAATTATAAAGAGAGAAGTTAATTAAAAAGGTTCATATGAAACAATTTAAGCGAAATGACCAAGACTTTTAAATCAGTAACGGTAGGAGGTACTTAATATAATAATTAAAATAATATGTTATAGCAGTAAACAAAATTTTAAAACAATCTTTGCAACCTACAGTAATAATAATTAATAGGAAACAATAAAATTTATAACACAGAGCCATGTTTAAATTTCTGCAAAACTAAAAATTAGAAAAAAAAAAAAATATTTTGAAGGAAGAGATAGAAGGCTTTAGGAAGAATAGATATGTATATGTTACGAGAAATAGAAGTACAAAGAAATTGAAAGGTTTCAAAACTTGCCTGGCTTCATTTAAATGGATTAGCACACTAAGAAATATTCAATGAATGTTCTTCCAATCCAATAAGAAGCTAGATTAAATTTAAAAAATGATTTTTAACTATTACTTAAATGTACCAATGCTCGTAATTCAAGGACAGCAATCCACTAGTTCAACTAATAATTAAATAATAAACCAAAATAAATGTTTAAATAAAAATCAATGAACCAATTTAAAGGGTAAAAACATATATAATTAACACCCATGGGCATAATACTTTTTTTTAAATAGTTCAATGGAACAAATAAAGGGCTCAGAGGATTTAATTTCAACTTAAACACTTGAGATTGAACAAGGATTGCATACAAATCAACAGGTCCTAATAGAATTGAGTATAAAAATGTCAAAACTATGCCAAATTAAAGTCCTGAATAAAAGAACCAGCAAGTTTGTACAAAAAGCACAACTATCTATACATATATATACACCTACACCAATATTATCTCCAGCTAAATATTGCTTCAGCTCATCGAAGACATTGTTCCAAACTAGGAGGTGGATGGGATAATCCTTCTTGATGTCATCAATACTCATTAACTTCGGACTCTCTGCCATTTCAGTGACACTTAAATTATCTATTTATCAGTAATTTCATTATGACTGAAGAAAGATTAATAACTCTACAATTTTGTGGTCTACTATAAAAATAAAAGGCCATTATACAATAGCTAAATGCAATGCAGTTTCCATCAAAATTGAAATTTTGAAGATCTAATCCGAACGAAAATAATTTCTGACCGGCTGACAGCCGGCAAAGAAATCACTAGCTTAAATGAATGTAATTTGGCAAATACATAACCTTCGCATTAATAACCACCTAGAATGATAGCAGGATTATACAAAGTTCACATAATGCATGTTAAGTAGGTTATCAATCATTGAAAAAAAATTCTGCAGTGATTTTTTCAAGCAAACTTAAATTAACTTTGTCTTATTTCGTACAAATATTTGATAACTATTTCTTTAGTTTTGATTTCTTCGGAATTCTGCTGATAGTGTTCTATACAGACTGCAGTGGTGTTTATAGAGATAACAGCTCTCAACGGAGTGCCAAGTGTCTGATTTTTGACATCTGGCTTTCAGTTTCCTTATGTGATACAAGTTTTTCTTTACTTAATATCGCTACCTGATTAATGAGTGTTATTTTTGATTAAGTATGGAAGGAGTGCTCCTTAAATGGACCAATTATTGGAATGGCAAGTTGTAATTTTGTTGTTTGTCTAGGAGTAAATTGGTTTATGTCATGTCAGCTGCATTCTACTTATTAGAAAAAAATAATTTTAGGGTGGCAAACGAGATGGTTTGTTCTTCAAGATGGCATATTGTCATACTATAGGTCTGCTGAAGAAGTTAATCAAGGTTGTAAAGGTTCTATGAAAGTTTCAGCTCTTGAAATAACTGGTAGGATATTGTATTATTTTATGTTTACCTATTTAAACTGTTTTTATATATTATTTTTTTGCTTTAGTTAGCAATGTTGATAGTACGAGAATGGATTTGAGTATCCCTGGGGAAAAAAATCTTTACTTAAGAGCACCATCTTCACAAGAAAGGCAGTTGTGGCTGGTAGCCTTAGGTAGTTCCAAGGCTTGCCTTACAAATGGAAAAAGGAAAGATTCAGGTGATAGAAATGTACCTAAGTCTATGTTAAAATCATTCAATTTTTACCTCACTTTACCCACTTCATTACTATTTCATAATTAGCATTGCTATTTGCTTTCAAATAATGATTAACCTCTTTATCTCTACATTTGTTTTGTTATTTTCATGACAGTGCAGTTCCTATTTTAACTTTTTGGTTTAGCGTTTTGGAGGGAGCTGTTTTAAGAAACATTATGCCCAAGGCTTGAGATCATCTTCATATTATTTTGATAATTTTTACAATCTGTTCTCTTGAAACAAAAGACTAGACTCTTTTTTAATTGGAAAACAGGTTTTGACACAGAAAATTGCTAGTCAGTGCTATACCATGATCATTGAACTTCATGAGATTTACTTTAGAATACATACTAGTTACTTGCATTAAATCTAAAACTTGATATTCAACCATCAATATGGGGTAATAGATGTTTTGATACTATCACAATTGTTTTAGAAGAGGAACTGTTCGTCACAAATTCGCAGTTATGACTTTAAGGTTTCCCTCATGTAGAAGTAATGGCCCACAATTTTTAGTGTTTAAAATTCTTGTTTGCAAAATAAATTAAGACAATTGCTATCTGTTGAATCTTTGCTCATGAGGACTCTGTTTTACTATTCAGCGAGCTAAAGTTGTTCTTTTTAAAGTTTTAAAAATGCAATGAAGTTGTTACATTTTCTATTGTTGTATCTATGTATAAGTAGCTCAGAAGAAACCTTTCATCACAAAAAAAAACTTAAAATGGATTTTGCAAATGAATATTTATTGTAGGGCCCCGAGTTTTGGACTACTGTTATTTTTGCTGATGAAATAAAGTCTATATTTTGGTGTAAGATGGACGTTGCTATGTGTAAAGGAAACCAGTAGAAGAGCTAGCAAAAAAAAAAATTATGCTCAACTGTGAAACATGGAATAGGGGTGTATGGCGGCTTGTGGTGTAGGAAATCTTTATGCTATAGATGGATTAGTTAAAAAGCATGTTTACGACAACTCTGTAAGAGATAACTTGAAACAAAGTGCGAAAAAGCTGTGGCTCAAAGACAAGTTTGGTTTTTACCAAGATAATGACCTCAAACACTCAGACATGTTAATTAAGGAATGGCTCCTTTATAACTGCCCCAAAGTTATTTAAACCCCAGCACAGTCCCCAGATCATAATGTGATTGAGCACCTGTGGGCAAAATTGGAGGTAGAAATTAGGAAAGATAATATTTCTAGGAAAGAAAAGTTAAAAAAATATCTTCTCTGAGGATAGAACAAGAAAAGCCTGGAATCCACTAAAAAAATTGGTCAACTCCATTCCAAACAGACTAAAAGAAGTACTTTGAAAAATAGGCTGGCCCACAAGATATTGAACTAAATGAATACTTTTCAAAAATTAATAAGAAGCAATGGAATTCTTATTCATATTTGGTTTGGTAACTTTTTTAAATAATCAGATGAATATTTTAATTCTTTTGTTTATACGTATTAACAATTGATATAAATAAATGTGTTGAAGAATTTCTGGTTTTGTTTCCATCCAGGTTTACTTTTTTCTCTACATTCTGTACCACTTTCTCTGTGAGCCAATGTAAACAACTTCAATAAAATCCTTGTAAATGGAGTTAGTGCAGTATTAGTAAACATTCAGCCACACCAATTTCTGAATTTAATTTTATTATTAATTTCAGGAAGGACAAAATTTTAAAAATACCATTTGTTTCATTACCATTAATCACAATATCACTTTCGTGAGTTCCTTGCCTAATTTATGGGGCTTTGCCGTTCTCAACCTGCTCCAATGGTGTAATTGTTTAAGGTGGAAATATTGGCAGCTAATAAAAAGTACTATTTGTCAAAAATGTCTTCTTGAACTCTCATTCTTGAATCTGAATAATTAACCAATACTTATTTTTCAATTGTGTTGGAGGTTGCAAATGTTTAGTTTCTAGGCTATAACAAAGATGGTGGAAAACTTGTCTTTTTATTACTTGCCTCTCTGTGTATAAGGTCAAAAGCAAGATCTAATACCCAACATTAACATGTCAGATATTGGCAGACACTAGGCTATTTCGTGAAAAATCATTCACCATGGCTATTAGTTTTCAAATCATAATTCTACACTCCGCAGATTGTTTTAAAATTTTGTAATATCGGTGGCACATGTGGACAGTGAGTTAAGTGCAAAAGTTGTATTTTAGGAAAAACGCCATTGAAAGCTTAGAATTTTTTATACAATGGAATATTCACCTGTGTAATAGCTGTACAACTTAGCCCATTAAATACAAATTTAAGAAATAGGGTATCTGGTGAAACCCATAACCCAAAATTCTCAAAATTGTATTTAATACACTATTCACAGGTGCCACAGATATATCCATTGTAGTATTGTGACCATATTATCACCTCGTTTTTTAATTTATTTATCTCATGAAAATTTAATGTATTAATCACTTCAAAACTAGTTAATAATCTGTGTATTTTTATTTTTCTTGTTACATAAACAAATATTTTTCTTGTTTTTTATTATCAGTTTCTGAAACCTCACCAGAAGCTCTTAAGTCTAAAAAGAATGAGCTTAGGTTGTACTGTGATCTTCTCATGCAGCAAGTGCATGTGATCAAGACTGCTGCCACCCAAGAGCCTACTCCTGATGTGGAGGTATTTTCTGTTATGTTCTCAGAGCTTCTAATATACAATACTTCCTAGAAAATTTTCTGAACATATGTTGTTAATACCTTTATGCAGTCAGTCAACACTGATCGATTTACTGTATCCTGGACTGTTAAGTCACATATCATTTTGAAGAATGGTATCAAAATTAGAGAGTTTGGATAAATTTCAACTATTAACCTTCACATTAAGTTGAAAACCTGCCATATTTTGTCCTTCTTTATCCTTTAGTGGAGTGCCTCTAATTACTATTTAGCAGATACTCGACTAGAGACTCAAGTAAAAACCTTCAAATGGGATTGACAAGGCAATAAGCTACTTTTTAATTTATTAATTTAATTTACTAGATGTAGTTTGTTATTAAGTTGTAAATTTCATAAAGAAAGGAGAAAGCATTAATGTAAAATTGTTGATCAATATGAGTTCCAAGATTAAAAAAAAAATTATTTCTACCATTAGTTGACTTTTATTAGAAATACCGTCAATCATTTTTTATTATTCACATATGTGTGTGGGTAGTGCATGCCAAAAAATAAATAAATATAATTATTTTGAAGGTATTTTTTTCAGGGTCAAAAACAAATTAATTAGTGGCATGTATATATATACAGTGGTGTTCAAAAGTTTCCAGCCACTTAAATTTTTTTTAAATATTTGGTCTCTATTAGTACTGTTCAAAGGGAGATTATATGGGCTGACCCTAGTAACAAATACACCTTTGACAACATACCTTTCACTGATCTGTAAGCAATTTCTTGTCTACAGTTGAGGATTTTCATAAGTTTTCATAATCATAAGTTTCCGGCCAACCTTTGTTGTGACTTTTTACAGAGGATTAAATGCAAGCTGATCTAATTAAGTTTATGCCTGGCATTGAGGCTATCGATATGTCTCCTCACACCAGTCCGCAGCTTCGAGGAAAAAATCCTCTCTCCGAGAAAGATTTATACTTCTGAGACATTTCTCATTTTAAGTTAACAGTTAATGACTTCCTGTGTAAACTTCGTGATGTTCATGGCCTAGAGGATCGATTAAGAAAAGAAAGGCCAAAGAAAATGTTAAAAAATACGGATAAAGCCCATAGTAGACTTTCGAAAATGAACCCTGAGAGAAGTCCAATGAATTAAGACACCTAAACAGCAATAATGTCAGCCGATTAGCTGTGAATAAACCATTCCTCAGCAAGCAAAATCACAGACCCCGCCTTGAATTTGCCCATGAGTATTTTCATTGGACTTTTAATAACTGGAAAAATGTGGCGTTTTTGGGAAAAAAAAAAAAAAAAAAAAAATTCAGTTTGATGAATAGTGACAGGAGACAGTATTTCAGGCCTAGAGGCACAAGGAATAATTTTTAATAGAAAATTCCAACTGTTACATTTTGTGGTAGGATTGTAATGGTGCTGGGTGTATTTTTAGCTCATGGTGTTAGAACCTTCGTGCTCATAAACGAATGTATGATTGGTAATATGTTAAGGATATATATACATATATATATATATATTACTGGAAAAAAAAAACTGGGATAATCTCCTTAAACTATTAAAAGGTGAAAAATTTTATTTCTATCATTGGCATATATTATTTGGTTTTGTTAATTTCCTTTAAATTAGTGCAGTTCTTCTGCAGATAACTGTCTAATTCTTTATAAAATCATAAATTAAACCAAAATTTAAATTAAAAAAACATATGAAACGGAAGTTAGGATGAAATTTCAGGGTGGCCGGAAACTTATGGACACCCCTGTATATTAATAATTCCATCTAAAAATCGTGTAAATTATATATTTAGTTGATTGTTTTATGCTTACAAAAACTTTTTATATTAATCATGTAATTTTTTATTTTATTTTAATTAGACTACATTTTAGGTTTTACTGATTATGATGGTGACATGTTCTACTTCATTACAGTATGAAGATTTATTGTAGAAAAATATAGTTAAAGTTTTGAACATTTTCTTAGGCACTTATTCTGCTTTTATAAACTCAATATCCATTTACACCCACTTGTGAGGGGCCATGATGGCTGAGTGCTTTGGGGCGAGGGTCTCAAAGCTCTTGGTAGAGAATGTCATGGATCCAATCTCCACTAGGATCAATTGATATTTATTTTGTTGTAGTCCCACAAACTTCTAAAATAGGTTAGTATCACAGTAGAGAAGCAACATGATTCCCAACCAATAATACACACACGTTGCTAACCTAGTTTCATAATCCACAAAGGCATCTACAAAGCTGATGTCATTGGGATCTTATAGCATAAAGTTGAACATATAACTGATTTATCCTGTAACAGTGATTTAGTTTGTGACAATATTAAATTTTAATATCATTTTTTTTTCTCTTGATTAAGAATTAATATTTATTTATTTCCTTTGGAACAAATACAGTTACCTATATTCCTTCATTTTTTTTTTTTTTAATAGTAACACAATGTTGAATTACTCAACATCAATAATGAAGACTCTGGCAGTAGTATCATAAGTTATCTGTAAACTTTTATTGGTAGAATTATATTTTAAATTAAAATTGTTAATCCCAAAAGCTAACAGTTTATTATTTATTTTTAGAAATTAATGGATGGTAGTAACTTACTCAGTGCAACATGTGATACTTTTATTAAGACATTAGAAGACTGTATGAAACTATCTATTTCTTCAATCTCCCTTCACGAGAAGGCACATATGAATGATAAGGAGTTGAATAATGTCAGTCTCTTTCTTTTTTCCTGCTTATTAAATAAAGAGGTATTTAATATCCTTAAATGAGTATAGTAAACTCATATTTTCTTTTTTCAGATAAGTAAACCTACTATTCCAGTTATGCGATCAAATTCTACCGAAAAGTAAGGAAACTTTTAATTAAGGTTATTTTTATTTATATTAGCCCTATAAACTTTTATATATACATTTTAATAGCTATATTTAATTTTTAAGCATCCTGTTGAATAGCTACATCTTAATATATATATAAATTACGTGTCGCCGCCTAGGGGCCGGCTAACACCTAAACTACTGAACCGATTTTAATCAAATTTGCATACCGTGTGCAGTTTGATCCAACAAAAAAGATAGGATACCTTATATCTTAATTTATAGTCGCAATATTATTTGTATATTATCTGTAAGTCACAATTATCTGTTAGCTCTATACGATTCTAACATATGGCGGTATAAGGTTATACTATTATATAAAAGGACAAACAATGTTTCGTTTGTGTTCACTAACCGCCAAAAACTACTGAACCAATCTCTACCAAATTTTGACTACATCATCTTTATAGGATGGTTTAGCAATAGTAAAATCTAATGATTTTCAACTAATTCTTTATTGATAAATGAATAATAAGTGGATAACAGTGAAGTTCAAAAATGGCGGCAATTGCCATCTACATGAAAGGTTAAAAGGTACAGTGTTACATAGAGGTGAACATTGATAATAAAATTTACTTATTTTCAATTAAATTGTTATAAAAACAGCTATATGGAGTGAAGTATACCAAATTTTAACTACATCATGTTCATAGTTCTAGGTTTAGCAACAATGAAAATTTAAATGTACAATGTTGAGTGTTAGAAACGGGTTTTGCCACACTACCACATACTTTTATGGTTAGAAATTAAAATCCAACCAGATCAAATCAAATAAAATTATTTCTGTCGAATGAAAATTATTAAAAATCAAAATGCCGATCCTCAGCTGTTTAATATTGTGTGTAAAAATATGAATTTTGAACCTTTAGTTGTAAGCACTGATAATGCAGTTTCTTACACCGCAGTTTCTTAATAGTCTCTGTCCATCTGGATTACCAACTCATATATTAAAATTGAAAATTGGATGTCTAATTATGCTTTATGTTATCTTCAAATACCTAATCAATCTAAATTTAACCAAGTTAATAATGGCTGCTATGCGTGAAAATATTATCAAAAATATAATTTTCAATTGTTCACTTTAATACAAGATTTTTATCGATAAACAAAAAATCAATTATTAGTTAAAATTCCTCGACAGGGGATGATGAAGTTATATATAGAAGGACAAGCCATTTCCGTTCGTGATCACTAACCGCGAAAACTATAGAACTATTCTGTACCAAATATAACTACACCATCTTCATAGTTCAAGGAAGGTTTAGCAATAATAAAATTTACATATTTCCTCTTAAATTACTGTTTATAAAGCGATAAATATGTGGTGGGTAGTAAAGCGAGCGCCATTCGAGAGAGGTTACAATAATCCAGTGCTAATTATAGCTAGAAATTGATAATTAAATTAATTTGTTATCCAAAAAGCTATAAATATGTGGTGTGACGTGTGGATTCCAGTGAAATTTAAAAATCGAATATGTGGCAAGCGACAATAGCATTTTAGTAAAACTAATGAACCTATCTGAACCAAATTTAAACTACATCATCTTCATAGTTCTTGAAAGATTTCCAATTAGAAAGTTTACTATAATAATAACTTATACTATTATATAAAAGGACAAGCCATTTTTCGTTTGTGATCACTAACCGCGAATATTACTGAACAAATCTGTACTAAATATTAACTACATCATTTTCATAATTCTAAGAAGGTTTAGCAATATTAAAATCTACTGATTTTTAATTTATATTTTATTAAAAAAGGTTAATATGTGGACAACAGTGCAGTATGAAAATTGACCGATAGGTGGGGAGTGCCATTCTACACGTGAGGTTAGAAAAGAGCTTGAAATCGATGATAAAATTCACTTATTAAACTATCAAGAAAATTATTTAAAAAAATTTAAATATGGTGTGCGATATGTGGATCCCAGTGAAGCTTGAAAATCGACCGATTGTGTATAGAGCCATTCCACAATAGAGTTAACAATGGTAAACTGAACCTATCTGTACCGACATCTAAATAAATAATTTTTATAATTCTAGGAAGGTTTTGCAATGGTAAAATTTAGAATAACTAAAATTTAAATGTACAATTTTGAGAGGCAGGAACGAGGTTTGCCACACTGTCATATACTTTTATAGTTCAAAATTAACATATAACTAGATGAAATCAATAAAGTTATTTCTGCCGAATACAAATTAGTATTACTAACTCAAAATGTAGATCCTTTTCTTTTTTATATCGTGTGTAAAAATATGATTCACGGGCCTTTTGTCGTAAGCACTGATAATGCAGTTTATTTTCCGCAAGAGTTTCTTAATAGTCTTTATCCATCTTGATTACCAATTCATACATTAAAGTTAAAAATTTTATGCCTAATGGTGCTTATATGTAATCTTCAACCACCTGATCAGTGCAATTATGACTAGATTAATAATTACTGCTAAAAAATCATTGAAGAAATAATGCTCAACCACATGCTAAAATACAAGAATCTTATCGATAAACAAATAAAACTTTAATTTTTAGTTGAAATTATCTTTAGTTATGAGGGCGGGTGAAGCCGCGACGGGAATGCTAGTTATATTATAGAATCACAGAATTTTTAGATTTAATAACCTGGTTGAGAGTTTAATGTTTTTCGTATAGAGGATGCAAATTTTCTTCATTCAGGTTCTTGTATCCATTGTAGTTTTTCATCTTGACTTGTAATAACATTTCAAATTAGAAAAAAAAAAATTTTCCCTCATTAAAATGTTATAAATAAGTTGCACAAAATTATACTTACTTCGGTTCTTACTCTATATCAAAGTCTAGTTTAGCTAAATTCTGCAAAAATTCTTACTAAGGAATGAATGCCTATTTATTGCCCTTAACCTGTTCGCTCCTACTAACACAGATCTGTGCGCTGGCCCGCCGTGCCCGTAGTGCTACCAACACAGATCTGTGCGCTGAGTAGGGTGCCCCTCCAGTGCTACTAACACAGATCTGTGTTTCTGAACGGCTGCTACTCGCACATATTTGTGCACCGCAGAAACAACATTTAGCGACTTCCAAATTAACTATGAGACCCTTAGGAAGACCAACAGAGAGTGTCAGCACCTCCTTTTCAATTTTAGGCTGCCTTTTGAGTTAGTTTTAGGCCTTTTATACCAGGTTTTTGTGTCCCTTTTTACCTCTCAACTGTTTTAGTCTAGTTTGATCTCTCAAACACGATGTTTAGGAAACGTTTTTATTCTAGTTCTGAATTATTAGATCTGTTACAGAACAGTGATTAAGATGAAAAAAGTTGTGATGAGTGTTCAGATTTTGAAGATTCAGATGTTGAAGAAGAAACTGTTGAAAAAGACATAAAAAAAGAAAATTAACGATGTTTTGTTGTGAAATATGCGATATTCCTTTGTGTTTGTTACCTTGTTTTAAGGTTTATCATACACAACGAAATTATTAAATAAAAAAAAATAAATAAAAATTTAAAAATTAGAAAAAAAAATTTTTTAACTCTCCCAATGCCGGTCTAAAGTCCGGATGAAAAAACGAGGGTGGGAATTTTATTTTATGTTTAACTAGAGGAAATAATATTTTGTTGGTAAGTTGGCAAAAAGAACTCAGCACTGGGTGGTTATACAGGCAATAATCCGGTAGCACGCAGTCAAGGTCAAGCCTTATACCACCCCGCAGCGAACAGGTTAATTGGGGAAGATTGTAATATTTGTCAAAAAATAAAAATTAAAACAATATGTATAGAAGAAGAAATTGTTTATTTTCTTTAATAGAGAAAGATTTAGGACTTTTTCTTTTTTTAGTAAAATTAAATAGTATTTCATTTTATTATCTTATAAAAATGTTATTCTCATTTGTTATTATTATTTTATTTATAAAGAGGATCTATTTAAATTGCTATTTGCCCACCGCTTATAATGTGGTGCACATCTTTTTAACTTTTCATAATTATCAATTGTTAAAACATATTGTTTATAATACATATATGTTTGTAAGTCAAACACATTGCTTTTAGGGTGTTTTACCTACATTAAATGTGATGCTTTGCTAATATATATTTGATGTGATGCATTTTTATTATTGTTTGATAAAATCATTCAGGTTTTAAGATAAAAAGCTGGAAGAGCAATGGATGACTGGTTTTTGGCTTCTCCACTTTACTTTCTACTGGGTAGTAATTAATCCAAGATATCTATTTACTGTATCAACCTAATTTAGAGAATCGATTTTATATAAGCATCTTTGTGATAAGTTTCAATGTCTGGTTCTAGTTTCTGAAATGTACTCATAAAACTATCAGCCTCCATTCTTGATTTTCTGTGGCTATTCTGAATTAGCCACATTGTTTTATATTTACCTAACATTTCAAGTTATTGGATCTTCACCAACTTCTCCCCATTTCTATCTTTTTCCCTCACATACATTGAGTTCCATAGTCAGTCGTTATTCACTTCCACTGATCATATGGAATGACTAAAATCTTTTCTTTGATGCATGATTCACCAGAAATTCTAAATCTCTCAAAAAAGATAATTATTTATATCTATAAAAATATTTGAAGTGCTGTTCTTACAGCCATTTCCATTTTTAGGCAGTGAGAGGTTTTTAAATTATACCTAAATTTTTATTGATTTCATTCATTCCTCAATGTATTTTATCAATGTACATTTAGTTTCAATTTTCCAAACCCCAATGTCCTGCTGATTTATATTTTTATATTTAATGGCTACAATGCATTTATTAATGATTAAAATACTATAAATAAAAATAATTCTTCTTGTAGTGATATGTAACTTATATTATGTTCTAGGAAAACCTAAGAAGTGAAGTTTTAGTTTCCAGACACAGTATTATACAAATGCAATGCTTTTGTTGTAATTTTCTATTCTTTTTTAGTACTATGTACATGTATATAAATGTGTGTATATGTACATACATATACAGAAAACTTTATGAATATTTTTATACATATATTATATTTTACAGTTAATTTATGCAAAAAATAATTTAATTTGTATTTATTTGTATTTTCTCTTGATTGTCGCTATTATAACCATGTTACCAACTATATGTTTACTTGTAATTTATATTTGAAACTAAGATCTTGTTATCGTGATACTATGTATTAATGTATAAAGAAATGCTTTATTTTGTTTCTATTTATTAGATTATTATTAATTCAATTAAAAATAATTTATTTATTAATTTATTTGCCAATACAGATTTATGTATTTAACCATATATGTATGTATTTTTTTTGTAATCATAAAAAAAATACAAGCACCATTTTGGAATGCATTGACTGTTAAATTTTCTTTGCAATTTCTTAGCATATTATAAATCTTTATGTGAAATATTAGCTTAAGTAGAATGTCTAGTTACTGTTTATAACTATACCATTTTGTTATTTTTTTTCATGAAATTGTTTTATTTTTATTCAAAAAATTATTATTCACCAGTCTTAATTTTCATAAAATATGTACAGTTTATTACTTGTTTTTGTTAAAACTTTTCAAGTAAATAATTGTTATAAATATATTTTTTAATCATGTAAAATAAACCAATTTTCTCCTTCCTTAGCAAGAAATTACTACTGAAATTTTGAATTGATGCCATATTTATCTACTCATTAAAGATGTGTTCAAATCTAAAATCAATAATTGAGTGAAGGGTTTGTACCGTAATGTTGTTAAAAATTGTTTAAATTGCCTAGAAAAGAAGCTGTTATAAACTTTGGATTAACAATTAAGCACAATTATCTGTTGAAACATATGAACATATAAAGTATCAAAGACTACTGCATCTTTCCACTTGAATCAATCAAATCTATAAAAATAAATCGCTTAAACGCATTCCCAGCTTTTATTTAAAAAATAAATGTTATTTTAAGCCATTTTATGAGCAAACTAAGACTAAATTTAGATCATATTAGCAGATTAAGGCTGTAGAAGAGATAAATGGATTATGGATATGTCCACTTTGTCTAATATACAAAATTATTCATTAGGCATAAAATATTTTTTTATAACAAATTATTCTTGACTTATGTAGTCCAACTTAAACATTCAATAAGATTTTTTTTTTATGTAAAAAAAAAAAAATGAAATCTAAAGCCCAAATATTATTTTAAGCATTATGAAAACAGTCACTGCTGCAATTTATTTTAAACTCTGTAATAAAATTATTGATAAGCAATGTAAAAGGGAGTAGATGTCTAATTACTCAACATGTTTACTTATTAACCCTTAAATAAATAATCTCTTCTTATTAATTCTTAGAGGTTGATAGTAGACTGTAAAGCTGATGAACATTGAATAACTCTTGACTTGTTTAAACATAATTATTCAAATTTTGACAGAGCCTTTCATGCATGTTGGAAATTACAATATAACATGCTGAGAGAACAAAAACCAAAATGTTGCAGATCTGCAACAGAGTGCTTTAAAGGGTTAATAAGTCCCCTTGTATAAGATAACACAATCTTACCCAACAAAAACTAAAAATAAAGGCTTTTTATGTTTTGCCAAATCCTTTCATAAACAGATTATGTTCTTGAAAATTATTTTAATTCTACTAAAAATTATTATTTTAGTAGCTCAATATTTCATTAAACAGCTATAGAAAAAGACGCGTTATTTACATTCAAAAGATATTTTTTTTAAATGACTTATTACATCATCTTAATTTCTAAATTCACCTAATTAGTTTAATATTGCTCATTGTACCACATTCAGATTCTACATTTCATTATTCAGAAACTACATATCACATACATATGTATATGAAATGTTTTTATTATTTCTTTATCTTTGTATTTTTATAGGTGCATTTATTACTTTTATTACAGTGATTGATTTTCTACTTGCTGGTGGTTCTTGTGAATAAATAACTGAATTTATAGTTTGATAATGATCTCCTGAATTTCTATTCATGCTATTTGGAGGTCGGGAAATTCGGATGAGTAGAGGGGCCCACCTACATGAAACCTCTGAATGCTCACCTTGCTGGATCAGCACAAGATCAGTACTGATAATACTGACATCTTGGTGAACATGGAAGCAATTGATTAATTGCATCCTAAATCTTCTGAAAGAGGAACGGCCTTTAGCAAAGACAGCGTGTGCACCACTGCATGTGGGGCACAGGACTAATAATTCCTCTATGGTATAGTGGAGACTGGACCCAATTATCGACAATGGTTTACCACTGTTACAATCAGCTAGGAGGTTTCTTAGTAGGATAGCGATTACTCAGACAAATTTCTTTTTACTGATCAAGGTTTAAACTCACTCGTCATTAATAAGATTATATATAAGCGTGTGTGTAGCCATTGTCTCTTTTGTTTGTTATGCCCTAAGTTAATCAAACCTTTTTAAAAAAGGAAAAGCTATTGTTGCTAATTTTACACTGCACACATCATTATAATTCTGCAAGAAATAGCACGTTTTGATGTTATACTTCAAACAATTTCATTGTTAGTTGTTGTTTTTTTTAGATAATCGTTTAAATTTTGAGTCAATTGAATGGGTCCGCCGAAAAACGTTCTAAGCGACAAACAAAATTTTGAGTAATCAGTGAAAGAAAATCATAATCTAAAGTTCTTGTTAGTTTTGTAAGTTAGATTTTCTTTTCACCTTGTAATTTGTTATATTTATATGTTAATAACATAATAGATTGCTGTATCATACTATGACGTACTATGTATAATACATTTAAAAACCTTTAAAATCGCCACTTCGGAAATGTTGTCACTTATTATTAGTGACCCATGACACTCACTTATGCAGTAACAGCTAATTACCTCCAAAATTTCATATATGGATCGGATAGTAAATTTAACCAGCGTTTGGACGAACAAAATAAGTTTTTAATCGGTCAAATAGTTTCGGAGTTAAGAGTAAAAAATTTACAGAAAAACGTGTTTTCGCGGAGTAGTACGACTCACCTAAGGTTAGTCAATCTCTTCAATCTTTCCCTCCCCTTCAGCTTTAAAAATGTTGATCTGAGAAAAAAAACTATAGCATCAATTTTTTTTGCAAATATGATTTGTTTTAATAATATAAAGAACACAAAATGTACTAAAAGTAACGGATTTCAAGTTTATCTCTCTCTTATTCTCGGTTTTCAGCGGAAAAATAGAACCTACCCGGATCTAAATCAATGGTTAGGGACGGAATTTATTTATTTTTTGATGTTTAAAAATTTCTGATGACACTGGCTGTTCCCATAAGGATTGCCTTCCACGATTCTTGTAGAATTTTATTTGTAAGATCCAGTTCTTTGATTGAGTTGACCATAATATCCGGGATCAAGCCATTACTAGAAATTGATCAATGGAAACACCCTCACATTTTTAAGATGATACAGGTGCAAAATTACTAAATTATTATTATCTCTCTCTTATTCTCGGTTTTCACCGGAAAAATAGCACCTACCCGGATCGAAATCAAGGGTTAGGCACGGAATTTATATATATTTTTATGTTTAAAAATTTTCTGATACTGACAGTTCCCAGGATTGCCTTCTGCGGTTCTTGTAGAATTTTATTTGTAAGATCCAGTTCTTTGATTGAGTCGACCGTAATCCCCGGGATCAAAATAACACAAAATGTACTAAAATTAACGTATTTCGATTTATTATTATTTTATTATTCGCACATTAAGTGGTGATTGTATTCTTTTAGGGGGTTTTCACCAACTGAAAGTTTAGTGTTTTCCTGATTATTGCTGTTGTGTCCAAAAGTACTGCTTTTAGTGCATCTTCTAATTTTCCTAGCAATATTCATTCTTGTTAAAAGAATTTTTTGGAATTAGACCATTACAAGATAATACTTTATCCAGTCTGCATATAGCCTTCAGCTCCACTGCCAGATCCTGATACCTGGAAATCTTTGTTATTGTCTTTTGGACATTATCATCTGCAGGTATAGCCACTTCAAATATCTTGTTGTTTCCCTTGTTCATATCGAGCAACATGATGTCTGGCTTATTGTGAGCGACTGGATGGTCGGTTAATATTTGCTAATCCTAGTACATTCTATATTCACTGCCAATACATTTTTCGTTTTAGATTTATAATATGGAAACATAGTATCAACCATCCATATGTTGACGAGGGTATTCCAAACCTGCAAATCCTGTGCAACCTGAAGCCAAGTGCTGCCCTGACTCAGGACTTAGCTTACACAGTCGATATACCTCAGAATATCCTCCCTGCATATCCGCCTATTTTATACATTAGTTGGTAGTGTTGGGTCCTGCATCGCCATCACGAATCCTTCTGTCTCCGGGAAAATATGGCCGCATACGAGCCATTTTGTGGACATTTCTAAGTCGATGGACTCCTCTTTTAATGAATAGTAAAATCGTCCATTATTATTATTATTATTTTATTGAAACACACACAGTGGTGATGTAAACGTTTGTTTATTATTTTAATATGATTATCTTAATATAATCATAACCAAAACTAATATAATCATAATGCCACTTAAAATTTGAGATAATTTTAACTGAAGCCAATGTGACTAAGTTATAGCAATCTAAGTCATACAAATAAAATGTTTAAATACAATAAATCAAAGAACTAAAACTTTATTTAGGTGTCATTTATCACATTTAATAGATTTTAAAGGCTTCTCAAAACGAATGTATAAAAAAATTAAGGTGAATAATTAGCTAAGAGCCAATACTTCATCTCACCAGTAAAGGGTTATTGTACAGCCATTCCTAAAGGAAATAATTTCAACCTGGACTTGCTGCAAAATAATCCATTAGACTGACTGAATGATAGTTTTGGTGCCAACTTAATTCAAAATAGTTCCTAAGGTTATTCTAGTTCCAATTTGTAATTTTACTGTTTTACTTTAATTTTGCCAAACTGATCTTTAACATAGAAAAATAATAAAAACTGTTCAGGATAGTCAATTGAACCACTAAAACTAAAATAAATCAAAATCAGGAGAGGAATCTTAAGCAATATGGATCTTGAGAGCAATATTATAGAACCCTAATCTTCAGTCACTCATTAACGGAAGTTGTCAGCAAAAAATTGTGTAAGTTACACAATAGTTAGTTGTTATACAATTGTATATCAATGCAGCCACACTCAGAAATAAATGAGATAGAAATTTAAAAAAAAAAAAAAAAAAAAAAAAAAAAAAAAAAAAAAAAAAAAAAAAAAAAAAAAAAAAAAAAAAAAAAAAAAAAAAAGTATGTATGTATAAACATTTTTTATTTAATGAGACAAAATTATTTCACATTAGAAATAAGGAAGACATAGCCAATTAAAATCAATAGAATCAAGATGTGATATAACGGAGAGGACTGGCACATTCTGAAACAATAATAAAGCCAAATGCATCTGAAGGGGATAAAAATCAAGGAAAACTTAATTTTTTAAGTATTTAAAAAAAAATTATTTTTTCTCAAAGTGTGTGAATACTTCTTTGAAAGACTTAATGTTGAAATAAATAATGACATAGGGATAATAGGAAATGTTTTATTTGCTAAAAAATCCACGTCAGTTTAAAATTAAATCTAACAAAATATAAAGGATACATAAATGGTAAACAATATTATCATTTTACATTTCTTACAATAAAATAATTTATTACATTATCTAAGTAATATCACAATAAGTACAGTCTTATAAGAATTATACCATTTAATATATGATGTTATTTCAAGATAAAACAATAAAAATAACCCAAAACATTATAAGTTAAACAAAACTACAAAATTTTGAATAATTACTAATAAAGTTAGCAAGAAAGACCAAAATTAAGAAGAATCAGGCTTCAACGATTGTATCAACTGTAAAGAATACTCAGATGAATTTAGGCAATTACTGAACATAGAATTGTTAATTCTGGATTCTGATGTTGAAATTCTCATTCTTCCCCAAAATTTAAACTAATAAATTCACTAGTTCGTAACTGAATTTTTTAAGATACTATTAAAATATGATTTTTACATTTTCAAGTAACATTGTGAAATGTAGAAATGAGTTTTTCTTAAAAATTAAAGATATTGAAAATGCTTTCTGGTATGAATACTATAAATGCCCATTTAAAATGCAAAAATTTCAAAAGTAAAAAAATGAAATAATCTAAGTTACTGGTTATTTAACTAATAAACACCATGATTTTAACATGATTTTTGTATAACAACAATCAGTTTATTTTATTAATGGAAACACTTTATAATATTGTCCCTTTCTAGCATTAAATATGTAGATTTATGTAAAGGAAATAAAATCATCGCCTAACCAATGTTCCTGAACTAAGCATGCATAAAAATGATTTTTAATCATCATAATTTAAAATAAAACATTATTTTTCTTTATTCTATAAAATTAACAAAAAAATAAATTCAGATTTTTTCATTGGTGTAAATATTTAAAAAATCACTTTGTCACAGTAATACAAATTAGTAGGTATATATCCTATATACCTATAATATACCCTGCCAAATTTTCGATTGAACAATCACAACTTTCACATTGATCTTTTCTAGTCATTAATATTCTTCACAATTATCAGTACAACTAAATCCTCAAATAAATTTAGTATCAACTTAATATTAACTGCTCCAAAATACCTAAATTACAATAAAATACTTAAAGCTGACATAACTGAAAATCCAGAAAACATTCCAATGATTTGGAAAATGCTTGCATATCTTGGGAGGTCACGTGCTTTCTCACGGGGAACAATTTCACAGAGAGCAATATACAATAATGTTCCCCCTGCAATGGCCTAAAAATCAAATAGATTAAACAGATCAATGAAAAAAGTACTTAAAAATTAGGTAAATCAAATTATGGATTACTATGAACACAAGAAATATTTCAACATTAAAGTTCACTTAACTCTTAATTTCTTACTAACACAAATTAGACTTTTTATTCAGTCGACAAAAAAGCATACATATATATTAATATTATTTCATGAGAGAAAATTTTCAACTTTTAAAGGAATTATATGCCTTTTTAACATATCGGATTCATTGCATACAAAATGACTGAAATGTATTAATGAAGGGTTTTTTATATATAACAGAACACTGTTTCAATCCAGTATCTTCAATTAGTTTTCTTTGATAATGACATAACTTTTTGCATGATTTACAAATTTGTCATTTAATAACAGATGATTGGTAAAATTAAGGCATTCTTTTTGTTTTAATAACAATTATTTGTTTAATAACTTTTTTTCTTTATATTTAAAAACAATTGATGAATTAAGCTTCAGTACTTAATAACTACCATAATGATTAGAATCCATTGTAGCGATACCAACAAAATAAATGATATTCTCTTCCAACTAATCTTGCCAAAAAGTATTGTGATATTAGCTTTCCTTTCACTATTTGAAGGTCTCCTTTAGCTTCTATTTACAGAATTTTTAAGGCCGATGTCAGCAATCACATACAAAAATAGTACATTTGAAGAATTCATATATATATATATATATATATATATATATATATATATATATATATATATATATATATATATATATATATTTATATTTAACAGTTGCATTGCACAACTTTGTCATTTTTCTATCACTTGAAATTAAAGTTATCAATAGTTGACAGTACTTATAAAAAATATACAAAAGAAAAACACATACCTGCATGTATGGTATGATTGCTTTCATCGAAGAAGAACCATCAATATCAAAGAGTAATCCTAAAACAATACCTAAATCAGAACCTAACACAAAAACTGAAAGTGGGACAATTAAGGAGTGCCAATGACGTCCATCTGAAATCAATTCAGTCCCCAGGCAAAAGGCAACAAGCAGCTTATGAGAGCAAACTGCACCGAGTAATAATAAAACCTGCAACATAAAAGTTACTGAACATTGATATCTGACAAACAAAATGTACTAAAATGGATAATGATGCCATACCTTGAATAATTGTATTAGAAATAAACAGAAGAATACATAGTAATAAAAATACATAAATATTATACCCCATTAGTTGAATCTTGAACTCCAATGACCAATCCTTCCAGCAATGCGTGTGTTGTAAATGCAACTAGTAAACCAAAATTCATGCAAGACCAAGTATTTGTAACTTGGTTTTCCTGCAGATAGATAAATAATTAAAAATTGAATTATTTTGGAAAAAATTGAACAAAACTAAAAATTAATTTAAGATCCATTGACTTCATAAATAAAATTGATGAATTCAATTGAACCAAGGGAAATTTCTATTAGTATAATTTAATATTTCCTTAAACAAGAAACAGTAAATTTTAGCACAAGTTTAGAGAGCCATTCAAGTATAAAATAATGATTTTATTTTTGACAGTTTTATTTTGCCAAGCAGTCTTATGATTCATAAGGAGGAACAGTAATCTGTGCTGAGGTATCTGATGCTGTGAAACCCAAAACACCTCTTTACACTAAACTGTTCAGCCTTTGAGCGCAATATATCCTGGTATGTAACACGCTTAACCTTATTAATTCTATATAGATTCATCATTAGCCATTTCTATTAATTCTGATGATTAATTTATTATTATTAGTGCTAGAATCTGTTGCTATTTTTCTTTGGTATTCCTTTCTTATAGCTCAGCACCTGGTTCCAGGCAAAATACATAACAAAAAGTTCGAACATAGAATTCTTTCTATAGAATAGAACAGACAAAATGTTTATGGAGCAAATCTTTGACATTAGAATCACAATTATTTTACCATGGTTATATATAATCTGAATAACAACATGAACATGAATAATTACTATTACAGTATTTATCTTTATCAACATTACATTAGGAGTGAAATAACGGAGTATTGGAATGATATAAATTCTAAGTATTATTATACAATTAATTTCGGAATGTTCATACTGGTAAGGAGCTACGCAGCTTTCTACAATTAGCAAGGTCTTGAATCGAGTTATCCTGAGGAGGATCAAGCAATAGATTGAGCATCAGCTGAAAAAGAAACAAGACGGTTTCAAAGAGTGTTGAAGCTGCACCAATTTCATCAATACCCTTGGGAGAATATTGGAGCAAAGCATCAAGTGAGAGGGCCCCCTATACCTTGCATTCAATGATTTTGAAAAGGTATTCGATTCAATCAACAAGGATATCAAGTGTTAGATCCTAGAACGGTATGGGCAACCTAACAAAATTATTAATCTATGGAGCTAGTATGATGGGTACAAATGCTAAATCATCCATGAAGGGGTGTCCTCAAACCCAATAAAGAATGTAGGGTGAAACAAAGGTGGGTATTTTGTATACTATATTATATAACATTATGCAAGAAGAACATACAACATCACTTGCAAGAAGAAGACATGAAATCCAGTGGGGATTGAGGGAAAGATTTAAGGATCTCAGTCTCCTAGTGCAAAGGTTTTGTTACTTAAAGAGCAAGATGGACGCCCTTTGTAAAATTGCAGGCCGAATGGTTCTTAGGAATTTGGTTTCCAGAACACATTTGGAGCCATCCCTGAACCCCCACCGCCAAGGTTCTATATTGTACCAATGTCAAGTAAAAACACTCGACGGGAAGAGTGTATCTTGGTGTAGAACTAGACCGAACACTCACATTTACGGCATATGTAAATAAAAAAGTAACAAAATAAAAAATCTGATTGGTAAAATGTCCCCTTACTTCAATAAGCATTCAAATTTATCCAATAGAAACAAATTAATATTGTATAAAACTGTAATCAGACCTATGATAACCTACGCAGCACCTGTTTTGAGTAATACTTATAATACAAATTACAGAAAACTGAAAGTTATACAAAACATCTGCATGAGAATCATAAACAATTACCCAAGATACACAAGAATATCCACTATGCTCACTGATCTCAATCTACCCACAATCAAACAACACATTCATTCGCAAACAAACTCATTTTTCACATCAACTGCTATATCTGAAAACCCAAATATCCAAGAAATAGGTAATTACAACAAGAAAACGCTAAAAAGATACAAACACAAAAGGACAAAACACATATTACTTGAAGACTAAAATAATAATTTCTATAAATTACAAAATATTACATAAATTAGAGTAGTGTAAATATCTTTTAACACCATAAAGTTATTAGAAAAAGATTGATTTTTGTATTATTTCACAAAAGTAGTTTTATTATCTTTTTGTTTGTATTTTATAATGGTATCAGTTTTATATTATTATCCTTATCACTCCAGGCTGGATTATAATTTGACTATTATTTATTATTATTCATAAATTGTTAATTTAACTAGTAATGGTTAATTTAACTAGTAATGAAAAAAAAAAATAAAAAAACAAAAACAAAGTGAGTGGGAAAGGGGTGATTAATTTAATAATTTAAAACAATGCTATACAATAATAGTAATAAAGTATTTTGTTTGTTTTAAGGTGTAAAACCTATACCTTCCAACTAGTGATAAGGTGTAATAAATTAACAATGGTAAATACCCCCAATAATAAAGGCATAAAAAATGTAATAATAAATAATGATACACTGCTTCATTATTTTCATGTTTCAAAATAATAAGTGGCTAAAATTAATATAATCTTCATATCAATAATAATAATGATATGAGAAATAAATGGACTAAAATCAATACAGAATCTATTATTATCTTATTAAGAGAAGTAAAAATTGGTGGGGTAACAGATAAAAGGTGAATGATGGTAAAATATTGATGGCAGTTCATAATTTCAAGGTATTTTTCACAGGAGCATGGGAGGGGCTCCAAAAGGTAACTATTACCAATAAGATTCAAAAGGAACAAGTCAGTCAGATAAAATATAAAAACCAATGGACATTCTATAAATCAAATATAAGGATAGTGTAAATTAGTAGTTGGTTTATTTTTAGAAGAGAAAGGCAGCAGAGCAGCGTACAGAATAAGCTGGGTATCAGACTAATTTTAGAAATCAGAAAATCCCCACTATAATAATCCATGTGGAAATGAAAATTAAATGAATTATGAACATATAGCCTTTCATATGAACAACTTAAAATCAAATTTCTTCAGACATAACTTACCATAACATTTTCCTGTGGTATATTTTGAGATTCATTATCATAAGACGTAGATCCATAATCCCTACTGGACTCCTGAGGTAACAATGGATCTGTTAACAAAAGAAAAGTAATTAAAAGGCACAAAATTAGAAATGAGTAAAATCAGCTATACATTGAAAATTATTAAGGAACTGGGTAGCTAATTTAATTAACTTTGCTAATATACCTTGTTCATCTGAAGAAGATTCGTTTTTTGGAAGGAACGGTGAAAGTATAACATCAATTGAATATATTAAAAAAAATCCAGCACATAAAAGTAATTCACCCCATTGGTGAACATCTTTTCTTACATCTGGAAGAATATGTACTACAGATGTAGACAATAATACTCCAGCTCCAAAACATAGAGTAGAAGATAAGAATATCGACTTTTGAAATCTAGAACCTAGTCCCAAAACAGCAGGTATGATTCCACAGATATAACTTCCAAATGTGACTACTGCAATTGCAAGCACTTTTGCGTATATTGAGTTCATGTTGAAAATTGATTAAAACAAAAAAACTGGGACATCCTCACGCTCACCCATTAATCTCTAAATAATTATCTCTTATCAGACAAAGCACACATTCTGATTACTCTGAATTGCTTTGTTCAAATTGTTATCAGCGCTAAACTTGAGAAGTAAATCAATCACAAAAGAGCGTGCAAATACACCGAGGCTAGAAAAATATACTTATATTTCGTAGTGAAGATCAACTTTACTTTAAACATTTTGTTAATTTCAAGTCACCAAGCATTCGTCAATAGTAGGTCATATATTAATTAAAATAGGTTAGTGAAAGAAAAATCGGTATTACTTACGAAGATGTGGCTTACTCCTTTTAACAGTTACTTTTCGGTAACCAGTTACTGTTTAAACGGCGCGTATTCTAGTGGTAGACATTCGAAATTAGAACTCCATTTTCCCTTTATCACCACATACTAACTTATGACATTTCTTTTCTGGCTAATTTATTCTCTACTTTAAGAATACAGTGTCTATTTTATATTATAACAACAATTTCATATTTATTAAATAAAATAAAATTTCAAACATTGAAGTAAAATTCTGTACCATTTGGGAAAAACTAGATAAGTTCATTTTTGTCCACAATAAGATAAATATTTTGAGCAACCCATATTGGAGTCCTACTCATCATGTATATGTAGGCAAGTTGTAATGGCAATGGTATCTTTTTATACCATTGATATTTCAACTTGCCTGCTTTTACAAGATGTGTAGGAAACCAATATGGGTTGCCCAAAGTATTTATCTTATTTTGGAAAAAATCAACTTATCCAGTTTTTCCCAAATGGTACAGAATTCACAAAAGCATGCAGTGTGATTTCTATTTGCATCTAGAATAGAATCTGAGGATCTCGTGCTGAAAAGAGGGAAATTTGGAAGTTTTCATTTCGAATGGCCTAATGAATTAAAAGGGGCAAGCCATCTCTTCACAAGTAATACCCTTAAAAGTATAATACTTTTTATTTTATTTTATAAACTCAGAGTTGAGATTAAAAAAAGTTATATATACCAACCAATTCTAAGGCTTCCTTCAGAATCGCCAGCTCCAACTTTACAGAGTGATAATCCATCTGCTACTGTTATAAGGCACAGCAGCCTCGACCTTGAAAACCAAATGTCAAGATCTCTTCACCTGATAAAGAATAAATCTTTGAAGGATAATTGTTGGGTTGAGCGAACTCAACGATTTGCTAGGTATCTGACATGGGTGGAGGAACAAACAAATACGTTGTTGTTTCTTGGAGCTTAACGTCCTTATGTCCTCTAACTAGAGCAGGAAGGACGGGTTATCCTACAGGTTACCAACCTATTCTAGCCAGGGTGAGAAGGCCAAGATTCATGTCGTGCGTCCACCACGAAATAAATTTTAAATCGCCCAAGTGGGATTCGAACCCACGACCTTCTGGTTACGAGCACGCTGAGGCCCTGGGACATCGAGTCCCCTTTATTTATTACTTATTCATTAAGAGGATGATAAAAATGCCTAGAATCAACCTTATTTTTTATTAACAAAAATTATGTTATTCACAGGTCCCTTTAAAAATTACTAGGCGCACGAGGAACAGGCATGGGTTAAATGGTTTGGTTCTATTTGGAGCGAAGCTGTGAATCATCCTATAAGTATGTTTAGATAATTTATTTAAAAATTAAACACTCCTTTGCAAAACAAAAGAAAAAAAATACGTAATATTTTACACTTATTATTAGGACGTAACTTTTAATACATTTTTATGTCAAGAAATTGTTTTAGTTTTTTTCATTCTGAAGAACCCATTTTAAAAAAATATTAATTAAAAAAAATAATTTTGATTAAAAAAGAAAAAAGTACTTTTATGACTATACAGCCCTATAATCTATACAACTAGATTCAGCATTGCCGAATAGGTAGATGATAGGTAATAATCAATTAATAGAGACAATTATTTTGATTTATAATGAATTTAATTTGAAGTAGATATTTCGTTGCAAATTAATTAAAACAATATGGAAACATTATTATATAAAAACTCAATTTCCCCCTTATTGGAAAAACAATATATCATGGATATGCCTATCTAAAATATACTGTTTCTCCCAATTTACATTTTACAATTAAAAGGATCAAATTACTTAAATAAATTATTAAATTAAGTTAACAATCAATGGTTATTCGAAATAAACAAAGTTAAGAAAAAATGGGGGTTTAAAACGTGACTTTTTTCTTTCAAACCAATATAGATCCTAAACTGTAGGTCCTGGTGACAAATGTTAAATAACAAAAAATATTTTCTGTCAAAGTTCTGATCAAAAAACTGTCGGAAAATTTTCGATCTGAGCAACAACAGATCTAGAGCGTGTTAAAATGTTACATTTTTGAGGGTGAAAAAAATGCTACACATTTATGCATAAAAAACCGTTAAAACATGACTTTTTTATTCCCTTCAAACCAATTCAGCTCCTAAACGGTAAGTACTTGGGACAAATGATATATATATATATATATATATATATATATATATATATATATATATATATATATATATATAAAAATATTCTCCATTAAATTTATGGCAAGGGAACTGTCGTGAAATTTCGATCCAAGCAATACCAACAGAACTAGAGCTTCTCAAATTGTTACATTTTCGACTGTGAAAATTCTCCAGCCAAAAGACATATCCATGTCAAAAATTGTTTAGAATTTTCAATTAAAAAAATATATAAATAAAATCATTCCATTTCTAAACTAAATTTTATGAGCCGATGAATTAAATTTTAAAATATTTAACTATTAAATATTTAAAATATTTAAAGTTGCTCCTTGGCATAAGTAGTTCCGGTCTAATCAAATAATAAGATCCACCGAATTTAACTATACCTATCTACGAAATAAAATTTAAAAAAATATTTTAAATTTTAAATAATAAATCAGATTAGCACGTATTATGTAAGATAAATAATCGAGTGATTCTTGAACTCTGTATTTCTGAAGGCACTATTTGTATACTTTTGAGTTAATGCTTATAGACTTCCGATTTTAATCCTTTGTTGTTTATCTTGCTTTCAATGGCTACTTGAAGATTTTCATTCAGGTATATTTAGATCAGTATTTAATTTTTTTTTTTTGTCGTACATATTATATATAAGATGCTTGAAAATTAAATTTCATTTATTGATAAAAATTTGTATAATTTATCTATTATATTTTTTTTTAAATAAAGTGTTAAATATCAATTATTTGTTATTATAACAAAAATGTACATGTTGCAGGATTTTAATAATAATTTATTATTGTTTTAGGATTGAATGTCGAGTATATTTGCCTCTAGTGGTATCCTAAGATATTCTGGGTTACTTAATTTGAAATTAATTAAATGAGTTTGAAGACTTTTTTTTCTTCAATGAGAATGTGGAAGATGACATATTGTTTTTGGAACTAGAAGTTTTATTTAAAAGAATAATAATTACAATATTTATTTTTTAAATAAATTAATTTTAGTCATATTTGTCCATATCTAATATGGATTTGTACAATGCAATGTTTCCTTCTCATTTGATCCACATACCACCTCAACCAGCTCATAATGATGGTAGAACTTATTCCACTCATCCAACAGCATTTGAGGTTTTTCAAGTGGTTTCCAGAAATAATGATATGCGTTATGATCATAGAAAAAATTTTATTTTACATTCTAACAGTTCAGTAAACTTATCACACAATTCCAATAAAAGAATAACTTCTCAGTACTATGCCAAAACTTTTTATAATACTTCTAAACAGGAATACTGGAAAGCAAAAAACACTGGCGAAAATAAAAGGTAAGTAAATGAGAATTAAGTAAATTAAAGTTCCTGAATTTATTCCATTGTTTTATTTTCATTAAATATATGAATAATATCTTAATAGTCAGAGGATTAATATTATTTATTGCCAGTTAGTAATTTAATATTCTTTTTTCTCAGGATTAATTCCATTCAAATTGGCCTATGATACTTTTAAAGGCTTTGTATATAAATTAACTCTATCCATCATATGAATTCTCTGCATTATTAACTTTTGCCAAACTAATAAAATTAATAATAAGACTGCTATAAAATTAAACCTGTTTTTGGTCAATAAAATATAAAAACTGAAATTATAATATGTGTATAGTTTTTCATGATTTATCATACTACATGACAAAGATAAATTTAAAAAAATCATGACTTAGCTGTCAAATTAAAAAAAAAAAATCTTGTTTAATTAGTATTGTATATATCATTCATACTAAATATTTAATAATAGTAAACATTGATAGGGATTTTATATTGATTTAAAGAAAAAATACAGTTTAAGTGGAGCAACAGTATTAAGTATGTTCACAACAATGTGATCATTGGATTAAAATACAAAATATGCGATTCCATTACATAAAAATATCAATTTGTCATTAAATTATATTAAATAATATAACAATGTAAAGCTTGCATATTGACATGTATGTTTATTTATTTACAAAATAATATACATATATATATATATATATATATATATATATATATATATATATATATATATATATATATATATATATATATATTATTTTGTCGTTCAAAAAACAAATTATAATGTTAGATGAGTATCTTATAGGCAAACTTAGACTGTTAGATTGAAATTTCTTTTTTTATATATAAAAAAGCTGGGATGTGACAATTCTCTTTATTTACTAGTGGATTGGAGGTACAAAGAAAAATTGGAAACCATGGCTTTTGTACTTATAATTATTACAATTTACCAATACCTTTTCTGTTCTAAGATGATATATGATTTTTTCATGGATAGGCAACTTGATAAAAGTTTATAATTTTTTTTTGTTTCATTGTGGATACTTACCTGAGTTCCTATGTTATTTCTTGTTGTTCTTCTAATTTTAGACTAGAACATGGAAATTCTGCTCCCTGTTTAATTTCAGCGGTTAGCAATGAATCACTTGATAGTGGAATCTCCAGATCTCCAACACCAAACAAACAACAATGTGTTAATTCAAGTATTACCTATGATCAAATGAAGCCTTACCATGTTCTGCCATCATTAGAAAAAAAGTATGTACCTCAGATTATATTTAATGATTAGTTATCTACTTATTAGTTAATATCCTACTATTCAGTTATTCCATAGTTCAGCCTTGAAGTAAAGTCAGTTTACAAAGGCCAGATTCAAACTATTACTGCTCTATATTTAAAAGTAATACTATTACTGTATTAATTTTAATATTATGTTTTAAAAATATAGTTGCCAGGAAAGGCATAAAGGTATTCATAAGGCTCCAAAGGTGTACTCGAAAGTAAATTCTCAATTAAAGTTCACTGAAGCAGATAACAATCGGTAGGAATTTGTTTTATTGATACTCTTATTTAATTTTTATTTTTTAAATGTTATTTATTAATTAACAATCTTCTAGTCAACAAAATATGGTCCAGAACGGCCAAAGTATAATGTTTACAAACAACAGATATCCACTTCAAAGGAGGGATAATATACAGCCACAATCCAAAAGGAGAACTACTTACAATCGTAATATGGGACCATTTTTTAGGAATCGGCGAATGTATAACCTAATATTTCATTACCCTCCTCAATATCCCCCAAGGTAAACAATTTGTTTTATTTATTTTTATAATAGTTATTTATTATATTGACTTTAGGCAAAACAATTATTAATATTATCATTGAGTAATTCGAAACATTATTTTTTCTTCAATAATGAACAGTTTTTACAGTATAATTGACTCTCATATTGGTACTGGTAATGGTAAGGAGAACCAGTATGGCAAAGGATCTATTAAGATTAATGTTGTTGTGTATAACCTGTTTCTTGGATAATGACCTATCTACATAAATTATAAAAATTCAAAGGCAGATATATAAAAAACTTGGTTGGAAGTATGTTTATACATATTTATATTCATTAACAGTAATACACTGGTTTAAACTTTCTACATAGCTACTTCAAAGTTCTCATTCAGTCGCATAATTTATAACATATTATATTGGTTCAATAGTGAGCTTCTCTATTTACAGCAGCAGCAAAAAGTATTTGCACACTAGGATTTTCAAATTTATTGCACTTATTAAAGTAATATTTTTTATGACTAAAGGAAAAATAGAACCCAATTCTAATATTATTACAATCCTAAATGACAGATTTTTATCATTTGTAGATTATATCGCTTGGAAAAAAGTATTTGCACTCTATGTACAATGTAAGAAGAACTTTTTTACTTCTTTATCACTAACCCTTTTTTGTTACTTAAGTTTCCCAATTACCAAATTTCTGAAATATTAATATGTTATTGTTCTTTCAGTACAAAGGTACCTGTCATGACAAAGACAGTTGAACTGAGTGTCATGATTCGTGAATGAATTGTTTTGGTGCAAAATCAACAAAAATCATACCACAAAATAGCAGATTTGTTATGGGTGAATTTCTCTAGTGTCAAGAACGTCATAAAGAGAACTGAAGTCAGAAGGTATAAATTTTCTGTATAAAGGCTGTCCAAAGAAACTAAATGTCATGATCAAAAACTAATCATAAGGGAAGCTATTTAACTTATTTATATATACACTTTTTTTGGCATAACTCCTCAAATTATTTATTTCCACTTAACAATAGGCGACATGTTTCGAGATATATCCCATCATCAGACTATTCCTTCCAGTAATGTTAACACCTTGTCAATACCTAAAACTTATTGATAGCTTGATAACTTTTAGTTATTGACAAGGTGTTAACACTACTGGAAGGAATAGTCTGATGATCTGATACATCCCGAAATATGTCGCACATTGTTAAGTGAAAATGAATAATAATTTGAGGAGTTATGCCAAAAGAAGTGTATATTAAAATATATTAAATACTCCTTTACTGAAGAATTATGGGAAACTATAAAAAATCTTGCTCTCAGCTCTCAGGAATTGACTCATAAGATCCAATCAACATCTAGAATGTTCATTAGTGCAATGAGAATAAGATATTCCTTAAATTCTGATGACCTAAATGGAGTAAAAAGAAAGGAAATTTATATTAGTAAAGCAAACAAAGCAACCATAAACATCTTGTTTTTTCCAGAAAATACTTAAACAAACTTACAGATATTTAAGAAATTGTTGTACTTTCTGATGAAAACAAATTTAATTTATTTGAATCAGATGGCTGATGGATAATGTGGCGATGATACAACAAGAAACTCAAAAAACAAAATGTTTTTATGATGGCAAAACATGATGGATATGGAAAAAATGGGTATCAAGAACTGATATGTTTTTCAGCAGGACAATGATCCCAAATATACTGACAGGAAAACCAAGAAGTGGCCGATATTCAATGTGTCAAGACTACTCCACACATCTACTCTCTACCAAATATATAAAAGAAAATTTATATGGCATACCCTCGACAAAAATGTGAGAAGGCACAATATTACAGGTAGATACTGTCTTAAACATCAATTGAAATAAAAAAATGAACAAATCAACCTAGATTTAATTAAGATTTCACATCCATTTAATGTTCAGTTGTTTTAAAGCTATAATTGTCCCAATGACAAGTGTGCCAATACTTTTTTCCTGGGAGCTACATTATTTCCATTTACTTTTCTTTTTTTTTATTTCAGAAGTTGTATATTTTTCGGAATATATTAATTTTATTTTTTTTCATAATCTTTTATTTTTTATAATTTGATGAATGAAGTTTCAATGATTCTAATTAAAATTTTAAAAAAAGAACTTGGTGTACAAATACTTTTTCTGCAATTTTGGCTCGTATGATGACCTACTATGCTGGTTAAACTATGTGTAAAAAAAAAAAGAAAAAAAAAAAGAAATGGCATTTCCTCAATGGCTTGAAGTATTATGGCACTGAATTGTGTTTGGAGCTGAAAGTTATCAAAGGAAAGGCTATGGAGAGTTTATTTAATAACCTACTCATCTGACTGCTGAAAAAAAAATTATAGTGCATTGTTCACATAATACATTAACTATATACTGTTTATCTAAAAAAAAGGTCTTATTGAGCTGTTTAGGACGAACAATTGATGACACAGATCTAAGTAAAACAATTTTACATGTTTAGGAATCGCATCATTACCTATCAAAATGTGTTGTTTAAATAATGCTGTTTACCTTGTATACATTCTGGAATTTTAAGATCTATATATATTTATTCAGTCTGTGGCTTTTGTTACAATATCCTCAATAGAATTTTATGGTGTCAGAGCAGGGAATATCACAAACCATAATAAAAGTTTGGTCCACTTTTGGTCAAGAGATTTATTTAAACTCTTTCTTAGGACTAAATAGTGGAATACCAATGTCCCAAATAAGATTTTTAAAATCGGTGAGCCACAATTATTTACCACTTATAAAACCAATTAGGGAATGGTAAACAAAGGTTATTTTGTTTATAATGGTGATCGGAAAAGAAAACCAAAAAGATTTTTCTTTGTCCCAGTCCTGTCAGGAAGTATGGTTGTGGCATGTGCTGCTGCCACCTATTTTGTGCTTGTGTTATATACAGAGTTGTTGTGCCTTCAATGTGTGTGTGTCGGCAGTGTGCTGTGTGTTTTCTTTTTTCCCTGAGTCAGAAAAACTGACAGGTTATGGGCCCTGATCATTGTCCATTTAATAAATGAGGTTATTATTGTAGAGTGAAAAGTGTCAAAATTGAAATTTGGGAATTTAAAGCACTAGTAGAAAATGACCGTCAACAATTCAACAGTTTACCCGCGACTTAATGATACAAATTGCAAAACCTGGAAGTTTCATTTAATCTCATTGCTGGGTGAGAAAGAAGTTAAAGAAACTATTGAAGATGCATGGGCATCGGAGACCAATGAGACCAAGAGAAAAGACAAGAAGGCGATGAATATTATTATCAGTTGTGTTACCGATGGCCATATTGATTATATTAGTAGCACTAAATCAGCCAAGGAAATGATGGCATCGTTAACTAATGTTTTTGAGAGGAAGAGCATTTCGAAACTTCCTGCGAGGAAGAAATTATTAACTTTAAAATGCACGACAAGTTCGCAGGAGCATTTTAATAAATTTGACGCTATAGACAGGGATATCGAATCCAGGGGATCCAAGATGGAGGAAGATGATCGGGTTTGTCATTTATTCTTGAGTCTTCCTCATAAATTTGAGCAAATTGTGACAGTGCTTGAAGTGATGGATAATGACCTTACATTGGATTTTGTAAAGTCAAGGCTTTTAGATGCAGAAATAAAAGAAGAACCTAATGGTGAATTATCCAACAATATTTCTACTGTTAAAAAAGTGGAACTAACTCTCCAAGAATTCCCACAGAAAGAAACTGAAGAACTACCTGCGAATGAAACAAGTAAGTAAAAGAAAAAGAAAAGTGAACCATTGCTAAACAAAAAGGTGCTAAATTATTAAGAAAGAAGAATATGTTATAGAAAAGGAAAAGGGACAAGACAAAGAACAAGTTCTAGAACAAAAATTGTTCAGAATTTTAATAAGTTAAAATATTTATAAAAATACTAGCTGAAAATACCATGCTCCGCTACGGTTTAATATCATTAGGATTTAGAACAACTTAAATTAGTAAAAGTTAAGCTTAACGTTGATAATTATTATTACTTAAATAATCCTAAAGCATTACATTCTTGGAATAATTTCAATAAGTAAATTTGACAATTTGCAAAAGTTAATTTTATATTATTTTGATAGTCCTTCAGTGAAGCTTTGAGGCAGCACTACCATCTTACCCAGCTCTGATATCAGACTATCAGCGTTTCTTATGGCATACTTTAAGTGAATATAGTCTCAACTTTTTTGAAATACAACTTGGGCCTGGTTGAGAAAAGCCGATTTGAAAAGGGCCAATTATAGTTCAGAACAATTATCTTGCAACCGGAAAGCTGAAGGAAGAGTAGTTGGGGTGAAGCAAGGTTGGTTGGTTGCTCGTAAGGAATATGAACATCGAACTGGCCTTACATGTCATCATCAGAGAACATAAGTCTTTTAATAGCTTCTCGTCACGAAACAACTCAAACTTGTAAGGGCACACCTCTGCAGACGCCATGAGTTCACAGAAAGTACCATAAAATAGGGTTTCGACATCGATCATATTTTTGTTTGTTTACAACTATAAGGAACTTACTTTGTGGTCAAAGTGTGCGACTTAAGCATCTAACCTATTTTTTAACTTAGCTTATCTCCAAATACCATATGACTATTAATCTTTTATTATTATTCACCCAATAAAAATTGTAATTGCATTTTTCGCGAATTAGCCGCGATCCAGGCCGATTTTTTAAAATCGCTTTCTTAGCGAGCACCTAGGGCCCTAGAGGAAGCTACATATCGAATTTCATTCCAATCCGTTCGGTGATTTCTGAGATTTCGTGTTAAATGAGTGAGTGGTATTTGACAAATATATAGTAGATAAATAAATGTTAAAATATAAATAAGACGCTTATTACTAGTGGAAATAAATGTAAAACAAAAAGTAAGGTATCAGGTGAAAAAGACAAATACAGGGTGAGTATCTCTTATTGTAAAAAAAAAAAAAAAAAAAAAAAAAAAAAAAAAAAAAAAAAAAAAAAAAAAAAAAAAAAAAAAAAAAAAAAAAAAGAGTGAAACTAGATCAAAAATGTAGCAAAATGCCGCAGATCTCTCCTTTCTATTCCAATCCGTTGCAGAAATACGATAAATTAAAGACTTTTTTGGGGAAACCGCATTTTTTTCCATAAAAGCTGTAATATCTCCATTTTGTTGAAATATTTTCCAAATTTTGACCACATTTTTGGATTTAGCATTACATTTTCTAAAATATCAAAGCACCCCTGTAACCTTGAATTTTACAAACTTGGGATCTAAAGAACAGCTTGATCTTCACCTTGTTTGGGAGAGTCACAATGTCTTAATTACTTCAATGCTCACTGTTTTTCCAAAAAACTATCGACAAAACTGCAAATCTCTCAAAAACTTGCAAATTTAATGAGCTTTGGAATGATATGTTAAACGTGATGATTTTGTTTCAATTTAATGGAGAAATTTACTTTTGAAACCGAAAAAACATGATGTTCTCATTTGGCATACAAATCAGTTACTTATGTAAATAAAAAATTAATACAATCCTTTAATGGAAATATGCATTTTAAACATAATAAACTCTTCATTGGATTAAAAAGCAAAGAAAAAAATTATTTTTTAATAGAAAATAAAGAAAAACTGTCAATAAAGCGACACATGAGCAGAGGATCTTATGTTATTACATTTATTGATTTATTATTATTATTTAGGATTTATTTTATTAGATTTTCAATGTAATGTTTAAAATCCAATGATAATGAACATAGATCTCAATTTTGCCGTTACCTTCTGAAAGCAGATGATATTAAAGAATACCACTTTTTGCAGTGCATTTGTGGGTAGATGAGTCTGTTTTTACAGGGGAAGGCATTTCTACCGTTCCATGTGGGGTATCTTTTTTTAACGATAATTTTTTTCATTATTCCAATTAAGAGTTTATTATGTTTAATAAACTTAATTAAAAATTATGTAATAATTAACAATAATGTAACAAAATAACTATTGTTTAGAATAAATTGTGAAGTATTAGGATATATTAAATATATTACTACAGCAAGAGACCTCAAAGAAATTTAAGTCTGTTATTAAAAAATTAAGTACAGTTTTGTTATTAAGTACAGTTAATGAATATTCAAAAAAGGAAAAACAAGTCATAGAATGAATAAATCACTGTGTATTGAACTTAAAAAGATCTTTTATTAGAAAGAAATATTTTAGAACATAAATAGATAATGTCAATAAATAGCCGAAAATTGCCAGAAGTAATTAGTAAAAGCACTAAAGAGCATCCCATGGAAAACATCAAATAGTGTTGGATCAGTAATATGTTAATTTGTAGTACATTTTTTGTCGGTGTAATTAAGAATATTGCTCGAATAATTCGGAGTAGACGTTGTCCTCCTGATTTTGATACGAGTATAATAAAAATAATAATAACAATAATGATGTTTCTAGTAATGAGCAACTAGCTGATGTACTAAAAAGTTAGAGTTGTGTAAATTTATTAAATTTAGAGGTCTAGTTTATATTAAAGATTGTTCGGATTGAGGCGATTTCAACTTGATGATAGAAAATAACTTGAAATTGAAGGGGAGTGTCAGAAAGTATAGTTGTGGCATGTGCTGCTGCCACCTATGTTGTGCTTGTGTTATATACAGAGTTGTACCTTCAATGTCTGTGTGTCGGCAGTGTGCCGTGTGTTTTTTTTTTCCCCCTGAGTCAGAAAAACTGACTCAGTCCATGATCTTTCACCTACAAACAAGATTGATATTTTATTTCAAGGTTATGAGAATTCAATCATTCATTCAAGATAAAAGTGCTGGTCTTTTCAATGTCAAGTTCAGCTGGAACTTTGTAGACCCTCAATGCTTATGCTATTTTTAAAGCATCTAAAGTACCTTTGAACATATAAAAATTTGGAAAGGCCCAAAAAAATCATTAGTTGGATTTCTTAGAGAATTTCATCAGAAAAGCAAATTTACAAAGAAGTTTTGTACTTCGTTTTGCATATTCCTTCCTGGATATGAAAAGGTGATTGAATCTGTAGGATATTTATTACAATGTTTGCTTTCAGTTGTTCAAAAGCTTAATTGAATCATACACTCCCCGACAAAATTATAAGCCATCCCCTATTTAATCAGTTGTTATTGTTATAGAGGTAATACTTTATCCAAAGAAACTAAATACTTAAAAACTGTAGTGAACACACAGATACTGAAAAAAAACAACCTGTTTTTGTTGAGTTATAATTATTATTGCTCACAGAATATCTATAGTATAGGCCAGGCTATGTTTTTATCTAAATATCATTCAAAGTGCAATGTTACAAAACATTCCATCTTTTTATTTCATCTAATTAAATTTAATCAAGCAATTCCAAGAGGGAAAGAGTTGTCAGAGGGTGAAAAAAACGTAATTAAAACATTATGTGATAGAAATTGGGCAATATTGAAAATCACTTGTACTTTAAATAGAATTAGGCATCTCATATGGAATTTCCTTAGGCTGGGCAAGGATTATGGTCAAAAGAAGTAAAAAAAAATGAATGGTAGGCCCATTGCAACAACTTTCCAAGAGCAGCGAGCTGTTTTACCCCAAGTGTCCAGCTCTTCAGCCACAGCTGAGAGATATTTGAAAACAAACTTACGTCCAAACAAACATCAGTAATGTTCAACACATTTTACCCAAAACCAGCCATTTAAAGCATCTTAAACTATAGACAAAACCTCTTTCAAAAGCACACAAAGCCAACAAAAAGAAATTTGCTTCTGAACATATCTCATGGTGAAAGAGATAGAAGAAAGTTATCTTCAGAGATGAAGAGGTTTAATTTGGTTGGTCCTAGTAGATTTCGATACTATTTTCATGATTTGTAAAGAGAAAAAAATATTTTTACGCAAACGTTAAATAGAAGGAAGTAGTGTCAGATTTTGGGCTGGGATAGGGTATTACGGAAAGAGAGAATTAATAATTTGTTGAGCAAAAATTAATGCAAAAAGTATATAGACTTCATCCAGGAATCAAGTGATCAAAGATGACTCGAGTGGGGTCATACACAGCTCCATACATGTCCACAAAGCTCTTACCGTAAAAAAATGTTTGCAGACAAAATATTAGCATTTATCCTGGCCAGCTAATCATCATCACCAGATCCAAAAATTATTGAGAACTGTTTGGGAGAATTTTCTCCAGCAGTTTATGCTCAAGGGTGACAAAATCCATAGAATAACTCAAAACTTTCATTGTAAAAAAGTGGCCCGATATTCGTCGAATGTGTATGAAGAAACTTTTTAACCTCTTCCAAAACTATTGTCTAAAGTCTTAGAGAGGAACAGTGGATCAACACAATACTGAGAAGTACATCTGCAAGAGGTAATAAAAAATAAGTATGCTGGCCTATTTTTTTGGTCATGGCCATGCATATGTTTTTCTTTCTATTCGAATAAAAAATAAATTTGTGTTATAATTATATTGGTTTTAGTTTGGCATTTACAAAGTTATAAAAACCCAAAATATTTCTATAAAGTTTTATCTATTAGAATTAATATTTGACGAAAAATGGGAGTGGCCTATAATTTTATTGGGGATTGTATGAACAATGAGAAAGATGGCTACAGTGACTAAAAACATTATATTTTGAGAATTTCTATATTTTTTAGAGAAAATTGGTAACAGTCATTGCACACTGCTAAGGCTACATAGTTATTTTTTTTACTACAGATTAAAAAAAAAATGAAAAATCTATTAATATTTAAATATATATATGGTAAATATATCTATTCAATTTAAGTTTGAATGCATAAATTTGGGCCACTTACATACATAGTTACATTTTAAATCAATGTAGAAGTAACTTTATAAGTTTTACTGTTATCTCATGTATAAAAAATATATATAAATAAAATATATTTTTAAAATAAAAAAAATAATAGAATTTTGCTTTCAATTTTATATTTATGGCTCAGGTAATAGTTAACAGTATAGTAACAGTTACACCATTTAGTTTTCCCGTAAATGAAAATATTGAGGTAGAAGATGCAAACATATGTGCCAACAAGGAATGCATCATATGTCAGAAAGTACATGTGTAGCTTTGTATTTTGATTTATTAATCTTGTTGAAATAAGATGATTAATTTTTGTTGTTAGAAAAGAGTATAACTTCCTAGGGATGGGTACTTCATTTTTCCCATTATTTGTTTGGTTATTAAAATAATGTCATGATGACCAAGGAAACAATGTACAGTAGACATAGGTTATTTATTCACAATTTATTACTGGAATCTACTTTTGTTTTTGGAGTATTGAAACTTAATTTTTGAACTGTGGACTTGCTGATTTAATAATTTTATAAAATGCTATGAAAAAAAAAATAAATGTGTTGTGATGCCGTGATGTATACAAACATGGTAAATTAAAATAAGGAAAATTTAACAGTTTCTTATAATACTAGAACCATTAATGCATACAACTAACAATGTTGGATCAGAGATTAATGTATAGTTCACCGATAGCCGCTATGATCATAAAGAAATGTAATATTATTTATGATGAACAGGTGTTAGGTATTAATTTTATTAATTTCTATACTCCAAACTTATTACTATTAACTTACATGATCTACATGAATCTAGATAATGTAATTTGTCATTAATAAAAATAATCTGTTTTTGCACCTGTTCTCATTATTGATTAAAAATATTAACTAACATTTTGTTACCTAATAATTTTCACAGTTATTCATCATAGATCAGACTTTTTTTTTCTTTTGTTAACAAAATCATGTTTCTTTTAGAGTGTCAGTCACATTATTTTGATATAACTTAATTGTTCATTTATATTTGTTCATGGCCTTTAGTGCTAGATCAATTCCTGAACTAACATTCATCTCGCACACGCATGATTGGTAAGTTACAATAAATGATTTAACCATTATTAATTTTTTCATATGTTTCTAGAATTTTTTTTTTCTTAAATGTCTGTTCTTCATATAGGCAATTTAATTCAATTTAGTACTCTTGACAATGTAAATTTATAGTTTTGTAACATAGCTTTTTAAGCAAACTAAGATACAATTAACAATTTAACTAATCATTTTAAAAAGTGTAATTGTATAATTTCATAGGTACTGATAAGGTATGTGCATTAAAATACTTTTCTTAGAATAGCTGTTAAAACAAATGTTCAGTTTTAAAATTATTAACAACTTCTGATTCTTAATAAAAACTCTTGATTCTCAATGACACTTAAGAATAAATTTGTCATGTGATCTATTTAAATAATCATTCAACAGTTGATCAAAGATAACCATACTTTTGATTTATTTTATTCATTGAAATTAATTTTAAATTTGACTTTAATAAGAACCAATAAGATTTTTGTTAGCAAATTCAAGATTTAATAACTTGGCCTCTAGATTTGTATAATTGATCATAATTATTTCAAATATGTTTAAGAATCAATCAATTTCCTTCTTCATACTTTTCTAATGATAAAAAATTTAACTGACAGAATCCTGGGTTTCTGAGTAATTTTAATTTGATAATTTATTAATTATCAAATATATCAATATGACCTGCTAACATTAGGAAAGCTTGTCAGCTCTGTTGTTAGAATAACAACATAAAAAATTTCTAAGTTTTAAAGCTCTTTACATTTTTGAAATTATATATAAGCTTTATAAAAAACTGAAAATGTAGTTTCATTACTGTTAGGAAAAAAAGTTTGAGTTTTCCCTTCAGAAAAACAACAAGATTTTTATTCAGAGGTCAGAGAGATTTTAGTATGCATTTATAATAAATTTTTTTTATGTATTGAGAACAAATAATCATCAAATTTATTTATCTTAATTTGAAGTTTTAAGTCACTCATTCATCTAAAATATTTGGTTATCTTAAGAATTTAATGAGTAATATTATACTAGCCATTAAAGTATTTCCAAAATTTTTAATTTTATTTTGTCTGATGAATAAATAGCAATTACAGTAATCAGTGGCATATAACTGCGGGTATCATTCCCTGTATCCCAGCTCAGTGCTGGCTCAATTCATGTTCAGAAGTCAGAAGTCAATCCTATTTGGACAATGGGTTCAATGTTAAAATAATTAAAAACGCAATTAGGATGGATTTAAAAAATTGGATGGATTTTTAATAAGTTCAAAAAATTGAGACTACTAATGTGATGGTTGAGCCTATTTTTTCTCGGCACAAAGGTTGCTGAAATGTGAAGTCAGTTCCGACATTGCTCTAACTCTAAGTTCCCTGGTTGAGAACTTCAAATAAAAGCCAAAACTTTTACCACCCCATCTTATGAGACACTCTCCAATATGCCCTCATAACACATAACAGAGCGGTCTGTTGGATCATCGACATCCTTCTTTTTTGCTTTTGTATGAGATATTGATTCCACGCAGAGAAAGCATACCTCAGGATACAAACAATTACATCATTCATAGGTGGATATCTGATACCACCAAAATAAACCAAACTGTCCTGGTCATACCTTGGAACAAAATGGGTTCTCTCAGACTATTGGGTTAGACGATTTTTTGTGCTTTTTAACCTTCCGATAGATGCAATCAATCTGTGGCACGATCAGACTCATTTATCTAACAAATTAATAACGTCATATTTTGTGTAGGCTTGGGGTTTTTATCAAACTTTTGTTTCTAGTACCTTCCACAATCGTTTCTTAGAAAAAATGTCAGAATCAAAATTGTAGAGTATTAAATTTAGTTTTATTTCATATAAACGTTTCTGGCATTAGAAGCAAATGTTTAACAAAAAGTGAGGTAAACATTTCGTTTATTTCTAAAATTTCTAAACATTTGCATTTATTTTTAATAACGCATATCTCGTAAACTGTTGGAATTTCGACGAATATGTATATAATTAATTTTATAGGAAATTTAATGAGCTTTAATTTTGATTTGTAGCATTATTTTCTAGAGTCCACCATTTTCGAGATATTATCGAAAAACAAAATTGGGACGTTCTCCCCTCCCCCCACCCTTAGCTCACCCCCCAGGGGCAGGGACTTTTAATATGTTTACCTTGTAACTACTACTAACAAAGCTGTGAAGATGAATATTATCGCATATTTCATGCACTCTACACCCCTCATTTCATCACTCTTTAACTGGGGTCGCACTTCTCTGAGAAAACACGTTTGTTGGTACTCATTCCGAAACTAATTGTTCGATCCAAAATTTCTATTTTTTATTTGAATGCTCCTTAAATTTACTATCAGTCCCTATATATGAAATTTTGATTATGTCACGTTATACACTCAAATCAGCCAAATATGAATTTGTCGATATCGTCATACTTTGCCAAAACATACATATTTAGCATTCGGGTTTGGATCTATTACATGGTATAATAAAAAATTTCTTATATAGGGCCTGATAGTAAATTTCATCAGATTTTAGTTTTTAAAAAATTAATTTCAGCTCTGACAAATAGTTTTGTAGTTATGGTGAAAACTATGCCAAAAAAACTTGGATTTCAAAATAGTAAGGGGTATTTAACGTCCTGGTATGGATATTTAATGGGACTTGATCAAAATTTCATACATAGGGACTGATTGTAAATTTAAGGAGCATTCAAATAAAAAATAGAAATTTTGGATCGAACAATTACTTTCGGAATAAGAACCAACAAACTTGTTTTCTCAGTGAAGTACGACCCCAGTTAAAGAGTGCTGAAATAGGGGGTGTAGAGTGCATGGAATATACGATAATTTTTGACTTCATAGCTTTGTTAGAAATAGTTAGAAGGTAAACATACTAAAAGTTCCAACCACTGGGGGGTGAGCTAACGGTGGGGGGAGGGGAGAAGTTCAATTTTTTTGTTTTTTTGATAATATCTCGAAAACGGTTGACTCTAGAAAAATATGTTTCAAATAAACATAAAAGCTAATTAAATTTCCTATAAAATTGATAATATATAATAGCTATATATATATATACTATATATATATATATATATATATATATATATATATATATATATATATATATATATATAGTTTATATTAAACTATTTGTCGCCAGCTTCTATTTTCTTTTTGTATTGGTAATTATGGGTTTCAGAGTGAATATAGGCTATAAATAATGCCTTCTTTACTTTTGAGGAGTATCTTAATATTGATTTTAACAATCAATAGCATTAGGCTGAAACTACTCATCCTTATATATATATAAGGATGAGTTATATATATATATATAATCAATTTTATAGTAAATTTAATTAGCTTTTATGTTTATTTGAAACATATTTTTCTAGAGTCAACCGTTTTCGAGATATTATCGAAAAAACAAAAAAATTGAACTTCTCCCCTCCCCCCCACCGTTAGCTCACCCCCCAGTGGTGGGAACTTTTAGTATGTTTACCTTCTAACTATTTCTAACGAAGCTATGAAGTCAAAAATTATCGTATATTCCATGCACTCTACAATGTGTTTATTGACTGGACTATGATGGACAAAATTATTTGGTTTAAGTTTATATTAAACTATTTGTCGCCAGCTTCTATTTCTTTTTGTATTGGTAATTATGGGTTTCAGAGTGAATATAGGCCATAAATAATGCCTTCTTTACTTTTGAGGAGTATCTTAATATTGATTTTAACAATCAATAGCATTAGGCTGAAACTACTCATCCTTATAAACTCGTTCTCATTCATCATTTATTTCTCATCAACTTAGCTTGCTAAAAACTTTATCTGTTCTCGTGAAGTCATTTAAGTGAGTTTGACTTTGTCAGCACTGTAACATTGATAAAGAAAAAATACATCCAGCTTGAAGTCGCCAAGGGAACAGGAGTTTACCATACAACTAATGGAAGATCTCTAAATTTAATAAAAGAGATTATACAACAATCCAGAAGAGAAGGAAAGTGTTGATTTAAGTGTAGAGAAGTAATAAACAAGAGATACATCAGTCAACAAACTCGGCCAAACCAACATTATTACTGGAAATAAAATTAGAAATCTCATTAGACAAGTCTGCAATGTGTCAATTCCAGCAGAACTGTTGGAAGAAGACTTATGAATGTAACATCCTACTTGGTCTCTCTGCTTACCATAGTTAACAATGTTGATTGGATAGTATTACATATGTATATATGTTATTAGTTATAAATATGTAATCCAGTGATCAAGGTAGCAGGGGATGCTAGATCCCCACCCCTATTGTATGTAAACAAAGAAAGAGTCAGTTTGTCTGAGAGAGGCCTCTGTAGAACAGCGTGTCCACCAGTTTGTATCAAGCTAAGTTGAATAAAGTGGTTCTTGTATAGGACAGATGTACTTTGTTTAACCTTAAACTTCAACAAACAAAATGGTTAGACTTCAATTTGCACAAGACCACGTGAAATGCACATTAAAAAGAGAGTTCTCAGATGAGGTGAGAGTTGGTTTCAACTCATCAGATGTCTATATTTACCCATGGAGTCACCCTGGAGAAAGGTATGCCCTATGCTGTATAGCATTCCAGGTGCCATTTTGTAATGGCTCAATGATTTTCGGGAGTGGCATTTCATTTGATGCACATATGGAGTAGGTTGTGGTGGTAGGAAGGTCACCGATGTCACATTGGTACTTGTACAACATAATCAAAGAGCATGCAGGGCCTTTTACCTCCTAAAAAGGTTAGGGATTCTTTTTTATAGACGACAATGCCATAGCATGGATGAGTACCTAATTAAGGTAAGGATTGAGCACCTGGTCTGGACACTACAGAATCCTGCATGTCTGGGACCACCTTATGAGATGAATGCAATGTCTGAATATGTCCTAGCAACCTTAAGGAATGGGAATAGCTGTTTTTGGTGGTTGCGACGACTTTCCTGAAAATTTATTTTTATCCCTGAAAAGGGGAAAAGTTTTAAGGATGTGATTCATACCAGGAGTGGAAATACTCATTATTTACTTTTAAAAAAATTGATTTTTCCTTTTTTGAAGTTTAACATCTAGAAAATATTTTTTCTTTTCTGTTTAACTTATTTTATTATTAAACATAATTAATTTTTTTCAAGTGGCTAATTTTGTCTTATAAAAATTTTTTTGGGCTCTGAAAATCTATGAAAGTGAATATCTTTGAAGAAATGTAGGTATATATATATATATATATATATATATATATATATATATATATATATATATATATATATATATATATATATGAAATATAGAACTCCTGCATTCTATTTTAAAGCCTGGAAAGTGTTTCTACTAAACAAATAAAAATATTATTTTTTGGTCTCTTAATAGTAAACAGTTGACTTTTCTAGCTTCACACAAGACCACATCCTACCATCCTCTGTTTACTTCTTTTCCAATGTTTCTCTATTATTTCCAATCTTTTTCATTAGTAACCTACAAAATTGTCTTGCCTCTCTATAAGGTCATCTGATCCTTGTGCAAATGGTGTTCTCAGGTTTATTATAATGACCAAATAACATTTTACAAAATCCAGTGGGTATCCTAAAAAGGTCCCCAAGGATTTTATTATTTTAATTTTCATCATTATCATTGATCTGATCATGCGAAGAAATAATAGAATATGTAGAATAAGTGTGAAAAAAGATATTTATGAGCAATTTTTTCTTTTATTCAGAACAAATTTTTCAATGATTAGTTTCTAAGATTCTTATTTATAAATAATATCAATAAATAATAACGGTATATATACCGTTCCACAGCAGGTAAACATCATGCCATGAGTCCACGAATAACTGAATAGAACTTTCAGTGTTTTGCTGGGTTAAGGGAATTTACATACAAAATATTTTAAACAAAAAAACACAAGCTTATTATTAAAAATAATAATAATAATAATAATAAATAAGTAACATGGGGTTTTTGATCAAAAATACCAAAGAAATATAAATTATCATATATATATTAAATAGATCTGCCTGCTATTTAATGATATACTAAAATTCAAAGTTTAAATGAATTTGTAAGCTTACATATATATATCTATAGAAGTACATATGACTAACTTCTCACCAGTACCAAATAATTTAATTAATTTAAATTTGACCATTAATTTATTATATATTTATAGAAGAAAATTAGTTGTAAGTTTATAAGATATGTTTTATCATATAGAAAGTCATGTGGCATAACTCCCCTCATGGGTTATTAATTAGAAGAGGAAACCAAGAGGGAAGAGAAAAAAAATTAAATGTAATTGAACTACCTCATGAAACATGTTCTGTTTTCGAGTATGTAACCTTATATACACCTATATGTAACCAGTTAATGAATTGTTATCCCTTTGCAACTGTCCAATTAAAAAAAACATTTATTTTACATTTTATGTGCATTTGGTATTCTATGAGTCAGTATTACATTCTTTCAGTTCTCTCTATACCCCTTTCTATACTGCACCAGACCGATTTTTGCAAAGGTCTCACTTGATGCCTGTTACACAACCGCCAGAAGGACTTCTCAATGGTTCGACATGGGATCAAGTAAGTTATTATTTTAACATTCACACCCTGGTGGTGCTTTATTAGGAAATTATTTACTACAGTTTTTTTGAACATAATAATTGTAATCCTAACTGTGATAAAATAAATTGTATAATTAGTATATAAGCAGTCAATGTGATGTGACATTAAAAACATCAGACGTGATAACAAATGTGGGATTCAACACCCAGTGGTACAATCGACAGAGGTGACACTAACTTAGGAACTAGAAAAGATCCTTCGCCCAGTTCCTTTTCAGCCTGTGTCGAGTCTTTTCTGTAATTTATGATGGTCCCATAATTTTTACTTGTTTGTAAGTGTGTCCACATAATTTGTCATAAAAGTGTCTCTATATTTTATGAATGTGGCTAGTAACTGTTGGAATATTAGTACAGCTTTAATTTCAAGACTATCCTAGTCTTGTTAACATTTTATTAAATATTGTTAATATAATTGATCTCTATTTTCTAAACATTTTTGTCTCTAGCAGACTTTATTTAAATATTTTAGATACCCTTGAAAATAATGTGAACAAATTAACTGTATTCATTAGGACGCCCATACACGCACAATATTATTGCACAATAATGGAGGTAGCGCAATAAAATTGAATCTGTGTTCCTAGCATTGAAAGGTTGTACAAAACATTGTGTGATTTCAAAACTTTTAGAACTATATTGTGCAATGTGGAAAATATTGCATCATCTAGGGATGGTGATATTGCGCAATATAGTGTCAGTTTATGTCAACAATTGGTGCTGAACCTGTCGCAATGGGTGTAAAAAGAGCGGAGAGGCAGTTTATTCTTAATTTCTTTGTAAATTATAGATAAACGTTGACTCGCTGTAATAGCATCTCACATAATGGTATTCCTTCTCTCGATCTGAGAAGCAACCAAAGCCAGGAGTTCTTCAAACATTTCTGCATCCATGTGAAGGAAGTTTCGGTAATCATTGGGCTCAGTTATTCTCAGTTCATTGAGTAACACTTCATGACTATATTTCTGTCAGTTTAGAAACCGCCACTTTGCCCATTTTCGACATTTTTGAGCCTTCTCCTTCGTTTTTTAAACACTTTTGCTCAAGAGAATTAAAACACAGCAAAGCTCGGTGTCACTCAACATCTTCACTGACAACACAACCAACGTAGTGGCAATAAAATATTGAACGTCTGTAGCTAGCATCGCACAGTATTTTGCACAATCCACCAGTTGCACAATTTTATTATTCTCTGAAGAAAATCTTCAATCTTATTGGGCAATACCATTTTGCAATAATATTGAGCGTGTGTGGGCTGCTTTAGTTATTATTGAATAACAAACAATAAACTTATTATCATTATCTCGCAAAATTTTAAATTTCTTTTTATAAAAAAAAATTTAACTGTATAAGTAATGGGTCATCTTAATACAATTAATGGTTTATTTATTTTTCAAACATAAAAAATGAAAATGATAAAGTTAATAAAAACTGAATTGGTTACAAGTAATAAATATTAAGAATTAAACATTAAACTAAAATTTAAAAAAATATTTAGATCTTCATTTACTGGATTATAATTAGATCTTCAGGTACTCTTTTATTATTTTTATAACCAAAATATCTGCTAAATACATCTATTGTATATGTTCTCCTTCTTATCCTTGAGGCTTGAGATCACCATTTGTCTCCAGTCCAGTCCAGGCTATTTACTTGGATAAAGAGCATATTTTTTCAAACAATGCAATTCAGGTTACATATGATAATTCAATCTCTCTTTTATAAATTTTCTCAATTCAATTTCTCCATTTTGTGCAACATTTTCTCATTTTCCTCCTTGTACTCAACTTCTAATTTGTCTATGTTGGATAATTATTTGGTTCAACTCATCTTTTACATTGGTAAATCATTGTCAAATCAACTTTTCTAGGGTCTAATCATTTGTAACTAGACATTTCCATGAAGGCTTCTTTTTGAATTGATATCAATCAAGTTAATGGTTAGATATATTCCAATATTAGATCTCCAACATTGATCAATTCTGCTTTTCCTATTATTCAGATTTCTGGAAAACTTGATTTCCATAAGTGTAGCTATTGAGTTTTTATTAGTTATGATTTATAATAATTTCCAATAAGGAAATATAACAATATGCCTATCATTCTGGCCATTTGAGGTAGAGGCGAAAATACAATGGAAAATAATTATTAATCTGTAAATAAATTCAATGAACTATGGTTTAGCGTTATGTTAGGTCCACTTTCACCTTTGGTTTCATATTAGTCTTTAATAATGAACTCTTTTCAGATCACTGAATTTTAGTAAGTTAAAATCATTTTTGTTTGTGATGTAGTAGAGATATTTCATGATTAGTCAAAGTATTTTTAATTGATTTTTTTTTTTTTTTTTTTTTTTTTTTTTTTTGATGCTTATGTTTCACTATCCTGTATATTGTGTGGCATATGTCCAAATGGGCTTAAGTAAATAAGCAAGTGGATGTGTTTAGTTGCTGTAGGAGTCTTAATGTTGACCATTTTTATAGGGATAAACAAGAGTTCTTGGCTATTGTTTAACTCGAATAGTTAAACATTGTGATTCACTATATGTTCAATTAAAATTGGATTTTCTATGTTTAATTTAATTTTCTATCACATGTCTATTGAGAACCTAGGAAGCAAGTTAGCTACAAAGATTTCATGACAAACCCCTAGAACACATTTCAAAAATTTTATACAGAACAATAATGGATATGTCTGAGTCCATTTGAAAAAAGCTGGAAATGGACTGGCTAAGAGATCTCCAACCAATAAAATATTAAATTCAAGTCAGGAATAAGTACCGATGGGTGTTAAATTCCCTCATATCTGACATACCCATTCATTATTTTTCATTTAATATCTCATTCGCCAATTGTTACAATTTAAATTATAGGTTCGGATAAAAATACTTTTTCTTTAAATAATTTACATGATCTTAAAAATACCTTTAGTTCATAAAAGACATTTTTTCCTAATTTATTGATATATATTGTAAAGTGTTGATTAGTAATGTATACTTAGTATAAATATAATCAAATTTATTCTGTAAAGCCTTGTTTTGTTTTAGTTAAGTCAGAATATTTGGAAAAAGTTTTTTTTAAACCAACAAAGTGAAGAATTATTCAAAAAGAAAATGGCACTGTGGAAATTCCTTTATGTGCAAATAAAGGTAATTATTATATTAATGCTTAAGGTTCTTATTTATAAAAAACATTATAGAATGGATAAAACACGATTCACCAACTTAGATATTACATATTTATATTGTGTTTCTCAACCTTTATGGGTTTATGTTAGGTCTCTTTAGGCATCCTAGTAAGATTTACCCACCCTCCTTAATCACACAGGTGAATTACAAATTTTGCTAAACAACAATATAGGAATTAAATTTTGAAAAACAGCAGACCTAAAGTGTATTTTATTTTTTATTTATCATCTACTTACCATTATTTACATCTACTACAGTGAGAACTGTCACTACTGTTGGACTTTACCCATATTATTATCAATAGTTTCAATATTTATTACCTAAAAATTTTCATAGAAGAATTTTTTCCAATTAATACATGAATCCAGTTGATCATACTCCACAATTCTCACGACATATTCTCTGGATGTATGAAATTACTAGATAAGAGATTTTGAACTAAAAAAATATCTATAGATAAGCAAAAATAATCATGCAATTCGTGAGCAGCATTTTCAGCATCAGTTTTCAGTGCAATATTGATTTATTTAGCACTACAGACCTAGTTGTGCCTTAGTCTCGCCCTGAATTCACAGCCACTCTTGTCTTTCAACCACTTTACTTCGCCAAACTCTCACTCATAGATATGTCAGATCATATAAGTCATACAGCAACCTCTACCTTGGTCTCTCAATCTATTTCCGCCTAGCCTTCCATTGTCATATTTTTTGACAGTCTATCATCCAGCATCCTTTACAAGTGGCTGAGCCACTGAAGTCTTCTGTCTTGAATTATAGCCTCAATACCTACCTACCTGGCACAACAACCCTTGAGTGGTTCCTGGCCTCCTCCAACATTTTACGTGTCATCTATAGCCACAATACCATTATCAAAAGAAAAATCATCTCAATCCTCAAACAGCTCCTACGATTCTGTGAATCTTTCCCACGTAATACTCGTCAACTGTTAGTGTCTTCCCCACCTTAATTATGGATGTTTAGTATACAGAGAACTGTCTGGTGAGCTCGAAATGAGACTGAAGAGATTAATGAATTCCTTAATAAGATTCATCATTGAAATCCCCAGGCGCTCTCACATCACTTAGTGGTATTCTGAATTAAGACTTTATCTAAGTTTTCGTTGACAACACTTCCTTGGAACCTTTCTATTTCAATATTAATGTCCAAAAAACCTTTCTATATTTACGACAACCTTGCCCTTCGTTCTGCCCTTCATCATTTGAATACCAGATCTCATCATGTTGATATCTATATCTCTTCTCATCGAACTGCCTTCCTTTTATAACAAATCCTTCATTATTCGTACAGCCTTATTTTGGAATTCCTAATCCATATCAATTCGCAATTCTTCCTCTCTTGCTTACTTTAAACATCATTTATTATCCACCTCCTCAATTATCAATCTTCCAAAATTATGTAATAATATATTAGTATATCAAGGTTTTTTATATAAATTTGAAAATTTGTTTTTAGTATTAATTTATATTTTATATATATTTATTAGTATATAACTTATATACTACTAAAGTTGCTGCCTGAAATGTACGCAGCCAGATAATACCTTTTTATTGTACTTTTATGTTATTCTTAGGGGACAAGGTGTCCCAAAACAAAGATTACTTTTTTCTTCTTTTTCATTATGGGTTCACCAAAAAGCTGTTCAAGTTCACTATTTTTTCTTCTTTTAAGGTTCTACATTCAAGTTTTATGTGAGACAACCCTGAAACACTCTGTAAAGTAGACCCAGTGGTATAAACAAAAAGAAAGGAACATCCTATCTTTTTTCTGGAAAGAGACAGTTTTTCAGTTTTAATATTTTTTAAAAAAGTTGTTAAAGTATTATCATGTGCAATACTCATATGCAAATACATTGAAAACACCTATCAAAGAGAATTTTTAGAACTAAAAAAAAACTTAGCTTCAAGGAAATATAATTTTTTCTCAATTCATCAATTTGGTTATATCCTGTTTCAGACTTGTTTTCCCAAATATGGACTCTATTTAGTTGGTTCAACTATGAATGGTTTTGGAAGCCAATTTAGTGATGTAGATATGTGTCTTATTATCCGTTACTCAGAAGTGGATCAAAGAAATGAGGCTGTATCATACTTATCAAGCATATTGAAATTATTAGAACGTTGTGGTATGTTTTCTTTTTAATATATACTCATTTCCTTCTAAGGAGACTATCTTAACTTAAGTTTTGTTTCTATTCCAGAACTATTTGAAAAACTAGAATTGATACAAGCTAAAGTTCCCTTACTTAAATTCAGGGACTCAAAACAAAATATTCAAGTTGATTTGAATTGTAACAACTCTGTGGGGATACGTAATACTCATTTATTGTATTGTTATGGTCAAAGTGAGTTATGTGGTTTTTCCTTTATCTTTAATGTTCTCAAGCAAATTGTTGAGAATGAAATAATTATTTTTGTTACATTGTATACAATATTATTTTTGTTGTATTGTAGTGGACTGGCGAGTTAAGCCTTTGGTTTTAGTTGTGAAGTTGTGGGCTCAATGGCACAATATTAACGATGCCAAAAACATGACTATATCAAGTTATTCTCTCTCATTGATGGTCATTCATTTTTTGCAATGTAAGTAAATTAATAAACATTAAAAATTTGAATGGGAACTATACTTTGAATTAAACTAAAATTAAGATGTAGGTTGTTGGGGTATGCAGTAATAGATAAAAATATAAGTGAAAAAATAAATTTTAATTTATATTACTCTCTGAGGCGCCTGAAAAGAAGATGGCCTCAGGACCTTCTAAAATAGTACATTATATAGAGAACCTTTATAAGTGCTACCAATGGGTAGTTGCTTTAAAAACAATTGACGTGTCATTATTATCATTACCATCATATTTACTTGATGTATTATATTTTTATATTGTTTATACAGTTGTAAATTTCAATAAATATTTAAAAAAATAATAATGTATATTAGCGACATTTCAGCCAACAATGTAAACTTTCATCAGGGCTAGAAGAAAAACAAACAAAAATATATGACAAAGAGAGGGAGTGAATGTTAAAAATTAAATAAGAGAATCATATAAAATTTTTTCAAAAAGTTTTTCTTTTCTGAAATATGAAAAAAAAAATTGTTTTCATACTGTTTTTAGTTTCTTATATTATTTACTCTATTGAATGAATTCATTAGGGATGTGTCGATTCCAAATGTCGATTCTCAATTCCATTGATTCATGAGAAAAGAATTGGTATCGAAAATTGATGATTCAAAGTCGATTCCTAGAAACCGATAGATATTGCTAATTTAAACGATAGTTGTGCGATAACTAAATATATAATGATCATAAATCTATTCCTCTCTGTAATGACAAAAAAATTCTATTTTTTATAACAGAGAATTTTTTCTTGTACTAGATCAACAATCCTTAGCACAGATTTAAAACAATTATGTTAAAAAAATCTAGCATTCTTACTGCAATTGTTGAAGATATGAAGGGTGTTAGGCTAGAAGGGGGAATGTCCACTAACCATAGTTCCAAATAAATCACATATGAAAATTACAAAGTCTATTCTTCCTCATTGGAAACTGGTTCTCCAACTCCAAAACATGTGAAACACCTCTTTCTAGCCTCCGTAACCACCGTAAGTGATAGTACATGAGACAAGCTAACAGGTGGCGATATAATTTCAGTTTCGATTTTTTTGGACATTCCCCCTTCTAGGCAAACACCCTTCATATGTATTTTCTAATGGAAAATTAAAAAAACAAAACAGAATTACGATTTTAAACTTCCAAAAGCTATAGCATTAGCAAAAGAAATGCAGGAAGACAATAGTATCGTTTTATTATAATTTTTTTTTTTGTTCTGAAGGGATACTTTTTTATCCCAAAATCAAGATTCTTTTTTGTATATTATCTGATTTGTAATTAACTTAATATATAAGTTATTTATATCTGTATAAACTGTGCGAAAATGAATAAGGATATGTCTCATTCATCGCTAATCCGTTAATTTAAATTAAATTAGCCAATATATTTAATATTAGTAGGATACAACAAAATAGAAAATACAAACCAAAGTCAAAGTCAAAACCATTGTTAATCCTTTTATTTATAACAAGTTTTCTTAAGATTACTAAACATGAAGATTTATCATTTTGTAAATAAACAGCTTTTCTTGTATTTTAATCCAGTTGTACTTTCAATAAACATGGAAAGACATCATCTTGAACCAGAAGTTCGCGAACTTATTGTGAGATTGCGTAATCAAGGTCGACAACAAGTTGATATTGCAGAGGTGGTTGGCGTTTCCCAGAGTGTCGTCTCCCAGGCTTTAGCTCGATTCTGAGAGACTGGGGGTGCCAATAAAAGGGCGGGCAGTGGATCTCATCTGGAGCATAGAAATATTGTTATCGCTGCCAGGAGAAACCCTTTTTGTAGTGCCTGCCAGATCCTCAATGAAGTTGAAGGTGTTTTACTTATATTTTTATCGACACAAACGATTCATAATCATTTGTGGGAATTTGGCCTTACATCATATACTCCTTTGAGACGACCTGCAGCAACAGTTCGCTACCATCAGCTCAGAAGAATGTGGTGCAACGAGCGACTAGGAGAGGACACAGTTTGGAATGCTGTGATATGTGAGTTGCGTTTCTGTGTGTATAGTGATAGCAGACACCAAAGAGTCTACAGAGAACAAGGAAGGTGTGAAATTCCCCAGTTTATTGTGCCTTCAGTGCAGTTTAGAGGAGGTAGTGTAATGGTCTGGACAATTACACGGCAGGACAAACCAACCTCCATATTATAAGGTAACTAGGTAACCTCACAGCAATTCGATATGCACATGAAATTATTGAGGAGTAACTCCCTCAAACTATAGATCTCATTAGGAGAGATTTTTGATTTCTAGATGAAAACGCTCGACCTCTAGAGGAATAGTTATTCATCAAGTTTTAGAAAACCTGGGAATTTCCCATCTGCCCCTTCCCCCATTGCCTCCAGACCACAATCCTATTGAGCACGAGTGGGGGGGCGCGTTGCAGAGAAGGCTTTTTAATAATCATCCGCCGCTAATTGACCTTCAACAATTGAGTGCAGCATTGCAACATCTCTGGGGCGAAATTCCTTAAGAAACCAGTGACAACATTATTAATAGTATGCCTAATAGGTGAACACAGGTTTTGGCTAACAGAGGACATTATACAAGATAGTAATTGTTTCCAAAAACTAATCGGTTCAATAAAAAAAATTATGCAACTAAAACGTTTTATTTTGTTATTTTTTAAAACCCCTTAATTGTATTTTATTTCAGAAAAAAACATAATAATTTCTAATGAATATTAATGCAGTTAATAATAAAAATAATACATAAGTGGTAGGCAAATTAAATAACACAAAATTAGCAATATCCCTATTCATTTTTGCGCAGTTTATTTTGTAGACAATAAATTCTATTTGTAGTTTACTAATTTATTTAACTTAATTTAGTTCTCATTTAGATTATTTTATGTTAAGACATTTTTGTTTAACCGAGGTATCGGTACTGAGAATCAATTTTTTGCTACCAGTACGGGAACTGAGAATCGAAAAGTTTTGGTACCAACACATCACTGGAATTCATCAATAATTATTTCTTCTTATTTTGCAAAGGTGGTGTAAAGCCCAAGGTGTTACCCTGCCTTCATGAACTTTATGCTGATAAATTTAATCCTGAAATGGATATAGGAAATATTGACATTCATGAAGATATGGAGCCTTACAACTCCGAAAATAAGCAAACCCTAGGAGAGCTGCTGCTGGAATTTTATCAGTATTATGCATCATTTGAGTGAGTTTTCAATTTGTAAATTAATTAGAGTTAGTTAATTAGTTTGGGTTCATATATTATTATTGTTAGATTTTATAGTAATTATTGGTAAGAATTAAAAAAAAAAAAATTATTGTTATCAAAACCAATCATGATTCGCTTATCTTCTGGGAAATTTTCAATTTTTTTTTTTTTTTTTTCGGATTTGCTTGATATTTTGTCTCATGAAGTGACACTATGATAGTTTAACTAGAGCTGTGAAGAATATATTCTGGAATTCCAGTCTGAATTCAGAGTCTGGCTTGAGTGCTCATAGTGTGTACATTGGACTGTGAAAAATGTTTGATTAAAGTGGTTTTTTATGTAAGGTTTTTAATAAACTTTGTCAGTATTATTGTTGAAATAATCATTTTTAAAATAGACTTATAACAGCAAACAAGAGAAAGCCAAAATCATCTCGATAAGAAATAATCCTGTTTTTATTATTGTAAATTACTCTAAAAATAAGAAAGTACACACATTATTAAGAAACACAACAAGAAAATACACACCTTATTAAGAAGCATAACTTTACCCATTTTTTTACAACAAAGATATTAAAAATCATGCTTTGAATGTTAATAGTTAACTTGTTTTCAAGTTAATTTTACTTATCCACGACAGCCAATGATATATAAGTAGTATTATATTCATAAGGTATTAGTTGACTGGGAAATATCTAGAGTTGTAGATTGTTGGGGCAGGCAGTCATAGATACGCAGCAATTAAAATAATATTTTAATTTATAATGCCAACGTTTCGACTTGCATTGCAAGCCTTCATCAGGGCTAGAAGTAAAAGGAAACAAACAAAAAGGTATGACCAAATTGTAGAGAGTATAAAAAACAGAGGTATGAAAAGAATAAATGTATAAGAGTAAAGACAGTAACATAAAGGCAATATCTTAAGGCCATGAAGATAATACATAAAGATTATTGAATTAAGATTAAAATGAAAAGAAATTAAAATTAGTGATAGTTAATTAAAAGTTAATGAGTAAATTCAACAGTATAATTAGTAAACATAAAAAAAAATTAAAAAAAAAAAAATTAGTAGATACAAAGTTAATGATATAATGAGGACAAGTTAATGAGTTAATATCTAAAGGTCATGAAGACAATTCATACAGACTAGGCTAATCCACTACTTTATATGAATATTACTTATACCAATAATGTTGGTCGAAAGTATTTCATTTTAGATTCTCGCTTCTCCTGTAAAATGTCATTTTTTACAGCTTTGTCTTTGTTCTACCAGAAGAGTGATATGATTCCATATTACAATTTTATATGATGATTGTTCTTCATTTACAATTTGGTGAGGTGATTTAATACATCATCAGGGGATTTAAATTGTTTATTGAATCACCTTCAATAGCAATATTTTAACCCATTTTTAACTCTTTTCTTTTTTACAGGTATATGAAGTATGCAATATCAGTAAGATTGGCATCAGTTATTCCTATAGAAGATTGTAGGCTTGTAAGAACACAAAAGAATGATCCACATCAATGGAAATATTTATGTATTGAAGGTAAAAAGAATTATCCTCAACGTTTTATTTGATAGGCATTTTTAGAGTAAATAATAAGAGAGGCAGTATAAATTTTTCAAACTTGCTTAATTCAAAACATTCATATTGTGTTAATTAAACAAAATAGAATAACATGATGTAGGAAATAAGGATGAGAATAGCTTTTGAAAACATTTTTTATTTTTTATTTGTGTTCAATGTGCTTATGTACTTCAACTAGAGCAGAAAGGTCTATTGATATATTTTCAATCACTTAACCTCCCTTTAAGCAAGTATAAATTAGTCCTTTTTCATTTCTTTAAACTTATTTTGTTTGAAAGAAAATTAAATGTTTTTGTACATTGATTCAATGTTCACTTGAAATTTAACAGTATTCACATGGTCCTTCAGATGGCCTGTGTCACGATATAATAATAATAATAATGTATATCTAATGGAAATAAATCAAAAATGCTTAATAATATATAACATTCAAAAAGTATGTTTAAAATTCATGACCTAGTAAATCAGTGATTACCTACACAATATTATTTTCCATTATTATAATTTTTTTTTATATATAGTTTTTATTTTTCAGCTTATGCTTAAAGAATTAAATTTAAAAATGTCTTAAATTGCTACACTTGAAATGATAAGCCCTCCATATATCCATAGGAAATGGAGGATAAAGGTTTGCTACAGAGGAATAATAATGATTTCAAATTTCAAATTATTAAATTTTTTAATAATTAACGTAAGCAAAGACCTCTATTAATCCACTGACACCACCAATATTAATTGCATACCAGTTCTAGCTATGTGGATAATATGTCTATGTAAATAGTATAGTATAGTGGAAACTCGTTATTTTGTCACTCGATAATTAGTCTTATTCTGTAATTCCTCAGTTTTTTTTTTTTTTTTTTTTTTCAAATTGGCAACTATAAATAACAAAATTAAATACTTATTAATTCATTTTTTCCCCTCACTACTCATTTAATCTCTAAACCGCCTCATTTGGTTTCTCACTAAAACATAAGCCTATATTTATATATTTTGTAAATCATTTCAAAGAAAAAAACAAACAGAACAAGCCCGGACTCGATCCCTTCATTGATTGTAGTAAGAGGTGAGAGGAAGTATGAGTGCAGTTGGCGAATTCTCGGAATCAGTTAATACTGGAAAGCTCTTCCTACAAAAACATTAGCATCTGGCTTAGCAACTTCTGCTTCAGGTTATAAAATGAGAAAAAATAAGCAAGAGGTAAGCAGCTGGTTAAACATGGATAGTAAGGATGTATGATATGAAATTTTAAATGACAATGAAATTGTAGAACAAGTGCTGAGTGCTCTAAATGAAATTAGTGTTGAAAAAGATGATGGCGATGACGTTTCTAATTCTTCCACTATTCCATGTAAAGAAGTAGAGGAAATGTTAACTAAGTGCATTGAGTGGTTTCAAGTAGCTATGTGAATCAGATATTTCACACCTGATGGGATACGGCAAGTGTTCAGCTTTTTTTGTGTTTTTTGTCATTTTCACTCAAGTCCAATGTGTATAATGTTCATCTGTTCATTTCTACATTCAATAAATTGCAAAAAAAAAAAAAAAAAAAAAATACTATTATATACCTAGTTTAATATGCTTTTTTGTTACTTTGCCAGCTAAATTCTGTAATTCGTCATTTCTGTTATTTCATCGCCCCCTCTCCTCCACTCATGACGAATTATCGAGTTTCTACTGTATTATAAAAAAATATATATAATTATTTGAAGATTAATACTAAAATGGGATAATTATTATCTATTTTTCATTCATTATTTTTATTCTAATTGGAAAAACTAATGAACATGGAAATATTTCAAAAATACACCTTGCATAAGTAAATAAATTTATAGTAACCTATGTGACATGATAAGTACTTATAGATTCTTCATCAAATGTAAATAAAATCACTGTTCCTTAACAGATATGGAAGAGTTCAATTTGGAAAAACCGATGTTATGTGTCGTCATATTAATATCAATTTAAAGTAACAATTAAATTTTTTTTCAGAGCCATTTGATCAGACAAACACTGCAAGATCTGTATATGACCCAGAAAAGTTTGAACTCATAAGGAATGTTATAGCTAGAAGTGGTAATGCATTAATGAAAACAAAAAAATTGGATTCAATATTTTATTTGGAAGCTTCGTAGAGCTATATGACAAATATAAATAAAGAAGGGATTGGTGTCCAGTTGCTGCTCAATCAATATGATTGGTTTAAAGGTTATGATCTCTGGAGCCAATAATGGTAATCGTCTAGGTGTCTTATTTCTGGATCTATAACCCGACCCTCATTAATAACATACAATGTAAAATTCGATATGCGGGTTTGTTTTATAAGTTATTTATTACATGAAGTGCTACAAGTATTTCCTACTAGGAAAAAAAAACATGAAAAAATGAAGAAAAGGCAACAACAAAAAAAATCCATAAAAATAAAAATAAATACAAAAATTTAAAATACAAAATGAGAAAAAAATTAAAAAAAAAAAATTAATAAAAAAAAAAAAAAACAACGAATAAAGGTGTAGGATTTAATTTCTAGAGAAATGTAACTTAATTTTTCTATATGAGTGCAATTGTCTAGCCTCCAGCAACTTAAATATTTGATAAAACAATACTTACAAGACTGAATATTCACCGATTGAAGAATTGAAAGAGGAATGTGCAATGATGGGTACACATCAAGGCAAACAAAAAAATCTATGTATTAAACAAAAAGAAAATGATATCAAACCAAGTCTCCTTTTGCAATAAAATTACATAAAATTAAAGTTTTCATTTATTTAAACAGAAAATTGGGGGCTTACAATTATATTATATATTTTTTTTTAAATAGCATTAATTTCATTATTCAAGGGCAAGTTAAAAATTGTTGTTTCTCTTTAAATTATTTAATTGACATTTATCAATAATACTTTACTCTTATGAATTAATTATTATTATTATTATTATTATTATTATAAATTCCATAATTATTTTTGTCAATTAGTTTTAATATTATCTCTATTTAAGTTAGAAACAGTAATTGTATTACTTCATAAAACCAAGGAAATAACCCAAAAATCACAGTAAAAACGATAATTCAAATTACAGTTAGTACAACATTGAATGATGTGAGATTCTACTAAGTATTGATTTTAGTTAGATTAATATTATAAAAATCATTATGGTATTAATTATATCTGGTTGTTACATAATTATCTATTTATTTATATCTTATATTTATTAATGTTTATTTATTTTACAATTTGTCCCATAGTATGATGATTTAATCTGAGTGCTCTGTAGTGACCTTTTGTCAAAATAGTTATGTTAATTTTGCGTATATTATAAAAGTTTAGGAATAAAGAGAGAGTAACAAAGGAACTAATTGTCTGTAGATCCTGAATACTTTTTTTTTTACTAGAAAAATGTAAAAAAATATTAAAAATGCAAGAGAAAAAAATAAAAAAATTAAGCACGATTATATGAAAAAAATAAAAATAAAAATAACGAGCATACTGTTTTTTCATTTAAAAATAATTCCTTTTTAAACCTCTTCTTTTTATTACCTTAGGTATAAAAATGTATTTCCAATGAATGGAAATGGAACATATGAATAAATCAACAAAATATTTTTAAACAGCATAAACTCAGTGCCAGTATCAATCAAAATGAACTAAATGATATTAAGGATGCTTTCAGTAAGACACTCCAAGAAGCAGCATGATCATCAATGCCAAAGTCTAAGAACAGATAAACTGTCAGATTATCCCTTAGATATTAGATACTTGGCAAAAGCCTAAAAAGTATAGAAGAAGCCAAGTAGATTCATAATTACAAGTGATTATAATTATGTTAACGTTATATTAACCAGAACTAATAGAATATATATATATATATATATATATATATATATATATATATATATATATATATATATATATATATATATATATATACATATACATATACATATACATAGGTGACCACTTCACTGATTCCTCAATATGAACAATGATAACTTCCTACATTTATTAATTTTTCTTCTTTAGTGGCACAATGGTCTTCGAACGAACTTAGCCTCCACAACCACTCACTCCCACTCATCTTTCTCCAAAGCATCCCGTTTCCATCTTCTTACACCCAGGCTCCTGATATCCTTCTCTATGCCTTTTTCACCGTCTTCCTCTCACCTTGCACCTCCAGGGTTCCCCTCCTTTTTAATCTCATTTCCTCTATCTGCACAACGTGCACTAACCATCTCACATGCTACTGATACAGCTCTCTTAGCATCTCATTTTTCCCTATTCTGTATCTTTATTTTTATTAATACTGAACACAAAAGCATTGTACTCAACTCTTAGGATATTCTATTTCAAATCATGATCTTGTGCCGACAACATCCAGCTACTGACTCTCAAGACGCTTTATCTACTTAATACAGAATGACAGACATTATAAAGATTTATATTGATTAGACCAGAAGCAATATTTCTGAATAATGTTCAGACCTTTTATAGTTTTATATCAAGAGTTTTCTTTCTAAAAATTATCTCCTCTCCAATCTGATATCTTACTTTCCAGTCTTCCTTTTCTGAGAGATTTTTCTCTGTCCTGTAGAGTTCAGGTATATTTTCTATTTGACAAACAATGACTACCTCAAAGGTTTAAAAGATGTTATTGAGCTAGAAATGAAGTCTATTGTACTCAATTTATAGAAGGCACCCAAAATTACAATTGCATACATACATATAATTTCTGAAACCAATTTGAATATCTTGGGCAACAATGAAACTCAAAAAGCTATTACAAATATTTTAATGTTACAAACACTTCACCAAGAATATAGACTAATTCCAACTTTTTCAACAGCGAAAGCTAGTAAAAGTGTTTTGTCATAGTCAGAAACACATAAAATGATAAAAATAGAAGAGTTGTCAACATAAAAAAAAAAAGATGGTTAATGGATAAGGCATGTTTGGATAATTTGGAAACAAGTTAAACAAGGGGCAAAGATCAGTTTGCTGCCATGTCCCACAATGGGACAAAACTGTTTTTCCTGGACATCGCATTTTGAGCCTCTAAAAATTATTGCATCGACTTCAAATTACATATGGGTGTTTTCAAAGGTGTAGAATTCGAATCTAAAGTCAGCTTTTTCCCATCATTTCAGGACTTTGCTCTGTTAACCAATAGTGTGTCTAAAAAAATCTAATTTTCGTTTTTTCGTGTTTTTATTCAAGGGTTATTATTTTCTATGATTTTTTTTGTGCTCAATCGAATTTAAAAATCTGCAATTCAATCAGTTTACCGTTATGTAAGTTATACGTGTTTTATGCCTTTTTCGTCGATCGGATTTTCTAAAAAATTAAACAATTTGCGGTTTGTCAGAAACCTGATAGGTAATAATTATTTTAAATATTGTCCCCAACCAAAAATGGAACTATTTAGTTATTTAGTAGAAGTAATCAATTATAGCCCGCAGCCTCCTACACTGTGGTTATCGAAATTTTATCGTTGGATCCATTCGTTCAAATTCATCGTGTCAGTGTCAGCATTCAGACCTATTCCGATATAAATGTTGAGCATTTTTATTGGTGAATACCTGTGGATAACATTTGTGAAGTCCATTTGCTGTAGCAATTTGGACCACTTTTTTGTACAAGTTGAATTATCAAAATAAATCCTATTTTGAATTTAAAAATAAAAAGAATATTCTCCAAGATCGCAAGTGGTCGCAGACCATATCGATCTTGAGTTACTTTTTATGATCGATAGTTTAAATTAAAATGGATTAAATGGCGACTTAAACAAGTATAAACATTTTTCAAAAATCAATTTTTTGTTGAAATTTTCAAATTTAAATACATTTATTTTTTGTAGTTATTATTTTTACAGGAAAACGTTTTTTTTTTATTGCCAATTGTTTTATCATGCTAAAAACTGTGAACAGCAAAGAATTTACATCGGATGTGTAAACAATTTCTAATGCAATTTAACAAAACGGGAAATTTGCGAGAACCTTTCAAACAAGCATAGTATGTACTTATATCGATTTTGATGTCCTATTTGTGCGGAATAAAATTATGTTTACCGTACTGCCGTTTATCGACAATGACCATAGCAAACATTTTATTAATTATTCAAGCCATAAATATAAATTTTTGTTTTCAACCAATGTCCAACAAATTACGTTGGCTCGTCCAATTGTGCGTCCCCCCCCCCTCCCGATCCCACCATTAAAATACAATACTTCACTAAGGTTGAAATTGCACACCATATGTATGCTATAAACAACATAAATAAGTATGTTATTTATGAAAAAGACTTATTAATTACATTAATCCACTTGTACATGACTAATACAAATTTTTTTTATCCGTTAGTCCAATGGCTAAGTTTAGAAAAAGAGGACGTATTAAAATGCTTCCCGAAAAAATAAATGTCTTTGATAACCCCAAAGTTAGTCCAAAATATCTGATAATAAGTAGATTAGATGAAGATAACTTTTCAAAAGTTTCTCCATTTTTCATAAATAAATTTATAACGGGTCTAGTAGGCGAGGTAAACGTTATTAAGAAGTTGAGAGATGGTACTCTACTTGTAGAAACGATTAATAATAAACAATCCGATGTTCTGTTAAATATTAAAGATTTCGGCGGTTTATTCCAAGTCGAGGTTAACCCTCAAAAAACACTATACTACAGCAAAGGGGTGATCAGGTGTTTTGATCTCCAGTTCGTTGAAATAGACGAAATTAAGAATGAATTAAAACATATCATCGTAGATATAAATAGAATAAAAATTAAAATTAATGGAGAGCAAAAATTAACCCACACCTACATTGTAACATTTGCTGTTCCAAAGCTACCTGAAACTATTAAAATAGGGTTCCACACAATATAGTCCAGTAAAATAAGGGTTTGCCGAAGAAAAAACTGCGGAACTTTTATTCTCAACGGATGTTTATGTTTTTGGGGTGCTGAATCCGAATCTGAAGTTTGCTACCACGGCAACCATCGGCTTCATACTCAAAATCGCAAAAAACCGCCAAAAAAACCCGTTATTTTTGTTTTTTTATCTATAACAAGATAACGAAGCTTCTTTCGAAGAAAGTCTTCGAATATTAATTGTACCTGGAACTAGTACCTACATAATAAAAAAAAGAAATCCGAAATCGGACCATTTTTCGCGAAGTTACGTAATTGGGAAAAAATGAAGAAATTGGCCTACTTGTCGTCAGCCCCACAGCCCCGCGAAAACACGTTTGTCGTACTCTTTTGGCTATAACTCTGAAACTATTTGTCCGATACAACATTACTTTTTTTCATCTTAAAGCTGATTAAATTTACTATAAGAATCTATAAATGAAGTTTTAATCAAACCCCGTAAAATGTACATGCCAGCCCGCTAATAAAAACGTACTGTTGTACAATCCAAGTGTTTTTTGGCACATTTGTCGCTCTAACTGCTCAAATTATTGTTCGATCCCAAATTCCTTTTTTCTATCGCAAAGCTGATTAAATTTGCTATCAGATGCTATATACGTAAATTATATTAAATCCTTTAAACCACCCAAGCTAGCACGCTAAATATGTATGTTTTGGCAAAATATGTAAACTATGACATGTTCAGTAGACTGGTGTGGGTATTTCATGGTGTTAATTATAAGTTACATAAAAAAGTTATAATAGTAAATTTAACCAGCTTTATGATAAAAATATTAAATTTTGGATCGGACTAATGGTTTTGGAGTTATAGCGAATAATGTGCCAAAAAAAAAAAATGTGTTTTACAAAAGTACGTGATTTTCAGCGCGACAGCTTTTGTATTTCAAGAATTTTGATACAACTTTCATATATAGCATCTAATTGTAAATTTAACCACCTTTTTGATAGAAAAAAAAACATTTTGAATCGGACAAATACTTTCAGAGTTATAATGAAAAATGTGCCGATAACCATGGATTTAACAACAATACGGGTTTTTAGGCGTCTGGGATGCATATTTTAAGGGACCTGATTATAACTTCATATATACATTCCAATAGTAAATTTAACAAGCTTTTAGATGAAAAAAAGTAATTTTAGATCAGACAAATATTTTTGTAGTTATAATGAAAAATGTACTAAAAAAACTTGGATTTCACAAAAGTACGGGTTTTAGCGTACTAGTATGTGTTTTTTGGCCCCTTAATCTCTTTAACTCTAAAAATATAGGTCCGATCTAAATTCTTTTATTCATATTAATGCTGGTTAAATTTATTATCAGATCCTATGTATAAAATCGTTCATGAAATTATTTCCGTACAATGTACAGTAAAATAAAAGGCCGTTTTCAGGAATGTAGTATATAATAAATACGATAATATGTATGTTAAAAAAAATATTTTATAAACTCACCTATTGGTATTTTTCAAGGACTCCCTTTCTCGAATCTCAACGAAAAATCAAATCTAGTTGCTATAGAAATGACTGTATAATTGATCACTTTTGATCACGCCGAACGTCAGTGAAGATTTTCTGACCCCACTCTGTCAGGTACAGCTGGTACAAGGAGTTGGTAGTAATGAATAAAAACTGATCTTTAGTTCATGTTTATTATAATAACATAACATATATTTTATTATAATAACATCACTAACAACTAACACTGGGCTAATCATCCGTAAAAATGATGATAATTACAAAAAAAAAAAATAACGAAAAAAACAAAAAAGGTAAAAAAAAAAAAAAAAAAAAAAAAAAAAAAAGGATCTGATAATAAATTTAACTAGCATAAATATGAATAAAAGAATTTGGATTGGACCTATATTTTTAGAGTTAAAGAGATTAAGGGGCCAAAAACACATACTAGTACGCTAAAAATCCGTACTTTTGTGAAATCCAAGTTTTTTTAGTACATTTTTCATTATAACTACAAAAATATTTGTCTGATCTAAAATTACTTTTTTTCATCTAAAAGCTTGTTAAATTTACTATTGGAATGTATATATGAAGTTATAATCAGGTCCCTTAAAATATGCATCCCAGACGCCTAAAAACCCGTATTGTTGTTAAATCCATGGTTATCGGCACATTTTTCATTATAACTCTGAAAGTATTTGTCCGATTCAAAATGTTTTTTTTTTCTATCAAAAAGGTGGTTAAATTTACAATTAGATGCTATATATGAAAGTTGTATCAAAATTCTTGAAATACAAAAGCTGTCGCGCTGAAAATCACGTACTTTTGTAAAACACATTTTTTTTTTGGCACATTATTCGCTATAACTCCAAAACCATTAGTCCGATCAAAATTTAATATTTTTATCATAAAGCTGGTTAAATTTACTATTATAACTTTTTTATGTAACTTATAATTAACACCATGAAATACCCACACCAGTCTACTGAACATGTCATAGTTTACATATTTTGCCAAAACATACATATTTAGCGTGCTAGCTTGGGTGGTTTAAAGGATTTAATATAATTTACGTATATAGCATCTGATAGCAAATTTAATCAGCTTTGCGATAGAAACAGTACGTTTTTATTAGCGGGCTGGCATGTACATTTTACGGGGTTTGATTAAAACTTCATTTATAGATTCTTATAGTAAATTTAATTAGCTTTAAGATGAAAAAAAGTAATGTTGTATCGAACAAATAGTTTCTGAGTTATAGCCAAAAGAGTACGACAAACGTGTTTTCACGGGGCTGTGGGGCTGACGGCAAGTAGGCCAATTTTCCATTTTTTTCCCAATTACGTAACTTCGCGAAAAATGGTCCGATTTCGGATTTCTTTTTTTTATTATGTAGGTACTAGTTCCAGGTACAATTAATATTTGAAGACTTTCTTCGAAAAAAGCTTCGTTATCGTGTTATAGATAACAAAACAAAAATAACGGGGTTATTTGGCGTTTTTTTGCGATTTTGAATATGAAGCCGATGGTTGTTGTGGTAGCAAACTTCAGATTCGGATTCAGCACCCCAAAAAACATAAAGATCCGATGAGAATAAAAGTTCCGCAGTTTTTTCTTGAAAACAGCCTTTTGCAGCCTAATTTTCCTGGACTAAATAAGGGTCCAACCTTACACACCAAACCCAATGAGGTGCTTTAATTGTTTAGGTTTTTCTCACCCCACCTTTAAATGCAAAAAAGAATCGATTTGTGCCAATTGTGGTGAAGTTAAACCCCAAGATAATTTAAAATGTATTAAAAATCAAAAATGTATAAACTGTACCGGTAACCACAACGCATTAGACCGTAAGTGCCCAGTATTTCTACTACAAAAAGAAATAAAAACAATTCAAGTTACTGAAAGATCATTCCCTTATTCAACTGATCTTGTTTGAAGAGCCATGTATGAAAGAAGAACGCCCCACACTCATCCAAGGAAACATTAATTGGGACTGCTACGAAACAATTTTAAATAAAAAACTCTCAGTTCCAATTTCATTGAAAACAGGAAAAGAAATAGAGGACGCTGTTGACGTTTTCACAAAAAGCATTCAGGAATCTGCGTGGTCCTCATCAGTTCCCAAAACCAAGAAAAGTTACCAGCCAAACTATCCACAGTATATAAGGGATTTGATCAGAATCAAGAGAAGAGCTCGTAAGGTATGGCAGACTTACAGACTACCATCAGACAAACATACATACAACCAAATAAATAACGAATTAAAACGACAAATCCAAAAATTCAAACAGACTAACTATGATACATTTTTAACAAATCTCAATACTGACGATGGAAGCTTATGGAGGCATACAAAAAAGCTTTTAAAGCATTGTGAGGTGTCAGCACCACTCCGAAAAGAAGATGGCACTTGGGCCGAGTCGGAAAGCGAAATGTCTGAACTCTTCGCTGATCATCTATCGACTGTTTTCATACCTCATACAGACCTCACTGACAATGAACACGAAATTAACGTACAAGATACCCTTGACAACCCCTTACTACTAACGTTGCCTCCACCAGCCTTTAAGCCATCTGAAGTAATTCTAGAAATTCAAAAATTATCAAAAAAAAAAGCCCCAGGACATGACTTGATTACTGCTGAGCTACTCCAGCATATGCCCAGAAAAGCTACAGTCTTTCTTACAACACTCTTTAATGCAATACTAAGGACAACTAAATTCCCATTGCAATGGAAATATTCACACGTATTAATGATACAAAAACCAAATAAAGACCCCAACTCTCCTTCCTCGTACAGACCCATCAGTTTACTTCCAATTTGCTCAAAATTTTTTGAAAAATTACTGTATAGACGAATTCTAGACATACTAACGAACAAAGACATACTACCTGAACACCAGTTTGGATTTCGTTCACAACACTCAACCATACACCAGCTTCACAGAGTCACAGACTACATTTCAGTTGCATTGGAGAAAAAATTATATGCTACTGGGGTATTCCTGGATGTAGCTCAAGCGTTCGACAGAGTTTGGCACAATGGACTACTATTTAAACTTAAATCATTCCTTCCTTCCACTTACTATCTCATCCTTCTCTCTTTCCTTTCTGACAGATTTTTCTCTGTTCGACAAGATTCGTATATCTCTTCTGTTCGACCAATTAGGGCTGGAGTACCGCAGGGATCGATTCTTGCACCTCTGCTATACATTGTTTACACACACGACATACCCACTTACTCTAACACTATAATAGCAACATACGCAGATGATACTGCAATTCTGACTAGACATTCAGACATAAATCAGGCTTCACTGACTCTCCAACACTATTTACAACAGTTACAAGACTGGTTCAACAAATGGAAAATTAAACTAAATAACGACAAATCACAGCACATAACTTTTACACTTCGACATAACATCTGCCCCAACGTTTACATCAACAATGTTCCAATTAAACAGACTGACACTGTTCAATACCTAGGACTAATGTTCGACAGAAGGATGACATGGGGCCCACATGTGAAACAGAAACGCCTAAGCCTTAACAAAAGACTGAGACTGTTATATCCAATTCTACATAAACGATCTAAATTGAAAATTACGCAAAGACTAAATACATATACTTACTTATTAAAACCTCTATGGACGTACGCCTCACAAATTTACGGAACTGCTAAAAAAACACACATCCAAAAAATACAGACTTTCCAGTCCAAAACTTTAAGACTCATTACACAATCACCCTGGTATGTCAATAACAAAACTTTACACACAGACTTACACATACCCATGGTACAAGATCACATCCAGACTTTATATAAAAGACTTCACGACAAACTTCACGGACATATCAATAATTTAATACAAAGTATGGCCTCCATAAGCTTGCCAGATATACCCAAAGGAGACTAAAAAGGAGTTGGTTGAGGGATCTACTCCGTTAAAACGAATTAAATTTCATGTTCATGTAAGGAGTAAGTACCGCTGGGTGCTGTCCTCCCTCATGCCTGACATGCCAATTATCTTTTATACAATTTATCACATCTGCTTGTTGTCACATGTTAAGTAACAGGTGTGGATTAAACAAATAAAGAGAAAAAAAAAAAAAAAAGTTACTGAAAAAGTTCCAGGCAAAAAGGATGTATAGGGAAAAAAAATCCCACAACCTTCATTAAATCATTCGCACAAGTCACCAAAGAAAAAATAATTGGAAAAAAAAAAGACGTTGCAACGCGTTGCCTTACAAGCAGATATTATATTTAATTTTCAATTAAACAAAAGTACATCAGCTGTTGACAGTAAATTAATCCCATCTATTAAAGTAACCGACCAGGCTAACAAGCCCTCAAGCAGTGCCAAATCCACTGCTCCCATGATTGGTTTAATACCAAGACCCATAACTGCGAAGGTTATCATAGTGCCAAAACATAGTTCAGCCACAGCCTCCACAATAACCTCACCCCCAGTCTCCTTTACTGAGAAACTTATATCCCCCCCCCACACCCCCAGCTCCCACACCTCCTCCTCAACCCCTCCATTCAAATTCATCTCCTACAACTCCCGAACTTGAACCCGATCCTGATCCCAATCCCTCCTCTTCTTCTTCGTCATCTCCCCTTCCTCTCCTTTCCTAGTTTTCCATAGTTCAATTCCTCTATTAGCAGTGAGCTAATGGACGTAGACGGGTTCAAAACATGTAAAAACAAAAAAGGGAGAAACAGTAAAACATCATCAGCTCAATCAAGTACTAATTAAATTATAAGAGAAGCCAACCCTTCTTCTATTTAAAATTATTTATAAATCTCCCGATATCTTTATAATAAACTTAAGTTTTTTATATAACCAGTGAAACCATTTTTCTATATTTTTTCCTGAAAAAAAATGCCACCCCACATTTGCTCCTAATCCATTTTTGATATTATAATCCCAGATTGGTTTAATACCAAGACGCCCCATGAACTGCGAAGGTTATCATTGGTACTAGTGCCAAGTTAAAACATCAGTTACGATGAAAGATTTAGTTTCATACACAGCCTCCATCATATAGATGTTAATAAAGATATAGAAAATAAGTGTAAATAATATATCATATAAGTTAAGAGGGTTTTTTATTTTTTCTATAACCCTAGTTCATTTGACATCTCCAGTTCCCTCCTTTTTTTTTTCCATAGTTCAATTCCTCTCTTAGTTCAGTATTTATATAGTTCTTTTGAAAATGAACTAAGTAGTTCATTTGAACTAGTTCATTGAACTAGTTCATTCTAATGAACTAGTTCAAAAGGAACTATTCCCCCAGCCCACCTCTAAAAGTAACCGACCAGGCTAACCCCTCCTCAAATCCACTGCCCCATGATTGGTTTAATCCATAACTCAATTCATAGTTCAGCCACAGCCTCCACAATAACAGTCTCCTTTACTCCCCCCCACACCCCCGCTCCCACACCCCCAGCTCCCACACCCCCTCCTCAACCCCTCCATTCAAATTCATCTCCTACAACTCCCGAACTTGAACCCGATCCTGATCCCAATCCCTCCTCTTCTTCTTCGTCTATTAGCAGTGAGCTAATGGACGTAGACGGGTTCAAAACATGTAAAAACAAAAAAGGGAGAAACAGTAAAACATCATCAGCTAAATCAAGTACTAATTAAATTATAAGAGAAGCCAACCCTTCTTCTATTTAAAATTATTTATAAATCTCCCGTTTATTATTTTATTTTTTTAATTTGTTATCCTTATGTCTTATTACCCTTTAACTAAACATGTCTATTATTTAATGAAACTGTAATAGATTAAAAACCCATTTTAATGATCTAAAAATGCTAATAAGGGATATTGACCCCTTTTGTTTAGCTATACAAGAGACTCATCTAAACAGAAATGATAAAATAAATTTAAAAATTTTTGAAATTTATAGGAAAGATAGTCCAAATTCAAATCATAATCACCATGGTGTTCTTATAGCCGTACATAATTCTGTATATTCAGAAGCCATCACTATCAATTCACACCTTCAAACTATCGCAGTTAAAGTACATCTCAATAACACTTTCTCAATTTGCTCAATATTCCTCCCACTGGATCGCACAATAGATATTCATCACCTATTTGATATTTATAACCAGCTACCACATCCCGTTCTTTTTGTAGGGGATCTTAATGGCCACAATCCCTTATGGGGGTCACGTGACATAAATACTGGAGGGAAATTAATCGAACAATTTTTAGACAACTACAATCTCCTCTTAATAAATACTGGAGAACCTACCTTTTTAAGTTCCAGCTACGGAACCTATACAGCCCTAGACCTCTCTTTCTGTAACTCTACATTACATAATTTCATAGACTGGACAGTTCTACCTGACCTTTACAGCAATCATTTCCCCATTGTTATTAAATTTTTAAATTTTAAAAAGACACGCTTAAAACAGAGATGGGTACTAGATAAAGCAAATTGGTCTCTTTTTTCCTCCTTAGTCCAACCTCCCCGTTCACCGCCTTCCGATATAAGAATTGACTAAGCATGAGAAGAAATTACGACCTCTATTATAAAAGCAGCTAATGTGTCGATACCAAGGACTTCAGGTATGCCAAAAAGACCACTAGTCCCTTGGTTTAATGATACTTGTAAAAATGCAATAAAAGATCGACGCAAAGCATACAAAAAATTCCAAGAATCCATGACTCAAAAAAACTTAATAGAATATAAAAGGCAGAGGGCACTATGCAGGAAAATTCTCAACAACTGTAAAAATGAATCAGGGAAAAAATTTGTCAACTCAATAAATTCTAATACAAATATGACTGAAATATGGAGCAAAGTTCGTAAAATCACCAAAAATCCCATTTCCAATCGTTATACTATTTCAGCGATTGGACAGTTGACTGACGACCCAAAACTTATTTCCAATACATTTGCTCAATTCTTTTCGGAAATATATAATGTAAGAAAAAACTCTGCCAACATCGAACAAACTGAGCGTCACAATTCTGATAATAACGAATCCCAAACATATAACATGCCTTTCTCCATGTGAGAATTAAAATACATCTTAAACTCCGTCAAAGGATCAACTCCTGGTCCGGACAACATACACTACGAGATGATAAAAAACCTACCAAGCGAAACCCTAGAATGGCTGCTCAAATTTTACAATCACATCTGGTCCACTGGTCAATTCCCAAATTCCTAGCGTGACTCAATGGTAATTCCGATTCTGAAAAATGGAAAAGACACACGGGAACTGACCAATTATCGCCCTATATTCCTCACAAGCTATGTAAGTAAGATCATGGAACGTATGGTGAATAAAAGATTGATGTGGATTACAGAAAAGAACAATTTAATTCAACCCTTTCAATTCGGTTTTCGCAAGGGCAGAGGGACAATAGACCATTTGGTGGCTCTAGAAGCCGAAATCCAGTACGCCTTTATAAATTCACAACATACTATCGCCGTTTTCTTTGATATGTACAAAGCATTCGACAATATAAGCCATCATGTGATCCTCAAAAAACTGTCATCCGTCAGAATCAAAGGTAAAATGCTTAACTACATAAGACAATTTCTAATAAATCGCAGCTTTAGGGTTCAAATAGGTTGTGAACTGTCAGAAAATCACAAAAAACTCAATGGAGTCCCACAGGATTGTGCCTTAAGTCCTACCTTATTTTGCCTGGCGATAAATGATCTAGGGATCACTTTACCAAGAGGTGTCAAGCCGCTACTATTCGCGGATGACTTAGCCATAGTTTGTAGATCCGAGAACACTGACATAATAAAAAACAAATTACAGGAAGCTATAGGACGAATAACTAAATGGGGACTCTCCACTGGTCTCAATTTTTCAACTGAAAAAACCAAATCCATCCACTTTAACCGAAAAAGAAATACTCCATCCTCTCCTGAACTTTATCTCGATAATTTTCTGATTCCGTACACAAATAATCATAAATTTCTAGGTTTAATGTTCGATAAAAAATTAAATTGGGAATCACATATCTCCACATTAAAAATAAATGCTACAAAAAACCTAAATATATTAAAATTTCTTAGCGGAACTTCTTGGGGTGCAGACAGACATACGATGTTAAAATTATATAACTCCTTGATATGCTCCAAGCTCGATTATGGCTCTTTCATTTATGGATCCGCTCGATATCCAATACTCACTAAGCTAGACTCAATCCACAATACTGGAATCTGGATTGCAACCGGCGCTTTTAGAACTAGCCCGATCCTCAGCATATGTTCTGAGGCTGCTTTTCCCCCACTTTCATTCAGAAGACAAAAACTAGCAATAAATTATATCTCAAAACTATACTCACAGACCCAACATCCAACGTAAAAATACATATTTAAACCAAAATTTCATGGAGCCTTTCAGAACAATACCAAGTCAACTCTTCCATTAGTTGAAAAAATCTATTCAGCAATAATAGCTCTAAAAGAAATAACTCTACATACACAAGAAAACGAAAACCCTCCCTGGACGCACAAACCTCCAAAAACAATGCTCAACCTTACTAAGTTATCCAAAAACAATACCCCTCCGATCGACTTCCAAACCAGACTCTCCTCTATGCTCCAAAACTTTCAAGATCCTTTTGTGATCTACACTGACGGATCCAGATCGGATAATGCAACAGCTTCTTCTTTCGTCACCCTTAATTCAACGTACTAGTTGAAATTGCACAAACTATGTAATATATATACAGCCGAACTTCATGCAATATCCTCAGCTCTCCACTTCTCTATGTCAATTAATCAAAAAACAATAATAATCATAACCTATTCATTGAGCTCACTAAAAGGCCTAAATAACATGTACTCAATTCATCCTACTATACAGAAAATCCATAGATACCTAAATTTTTTGCATAACTTAGACAAGACAGTTTACTTTATTTGGATACTGAACCACGTGGGAATTGTGGGCAACGAGCTCGCTGATATAGCTGCTAAAGAATCCCTTGCACTCCCAGGCAGATGAACTGCCATCTTGTCTCCACAAGATATTAGCTCTCCTTTAAAAAATGAAGTTCATGATAGATGGCAGTTCATGTGGAACGAGAGCCCACCAAGTAAACTGAAAACCATAAAAAAATCAGTCAAACCATGGACCACATCCGTTCGATCAAATTGTAGAGAGGAAGTAGTCTTGTGCAGGCTAAGGAAAGGTCACACTAACCTTACACACTCCCATCTAATAAACAAGCAACCACCGCCAAAATGCCGATACTGCGGTGAGATAATCACTGTTATTTATTCATATATTCCAAGAATGTCCATACTATATAATGCAACTAAAAAATCTAGGACTTGCACCCGACATTTTTCAAATTCTTGGAGATGATGAAAAAAATTTAAGAACTCTGTTCACCTTTTTAAAAGCACAAAATTTACTTAATAAAATATAGACCAACCAAAAAAAAAAAAAAAAAAAAAAGAATTCAAGTGAAAAAAAAAAAAGAAAAGAGAAATAATAAAATAAATAGCTAAAAGTTTATAAAAATCCACAGGCGTTTATGACCTTTGTAGTTTTACGCCTATAAACAATAACAAACAACAACAATTTTTTTTTTTAATTTGGTCAACCCTGAAATCTGTCGCCTTGGGCATGTGCCTCCCCTCGCCCCTCCTTCGTTCCGGGTCTGTATTTTGGATACAACTGAGTTTTAAACTTACAGCACCTTCATCATCCTACCCCGTACGTTCCATTTCTGGATCTCATCTGACCCAAGAATCTCTTTCCACTTGTCTCAGTTTCTGGCGGGGGTCTACCAGTGCATGATTCCATGAGTTCGGGCATCTTCGGGTGATGATGTGAGCGGGTGCTCACTTTATCCATCTTAACTTCGGTCTCCCCATTAAATTATAAATTATAAAATTTATAAAACAATTGATTTCCATTTGTACACTAATATCTCATCACTGCTTCAAAATAAAAATGTAGTGAAAACAACTAAGGAGAGGTAATGACAATGCCGTACGAGCTTAACTCGCGCCTGGGGCACAATACCTTTTTAGCACCTCCCCCCCCCCCCCCCACCCCATTCTTTCCTTTTTATTTACGAATTAGCATTTATTATATTACACCGGCACTAAATTTAGAATATCCTAAATTTAAAATTCTTTCCTTTTTATTTACGAATTAACATTTATTATATTGCATTGGCTCTAAATTTAAAATATATTTTCCTGAAATCAATTATAATAAAAATAAAAATTATCCAGCAATTTTTTTGTTTTGCGGACCATTTGGCGCTCCTTTGTGAGAACAGCCCAGAGCATGGTGCCCCCCCCCCCCCCCGTCGCTTCGCCACTGGGTAATGAGAATTTTAATGTAGAAACTACCAAAGTAAAAGCAAAATGAAAAACTAAAATGCCGCCCTGTTAGAGTTTTTATTATTTACAAAAATAAAATAAAAAGAAGTAATTTCAATGAAAAATTTGGAAGCAACACTTCCGGAGAAACTTTGAAGACTTTGTAATGATAGCAATAATAATAACGACTCGCACTCACTGGCGTAACCAAGGGGGGGCTTAGGGGCTGAAGCCCCCCCCCCCCCCCCCCAGACGACCGAAACGACTAATTTTTTTTAGTCAATAACTATGATTTTCATTTATATAGTCTCGAACGTCACCCATTCCTTGTTTTAGTTTATCGGGAACATAAAAAAATATCTTCCTCTCTATATTTATATATATATAAATTTATATATATATATATATATATATATATATATATATATATATATATATATATATATATATATATATATATATATATATATATATATATATATATATATATATATAAAAACTCAGCTCCCCCCCATATAGTAATCCTGCTTGCGCCACTGCTCCCACCTGTTCCATTAGATCGCTGTAGCTGAAATAAATGGTGGACTATTGTGTAATGACAGACGGAGTTTCCTCCTATCAAATAAGTTAAAAATAATTCAAAAATAGGTCACGGTTATGCCAAGGTTAAAAATCAATTAATAGCGGTAATGATAAACACTGTCTAGTTAAATTATTTTAGAATTAACAAAATGTCAAAAAATAAAATACTTCAAGCTAGAGTGTAATGCATGGAAAAGCATGGGCAAGTAAAGAATTAAATCAATGATAATGAAATATTGGGTTGCATTAATAAATACAATTTATGATTCAACATTTTATTTCATACACTTGTATATAAAAAAGTTATGTGTTACTCAAAGATGACGAATCTAGCTACAATTAGGATTCATTTCGTATTTTTGTAAGTTCTACTCTATAAAAAAATGGGAACTTGATAACAGATACACTGAATATTTCTTTATTATGAAGTTTCAATTAAGATTATTGAACTTAAAAAGTCTGCTTTAAATTTATGACATTAACGTTACACATTAGCGTGCTAGCATGGGTATTACATGGAATTAATTAAAATTTGATATATATGATCTAATAGCAAATTTAACCAGCTTTAAGGTTGGAAAAAGAAATATAAGATCGGACAAATTGTTCATGAGTTATAGAGAAAATGTGCCAAAAAAAAAAAAACTTGTATTTTATAACAGTTTGCAGTTTTAGCGAGCTGGCATGGGTATTACATGGAATTACTTAAAATTTGATATATGGGATCTGATTTGGTTTTCGTCCACAAATTTCTTAGCATTTTGGAAATAGGTTCTCTTCATATCAGCAATTGTATTTTTCTCACTTCCGTGGCTTTTTTTTTTTTTTTTTTTTTTTTTTTTTAATTATTATTTACATCATATTCCCTCAGCACAATTGAAATTCACTCAGATTTTCAGATTTTTCAATGTTATCTATACAATAGCTTCAGTGAAAATTTATGACTAAAAATAATTGTCTGCGCCAAATGAAAATGACAACTGTCACAACACATTAGAAAAAAAGTATTAAATTCAAGTTATTTCAAACCATTTAGTTTATTGTTCATACTACAAAAACTATGGTCTTAATTCAAAATAGCAATTTTGTCACATGTGGTGTAGGCAGTGAGCATACTAAAGCCAAAATTTCACTACACATACACAGCTAGATTTTACTTCTGTCCATCAGTTTTTCAAATTTTTTTTTTTGTGAAACTTTCTCTTGTGCCTCAAGAACTGCGAACAACAGATTACCTTCAGCTATGTATACACATTAATTGATACATTCTTAAGTGTTTAATGTAAAAGGAATAATGTTATATGTATTTTGTTTCATAATCTGTAAATTGCAAATTTTCTCATGTTACCAGGGCAACTTTGGGATAATCCCGAAGTTACCCTATGGTCTGCATATTATATTTTTTTTCTCATTGGTTCATTTTTTCATGATTCTATTGGAAAATAATGATTAGAAATCATAAAAGAGCACTTGATACAAGGCTATAAAAATGTATACTAAAGAAAATGTACAAGAAGCCTTACGAGCAATGAGAAATAAGAAACTATCGATACTAAATGCAGCCTCCAAGTACGGAATATTCAAAAATACACTGCATCTGAAATCCCATTCTGTTTTCAACAGAAGATGAACAGATTGTAGGTGCATATTGTTGTCGTGTCAAACTATGGATTTCCGGTCAATACCTTTGATGTACGTTCTTTTGTAAAATTTTATATAGTGTGAAATTTTCAAAGTGAAAGAGCTGCAGGTTTACAGCAATCTCCTGACTTCAGTTATGAAAAACTAAATTGTACAAAATTTTTGTTTGTTTATGGGGGCTTAACGTCCTTTTCTACTCCAACTAGGACAAGGACAGGTTATCCTACGAATTACCAACCTATTCTAGCTAGAGTGAGATGGTCAGGATTCATTTCATGGGTTCATTATAAAATAAATTTTCACCAGCCCAGATGGGAGTTGAACCCACACCTTCAGTACCGAGTGTGGTGAGAAACTCGCCCCAACTCACTGGTTCATTGAGTTCCCAATTGTGCGAAGTGTTTGAATAATATTTTTTACATTTTTTGTTTGTTCAGTAATATTTTGTTTAAAAAACTATGATTTGCAATAATTTTGTCCCATTATTACAAGTTTATTGTTTTTATGTGTGCCTAAATAAAGTATTGCTGGATAAATTTAGTACACACTCTTATGTAAATAATGAAACTATACAATATTGTGGGGTAACATTGGAGCAAAGTCATGTTTCTAATGGAATAATTCACTTTCCCAATTTTACCCCAACCCTGGGGTAAGATTGGGACAAATTTATTTAGTAAAATAGTATTTAGTAGTAAAATATTGTTGTTTCTTGACTTACTGTTCTGCTATATTTTGTATGGGGAAGACTGACCTTACAAATTAATAATTTTTTCAGCATTTAACTTAAAAAATAAAGATAGAATCAGCTTAAAACTTTGAAAAGTGTCCCAAAGTTTTACGGTAATTTTTGTAATTTAATATCCTTTTATTAAGTTTATTGAAGAACATTTATCATTAAAATGGCCACTTTACTCAACTCTCCCCTTCTGCTAAAGAGCATAGAAATATAGAATATTTATCCTATACAATGGTCATCTTATAACAAGTGAGGTCAAATTAATAAAACTAGAATGCTAAAGTTCTGCTGTAAAAGAAAATAATAAATATTTTAATGAAAAGCTAACTTTAAATATAATTCAAAATTATTGTAAAATACTAAACTTATTTTAATTAAAAATGCATTGAAATTGTTACAAAGTTTATAACTAATATTTTATTCCTTATGCTGATTAGTGAGGTAAAATACTCCACATTAGTATTGGCTGCCCAATACAAGGGAGCTTTATAATATTGATAATGATGACTAACTTAAAAAAACAACAGTTAAATAATAATATTAATATTTGCTATAATCAATATATTAGCTTTTTAACAGAAATAAAACAAACATATCCTAATATATAAAAACAATGTAATCTTATTTATTTAAACAAAATAATTATTTTTAAGGAAACAAAATAAGAGATCATAGGGCTAAATAATTTATTGTTCCAAGAAAAAAAAAAAAAAAAAAAAAAAAAAAATTGAGCAGCATCAAATTAACTAATGACTAAAATAAAACTCTTGATCTATAGCTAAACGTTGGCTCGATTGGGATAATTCAAACCTCATGGTCAATTTTCTTCTTCGTAGTTATCACCAGAGTAGTACATATCTTCATCATACAAATTTCTTTCAATCAAAGGAGGCTACACAATAAAACAAAATAATAAAATTAAAATAACATTATATTATATACTATTACTTCACAAAAATAAATAAATAAATAAAAAATGTTTTCTCATAAAAGCATTCAAGAAAACTAGAAATTATAAGCATGATTAATAAAACTGCAAACCGACAGGGAAGCTGTGTGTTAGATGTTCACTAAAACATTAAATTCAGCATACAATGATTGCTCACACTAATAAGTAAAACAAATCAATATTTCAATGGTAATATATTTTTTAATTGTTCCTTAAGAATAATAAAATGGAAAAGGTAATGAAATTATGACTGTTTTGACAATAGAATTCATTAACAATTTACTATTACTAATGAATACATTTTATAGGTATGCAGTCCAGAGACACACTTTTATAAATAGTAAATTAAAAAGCCTATATAAAAACAACTGAAATTAAACTTGTACAATACTAAATAAGAATTCAAGTAAAGAGCTTCTGTACAGGTTTAAAACTCATGAAGAATTAAGCTATATTTTATGAATTTGAAAAAAAATCATAAAAACTAAGTTTACAGGATATGCTAATGATCGCCATAGGATTTCACAGTAATCACATGACCCTCAGCCTGGAAAACCCTGTGCTGTCGCCGGGGCAAGGAGGGAAGGAGAATAGAAAAAAAGATCACGATAGGATTGTTTGTACCATTGCCAAGCGTGTTTATTGATCTGAGAGTAACATTAACCAAATATATGCTTATTAATGATCCAAGAGACTGAGTGCAGGTTATTTCTGCCAACAAGTTATAGTAAACAAATCTAAGTATAGACAAACAAAACCATAAGTAGATATATAATATATGACTTCCAGAACTGGACTCATTATAAAAACAGATTAAATGAATTTATTGATATTCAATCAAAAGAGTTCAGAACATAAGAGATAAAGATTTTTACAGTTTAAAAAGGATGCTTATAAACTTGCTAGAATGAAATGGAAGAAAAGACAGTTGACACATTACAATTGAATTCTTATTACATGAAGCTGAGCTGAATGGAATGGGCTCATAAGGTATAGACCAGCTTTGATTAATGTACAAAGGAAATGAGAGATTTCTTAGTCATAAAATAAATCCAGTGATATTGCCGATGTGGTAAGATGGTGTGTGGAAAGAATAAGATTATTTGCTAACGTTAAAATATGAAACTTACATTTTTTTATTAATTTTATATAACATTGTACAGAAACTATAGTTAGTTGGCAAAATATTTTTTCTTAAATGTTTGTTAATAATCTCCCAATGGATTTGTACAATCCTCTACGAGTAGAAGCCTCAAAGTAAAATTAAAATTAAAATTAGATAATTTTCAATAATTAATTCATTATTCGATACGAAATTTCTTTTAAGAAAATATTCACACGATAATTGCCATACATTAATGGAAAAAAAAAGAGTAAATGATACCAAAATTTTAAAGTCTTTTATTAAAAAATATATTCAAAATTTATTCAGCTGCCTTTTTTATTCCATTCTCTTTATGAGGATTTCTCATTCTTGACCAGTCCCAAAGTAACTTTAGATGGACAGTAGGAATAGGTTCACCAAGTAATGTATGTAAAGGCCCAGGCGGGATACTCTAAAAATATGTTCTTATGAATGAAAAAAATACATGATCTGTTTAAACTGGAAATCCATATATTTGTGATTTGTTGGAAAAAAAAAAATTTTTCTTTGATAAAATATTATTAAGTCGTGTAAATAGATAATTATTATTATCATTCAACTGAACTCTAAGCTAGACTAAACATTATTTATTTGCAATAAATATGAATATAAATGAAATGAAAGTTTAATCTTTTAAAATTTATGGAGATAATTTACATTTAAGGTTTTTTATAAAATAATAGTAAAGTGAATATTTAATGGCTTATAAGAACATTTAATTTTTATTATATAAAGTCCTTTCTTTTTCTAGATTAGATTGATTTGAAGTAATATTTTGACAAATTAGTGAATATCATTTTTTTTTTTTTTTTTTTTTCACTTGCTCCTAATATGATTAACATGCATTAATTCCTCAATTATCACCAGTTTCGATTATCCACAAATATAAAAGTGGGAGTTAATTACATATTCATGAAAAATGTGGAACCTCCTATTATCAGTCCTTTTCCTGTGAGATCAGGCATTATTGCTCATAAGGAGAAATTGATCACCAATGTAAGGGTGAAAAGCATCACAAAATATCCTGGAATTTCCATGATGTAACAGTAAGATGTTAGAGATTCCAGCAATACAGATATAAATTCCACAGATTGGTCATTAGAAATGACTCCTTAGAACATAAAAGACCCTCCAGAAAAAGCTACCTGTGGTTGCAAACAACACTGAGTGAATCATTCTCCTGGCTCAATCTACAGATGAGCATGGCCTTATAACCTAATCCTTAATATCTAAGCTTATCTCATCGATGAAGAGATCTCTCTTACAGTCATCCAAGCCCATTTGATCTGGAAAACTCAATCCTTGCTTTCTTATCCTCAATCCTATTGCTTTCTTGCTTAACTTCAATTCCTTGCTTAAGGTGTCTTGCCACTTTCTGCTGGCTATAGACCTCTTCAAATCAAAGTATGTGAGGTCTTATTCACATTTGTGTTTACTTTTTGTGAGGCACAGAGCCATGGTAATAAAAATGGAGTGTGAATGGAACCAATAATCCCGCTAAGGACTGACTACATAGCACATTAAGACTTCTATGTGGAGGCAATGGTGTAGATAACCCTGATGATTCTAAATCCTCTCCAATATTAGGAACCAAGGTTTATGTTCATTAAAACTGGCTTAAATTAGTTTCAATCCAAAGAAAAATTCGTAGTGGCCCAAAACTTTTGTCCAGGAATTTATAAATATTGTAATTGAGATCGATATGTATATAATTACATATACAGGACAAAAAGGCATAAGAAATGCAAATCAGATACAAAGGAGTCATCGCTAATAATTATTTTGTAAAAAAAAAAAAAAATGGAAGTTTCTTTAGATTAGGACAATAGACACCTGCTTCCTTAATAAATACTACCAATTTAATAAATAGATGTGACAGCAATTATGAGAAAACAGAATTATATTAATCTTTCTATCCATACTTCTCATATCCACCATGTCACATAGGCCAACTGATTTTAATTATAATGAAAATGCAGGTGATTTAATGAAATATTTATTTTAGAATTGATAATTTGCATTTAAATGAGGTTAAACATATGCTATAAGCATGTGTTCTATAAAATAGTTTATGCTAGATCGCAATAAGATAAAAGCTAATTTGTGACGTTTTAAAATAGATTGATTTTTGTTTGTTTAGCATTTTTTTTTAAATACCTATAAATACAAAATAAAAAGAAAAGGGCCAAGGTTTGCTATTATAATGGACAATGAAGCATATTGCACTAAGATGGGAGCTAGGATGACCAAACATTTAAGATTCCAATACGTCTGAAGAATATAATAATATTAGCAGTTGGTAGAGAGATAGTAGGTGGCAAGTTATATCTAATTTAGGAAAGGAAGGAAGGGGCTTCATTGGAAGACATCATAAATAACAATAATACTTTGGCATAAATCAAAAAAGTGGATACTAAAGCACTTTTAGTAATGATGATTAATATGCCAAAAGAAAATATACATCCAAATCTGATGAAGTACATAAGAATGTTAAGTCCCAACAAAAAAACAAAAGAGTGATATTAACTGTTAAAGTAAGGTAATATAAAATTCATTGAAATAATTAAGGAACAACTCATGAATTGAATTCATCAGACATAGAGGTTTTTAAATTGTGAACTGTTAATATAATCAATAAAACCACTGAACAATTAAGACTATTTTTAGGACAAGAACAAAAGTTAGAAAAAACAAAGAAGCTTAACGAGAAAAATACAGATAGATGTATGTAAATCATCAATCATGTGAATAATATAAAGAACAGGAAATTATGTAATAATATATATATATATATATATACTAACTGAGGAAACAAGAAATAAATTACAAAATATTCATGGTGTCTACCAATTTCAGGTATCAAAATTACCGACATATTCCTAACTTTTTCAAAAATATTTCTGGAAATTCTCACCAATTGATATTTTAATGCTGTTGCAATAATAATCCAAACAAATCAATCAATTCATACTTTGCTTGTTAACATATCGTTAAACAAGTTAAGTTAAACAATATAAAAAAAAAATTTTAAAAAGGCAATTTTTTTTATATTTCACATTACTCTTGATAAATTTCAAGAAACACATCAATGTCGAGTATTGCCATTCGATTTGAAAATAGTTACGAGGTTGTCGGATAAAATAACAAGGATAAAATTTGTTTTTTTCCATCTGAAAGCTGGTAGAATTTACTATGAGACTTCATATATGAAATTTTGATTAAGTCCCATGATATACTCATGCCATCATGCTGAAGAACCCCATACTCTTGTGAAATCCATTTTTTTCACTATATTTCTCGCTATAACTCCGAAACTATTTACGAGAACTGTGCTTAAAAAAGTGGTTTTCACAACAGTATGGGATTCTCAGCGTGCTGGAGTGGGTAATTCATGGGATTTAAAACACATTTCATATAATAGGTCTCATAGCAAATTTGACCATCTTTCAGATGAAACAAAGAAATCTCAGATCGGACAAACAGTTATGGAGTTATATCAAAAAGAGTACCGACAAACGTGTTTTCGTGGTGTGCTACTAACCGTAACTTAGCCAATCTTTAGGCATTGGTGGTGGCTAAACCGCTGAACCGATTTTAATGTAATACTATTAGAAAGTAAGTTTAATGTGGCATTTTTGACAAAATATTGTACTTTTCCCTTCCCCATAGCTCTAAAACTATTGACTGCGCAAAAAAAAAAAAAAGTGATTAGAACCAAATTTGTTGCAAATTTGATTTGCTTTAATGAGTAGATGACAAACTTTGAATGATTATTTTTCTTTATTATATAATTAACCTTTTAATTATAATTACCTAGTACATGTAAATATTTTCATTATTATTTTTTGATTTGTAAAAAATTAAATACAAGTTATTATAACTATAAAAAATGTTGAACTATAGATCCAGTTAAAAATAAAGTAGCAAAGGTAAACATAAAATTAAAGTAAATTTCATGCTCATCAATTTGTTTATGACTATTTTTCTGAGAAACGGTTGTGGCAGGCACTAGAAGCAAACATTTAACAAAAAGTAAGGTGAAAATGATTTATTTTCGAAAATCATTTACAATAACGTGTATCTCAAAAACCGTTAAAAGTAAGACAAATACATATAGAAACAATTTTGTATGAAATTTAATTAGCTTTAGTTTTTATTCAAATTATATTTTTCTAGAGTCCACTGTTTCCGAGATATCAAAAAACCTAAAAATGGCAACTTCTCCTCTCCTCCCCACCTACTGATTGACTTTAATAGAATCAACTACTTAATTGGGTTGTTTTATTTACCACTTATATTGAACCTTTTATATATATTGATTATTCGTAGTAGCCTGGCTGGCTTGAGGTACGCATGATGATATAGAAGGATCAATACAATTAGGATTGATGAATTAAGTGCCACTTCTATTGAGATTATTTTATTTGAAAACTAGTTTAGAATGCTAAAGATTCATCTTCAGTTCTTCGAGGTAACTAAAACACTGTTTACACTGTGTTGTGTTTTAGTTACATCGAAGAACTGAAGATGAATCTTTAGCATTCGAAACTAGTTTTCAAATAAAATAATCTCAATAGTCATCAATCCTAATTGTATTGATCCTTCTATATATATATATATATATATATATATATATATATATATATATATATATATATATATATATATATATATATTTTTTTTTTTTTTTTTTTTTTTCCTATTCCAAAATAACAGATGTATTTATAATTCGAGTAAAAGAAAATATCTACATTCTTTTTTTCTTTTTTTTTATGGTGAAAAGCCTAAATGTATAAGACCAAAATCATCAGGGGCTATCAGTTTCACAGAAGTTAAATAATAAATTACTTCCCTTTACTTTTTCAAAACTTGAAATACCCAGATATTTTCTGTTTCTCTGGCTTTAACTAACTAAATAATTAAATTTTAAAACAAACGATTGGTTTATTCATTTGCTTCAGGAAACCTACATTGAGAATATTTTTTTTATTTTTTATTTTAGTCTGATTAAACAGGTTAATATATATACTGGTGAAAGCATAGCTGAATGGGTTCATAAGTGAAAAACAACAACATGCAAATGACAAAATAAATAAAAATTAAAAAAAAAAAAAAAATGTATCAATAACTGCAAGTTCATGCTTTTTGCCCAATGAAAAAAAGTTTAAACAGTAGCCAGAACTACAGGGTGTCATATCCCAAATAGGGCACCAACCAAGATATTTATCATTAGAATATAAATCATACATTACTAATTATGGCAGTGAGACCACAGTTATAGCCTTCTGATTAACACTGAGCAAGCTCAATTCAACTCAAAATAGATACCTTAAGGATTATTTCAAGTGCAAAATCTACATAATAGATAGCTTGAGAAGGCGAGGTTTGCAGCTACATTTTACAAAAGTTGACCTGAAACGCTGTTCTAAAAACATTTATGTAACACTTTCTTTTACACCTCATACAATTTTTAAAATTTGCTGATTTTTTTTTTTCTACTCCTAATAAAGATTATAAAATGGGTAGTACACCCTCTTGCTTTTGAAGTCTCATTCACATGACCTACATGAAAGCCAAATCACAAATCAATGATCAGACCAAATAAGCCCTATGATTTGAGAATATGACTTTATTTGTATTTGGAAACTAGCACCTCTCAAAGAATATAAATAATTCTTGCATCATCACATGTTGGATAAAGGAACAGTTAAACTGCCAACAATGAAAAAAGGTTTGACACGATTTATAAATGGTTTATCTATTACAGGCTCAAGCAAGGTCAGGGTAAGCTGAATTTGTTAATTTGGCAAAAGTACTTAACCCAAGTAAACAGAAAAATGAGTTTCAATTATTTACAAAGGCAACTATCGTTCACCTTTTTTTTTTTCCCAGTATAGGGTATAATCATTTAAATACATGCACGTAAACAAACTATATAAATGAGACACTAACTAAAATTGTATGATGTTAATAAAAAAACATGCTTATATGAGGTAGGTATAAACCTCAGGGAGAAGTATTTTACACATAATCATGTTATTAAATTATTTAATGCATAAATCAGCTTACAAAGAATATAAGCTGGGCTATTACCTTCTTCATTTTATAATGTTTGCTGAAATTAATAATTGAAGAGATCAAACCCATCTCAAACTGGGATATAGCTAGGCTTAGGCATAGGCTCAACCTAGATTAACAACTTACATTAAAAAAATCTGATGCTACAGATAACTCTAAAGGCTAGTGCATACTGCTGCAGATAAGAGCAAATTATATTGGGCAGATTTTTCAATAGTTATTAGTTACGTCGGTTAAATAAAAACAATGCATACTAAGAAGCTCAGAGCATTTTCCCATCAAACCAATTTGTCGGAACATTTGATCAAATGCCCTGCGCTCCAATCCACAATAGTGTGTTCTAGCTAAAGTAGAGAATTACTGATTCCTTAAAAACAGCCTGATTGCATATAAAATTTAAATCGAACAATACATTAATAAATTAATGAGTGAAAAAAATATTTCTTTTTTACAATTAATTGCAAGATACAGAGTAACAGTAAAATAGGACAGAAATAAATTGAATATCTAATTTTAAAAAAAACAATAAATTAAATAAAACAATGCAAATAACTGAACAGCGTTTTTAGTATATTTTAATAAATTCACCTGTACTAATCCCACCATGAAGGCATATCCCGTCATAGCAAATGCAGCTACTAATGCTGCAAGAATGGTATTTCTTGTCTTATGAGGATATTCAGAATCTGCCTCAGATGATATATTTGACTTGTTACCTTCACTCTTCTTCTTATTCTCGAATGCTAAAGGATATATTTTCAATCAATAATTTAGCAATGATAATCAATCTAAGAGCTACATGAATAAGGCAATTATTTACCTTGATAATCCTGTGAAAAATATCTTTGGCATATTCTTGAAACAAACTTTTGTAAATTTGTACAGGACTTGAGATGATTTTGAAGTATAGGATTTTTAAATGGTGCTTTCAATAACGGAGCCAGATACGCAAAAACCACTGCATCTAAAGATGTCGGATGAGATCCAAACATAAAATCTTTCTCTCCCAACTTAACAGAAAGCGCAGTCAAGCACTTTTCAGCATCACTATAAAGCTGAAAAAATAATTAACATATAAATCCATAGGAATATGAATATTTATACACACAGTAAGTATTGACTAACAACAACAAGAACATATATTTTTTTTTATAAATCATAAAACAACAAGATGAATATACTTATGTATGCATTCTCTATTAGTCTTTTATTAAATAAGCATATAGAAGAGAAGGAAGCCTTTAAATATAGATATATTTAATTCATGTCTGTTTGAAAATTTCAAAACTTTTTCCTCTTCTTTTTCTGTATCTGTATCCATTTAATTTAATAGCTTTATTTTTTAACAACTTTTTTAGTAACATTTATATGTTTTCTGTAAAGTGTTTCATCTTAAGCTTCACTTTGAACTTCAACGGTTGCCAATATAAACTGTTAAATGACATACATTGTTTGATATTTTCAACACTGATGATGAAAGTATATGGTAAGATGCAAAAAGATTACTTAGAAAGCACAAGGTGTAAACAATACTCTGGAATGATTGAGGTTCTTGGACCATGTTGGACAGGAAATTTTGCTTGAAAATCATTCACAACACTTAATAATACACCAAATCTAATCAACATTACACTTACATGTACATAGGTTAAAAAAAGTATTCATACACCACATTTTTTGGGGGAAAAGCACATTTAATAATTCATTGGATTAGATTATGGTTGCTTCATATATGGCTCTGCCCGTTTCGCATCCTTAACAAACTGGATGTTGTACATCATACAGGCATAAGGATCGCGACTGGTGCATTTAGAACGAGCCCTATCCTGAGTTTGTGTTCGGAAGCAGGAATAATGCCTCTACTATTTCGAAGAAAAAAATTAGCTGTAAACTATATATCAAAATTACGTTTTCAGACTGGACATCCCTCCTACAAATACATTTTCAATCCAAGGTTTTCGAACGCTTTTAGAAACATACCAAATTCAACCATCCCATTGGCAGAAAGAATTTATTCAGCTACTGAAATCCTTAAAAATATTCCGATAAGCAAAACAGAAATTCAAAGTCCTCCTTGGACCCACAAGCCACCTAAAACGATGCTCTCTCTCTCTCGATTACCCAAAAGCCAAACTTCACCTTCCGAATACCAGATCAAATTTTCTAATCTCATGCAGAGTATTCCTGATTCCTTCCAAATTTATACAGATGGATCGAAATCCGATATGTCTACAGCTTCATCTTTCGTTACTCCCAGCTCAACTCATAAAATGAAACTTTATAATTTATGTAGCACATATACAGCGGAGCTTCATGCAATAGCTTCAGCCCTTTATCACGCTATGTCCGTTGTTCCCAATACAATAACCATAATAACTGATTCTTTGTGTTCCTTAAAGGGTATAAAAAACATGTACTCGAATCATCCCGTAGTCCTAAAAATTCATCAATACCTTTCTAAGTTGGAAGATTTAGGCAAGTTGGTGTACTTTATATGGGTTCCGAGCCACGTGGGGATAGTTGGGAATGAGCTCGCAGACTGGGACGCCAAGCAAGCGCTCATCCTCCCAGGCCGAGCATTTTAACGCCCCGGGAAATAGTTGTTCCTCTGAAAAGAGAAATATTGGATGCCTGGCAGTCCATGTGGGATGAAAGTCCACCGAGCAAATTAAAAATATAAAAAAAAAACAGTTAAACTATGGACCACATCAGATCGCTCTAGTCACAGAGAAGAAGTTGCACTGGCCAGACTTAGAATCGGACATACAAGGCTGACTCACTCATACCTGATAAGGAAAGAACTACAGCCGAAATGCCAACACTGTGATAACACTCTTACAGTCAGTCACATCTTACAGGACTGTCCATTTTACATTTCCAGTTTAAATAGACTAGGACTCCAACCAGATATTTCAGTTTTATTAAACAACGACGAATCAAATGTCAAATCCGTACTTAATTTTCTCAAAATTCACAATCTATTAAATAAATTGTAGAAATGAATGTATATGTATGTATATTTTTTTTTAAATCTTAAATCGTGATAAAAACAATAAATGAATTTCAGGCGTTGATGACCCTGGGGGTTTTACGCCTTAAAGCTCTAATAAACAACAATAATTCATTGGACATAAAATAACTGATGATTAGTATAAAAGCAGCATTTAATGTTAATTCTTACTAGCAAAGAAATAAAAAAACCCATACCATGAAATTTAAGAAAAAAACAAAACAATTCGTTTAAAGAAAAAAACATTATTCATACAGCAAAAGATGCCTCTAACAATACCGTATAAGTTTGCTATCAGATCAATGTGTTGATCTATACTCATCCTTTGCTGTTATGTAAACAAAATGAGATGAATGCACTTGTTTAATTATGTACTGAAAGATAATTCCTCCAAAATGGTTTGCAAATCAAAAGAATTGATATCTGCTAGCAAAGATAAAATAGTTGAACTATTCCAACAAGAATTGAATTATTAATTGGAGAAACAACATAAGTCATTAAGTTAATATTATGACTTAGGCTGTTTCTTCGATCACCCTGTCTGTCTCATTCAACATTGCAATAGATTATTAAAAAGTTTAAAACTGGACCAGTGGACAATAAAAAACATTCAGGCAGAAATCGTTCTCTATCGATGCATGAATCACAAGAACTAGTGCAATTAGCGTTGAAAAATCCTAATATAAGTGCTAGTGAAATAGCAGAACATGTTGCACATCAAACCATCAGGAATAGGCTCCATGAAGCAGGTTGCAGAGAAGACGGGTAAAGAAAAAACATTTCATAAATGAAAAAAAGATTTCAGATCGTCCGTCAGCTTGCCAACAAACCACTTACATTCTGGAAAAATGTGCTGTGCAGATGAAAGCAAATTTAATATTTTTGAATGCAATGGGAGGCAATTTGTTTGAAGACAGTGGGGAAAAAGTTTTGATTCAAAAAAATTTGCAACCAACTGAGAAGCATGGTGGGTTTGTGAATCTTGACCCAAAATGTCATGATTTGGGGTTGTATGAGCACAAGTGGGGTAGGTGGACTCATTATCAATGGAATTTTGAATGTAGAAAGTATTTGAACTTGTTGCGAGGCAATTTAAAAAAAAAAAAGTGTGTGAAAGTTAGGGATTGAGTACAGTTATTTGTTTCAGCAGAGCAATGACTCACTGCCAAAAAAAAACAATGAATGGCTGCTTTGCAATGTTCCGAGGATGTTTCCAACACCACCAAAGTCACCAGAAGTTAATCCAATTAAAAATGTAATTCTATAGGCATCTCTAATTCCCAGTTAAATCGAAATGATTATAATATGTGAGGCATAGGTTTAAATATATACATATTAAAAAAAAAAGTAAATAAAAATACCTTATTCTCGATTTCTGACCTTGTTTCCGTATCACATACAGCTTCAACAGTCTTTCTAGCATCACTTACAAACCTCTGGGGGTAATAAAAATTGAATGGGAATGGGATTACTTTAGAATACCATGGCCTGGTCAACCCTGTATAGTTTTTTTCATCTATCCACCTAAAACCAATACACAATTTAATAAATTAATATAAAAAAATAATGTTCATTACTTTAATACACATGTATTTGAATTAACTAATACATGATGAATTAATTAAAAAAAAAATTGTGAAATATGCTACTTTATAAACTTTGATGCTCAACTATCAAGAACAATCTGAACTGAAAGGTTACAGAAAAACACATCACCTGATGTGCTATTTACAATGGAAAAGTGGTAGACTTGGTTTAAAAAAGATTCACGATTGGGTGCACAGTGGATTCAAAAGATAGCAAATCCAGTACATATCTCTTATCTGACTTCAAAACTAAGGTAGCTGGTTTATAAGGGATAAGGTTAATTACATAAAACAGGGAAATAATAACAAATCTAGGCTATATTCACATGCCCTGCAATAATTTAATTATAATTTTTGAGTAAATAAATAAATAAATTTGAGTAAAATAAATGGATAATCAAACCTAGGATTAGTTTCTGCTGTCACATCTATGTACAAATTTATAATTGTTTCTGATAAATAAACTTGCGTAAGACAATAATGAAAGATTTCGGATAGAAAATGTCAAAATTAATTAAAAAATAGTAAAAAGCACTATAATATGGTTCCACAAAATATAACAGTACTACTTTTAGCCATTCATACTATAAAATAGTACTGGTCTGATGTGAATATAACTCAGTTGCTGATTGAAATACTGTTTTGAAGATTTAGTAAATTATATGCTTGTTACTATACGATTTAAACAAAAAGAGGCTTAAACCATCATGAGTATAAAGATACCATGGAACCATTTAATCGCAATATTATTGAAAATAGGATTACTGTTGGCTCGTAAAAACACCAGATGCATTCAAAAGAAGACTGACCATATGTACTGTAATGCTGGAAACAATTTTTCTTTGACCATGTATGTATAAGCTAAACAGTCGGCTTCTTCAACTGTTGAAAGTCCATGGTCAGGACTAACATTCTAAATAAAAAAAAATAAAAATTAATATAACTCGAAAATATATCACAGTAACAGGTATTGTGTCATATACATACCTTAATCCTTAAATATGACATTATTTCATCATAATCATTAAAAACGTGTTTTCCATGAGATACAACTGGTAGAGTGCCCTTTGCTGTCCAGTATGGGTTTTTGGATATTCTGGTCTTAAATTCTTTACCAGAAAAAGTCACTAGGGCCTGAAAAATAAAACTGAATACAATTATGCCAGAAAAAAAAATTCATCTAGACTCTTTCTGTTCCAACATACCAAAATCTTCAAACATTCAAGATCTATAGAAGGTAATCCCCAATCCCCAGGCCAAACGTCTATAATCATAGGATGGTTTAAAGACATTTTATGTCATTAAAACATCAACTTTGTCGGTATATTTACCCATCGGTTTACTCAATCCTTAACCTGTCTAAAGGTTATGCTACTTAAACTAGAGATGAAAAGAGATACGCAGCTGATTTTCATAAAGCCGAAAAACATTACCGAACTAATACAACCTAGCATACTATAGTCGATTTATAAGTTCATAGTGTACAACGTTTATCTAATGAGTATAACACTGGAATTACTTTTTTTGTAATTGTGAAAAAAATTTTAATCCCTAAAATTATTATTACACCACATGGCATCATAGCGTATTTAAACTTCATACATATACAAACTATATTAAAGGGAAAGGAACTTATTTTCATTATTCAAAAGCATTTATATTTTAGCATGGATCTTTATCATTTATACCATATTAAGGTTTAAAATATTATAAAGTTTATTTGTTTTCTTTCTTAATCCTTTTAGAAAGAAAGAGCCTTACTATAAATTGTAAAATTTAAAGTTTTAATTGTAAATGTAACATAAATTAAATCTAACTTTTATCATCTTAAATATAAACATGTTCTTCTCAAGAGTAATCCTTAATGTATCGTCGAAATTGAGTTAGTTAATAAGGAGAGCGTTGGTTCTAATAAGGTTTTCATTCAAATTAATTGAAATATAAAAACTTTTCAAGTATTTACATTTAAGTTCTTTGTTGCTAACTTGGTATCAGACAGCTTATAAGGATAAGTTTTTTTTAAATCTGCGCTACTTGTTAATTACAGTATCGTCACTTCGTATAAACTAATTAGTTGAAATAAAATTATAAAAAAATACTTTTGTGAAAAAACTAATCTTTATACATTTATTACCAAAAATCTTTTATATCTACTGTAATTTGAGAAAACTTATAATTTTCTTTAAGTTGAGTGCGCGGAATGAATTCCGCTAAATTATGTATCACTATTGTCTTTGGGTCAACAAAGTGATATTTATGCTTTAATGTTTGATGTTTGTAGTCCTTTCTGTATCTATAACAATTTAAGAACATTCTTGGTTAAAATTCATTTTCCTGGAGAAACGCTATTGCCCTTTCTCACCATTAACCTCACGAAAAATGCTTTTTAATAAGTACATTATGAAGTTACTATTTTAAATGAATGTCAATAGTAGACAATAACAAAAAAAAAATTAGTTGTTTATTTCGTTTAACGTCACTTTATGCTGCTATGGCTAATCGGACGATGCTACGGTGGGAGTCCTAAATTTTGCCTATCCAGGTATAATTAGGATAGGGATCTTTAACGAGTACCTGACATCGCACAGGCTCGGGACCTCCATTTTACGTCCCTTCCGAAGGACGGCATAGCTAAGGATTTTTTACTCCCTTTAAAAAATCCTAAGGTCATCTGCCGGGCTGCGAACCCGCGATCTTGGGTTTAGTAGGTTGCTATGCTAACCATTACACCACAGGGGACCCCAGAGTAAAATTAGTTATTAACTATAAAATCTGAAATTTTGAAGACGAGAGAGTTAATTATTTCTGAACTCTTCCGTACATCCAGTATAAAAAAAATAGAAAAGAAAAAAAAAGTGTATTATTGATTAAATTAATTTATTAATATTGATTTAACTCAAATAGCAGAATTAGAACCGCAAGTAAACGATGTATCCTTGTTTATACTGAAATCGTAAGAGATGAACATTGTACTTAATTGAAATTGGTCATTTTACATCTAAAAGTCTGTCTCACAGATATAAATATTTTCTTTTACTGGATTTTACCGTAGTTTATAGATACAAGTTATATTACCTATAAAAAAGGAACGTTAGATAGTTTAACATATTTGTGTTAAAGTTGTCATATCAAAATATCAATTTATTTTTTACTTCTTTCACTTTTTTTACACACTACTTTTAAAATAACGCAATGGATAATTTTGTACCATTTTGGAAAAACTAGATAAGTGCATTTTTGTTCAAAATAAGAAAAATATTTTGAGCAACCCATATTGGAGTCCTACTCATCATGTATAAGTAGGCAAGTTGTAATGTTAATGGTATCGTTTTATACAATTGACATTATAAATTGCCTACTTTTATATGATGAGTAGGACTCCAATATGGGTTGCTCAAAATATTTTTCTTATTGTGAACAAAAATGCACTCATCTAGTTTTTCCAAAATGGTACATAATTGTATCGATGAAAACTCCCCTCTTTGTTACAAATTTTACGTCAAAATTAAATATACTAACGACGAAATACAGAACTTCAAAATGAAACGTAAATCTATTTCTTAAAAATTTATTCTCCTCATAAAAGTGCTAGAAAACAAACAACAATGATATCATAAAGGATTTTTTCATGTACTGAATCAACTTCTACAATCATATTTTGTGTGAAAAATCTGAGGCCAATCCGCTCAGTGAAATAAGCTTTTTATTGGGCAATATTAATTTATTTTCGATGTGGAATATAAGACGGTCGTGATGGCCTTCGTATGCTGTTTTCCATTGCGTCATTAGTAGTTCACATTTTTGATAAGTTTTGGTAGTAGTCGCAGTGTGTTCGTTGGTTTCCACAACAAACCTTGAATGCATTTATCGGACTACAAAATTTAGTCTTTTAAAGACGTTTTGTGTTGTTTTAATTTTTTAAACGAAAGATTTATGTATGTGAAGTCATTATACCTTAAATTATATTTTGAACGAGGATCTTTTTATTTAGTTTTAGTTTTGCTTATTAAGTTTCTTTATTTTAGCGTGAGGGTTTTATATTTTTGTTTTAGTGAGTATATAAATATTTAAACAATTGTTGATAATTTTTATTTTTGTTTATTATAACTTAATTTTGTTGGTTATATCAAATAAAATATATTCTGTTAATTTAACAGAATTTTTCTTTGTCAAAAATTATTTTCAGGCAATAATAACTACCAGCAGTTTTTCCCTCTAACTAAAAAAAAAATTAACAGTTGCCATTTTCAAAGTTTAAAAATCAAATAGAATACAAACATTTTATGTTTGTCTTTTAATATCGAGTATCTCATAAACTTAATACATGTCGTTTTTTAAATTCTAATGCTTTAATGAAAATATTTTGTATTTATGAATATATCTAAATTCAGTATGAAAATGTTAGACACCTGCAAGACCTATCTACCTGTTGAATATTTCCTGTCATGGGATACTATGAATAGTCAGAATTATTTTATTTACCATTTGTGATTTTTGTTCAGATATGTTTTATTTACATTTTATGGGTTTTACTAAATTGATTTATTTGTTGATATTATCTGCTTCTTCCTTACAGACCATGATTTTACTTATAATCATGTCTATAAGATAATTTTGGTTTACAATCATGTTCAGTTAATAGTTGAATTAATTTTATTAATACTTTTGTTTATTTGTTTATTTACATTTTCACTTTTTTTTTTTTTTTTTTTTTTTTTAACTATTATAGAAAACAATGAAATTAAAATATGTTTGTTCATATATTACACTATAGTAATATATTACCGTTATAAAATTCCTTTCTAAATAATGTAATATTTTTAGACTTTCTTGAATGAATTTATATTTTATGTTATACTGTGTATTTTTTATTTTTATTTTTTCAGTTCATCAAAATGAACTCTTCTAATGATGCTCATTCATCTTACAATGGAGAAGATGTTCAAGATGCTTTTGGATTTTCTAAGTGAGTATTAATATAGTGCTTACATTGATTTAAAAGGTGTTATGGAACTGTAATGATATCCTTTCAGAGCCCCACTGATGTCAGCCATGCAAAACATCGAAGTGCTTTCCGGAATTCAAGGTTGAATATCTCTATTAGTTTTCCCATAACCATTGTTGGGCATATTTATATTTGTAAGTATAAATATGAATATGAACATATTCACTCAGATTATTCTCTAAGAATTTGAATACAAATATATCCGTATTCACATGTGTGAATATAAATATATTGTGTGAATACAGTTGTATTTACTCTCAAGACGTGTAAATACAACTGTATTCACAATTTACACATTTGAATACAACTATTTATATTCATACATGTGAATAAAAATATATTTGTATTCATATTCTTAGTGAATATATTCATACTAGCATCTTCCGTCGCGGCTTTGCCCGCTCTCATGAATTAAGAACTCAGATTTAATTAATAATTGAATTTCATTTGTTTATCGATAAAAATCTTGTATTGAAGTATATGGAATTTAGCATTATTTCTTCAATGATATTTTCATGCATTGCAGTGATTTTAAACCATGTTTAAAATAGAATTGATTAGTTGTTTGAAGAATACGTAAGAGCATTATTAGACATCCAATTTGGCAGAAATAATTTTATCGATACTGCTGGTTGGTTTTTAATTTTTTACCATTAAAGTATATGAAAGTTTGGCAAACCTCGTTTCTGGCACTCAAGGCTATATATTTTAATTATTATTAATGTAAAATTTATTATTATATACCTTCCGAGAACTATGAAGATGTTAAAATTTGGTATAGTTGGGTTTAATAGTTTTACCATTGCAAACTCTGTTGGTGAACGGTCATATCCGTCGATTTTTAAACAGCACTGGGATCCACATATCGCCCCATATATTTATAGCTTTTTTTAATAACAATTGATTCATATAAAAATAAGTAAATTTTATAATAAATTTCTAGATCTATATATCTATATATATCACTATATAGACTATATATATATATATATATATATATATATATATATATATATATATATATATATATATATATATATATATATATATAGTCGATATATCACAAATGTGTGTAATATAAGTAACCTCTCTCGTATGGTGCTCGCTACCTATCGGTGGATTATTAAACTTAAATGCGCACCGCATGTTTATCACTTTTTTATGACAATAAAATTGAAAATCTTTAAATTTTATTATTGCAAAACCTTCCTCGAACTATGAAGATGAAGTGGTTAAAATTTGGTCCAGATTGGTGCTGTAGTTTTCACGGTTAGTGATCACAAACAAAGAATACCTTGTCCTTTTATATAATAGTATAGATTCATATTTACAAATATAAATATGCCCAACACTGGCCATAACCTTACCTATGCTACATGAATAGTTTATTTATATAACTATAGTACACAAGCCTTGCTGGGATAAATTTTGTCATTTTGTTTGTACAAATGTTGAGATTTTTTTTGTTAGCAACAGCTAATTTTATAGAAAAAAGTTATAGCTCTGGATAGCACTTGCACAAATACTGCTCATTACAGACTAAGGTCGTTCAGTGCACACCCTTGAGTCACGATCCCTTGGTAACCTTTCTCCTGGGAGGGGTAGCAGTTCAGAATGCCCAGAGGATGTAGCAGCCCCTCTGCTCTCGCCCTTCTTATAATCTAATATGAGACCTCAAAATGAGATGATCAGGACCCACCACAGGTTGTACTGCCATGGAAATAAATAAATTTATTGATTTTACATTTGTTAGGATTCCTGTCATCATAAATCTTTCAATCATAATCTGTTTTTAATGTTATATTTTATACTGCTTACTTATTATTTGCATTTCTTTACCCCTTTACTTTGTTTTTGACTGCTATATTAGGTCCAGCTCTACCGAGTCCGGGTCAGCATTGATCTACTAATACTAATCCTCATCAGGACCTACTTGCCTGAAAAATTATGAATATTTTAGAAAGTTATTAATTAATTAGCATAGTGTGCCCTGATAATTACTTTACTTTGATTGAATCTATTAAAATCAGATTTCTTCTCTCAAATGTTTAAAACATGTGGTCAGGTGATAACTGAAACAAAACTCATACTAAACTTATCTTAACGAGAGGTACCATTGTGTGGAAGGCCGTGGTCTCACATCAGTGAGGAGTCATTAGGAGATGACAATGTCAACAAGTTCACAGGGTGGTCTCAGCTGAGACAGGAAAGACTGTAAATATTACAGTTCAGCTCTTCATATAACCATCCTATCCATCTTAACTTGCCTCACCATTCTACTGATTTCTTGGAAATTAAATTATGATGTTAAATGGGTTTACCAATTTCTGGGTGGTCTAAATGGTTACCCAGAATAATATAAAGTTTGGGCTTACTACGAAAAATTAAATTTTGAATAATGCCCAACTACATTCTCTTCTAGATGGGTTATGGGTTCCTTAATTTTTGGCTAAGAGCTGTGAGGAGTTGGTCTGCTGCGTATCACCACAAATATTTCCTATCGTGAATTTAAAATGCATGAGTTTAACACATAGGAATACCCCATTTGGTAATGCCCTGTTATTTACTACCCTGAAGAAAACTTGTAAGGTAGGTCAAAATGTTCCAAGTTCCAAGAAAGTTTTTTGTTTTTTTTTTCAACCGATTTGTTTTTTTCATGCTTTCATGACTGTACCACTTATTACTTTTTTTATATTCTATTGTTTTTTTTAATGTTAAGAGCTGATTTCTTCTAAGTTTATTCACTAGTATTTTATTTTTGTGACTGCAACAAGTGGATGCCTAGGCTCTTTAGTTTGGTTGAAAAACTTTTGTGAGGGAATTTACTTGGTGATACATGCTTATTTTCCTTATAATTTAATTGTTTAATTATTTATTATTATTTTTTTAGTTCAAAGAATAAACACAAGAAAGAAGATGGTATTATGGTGGTACCTAAAGACTCACTCTATTACAAAATGAATCATGGCAGTACTGGAGCAGCATTTATATTTAACCATGAAAAATTTATTATGCCACATTTAAGAGACAGGACTGGAACTCAGGAAGACTGCATAAATTTAAGAAAATGTTTTGAATTACTTGGCTTTACTGTTACTGTTTATCAAGATCTTGAAATCAAAGAATTCATGCAGAAAATTGAAAAAAGTAATGATTATTTCCTTGTGAAAATTATTAGCTAATATATAATTAAAATATTTTCATGATTAAATTATATAAACTAATCAAAAGTTGCTTAGGAATTTGTCAAAAAAAAAAAAAAAAATTGAAAATAATTTACACAAACAATATTTTGATTTATTTCTTATTTTAATATTCTCTATTTGTGTATATAAATGAATTAATGCATTTTGTAGCCATTGAAAGGGTTATTTGTTTGTTATTGATAAATAATAAATGCTAATGCTAATTTATTCTTTTTAAGTGGTTCTATATTTTATAGATTTAAAAAAAAAAAAAAAAATTTCCATCATGGTAAGACTTTTAAGTGATGATAAGTCAGTTTTTAAATTTTCTAATTTTAAGTCCAGGGTTTTCACAGTCCAGAAAACCAACTGGTGAGGATAAAATCCCTTTAAAAAAATCTTTTTTGATAATCTGATACTTTACTTACAAAATCATCTTATTGAATCCCCTTTGGCAGAAATATCTGTTCTAATGATCAAAGAGGCATGCATTTGTATCTATTTCTTTAAAAAACTGGGCATTCAATAGGGGCAGGATAGGTGTGGGTTAACAGTTGTGAGAAAGAATGAAAATAAAGAATTTTTATTGTTTAATGATGAGTCAGGATTTTGTTCAAGTTATAGCATGCTCCATTGGTTGCATGGAGAGAGTCAAATACTTGTTTTTAGAAGTAATTCACCTAGCCAATAACGTAATACCATGGTGGCTGTCGTGGTGTGGAATGAAATTACTCTTAATTTTAGTACTAAATTACTTAATATTTCAGGATACTTTAAACAGGGCATTATAGAAATGACTTTATCCAATAAATTACTAACCTTTGCTTTGCCAAGTGTGTTTTTGAAATAACGACATATCCTTTTGGGTTTACTCATCCACTACTTATACGAACCACAGTAGTGGATAGTTCTAAACGGTGCTAAAGGTGTGTTAAATACCAGCAAACATCGTCAATTATAAAGCGTGATTTTTTGATATTTCCTTCAGAAATGTACTTACGTTACAGCATAAAAGCTGATTTTTATATATATTACTAGGGCAATGATTAGATGATGTTTCCTCATCAGCCAGACACTTACCATCGTCGCAACCCCTTGCCAGACACCTTTAATGCTCATTTAATTGTAATTGTACTTACGTTATAGTATAAAAGCTGATCTTTATATATATTACTTGGGTAATAATTAGATGATGTTTCCTCATCAGCCAGACCGTTCTGACAGTTCCAACCCCTTGTCAGACAAGCATGAAGGGTAGTTGTAAGAGCGAGCACGAGGCCAGGATACATATGGCTGGGTGGGAGTGAGATAGTGAGTGATGTCTGTCGCGATCCTTCACTACGCTCTTGTATTTTACTGCACATGTATTGTTTATTACTCAGTGCGTGTTTATATCTCCTTAAATAATTTTATATGTTCTTGTCAAGTATTAATAATTATAAGAAAAGGACCCTATTTTAGTCTCATCAAATAATAATAACCTAAAAAGGAAAATATTTGAAAATAAAGATTTATTAAAAAGTACAGGTATTTATATAAGTGACGACAAAGAACCCGAAGAGAGAGAGGAAGGGAAAAAAAATTCACACATGCCTATTAAAATAATAATAATAATATTTTTTTTACAATGCAAACTTTACTTAAACAAGAACTTGTTCTTTGACGAATAAAGTTATTATTATTATTATATTTGGTATAGTAAATTAATAATTACTACTTAAATATAAATTAATACTTTACAAGAACATATAAAATTATTTAAGCTGATATAAACACGCACTGAGTAATAAACAATACATGTGCAGTAAAATACAAGAGCGTGGTGAAAGATCGCGACAGATATCACTCACTATCTCACTCCCACCCAGCCATATGTATCTGGCCTCGTGCTCGCTCTTACAACTACCCTTCATGCTTGTCTGGCAAGGGGTTGGAACTGTCAGAACGGTCTGGCTGATGAGGAAACATCATCTAATTATTACCCAAGTAATATATATAAAGATCAGCTTTTATACTATAACATAAGTACAATTACAATTAAATGAGCATTAAGGGTGTCTGGCAAGGGGTTGCCACGATGGTAAATGTCTGGCTGATGAGGGAACATCATCTAATCATTGCCCGAGTATTATATGTAAATATCAGCTTTTATACTTATAACGTAAGTACATTTCTGAAGGAAATATCAAAAAATCACGCTTTATAATTTGACGATAGTAGGCTGGTATTTTACACACCTTTAGCACCGTTTACCTGCCAAGGCCACGATAACCCGAACTTCATTCATGGCCCATCGTTCGTACCTCTATTGGGAGCATGCGCTGACAAATTTTCACCTTTTATAAAATAACGAAGGTTTGGGGTTCACGAGCTCTCGCTCTATTACATTAAAGCGTAATTGGACATCCGATTTTTAATTTTAATGTATGAGTTGCTCATCCAGGTGGACAGAGACTATTTAGAAACTCTTGCAGATAATGGACTGCATTATCAGTACTTACAACTAAAGGGCCAGGAATCATATTTTTACACACAATATCAAAAAGCAAAGGATCGACATTTTGATTTGTAAATAACTTTTATTCGGCAGAAATAATTTTATTGATTTCATCTAGTTGGGTTTTAATTTCTAACCATAAAATTGTATGACAGTGAGGCAATTCATGTTTCTTGTGAATTTAGTTATTGCTAAACTTACCTAGAACTATAAAGATAATGTATTTAAAATTTATTACTGGTGGGTTCAGTAGTTTTACTATTATAAACTCTATGGTGCTAACCACATAATGGTAGATTATCAAACTTTACTGGGATAGAAATGTATCTCATATTTAAATATTTTTTTGATAATGACTACATAACAAAGCACCTTTGTAACCTCTCATGTAGAATGCCATTTTCCACCTATCGTCAATTTTCAAACTTCACTATTATCCACATATTATCGTTTTTAATAACAAATACATTGAAAATCAGTAGATTTTATTATCGTTAAACCTTCCTAAATCTATGTATGATGTGGTTAAACTTTGGTACAGCAGTTTTCGTGGTTAGTGATCACAAATGAAAAATGTCTTGTCCTTTGATATAATAGTAAAGATTGATGTCGTTTATTTGACTGTTGATAGTCGGAGTATGCAGTCAAGAGAATGTAATTATAAATATTAATTTATTGTGGCAACATTTTGGCTTACTATATAAGGTTTTATTAGGGTTCAAAGGAAAATCAAAAATATGTGACAAAAAAGGTTAGGAAAGAAAACCAATTCGAAAATAAAAAAAAAATAAAATGATAAAAATATAAGTATAAGAAACTACTTTATTTATGTATTTGTTCATCAACTATATTCACTATATATTTTGTTGTAATATCTTTTTTTTATCTTTATAAAAACAATTTTTTGTTCTTGTTTTTAAACTTTTTTTTTTTGTCCTATCTTTTTGTTTTTTCTTCTTTCCCTGATTAAGGCTTACATTGTAAACTGAGACATCGATACAATATTAAATATTGATAAAAGTATAGTTGGATGTTATGATGAATAGAGAAGGAGATGATCAGGGATGCAGTCTAAGACGTGTTAGTCCTCTTTCACTGCATCCCTGATCGTCTTCTCCATCCAATATTAAATATTTTTAATTAATTTATTAATTTAATTTATATTTTTAATTGTTTCTTTGACTGCACACCCCAATTATCTATATTATTCTTATTTTATATTAAAAAGTCAATAAATCAATCTTTTGTTTTTTAAAAAGATAACTGTTTATATATTGTTACAGAATTTTTTCTATCATTCCTTAGCTTTTTTGATTAGTTTATTTTGATCTATATTGATTGAAGCCTATTCAAGGAAATGTTTCTTTGTGACTAATTTTAAACTTCCCATTGCATTATCTTTCATACCTATTATAAAGTTTCCTGCTTTGCCACCCAGTTGATATAATCAAAGCAGCCTGAAATATCTTCCCCTTTAAATGAAAGAAATGCTTAAAAATCGATTTAATGTTTAAGTTGCGGAACTAGACTATTCTGATATGGACTGCCTTGTTATATGTGTGCTGTCTCATGGTGAAAGTGGTGTGATTTATGCCAAAGATGCTGCCTTTAGCCATGAAGATTTATGGGGTCCTTTTACTGCTGATAAGTGCAAATCATTAGCTGGGAAACCGAAATTATTTTTTATTCAGGTAAGTTATTTTGTGCATTGTTTTAGGTTTTAGTAAGAATGTAAGAATTTACTATGTGTTCAACATCATGAGCCAACATGAGCCATAGATTTGTAAACCTTGCAGATGAGTTTAGTTCAATTATTTAAATCTTTCTTGGCAATAAAGGTATTCATAGCAAGTATTTGTTTTTTTATGATATAAATTTTATTATTTAAGTGATTTAAAAAATTATTTGAGTGAATCTTTTTTCAGGCATGCCAGGGTACTAGATTGGATCCTGGACTGACATTAAAATCTGAAGTAGATGGCAGTCCATCCTATAAAATTCCAATACATGCTGATTTCCTTATTGCATATTCTACCATTCCAGGTAAATTATTATGAGATCAGAAATATGAATTATTGGCCCTGGGTTGAAAATAGGAAATGATGGCTTTTGATAAAAAAGAAAAATACAGTTTTATTATTAATGGTGGACATATTATTAAATTAAGAGCTTAAGTTCAAGTAATTACAAATAAGAATGTAGTGACTGAAATAATTATATTTAACCCATTAACAGGCAATGTATCCTGGAGGATACACATATTTAATGCCTTTTGCTCAATAAATGACATAATGATAATAAATTATCCGACTCATTATCGCCCCATATCCTTTATTTATCCTTGAATTTCATGATATATGAGTGGGGTTCAGCGTGGCCACAGCCATTCAAAGGGAAAAAAAAAGAAAAAATATATTCCAAAATTCCTGGCTTGCCCGTTAAAGGGTGAACTAGAATTCCCAGTCGTGGCTTCACCCACTCTCATTAGTAAAGAATTTACATAATTTTAACTAATGATTGAAGTTTACTTCATTTTCTATAAAAATCAAATGAGCGTTGCTGACTCTTTCATTTTACGCTAAAAAAAATCTCAAATAAATAAATGAATTAAACGAATGAAGTTTTATTTGTTTACCGATGAAAATCTTGTATTGAAGTATGCAATTGAGCATAATGTCTTCAATGATATTTTTGCGCCTAGCAGTCATTTTTGACCTGGTTAAAATTGCACTGATTAGGTGTTTGAAGATATGACGTAAAGTTATATTTGGACATCGAATTTTTAATGTATGAGTTGTTAATCTTGATGGACAGAGACTATTAAGAAACTCCTGGGAATAATGGACTACATTTTCAGTGCTTCCTACTAAAGGCCCAGAGTCATATTTTTATACACAGCTTCAGAAAGCAAAATATTAACATTTTGATTTATTTAACATTTTTATTTGGCAGAAATGATTTTTTTTATTTCATCTGGATGAATGTAATTTCTAACCTTAAAGTATATGACAGGGAGGCAAATCTCGTTTCTGCAACTCAATATTGCACGTTGTAAATTTTTATTATTTGAAATTTTATGATAGCTAAACCTTCCTAACACTATAAAGATAATGTAGTTAAAATTTGGTAGAGAAGGGTTCAGTAGTTTTACCATTGTAAACTCTATTGTGGAATGGTGCCAACCATATATGAACAGATTTTCAAACCACTGAGATACAGATGTCGCACCACATATTTAAATCTTTATTAATAATTTAATTGTAGGTATAAAACTATTTAACTATGTACCTTTGTAACCTCTTATCTACATAATGCATTCTACTATTGCACTCGCCACCTAGTATGACTTAGTGATTGAACCTCCATATTCATTAAGATGTATTATTACTTTTACTATTATGAATAATAATCAAAAGGAAAAATGCATTCAATTTTCACATGTTAATATGTGTTTTCTTTTCAACTTAACACTGAAGCAATCTAAACGGTAGGAAATTATAAAATAAAAATCATAGCATAAGAATTTTACCAAAAGGACCTTATTTCTGTAGTTACCATGTATGTTTTAATAGATTTAGTTAGTGATTTTTTAAAAATTATATTGAATTTTAATATTAATATAATAATTTAATTATTCAATTATAGATTTTTTTATAAAAATAGTTATACTGTAAGAATATGTTGAGCCACTGTAATGTCTATCAATGATTTTCATTTTCTGTTTCTTTTTAATTGAATTTTTTTATCTTTTTTTTACTTGTTTGACTTAATTTTTGTAGGTTTTTATTCTTGGCGTAATACAGGAAAGGGTTCATGGTTTGTACAAGCCTTGGCGATTGAACTGAAAGAAAATGGCTTCAGGTATGACATCCTAACTCTTCTCACTTTTGTTAATAGGCGTGTTGCTGTGGACTTTGAATCATACGTTCCTGGAAATGGTGTGATGCATGCACAAAAACAGATTCCATGTATTACTACAATGCTGACTAGATTGTTGCGTTTTAATGACAAAAAATTGACTACTTATAGGGTTTAGGTAATTTTTTATGTTAGATGAAATATTTAAGAATACAAAAAACAAATAAGAAATTGATTATAAATTTAAATTTGAGAAAGTATAAATTTACTTTTTTAATGAAATGTGGTCTTCTTTTCCCCAAAAAATATATAATTAAAAAAAATTATATAATAAATAAATGTATAACACATGAAAGTGCAATAAGATTTCTATAATACACCTTTAAAGTGTTTTTGTGTATTTTGAAAAATAAAAAGATTAAAAAAACAACTATGTTTTAAAAATGTATAAATTTTTAATTTTATAAATATTTTCTTATTTTTTCTCAAATAAACTGCCTACTAAGAAGTTACTTTATAAGCCATAATTGAAGAAATGTCTCAGGTATTATTCTTAGACATATTTACTAGGTTAAGGTATTCATCTTTTTTCTTATAACTTATTTTTTGTTACATGTAATCAAAGGGAACATTTTATTTATATATTTAATTTTTTTAAAATTTTTTTTAATAGTTTCCTTTCAATGTCTTTAATAATATTTATGAAGTGTGATTTTAGTTTATAAGTTCTTTTTGATCTGAGTTCATTTATGTAATTGTTTTTAAATCAGTTTTGTATTTCATTTTATGTTTTCTATGGTTCCTTGCCAATAAAAGAAGATTTACTGTGATTGTAGGCATTTTTATACTTACAAAGGATAGATTGTAAAAAAATATAAATAAATAAAATCTGATCATTCTTTACTATTTTATGAACCAAAAGATGTCTCTCTTATAAACTAAAAAACAATAAAAAAATCATTTTATTGAATTATTACATCATTGTAATAAATTCATTATATTTTTATGCTACAACTTTTGTTGGTTCCTATGTATATTTAAATATATATTCAATGATCTCTACCCAAAACCTCAAATCCCACCACATATAAGTGTGTGCGTGTGCGTGTGCGTGTGCGTGTGCGTGTGTGTGTGTGTGTGTGTGTGTGTGTGTGTGTGTGTGTGTGTGTGTGTGTGTGTGTGTGTGTGTGTGTGTGTGTGTGTGTGCGTGTGCGTGTGCGTGTGCGTGTGTGTGTGTTATATATTATGTAAAAAAAATATATATATATATATATATATATATATATATATAATGAAAAAAAAAGAAGTCATTTATATATATACCTTTATGCCGATGATTCTCAAATTTATCTTTCCTTTCCTCCAGCCGAGTTATCAACTGCATTTTTCAAAATTCAGCAAGACCTGGATGAAATCTGTGCCTGGGCATTCCTGAATAAATTTACTTTAAATGCAGCTAAAACTCAAGCAATTGCAATAGGATCCCATTCCCTCCTTCGATCGAATACCAACTTCCCTACTTTATTCCTAAATGGTCACCCTATAGCTTTCCTCCCCTCTGTTAAAAACCTAGGTTTAACAATCGATCAAACCCTTTCCTGGAAACCCCACATTGCTCAAATCTCCCGACGATCAATTGGCATCCTGAAATTATTCCACCGTTCCCGACACCTACTTCCTCGATCCACACGTAAACTCCTAGTATCCTCCCTCATATTCCCCTAATTTGACTATGGATGTGTGATTTATGGTGGACTCTCGATGGTTCTTGAAGATAGACTAAAGCGTATCATGAACTGTTTCATAAGATTTGTTTTTGGAACCTCGAGACGCTCTCATGTGTCCCATCATTACACCGAGTTAAATTGGCTTTCGCCTTCCTTCCGTAGAGATTACTTCCTGGGTTCATTCCTCTTCCAAGTTATTAACACACATAACCCTCCATCTATTCACAGTATCCTACATTTCAAGTCCTCAATCCAATCATTGCATACAAGGTCCTGTCTCTCCGATCTCTACACCACATCCTACAGAACTACTGCTTTCCAACATTCCTTTCTTGCCCGCTCCGCTATTCATTGGAATTCTCTTCCTCCTTCTATTTGTAATGCATCCTCCCTGGGAACTTTTAAAACACTCCTCTTCCACCACCTTTCCTCCCTCCAGTCGGATCTAATCTATCTATCTAATCGGATGCTATCTAATTATATAGATGCTTTAATAAATTTCACCCAAGGATATCAGATATAAAATTTTAGCCTGTTTAAACAATCTTCATTTGATAATGTTTTGTCTATCATTGAAATAATTTTCATTTTTATTCTTTTTTCATCATTTTATTTTCTTCATCCTTTACTAGATTCAACATCAGAAATATATTGTTTAATCAATTTCTTATATAATATTTTTTCTTTTACTGATTGTAAATATAGTTTATGTATGTATGTAGCGTGTATGTGTTTATATATGCGTATAGATTTTTTGTTTCATTTCATTACTTATTTTATTGTAAAATTGTATTTACTTTTAATTATTTTATTTTATTATCGAATTTATAATCTCTAGGCCAGATATAACTTATGTTCTGTCATGTAACTATTATTCTTAAGGGACTTTGTCCCAGGATAGAATTTGTTTTTTCTATTCTATTCTATATAGACTTAACCTTATTAAACACACACACATATATATAATTTGGAATCACTATAAATTTTGTTGAGTCAATTTAAAACTAATTATTTTTCTTTACATTACATCATAATCATGTGTTATGCTGTTTTATATGTAATTGTTACATATAATATATGTACATCCTTATGTACTAGGATAGGAAGAAAAGGTCAGCCTATTCCAGCCGCAGTGAATAAAAGAGCTTTGTGGTTTGTTATTAATTCATACCATATGTATTAAAAAAAAAAAAAAAAAAAAAAAAAAAAAAAAGTGAATAATGTATATATTAGGATATCTCTTTTTCCAACCTAAGTTGGATAAACAAATGAGGTACATTAAAAATGAAACCTGTTCTGATGAAACCCAAACAAATCCCATCAAAGAACCTTTACCTTCCTCATAAACCTTGGACTTCCTGTCCGACAGTATCCTATAATAATATTCCACTAATCCCTAATCCTTGCTGAACAGATCAGGACTCCATCTGGAAATATACCTTACTTCGAATCCACATACAAGGTTAAAACGACAACAAACTTGACGTTATAGGATAATCCAACATTGACTAGACAAAATGTTCAAATGTTTCAATTATTTATAAAATACTATTCTTATTATTATTTACATGACAGCGATTAGACCTATTTGGACTTCTGGAGTCGAGCTTTGGGGCTCAACTAAACCTTCAAAATCTTCTTGTATACCAACCCTTACATTTTAAAATTCTTGGAAAAATCCTGAATACTCCTTACTTTGTCACAAATAAACTTATCCATAAAGATCTTAATGTTCCATATGTTGCTGATTTGGCCCAAACTAGGTACTGATCCTTTCATAGTAGACTCAATAACCACTCAAATCCACTAGTCTCTCAACTTGCTTCCCATTCTATTCCTGATAACCCTCTGAGGCATCTGAAAATAAGATGGCCTCCAGACCTTCTATTATGAAACTTTTACTAAGTGCCACCAATGGGTGGTTGATTTACAAGTTATTGTTATGTTACTGTATCGTCCCTCCCCCATTTACTAGATGGTTAGGTTGCAAATATCAATAAAAAGATGGAAGAGGATATTTTAAATATTTGTGTTTTTTTTTTTTTGGGGGGGGGGGGGGGAGGAGGGAGTTCGGGACTTTGAATAATTTGTAAAGGATAGTTTACTCAATGAGTTAGTAGTTAAAATGTACTTTATTTTAAAAAAATATATATTATTTTGAAAATGGATAAAGCTGATGAATTGAATTGTAGAGAAGTTAGTGAGGAGTGCAAAAAGAAACGTTAACCTTTATTTGTGTGAAGACGGTTTGACCTTCCTTGCTGGTCTTCAGTGCTAAACGCATTTACAAGGATTTTTTTTTAACCTTAAGATGAAACGCCAGAATATTTGTTGATTTGTTTTTTTTATGTAGAATCACGAAAACAAAATATTTAAAACGTATAGGACAATATAGAAGGGTCTCCTGGTAGTAAAACTATCTGTGTGTTCTTAAGGATATGGCATTATTATACTGATATCAATATCTTGCTTGCAGGTATACAACTGATATTGTCTTATTATTTTATCTTCAATCTCATATAATTCCTAATGAATTTAATTTAGCTTGTATTAAAGTAAACAATCAATTTCAAACAGATGAAAAAGTCTTTAAATTGTCTTATTTATATGGTCCAGTGAGCTACCATTTGTTTTCTAAATGATCGTAAATCCAATGCTTCTTCTTTGAAACATCTTGGAAGTTTTTCTCTCTGAAAATAGCTTTAAAGAAAAACGAAAAGCTATGAGGTTCTCTTTTGGCTGAAATAAGTAAAAACGTAAAAAATCTTCAGGTAACGTTAGTATAAAGAAACAAACACGAGCTTCATTTAACACACTCGTCAGAAAGATGTTAGGAACTATGATAAAAGGAAAAACAAGTTTCTGAATATTTAATCTAGAGTATTTTAAATCATATAATGATACCGGAGACATTTATCTTATATAAGTTGAAAACTTGATGAGAAATTCGGGGAAACAACTGTATTTAATACAAAATGATGACTGTCCTTAAATTCTATTTCAAGAAACTTCTACGATTTTAGAACTTCATTTTTTCAACGATTAAGAGTTGGATCATATTGATAACATAAATTTATAAAAGAAAACGACTTAGGATATCACCGAGTATGATTTAGAGAAGAAAAGATCACACAGTTAAATATTTAATTGTTATGGTTTGTTGACAAATCTTGAGTTATTTTCCTTACAGTCACGAAAGTAAAAACTATAAAGCTTTCAGGAAGAAGTGGAAAGACGTAGCTTAGTGGGTAAGGCACTAGATTCAGTTGGGAGTCCGAGTTCGAGTTCAGCCGTAGGAAGGAGATTTTTCTGTTATTTCAGTCGTGGATCGACTTCGGTGCATACCCACTCTCTGCAAAGTGAGTGCCATTAATAATTGGGTGGAAACCTAGTGTTTGAGGATACATAGGAAAATAGAGAGGTATTGTGTAGGAATATAGTTTTAAATTGATTTTCGAAGTCTTCTTACAATAAAGCTACGTCCTATAAAGTGGAAAGCAATATCCCTATTTTAACAGGAATAACAGATACAGTTTGATGTATAATAACTAAATTTTTGGAATGTGATATAGGAGCTTGCTTGTTATAAATCCATGCCTGAATATTAGCCGCCAACAACATATCTGTGGACTCAGTTGTTCATTAGCAGTGACAGATTAAAGTGCGGGCTATGACACCGTGGTCATGTAGTGAGGTAAGGGCAATTTTGAGGTATACTTTTACGAATTGTTAAGCATAGATAAATGCTTGCATTGATAACACTGGTCAACACAATTTTTGTTTCCTTTATTTTTTTAATTGTTATTGGGTATTTCAAAGGCCCTGACTATGAAATAAATACTGCGAGATTGCTAGCAGTTTTATTTTGTGAAATATAAAGTTTTACTGTTTTGATTAAAAAACATGAGGAAATTAATACATAATATTAACAAAATTTTATTGAACACTATTATCAAATGATTTTTTATAGGAGTTCCTGAATTAACGACTTTTGGTAGATCTCTTTGCATAAAATATTTGTGTAATCTTCTTTCAAAGTCGTCGAATGTGCAATAGGTATGGATCCTTACTTGTTACTGCTACGGAGCAAAACACACTTTGAACTTCTTTCGTTGCTGTCCATCAAAAATACACCAATTCTTATGCTTGTAGTTTATTTAACCCATCTGTTGCAAAATACCACCAACATCGTTACAAAAGACTAAATTCTTCTCTTGAGAAAAATACGGTAGCAGATTCTTTTCTCGAATACGATAAAAGTAATGTTGGTTTTGGGATTAAGCATTTTTATTTTATTTTAAACGAGATGCAAAAAATTCTGAAGGTTCTTTCGTTACGTTCAGATCCCTCACTAAGTCATTTAGTTATTTCTGATTAAATAGTTGAGGTTCTGAAAGGCTACATTTGTAATCTGGATCAGAGTCATCACTTGATATATTTTGCTCGCGTTCACAGAGATTTGGATCATCAGAGGATTTAGATATGCTGTGTTGTATTTGGATCATCAGAGGATTTAGATATGCTGTGTTGTACCTCTCATGATTTTAATTGAGATCGTTGAGCAGAAGATAAGTTAGGCATATGACCACTTACTTCGATTTCCAAGGTTAATTCCGTTTATTGTCACAACGCAGAAGTAGCAGACATCATGATAGTTTTGAGGTTCCCGCCAAATCATGGGAGTTACGAACTCCACTGCATATCCTTTCCAGCTGGAACATAGCCGTAGACACACAACACATTTTTGACAAACAATATGAGGAACCCATGGCTTTTCCTGATTGTACAAATCTATGTTGAAGTATTGATGATATGCAGTTTTTACAACGTCTGATATTTTTCAAATATATTTTCGCCACAAATACAGCCAAAACAATCAGGATTAAACACACAACACCGCCTGGACAAATGCATATCGAAAACAACAACATAATATATTGTACTGCCCCACAAAAATTTACAATCTAAGTAAAAATACTAAATAAGGTTGGTAAGCTATAACACATAAACAAAAGCTGTTAGAGAAACATTGTTGTCATATTTTATAAAATGTGTATGAAATTGAGTTAGAAACAACAAAAAAGTCACAGGAAACAAACAATTTCTTTGTTGCACATAGTCTGACGGAAGAACAGATGACTCATTGTTTGACTTGTGCAAAAAGATGCTGAAAATATATGATATGGGACTAACTCAATATATGAACAACATCATATATTAGTACAACCATAGTACAACATGGTTGTACTAATATGTTGCGCCGACAAAAACTAAAACAAAGTCTGGGTCTTTGATGATGAGGATGAAGGGTATTTGATGACCTGTAGCTGTAGAAAATCTCTGATAAAAATAAAAGACTTTTTTTTTAAGATCAAGCTGAATCGTAGAGCGTATCGTTTTGGATACACAGAAGACAGTCACAGCTAAGTGTTACACTGAACAGTGCCTGGTAAAGTCATATATTCATACGACCATAGTCAATAATGGATACCTAGTACATCCACCATGATAGGGCTTTAGCTCACCCCGCCAGAGCCTGTATCGAGTATTTGGCCACCACTGGATTGAAACTTCTTGAGCACCATTCTTACAATCTAGACATACCCTCTGTGAATTTGCACTGTTTCCGCATGTGAAAATGAAGCTGAAAATAAAAAAGATCTTAACAGTCCATACTGGAAACTTATGAAATGCTACAGAAACTAATGTACCATCTAGCAATAAATAAAGGAGCTGGAGTAGAATCCTGAATAGGTAGGAAGTTTGTTTTTTGCTACATCTGTCGGTGATCGACTCAAAGATTAGGAAATAAATCATCCTGACCCACACTACCTTCTGTCAAGCGAGTAATTTTTTTCTTCGTATGTATTCCTACACGTATGTATTCCTTTTAAATCTTTATTATATATATATATATATATATATATATATATATATATATATATATATATATATATATATATATATATATATATATATATATATATATATATATATATAAATAAATAAATAAATAAATAAATAAATAAATATAAACTTCTATGAAAGGAAAATAGTGTTGACAGAATTGTTTAAGTATTGTATCAATTTTCTATTATAACTACAAATGTAAATCGAAGGAATAATTTTACCAATAACGGGATATTTGTTTTTGTAAAGGGCTTTTAATGGAGTAGGAAATATTGAAGTGCTACACTTATTGGCAGGGTACGAAAAAGTAGCTATTAGTCGTCCTGGTTGCTTTTAAATCGATTATGATATCAATCAATTTCTATTTATGATATAATAAAAGGATATTTTGATACCGATTTCCCACTGGGTGTCTGTTAGGATCTATACGTTAATTTTTTTGTTTACATATATAAAATATATATTATGTCTTTTAATGCAATCAAATTATTCATTGTCCGCCCACGCCAATTTTCGACTCATTGAACCGATCAGGGATATCTGGCTGTAATATGGGAAATAACCTTGGTTTTGCTTATCATTTTCTCGCTTAAATTTATTTTTAATTACCTTCTATTTGTTTTATTGATGTAACCGTTTTGCCCCTCTGTTCTTGGTTAATTCGCTGATTTGTTACATTGTTTATCAACAACCTGTTTGACAATTCTGATAACAAACAAATGGCCGATTATCCGGAGTATGGTATTTTTAATTCCAGATTTGACTTACCCAGGTCAAGTAGTTTCGAAGTTGAAGAAGCTAAGACAAGTAAAGTGCCTAAAGCGGACGACGCCTTAAAAAAAATGAAGGATTTAATATGTAGCCATCAAAATAATGGTCTGTTTCAACCTTAACATTTTTATTGATATTATTAATTCTTTATTTTTATTTGTTTTTTGCCAAATTAATATATATTGTTTTTATTTTGCTGCTTTTTACTGATTTTATGAAATGGATAATGGTTAGAAATTTAAAATATGAATCAATCATGTTTTTAGTTGTAGAAAACAGACAAATCAATCAAATCTGGATTAATTCTGAAAATGTAACTCACTTTATACAGTTACACTAGCTTACAAGCATGAAATAATGGCTGAAACAACTATTAAGAACCTTAAAACAAAATGATATGTTCATTAAAAAAAAATATGTATTCTAATTTAACGCAATAAGTATAAAGTTGATTTAATTAATAATAAATTAACTATTATGTATTGTATAATTTATGAGATGGTATTGCTTGCAATATTAGCCTTTAGCGGCTCCAGTCTGAATATGACTTACTAAGTTTTACTGAAATGTCAGCTTATATAATGATAATAACTTGTTTATTTAGTCATTTTTATTATTTGTTGACATTGACTGATCCCTGTATAAATGCTATCTTGATTTACCACCACTTCTTAAATAAATTTATAATTTTCTGTTTAGTTGTGTTTTCCAATTATGTTCGAAACCCATGAGTTCTTTCTTTATTAGAGGATTGTAGGATCAGAAGAAACTTATTTTATGTTAAACATTGATTTAACAAATTGTGTAAAAATCTTTTATGACTATCGAATATTTTGGGACAGTTATGATACGTTAATGATAATATTTCAACAATTTAGTTTTTTTATTCTCTAGTTTAATAAAACAGTTATTAGGTTGAAATTGGTTTGGAAAATAGAACTGCCAGGTGTCATTGCATTTCTTATTAAAAAATAAATTTTCAATTAACCATGAAGGTTACATGTTCATAAGGATTTGTTTCTGAACTAAATGAGGTTTGTTATTTTTATTTTACGAACTAGCCAGAAACTAAACTGTCCACTGGGGTCTGATCTTTTCTAATGCTCCTTTTCAGCCGAAGGTTTCCTCTTTAATTTTTAATGTATATATTAAACTTTGTTATTGACAAAGGATAACTTTTTTCCCTAGCATTTGTTTTATCTATTCATTCATAGGTAGCATAATATACTTATTTGTGCATTTATCGGTTTATTGTGCATTAAAAATTATGTTTATGAAGTCAGGAATATATTGTGTTGATTTTTTATGTAAAGCAGTGTATTGTGTTAATTTCAGTAATATAGGTTTTATTGTCTATTTAACAAATCTGATGAACCTTCATTTTTTTACTTTTATGAATTAATGGTCTCGACTATGTACTTAATTATTTCCTTCATTTTTAAAATACTCATCACGTTAGGCAAGAATCTCCTGAAGTACTGAACTAGCTTTAAATTACTTAGAATTTTGGAGGTTGATTGGGTTTAGTTTGAGCATAAACGGATTTGCCTTTTTTTTTTTCAATCATCATTTTTATTCTGATCTTTACAGTTTTTAAGATAATATTAAATCTAATCTGTTCTCATACTGGATACTATAAATTACAATTATATACCTACTAATTATTTAATTATAAAAATTATTTTTACTATCTGCGCAGTGTTCCAGAAAATCATTTAATAAGAATTAAATATCAATAAATAAATTGGTATATACTAATTACAACAACAATGTTTTTGTTAATTTTAGAACTTAAAATTTGTTATTAATATTTTGAGCCAATATACAAAGAACAAACCATCAGAAAAGTTAGGAAAAAACAATACAAACTATTGTAATCATTATACATTTCCTGTTGGTTTAATAATTAAACAGCAGAACACTAGCTATCTTTTTAGCTCAGAATTATAATTATAATTTATGTTTTAACCAATAATTCACTGTTCTTTCAGATACTAAGGAATAATTTTATATTGATTTTGTTTGTTTTGTTGCAGTATTGATAAATTTGATCTATAACAGTTTGGATTTTATTTAGTCAACAAAATAGCTTTTTACATGTACTGTAGCAGAAGGTTACATGTTATTTTTGGTTTGTATTTTATGTTGGGATATTCATAAAATTATTTATATTTTTACACGTATTAAAGTAAATTAAAGTTACACGTATTATTCTGGAGTCAAGAGGAAAATAATTAATCAGATGGAAGTAGAGATGATAATAGTTATATTTTAGTTTATTTGTAAAGAAGTTGGTTAGGGGTAAAGTCATGAAAGTGAAAAATCACCCTTAGGTTATCCTAAAACAAACCTTCATAGTTTGCTGATATTTTGAACTCTCTTGTAAATGTACTTAAGGTCTAAAAATAATGAAAAACGAAATGTTACCAAACAGTAACTAACAAATGAGTTTAATAAGTAATATAATTTTTTTTTTTTTTTTAATTTAAAACTTTTATTTGTACCTGTAATACAAATTACAATCAGCGAATGTAATACAATAATTATGGCATGGGTTGACATGAGGGATACAGGACCCAGTGGTGCATACCCCTGACCTTCAGCTGATTTTAAGTGTTACTCTAGGAGATCTCTTATCCAGCTCCTTTAGAAACAATTTTGATGAAAGAAAGTAGGGCAGTATTAATGAGGACAAAATAAGGGAGAAAATAATGTTGGCATATAACTAAAAGATATATAAACAATTAATAAAATAAATAAATAGCACAAAACAACAAATTAAATAAAATATCAATAAAAAAAAACTCACCTCCTAACCTGGGCCACTGAGAGCCAAACCAGGCCCTGGGGCAAATGCATTGCAGGCATCCCTAATCCCCACCGCTGACAGTGGTTACCTTAGCTTGGGCCTACCAAGAGCCAGGGCCCCAGGGATTTTGTCCCTGTCAGTGGCCCTCCTCCTAACTACTACACTTCTAGTTTTTTTTAAAATTTATATTTAATTTTTTTTCTTTTACCTCTTTCTCATTCACCCAGTTTTTCTTTTAGTTTATGCCTACACTGTTTTCTCCCTTTTGTCGTTTTTTGTTCTATATATTGGTAGAATTAAATGTTATTTTCATTTTTCTTTTAATAATTAATGATTAATACCCTTTTTATATAAAATGGACCACATCCTTTGTAGTGGTCGAATGTGAAATTTTTTCAGTTTCTAAGTGTTATTATTATTAGTATAAAGGATATTGTTGGGACATAGCATGCCAGAATGAAGTTTTTTTATTTTATGTTCTATTCTACATCATAGGAGGACTGAAGTAATTTAAGAGGGGAAGAAAAAAGGAGATTAAGAAATTTATTAATCTGCTTTAATTATTCTAAACTAAAAATTTATAGATGTGAGAAGAAAATATATTTTTAAAAATTTATGGTCTATAAATTTATACTCCAACTGAAACTATTCTTATTTTTAACATTGGTGGTATTTTTAAAACCACGAAAAAAAATATGACTCATTGGTTTCAGATATACCCGATTTGGAAGATGATTTTTTGATGAGGTTTCTGTATGCTCGTAAAATGAATGTTGATGAAAGCTATACTTTATTATGTAACTATTTTTCTTACCGGCTGAGGAACAAGGAATTATTTGAAAACTTGACTGTTGATGACCCATTAATAAAGCAAGCTCTCTATGATGGCTTCCCTGGAGTGTTACCTGAAAAAGACAGGTTAGTACATTTTTATGTCTTGATGTAAAAGAAAATCTTAAAAAGTATTGATTAGCCATTTGTCTTTTAATTTGATTTTGGTTATTCATATTTAATCTGTTTTGTTCATTCAAAGCTTAGTATTTAATGCCCTACCTTCTGGAGTGCATGTAATTATTACAATATAAATCCTAAATTAAACAGAACTCAAAAAGTATGGTGATATGTCTCATCATCCTTTATGATCTCAGCACAACCAAAAATAGGTAGAGTAATTTTGTTTATTAAAAAGAAAATTCATTTGTATTGGTTATTACAGTAAATAAGTATTATTTTGATAGCTTATAAAAATTAAATGCTTTCTATAGACATTTTATTATTTTAATAAATAGCAGGAGGGCCAAACATTTTTCTTTCTGCTATATAATTCATATGGTGATATAATTTAGCTATTTTACTGGTTAGAGAACGTATTCAATTGAACTTTGTTGTTCTTAAGAACATTTTGGAAGTTATAACACCGATTATGAATGGGACTAGAACATATAGTTTCCTGTTTCTTTTAGAAGGATATCAACCCAAAAAGTTTTGGTTTTTGAATTAGCACCTGTCACTTCTGAATTCTATATTTTTTTTATTTCTTAGATTTTATAACTGAAATCTGTAGTATATATTTTTAATTTCATTTGCATTTTCTTTTTCGCTGCACAATGTTTATGTTTCATAATTGGAATTTAATAAAACAAAAATAACAGAAACATTCTGTTTTTCTAATGTCCCTAATACATTAATCACCATTGTTAAGAGATACAGCTAAAAAATAATAATGATTAAATATTAATTTACCGAAAGAAAGATATATGTTGGTTTTCAAGACAACATATATCTTATTTATGTTGTCTTGAAAACCAATATTATATTGCTGTAATTAAACAAATATCAAAAAATATTTTTTTAAATACATCTTTCATTACCAATAATTTAAAAATTAAGAAAGTTATATGATAACATTTTAATTGTTAAAAAAAAAAAGATGTATTAAACGGTGATTATTTATATTTTGTATATCAAAATGTTTTTTATTTTCAGGAAAGGAAGGTGTGTTTTAGTATTCTTTAGCAACAATTGGGAACAAGCCAATTATCCTTTAGAAGTAGTTTACAAATCTTTACTAATTACCCTGGAAGAACTGATTACTGATGTGAACAATCAGATAAATGGTTTTGTTATTATTGTAGATTGGACTGATACTTCATTCAGGCAGGTTAGTTAATTTTTTTTTCAATTATTAAACAATAATGATAAATTTTCATTATATTTTATATATAACTTATTAACTTTTAAAAAATTTAATTTTTAATATAAAAAATAACATTCTTCTTACCATAGTTTGTCCTTTGCTCCATGACTTGAATGAGTGCTCAAAATTCTGTTGAGAAAACATCAGTAGGGAAGATAAATATTCTAGTTATCAAATTTTGTGGCTTGTTTGTTTGTTGTATTTGTCTTAGATATCCTTCTATTATTTTTTTACATAATTGTTTAGGACACTGATTCCATAAACATTTTCTTTTAATTTAATTTTTTTTTCCATTTTTAGTTTGTATTATATTTGAGAAATTATATCAATCAATATATGTTTTATGTATTTAATTATCAGGAACGTGTTTTTTATATCATGAAGTTAATACATTTATGTAGTATAAAGAGTTAAAATATGCAATAAAGTGAAATGAGCTAACAATTGTCTGCTATATTATAGTAATACTATTATTGCATAATAAATAAAATAGTAATAATTGGTTTAGCTTATTACAATAATAATCAAGTAACTTATTAAGGTAAGGAAGGAATAATAGTAAAACAAAATTTGTTGTGGATAAAAAATAAATAAAATAATTTATTTCATTAAAAAAAAGATCTTTAATTTTATTTTGACCAGAGATTTATTTACATACCTAAAACCAATCTTTTTTTTTTTTTTTTTTTTTTTTCAGTTGTTAATCTGAGTTACAAAAATAGAATTACCTTTATTAACCAAAATGAAGTTTTGAAACAATTTAGAAAATCATTGGTTAAATTTATTTGTGCAAAGTAGTATTTAACCTTTTTTATTTGAAGATTAATTAATGTTTTTTTAATTTGAAAATAAAATAATTTTGTTTAAATAGTAGTGAAATTTCTTTATTACTATTAGGGTTGGTCGAAGTGATATAGTCGTAACTAGGGCTGTGAATTATATGCAATATAAACTGAATAATATGCAACTATATGCATTATTACAAAAATAAAAAAATTACAATACATACCTATACTTAAGTACAAACTCAAGTTTAAATAACTAATTGTGTTGAAAAGGGGAACATTAGGAAGAAAAACATTAAAAAGCTAATATTAAAAAACAAGAACAAATGTTAAAAACCTTTATTAAAGATAAATTAACCTCATTAAACAGGGAACATTAAAAACGAAAAAAAATCATGACATTAATTTCCAGAAAACTTAAACAACAATCACAACCAAAATACTTATACTTTAAAACAGAACAATATACATCAAAAACAATAAGCAACGACCATAAAGAAACTCTCCCGACTTATTCATGCCACTTATTCACTGTTGTAGATTTGAATTGCAGACAACCACTTTTTCAGACTTTCGAACAAAATAGATCGTCTATTAGGCTTCAAAGTAGATTAGAAACGCCTAAACCACCGCTCTACATCTTATAAATTTAAAATGTCTCCATCACTCTTGAAAGTCTCATTTGAAAGCTCACCTACATACTTTCCAGCTAGATCTTTTGTCTTTGAAGGAGTGACTTTCGGTATTTTAGGTTAACACAAAAAAACAGTTTATCAGATTAAACAATTCTAAGAGAAGCAAATATGATTAAAAGTTCGCTGAAGCTGAAGAATCAGCACGTCGACACATACAAACTCATTGATTAGGCAGGAAAAAAAAAAAAAATTGGAGGAGTTCTTATAGCTATTTTTCGGTTTTTATCCATATTTTATTTTTTTTCTGCTCGGAAATATAAAAAAATTCAAATGTCAAGTGCTGATATGCCGGATATGTAGATAAATATGCAAGCCTAGTTTAAAATATGTAACAATATGCATTTATGGCAAAATATACACAGATATACAAATTAAAAATAGCTCAAACTTATTCCATATGCCTCAAACATATATTTTTTTATAATATTAGATGTTTTAGTTAGTTAGGAGAAATATGCAAATGCATATATTTCACAGCCCTAGTCATAACAAATAAAAAGTTGGTTTTATTTTTACATTAACCCATGCTTTTGGTTAAAATATTTTTGTATTCTGATAAATAACTGCTGTACTTGTTGAAAAAAAAAACAACAAATTAAATCCTCCTTAATGGCCTGAGTAGATTTCATAAGAAACTCACTCTACTTTTCCCTAATTTACTAGTGTTTTAAGCTAATAGTATTCAAGCTAAATAATCACATACAAATAAATCAACAAAATATTAAATAAATGAGATGGCTTTTTTGAAGGATTAAGTAATGATCAATTGTTAAGTTAAGTTTGGTCTTCATACAATTTAATATCATTTATAAATACCTAATAATATTATTATTATTAATTTGTTAATCTCTGCATTGGGTGTCAGCTAAACTGACAAACTTTTCCTATTAGGTGACTTCAATTAGTCCACGAGTATTGGGGCTAATGGTTGAAGGACTACAAGATTGTTTTCCTGCTAAATTCAAAGGAATTCATTTTCTGAATCAGCCTTGGTATATCGAACGGATATTGTCATTCTTAAAAACATTCTTGAAAGAAAAAACTAGTAAAAAGGTAAGTATAATTTTGTTTGGTATTAATATATTTATTTCATACTGTGGCAATAGTTGATATTTATGTCTAAATTTGGTAGAGCTTCATGTTTCCTAGAACTGACTGATGAAGTATGTATATCATCACAGTGTCTGACAGCTGTCCTGCTTTCCTTATTATTAGAACAGTGATTTACTTTAAAATAATTTAATTTTATTTTCAGTGTATCAAAAAATATCATGATATTAATTAAACAATAATTAATATCCAAGAATGCAGTTTTATGATTTTGAGTTGTTGGATGTGTTCACTATTTGCATATTCATCTAACATTGCGGGTTTTTGATTGTATAATTATTTGTAATTATTAAAAATTAACATTAATAATAATTAGTATTTTTATATTTCTTAATCTGATGTCTATAAATATTAGTATACTTAGTACTGTGGTTTAAATTTTAACTGTAGCCAGTTCTTGTTTAATTATGAAAGTGTCTAAACATTGACGTTAATGTCCACTAAAGAATTTTTTTTGCAAGATGCCTCCTTCACTAATTTGTATGAAGTATCATAATGTATATTTGTATCTGATTTAAAGATTTTATTATGTATTAAGATGGGAAATATATTTGTCCTGATTATTTTAACCATGATTGAATGTGAATAAAATTTGGTAGGTTATCATAAAAATTTAATTTTTAGGCTAAATATTAATAAAACATGAATAAACAGTTATTCATAAATCAAATTTTCTATTGAAAAGTTTTAAGCTTTTTGATTTCATAACTCTTAGTTTGAAGTAGTTATTATTTAGTGATAGTTATATTGCTTTCAGTGGATGTTACAAATACTTTCATGATGATGATGCCTCTTATTAATGTTTTTTTTTATTGATCCTGTCAAAACACCATTTTATTTCATTCATTTAAATAGTTAAGTTCAAACATACTCATCAGTGGACTTGGATACTTAAAATCATGTATAAATTCAGGAAAATAATTCACAAAATAAAAACTACTTTGTTTGAAGTGAAGCTTTTATAGTGACTTTTTATTCACCAAGGTGTGAACTAGGGACTATAAACAATGATACAGTTTATAATCGCAAAACTTGTTTACGATCACTTTTAATTTATTCATGTTATTGAAATACAATTGGATCAAGGATTAGAATTGGACTGCTGATACCTCCTCTATGGAAGGTTTCTGACTGAAACTATACATTTTTCATGATTTTGTATTTTGTATTCATGACTTTGTATACTACTATTAACATAATTTTGAAGTAGGGAAAGGATAGAGGGCTAAAAACGAGAGTATGAGGCAGTTTTTTATTTTGCTCATTATTCTAACTTAAGTATTTGTTGACGAGATAATATGATTTTTTTATTTCATCCATTTTAAATAAAATTGATTATTTAAAATTATAGTTTCTGTTATTTATAATTGTAATTAATTATTTTTAGATATTTGTGCATGGCAACAATTTGGTATCTTTACACAGTCATGTTACTCCTGCCATCCTTCCGTCCGAACTTGGTGGAGAAGGCCCCCCATTTTCACCAACCTCTTGGGCACACAGCCTCACAACTCAACGGTAGGTGTCTCATTAATCTACTAAAGCAATGTTTACTTTAGATAATTATCTGAATTAATAAACTGATTCTTGATTCTTATTTCAAAATTTTATTTTATCATGATTTATGTTACTAATGTACTGCTATTTCCCCTGCTCTCCCCTGAGGGAGGGCTGTGCCAGTAATGTCTTAATTGCCTGACACATTATAAATGATACTAGCATACCCAGTCACAGCATCGCCCACTCTCATATATAAAAAACTTAGATTATTTTAACCAATAATTGAATTCAATTTGTTTATCGATAAAAATCTTGTATTATGGAATTGAGCATTATTTCTTCAATGATATTTTCACGCATGGTAATAATTTTAAACTTGATTGTTAAAATTGCATTGATTAGGTTGTTGAAGATTATGTCAAAGCTTAATTAGACTTGCACTTTATCAGAAACAATTTTATCGATCCATCTGGTTAGATTTTAATTTCTAACCATAAAAGTATATGATAGTTTGGCAAACCTCTGGCTCTCAAGACTATACATTTTAATTAATATTATAGTAAAACTTATTATTATAAACCTTCTTAGAACTATGAATATGTTGTAGTTAAAATTTGGTACAGTTGGGTTTAATAGTTTTACCATTGCAAAATCTGTCGTAGTATGTCCACATATTGGTCGACTTTTAAACTGCACTGGTATCCACATGTCACTCCATATATTTATAGTGTTTTTAATAACAATCCAATTGAAAATAAGTAATTAGCTATCTCTATATAACACTGTACCTTTGTAACCTGTCTTGAATGGTGCTGACCACCTTTCGGTCGATTACCAAACTTCACTGCACACCACATATTTATTCTTTTTTTATGGCAATATAATTGAAAATATTTCAATTTTATTATTGCTAAACCTTCCTAGAGTTATGAAGATGATGCGGTTAAAATTTGGTTCAGTAGTTTTCGTGGTTAAGTAATCAAAAATGAAAAATGGCTTGTCCTTTTATATAATAGTATAGATTTAAAATAATTAATTAAACTAAATCTTCTTGCAAAGGTTTCATGGAGATATATAATTAAGGTATGTTAATACCTGTTAATGTTTATATAGGTAATCTTGGGAATTAATTGATGAGTGACATTAAAGTAATTTAAATTAAAAGCACTGTATATTCACATAAGGTTGACATTTAAAATTATAATATGAAATAGAGATCATTAACTAATTTATAAACTTATAGGGTAACAAACAATGTAACCTAGACTTTTCTTAATAAGAGGATGCTATGATGTAGTTCGGTGGATGTAGTAGTGTCATATCAGTGAGATGACTGCTGAGGTTGCTAGATGGCAGTAAAAGCTAGGCTGACCAACTAGGCCAGGTTAGAATCACATGCCAGACCAGAGGAACAAGAAACAAGCCCTCAAAATAAAAAAATCAGACCTTTTTAAAGAATTTTCCCCACCCCCAGGTCTAACCAACCCACTCACTGATTTCTTGGTAGCTTTAAACAGGAAATTGAATTGGAGTATAATAGAAAGTTGAATACTTAAATCTCAATCTGATTTCTTTGGACCAAATATAATCAGTTAAATTATGACTTATGGGCCCATGAGGTAATAGGGAGCAAGAAAATTGCTGAATATAGATCTTAACACACTTGATTCTATTTGGTATTATTATTAAGCTATGTAGTACCTAGATTTGTACCAGGTCCTCCAAATAGTCCTTTCGTTTTATAATAATGTACAATATTTTAAAATTTTGTTTTAACACCATGTAAATTCCTTTCTGCCTAATCCCATTTGTCCTTATGTAAACAATAATGTTTACTCTTCACAATAACAGTGGCAACCTTTAATTCAGTCTTGTTTATTTTAAAAAGTGCGGTCAAAATGGTGAGCACTGAAATTAAAATTAGATCTGCTTTGCTGTATGAATTCAAACGTGGTTCAAAAGCGACAGAGGCCGCTCGTAATATTTGTCACGTCTTTGACAAAGATAGTTTTTGTTAGCGGAAAGCGCACTTTTGGTTTTCAACATTTTGGGAGGAATCGCTTAAAGACGGATATCGGTATTCGGTCGGTGGTTTGGAAGACCAAAAGTGGTTGAACAAGCACAAGTGCGGTATATAATCGCAGCAGATCCACACCAAACATGTTCAGAAATTGCTGAACAGCTCAACATTTCTGAATCTACATCTTGGAACTACCTAAAATAAATGGGAAAAGTAAAAAAGTTGAATAAATTGGTACCTCACCAACTATCAGATGCCAATAAACTGGTTCGGGTAACGACTTCTTCTTTATTGTCTTAAGGCTAAATATACCCCTTTCAGTCAAGAGTTGGAAACAGTAGAATTTATTTCTGTAATTTCTCCGGAACGGAATGTCCGATTTTCAATCTGTAAAATTCTTTGGGTATTAAGTAAACACAGAATTCACGCTACGAAGCGTTTTTTTCTATAAATTCAATAATTAAGAAAATAAAACGTAAAAATAGGTGTTAAATATATATTTTTAAAAATATGAGGTTATAGCCAGTTGTAGAAACGTTTTCTGAAACGAATGGCATATTCCCACTAATCATAGCATGCATATTACGATTGTAATGTGAAAAATACGAATTTTGTTTACAACCGGATGGAATTGCGTCACCGGCTGAAACGGTCTCTTCCTTACCGAAATGTCTCTCATATAGGTATTCCTCGATTTTTGAAGAGCCTGTTAAATTATTAACAGTTATATATTTCTTAGTTAACTGTTATCAATGAAATTAAAAATTTTACTTCTTTAAGTAAACAGTTATAGTTTACTCATTATTTCTCGATTTATTTACCTTTTGTGGAAAACTAAACATATGTTTTGGTCCTAATGATTACTTCACACTTTGAATTCCGTTGTTCGAATATAATAATCAGTGAAATAAATTCCTCTTGAACAATGCCAAAATATTTGTTTAGGGTATTTTTAATAACATAAAGTATTTATATGTTAACTCGTTATTTGTTCCAAATATTTTTTGTCGGTTTATTATTTTTAATATCTCCTGGGTTTAAAAATGTTTATAAATGTCATAGATATTCTAACTATGCTTTAAAAGAGTTTGTTTTAGTTTTTCTTTTCTTTTTATTAACTACCAAAGAACATGTATAGTTATTTTGAAATTTGCATACCGGTTCGTTTTTTTAAAATATTTTTTATATTCTAAAAAGTATATCAAATTTTGTTGGCCTCTATTCTGTCGGTGTTTCCACTATTGGGGAGACGTTAGATTGGTAGCTGACTGGGAGCTGGGTCCTCACAGCCCTTCCCCCACTACTACAACAGCAGGTAGCCTACTAATCTAATCACCCGCTTCCTTACAAATCGTATTTTTCAAATTACGATCAACCTATGCAACCGATAATGAATCTGTTTGCATAATTGTGTTTAATTGACTTATAACTAAGTGGTTATAACCAGCTTTTAAAAAAAAAATCAATAGTTCGCCAGATAATTTTTTTAAATTCTAAAATAATTGACAAAAAAAAAATTCGGAAAACGTAGCGTGAATTTAATGGGGGTTTTATTACCAAATCCGTTTATAGATCTAATATTGATGGTTCTGTTCACAAATGAGAGCGAAAATAAATTCGCCCCAAAAATGCTGCCATCTCTTGAAAAAAAATCTTACTAAAAATCGGGATGTTTAGCCTTAAAAATTGATCCATTTTTCGATCGAATTATTACTTGTGACGAAAAGTGGGTATTGTACAACAATATGAGATGATCATATCAATGGCTGAGTGCAGATGAGAAGCCAAAAGCATTTCCAAAACCCAGACCTCCACCCAAAAAAGATCCTGTTGGTGGTTTTTTGGACTGGAAAGGGGTTAGTTCACTATGAGCTCTTGAATCAAGGACAAACGATAACTGCCAATGTGTAATGTGAAATATTGGATCGCTGTCATGTCAAACTTAAAACTTTTGATCCTGGACAGGTGGACAGGAAAGGGCCACTGCTGCTTCAAGACAACGTTCGACCTCACACAGCAAAAGTGACCAGAGACACATTGATGGAGCTAGGGTGGGAAACTTTGCCTCATCCACCTTATTCTTTGATCTTTCGCCAACAGATTACCATCTTTTCCAGACTTTAGATAATAGTCTAAGAAAAAAATGTTTTAACAATTGTCAGAGCTTAGAAATGGAGTTAGACAACTTTTTCTGTAACAAAACTAAAGATTTTTTTAAAACAGGAATTTGGGACCTGGCATCACGTTGGGAGAAAACAACTGAATGTAATGGTGCATATTTCGATGAATAAAATGTTTTCCTACTTCACAGCTGACTTTTTATAGCCCACTTGAAAAAAATGACAGGTCTTTTTGGAGAACCTGATATATTTGTTGTATTAAAAAATTGCAATTTGGGTATAAGTCAGAATTTCATTCAAGGATGCTTAAAGTTTCATATTTTAAATTGGTATGTTGGTCATACGTTACATTACTAGTACAATGATACAGTTCATTTGTACCTCAACTATGGAGTGTGAGATGGTCCAATAAAACCTACTATAATTCTTAATTATTATAATACATTATTATATCCATGTAAATAGTTAATATTTCCTTATTTTTGTTTTGATTTTAGGCATGAGCCAAAACAATAAAATATTTACAATTGAAGAAGACATTTCCAGAAATCCTTTTTGCACAGAAGAGCTGCATGCCTTAACAAAACACTTGGTTTTTACACTCCTGACCTAACTGTGATAATAAGCCTTTCTCCTGGCTGTCCCTCGTAACAGTCTTTCCTAATTATTACGAGATATTTACCTATGTCTATTGGAGATTGTAATTTTTTTTTTTTTAACATACTTTATTCTTTTTATTTATTATAGTTTTGTATATATTGTTACATGCTACTTTACATTGAAATGAATTAAAAAATTATATTTATTTGTATAACAATTATTATGCAATGTAATTTAATTACTGATGGTCTTCCAGGTCAGCAAACTGTTTAAGATAAAAAAGACAATACCTTTTTTAAATGTTCTTGACGATCTTGAAGTAATGTCAAACAAAATAATTTTCTTGTTATTTTTTTTTTCTAAATCAAAATTTGAAAAAGAAATCATATTAAGAAGACATAGCAGATGTATTTATTGTAAATTTTCTTCAGTATTTTTTGGATTTTGTGATATTAGTGACTATAAATATTTGTTATGTATAATAGCTCTCCACTATTTATTTAATGGCAGATTTAAAGACATTAGTTACTAAACATTTTGGTTAATTTTTTTCTATATTTTAACAAATGGGGTTTATGAATTATTTTAAGTTTAATTTTTTTGTTATCAGTATGCTATGATTAAAAACCCATTGTTGGAGGCATTTGTCCTTTCATTAGTTAAACCAGACCTAAACATAATTTAAAATTAAAATATTTTATTGAATAACAAATACTTTTTTCATTTGTTATTCTAAATATTTGTTATTATCTATAAATTGTTGACTGTGGGTAAATATGAGACAATGGTTGTAGTGTGATTAGGAAAAAAAAGTAAGATAATAGTTTTTAGTGAGTGCGTATGTTTCTACCTGCATGGTAGCCTCATGTCTGGGTGTAAAAAGAGAAGAGGTGAGAGTTTATCAATAAAAATGGCTTGGGGAAAAAATAGCAACAAAACAAGTATGGAAAAAACAATAATTTTTTATAAGATGTAGGTTGTTGGTTGGGTTATTCAGTCAAGAACAAAGCAGTTAAAATTAAATTTTAACTGCTTTGTTCTTGACCGCATATCTATACCCAACCATTCACACCCCAACCAACAACCTACATTTTAGATACATCTCAGTCAGCAAATAACCCATCATAATTCTTTTATGTTCATAAATTCATAAATAATTACTTCAGTGACATAAATGTATACATTTAAAAATATAGATAGATTATAATAAATGATAGTATGTTTCTTCTAAGTTAATTTATAGTAAATGGATATTTTTAATAGGTTGTGATATTACTCTTCTTATCTTTGGTTATTTAGCAGTATTCTTAAATGTTGTATTATATACAGCCAGTTTTATTCTGTGATATACTCTAAAAAAAAATTTTTTTTTTTTTGAAGAAGAAAGTGCAAATCAGGTCAAAATATTGGTGCACATTGAAACAAATATCTTACTGTTTTTTTTTATTCCTATCTATAAGTTGTCTCAAAATATTTTTTTTTTTATATCTATTGGTTATACCATTAACTTTTTCACTTGAGGTATGCTTGATGGTATAGAAGGATCAATACGTTTAGGACATGAATTATTTGCCATTTCTATTGCAATTTTTTATTCAAAGACCGGCTTCAAACATTCATTAGCTCTAAGGAGGCAAAAGCGAAAGGTTTTTTTTTAAAGTAAGTCCTAAACTGGGATGTAATAGCATAGAATGATGATTGTTCAAATTGAAGGAAGTATGTAGAATAAAGTATGCAGTAGGACTGGCAAATAGTTTATTGAATCGACTTTCTGTTTGTTTAATCTTATTCTTTTATTGAAAAAATAATTTGTTGTTATATATTGTTGAGTACTTATTCAATAATTCTTGATGTTATAAAATTATTGTTGCCTTCAGATCATAACATTTAATTATTTAATTTAATACTGAATACATTCCATAAAAAATAATCATTTCTTAAAGTAATTTCTATTATATTTCTTTCCCATGCAATTATTGTTTTCCTTCACCTCTCCTTGTTTTGAATTTATTATATGTATTTGATATTAATTAATGATGATTTTTATTTAAAGCCTTTAAATGTCAACTTAAAATAGGAACTTACATTTTATGAATGTGGATTCATGTTTGTGTTAAAGAATCCTTAGTATTACTGTTTGTACTTAAATTGTTTATGATTTATTTATTTAATTGTATAAAAACAGAAAATAACTGTTTTAATTAAAGAAAAATATTTTAATGACAAATATTAGTTTAAGCAATAAAATATTTAATAGAATACTTTAAGCATTTATTAACTTAAACATTTTATCCAGTTCTTAATATATTGCTTTGTTGTGTTGTTAATTGTTGATATTTTAAAATTTAAATGCAATAAAGATGTTCTGTGGTGTTAATTATTTACTTTTAAATAGAAACCCTTGATGGAATTATAAATAATTTAAACAAAACTATACCAGCATAATATATAATTTATTTACTAAAATATAAATATATATGTTTGTTGTATGACAGTGAAATAAATAAATTTGACTCTTGCTAATCTGATCTGTATGGGATGAAGGAAAGAAGTGTTATGAATATTAATGCTTAATGCTAACACAAATTAGTTAAAAAGATATTGAGTAATTTTATTTAAAATAAAAAGCAATTTATGAAAATATTTATTTTCTCATTTCCTTGTCAAGTTTTTCAAGTGTAAAACCTCTTGGTCATCAATGCCTGATTTTTCTGACTAATAATTTTTTTAAAGAATTGGTTTTTGTGTGGATTAGAAAATATTGGTTTAAATAAGCTTTCATTGCATTTACACTGTTAAAATTAGTATTATTATTGAATTTAAATTTCTTTTTTTTCACTGTTCTGTTATCAGAATTTTTTGCTGATTTTATTAATTTCAGATCCAGGAAGTCTTCGGTATTCACTTTTTCTCATGAGCAATTGAAAGAATAATCATTAGCCATTAACTTGCTTAATTTGATAATTGTAATCTAAAATATTGTTCATTAAGGACAACTTATTTTAAAAGTCAAAATTTATTATTTGTAAATTAAATTATAATATTTAATATACGTTAACTGTTAGTGCCAAACATTCTGTGTATAACATTTAATGTTGATCTGAAAGTTAAATAAACAAAAAATTGATTAGATTGATTGAAATTATATGTTCACAGTACCTCAAAATATTAAAAATAATTTTGATTGATTAAGAGATTAAGATTAAGATAATTTAATGATTAGGAGAAATAATATGTTATGAAATTCTAAAGCCTAGTCCAGACTGTAAACAAATGTTTCGGAACAGTGTTCCCGAACAGCTCAAATTTGTTTATGACTTGTTCCTGAACTGTTCAGGAACGTTGTGAAACGAAATCAGCCCTGTTCCATGTTTCCCATTGGAGATGGAAAACACGGGAACATTGAACAAGTTGCGACAAGTCTGGATGTGCTCCTGAGCATAGTTCATTTGTTTACTTACTTCATTTCTTTACAACTCTCTAGTGTTGTGATAATAATAATTGTGATTCGTTTGTGGTTTATTATTATTTGATTTTTCAATGTGGAATCAAGAAAAAACTCTCAAACTTATTGCAAAGTTGCATAGCAGCCCGTGTTTGTGGGAAGTCTTAACTTTGCCTGATAAGTAAAATAAATAAATTGGCAGCACAAATTCCTGCAATAGCCTCAATCGACATGTTCAACAATGTTCCAAAACATTTGTTTACAGTCTGGACTAGGCTTAAGACTTGAGTTATTAAATAGGAAAGCACTTAATCTATTTTACAAAATAATAAATAAATGCAATGCAATAAATATTTTTATTACCTCTTACAACTTACTTGTTTCTTTTTTAATAATGTAAAAAACAAATAATTGACTACTTTGACAGTAAAAGGGAGTCTGTAATTATTAGGAATGTACAAATTTTTTGTTCCCATCGGAGTTTAGAGTCTTATAAAAAATATTGCTTACTTACTATTTTAATTTAATTAACACAAAAATAACAGTTCATGAACAAATTACAAAAATCAGTATAATCTCAATATTCAATTTTTTATAAAAGTGCAAATGAAATAGAACATTATTTAGAAACTATAAAATGAAGACAGTAAAACATCGATCAACAAGATAATTGAACATAGCTTCTTATTTTAGAAGAAGGTGTAATGAAATAAATACTTATAAAAATTATTTACATGAAGGCATATCGTCTTATATGTAAGGAAGCCTGTATTAAAAATTGTTATTTTATCAAAATATTGAAGTGCTACTAGTGAGTAGTTCTTCACAAGTTATTTAGATGCCATTGTATTCATTGTCAACACATTTACTTGTTGTATATTATTTTGTACAGTTGTAAATATCAATAAATGGAAAAAAAAAATTTTTTAATCAAAAATATGATTTATAGTACAGAAAGGGAAAATTATTCATTTTCTTAGAAACTAATTGAATGAAAAACAGATAAATGAACATATAAGGTTAATTATATAAAAAGAAATGTTGTTTTCCCTTTTAATGTTTAACCTATACATGTGCATATTAGCACAACCAGTAGATATGCTGACATTTAAAACTTAGGCTAAAAAACCATAAGAGAAAGTTTATTACTGGACTTAATATAAAAAAAAACAAAGTATATCAGCTGATTAAATTATGCCCATTAATTAATTTTTTTAATGAAACATTTGTAAACATTACATACATATGTTTTTTCATAAATATTTCATAATTGAAGGGTTTGGAGGGGTTATGTAACAAAACGTAATTTTTGTTTTTTTTTTCTAAACATTTTGCCTTAGCAGGAAAATTTTACATAGCCCCCTTTATCTTCTTCATATCACTTTTTCTAGTTGTTTTGAAAAATTCATATTTTGTTACCTTACTCATATGCACATAAATTCTTCCTCCAATGAACTAGATTGTATTTTTTTTTTTTTTTAAATGTGACAACCCCTTCATCCACCAAACGCTTCAATTGTTATTAAACAATCATACCAAATGTTCTTAATTTGATTATGTTAATCGATGCTCTACTGTACTTACAAATACAGATCCATATTTAACACCAGATAAAATAACAATAATATACTACATAACACCAAGGACGGACTCATTGCAGTATTGTGATACTTATCAAATAAATGGTGCTGTACATTTGATCTGAATAATAAAACTAAAATAACAATAAAATAAAAAATTAAATAACAATTATTTAAAAGATTCTTTTCCTTAGTTATTAGCTTATAAAACTTTGCGGACCAACTTATAAGGACGGAACAGTTACTATTAAACTATTTATTTAATTTAAAAGCTAAAACTCACGTATAATATAAATTTCTGCCTTATAAAAGAATCACATTGCTTATACCTAGTTGTCTGAAAACATAGGAATTAATTAACTTGGAATGTTTTATTAGACATTTTCAAAAATAATGGTCAAGTAAACTTAATTTATATGCTGTCTAGTTTTAAGGGGAAAAATATGTAAATTATTATTTCCCTACTGATCCTACTACAATATCATCGATGGTAATATCAGGTTTGTAAATTAATACTTAAAATTTGTATGCAGAAAACCTAAACCTGTGCCACAACAGGATATTAAGATTTTCAGAACCAATATTGGAAAAGGAAATTATATTTCTTGACTAACAGTTATAAAAGAAGGTAAAGGGATCAGCTTCACACAAATAGAACATGGTTTCTTAGAAAAACTTATTTTTTAATGGTAAAAAAATTGTAATTTATAATTAAAGAACCATTGCATAAGTCATTTTTATATTTATATTATTTTTATATTATAAAATTTTGTATAATGTTTATTATATGTTCTATGTGAAACATAAAATGTACTTTAGTAAACATAATACTATGTTGAGTGAAGATGAAGTTAAACCACCAGAACATTGCGCTTGACTTAGTGGCTAAAATCAAGCAAGGAAGAATTAGATAAGCAGGTCACGTAGGATAGAATGAATCCCTTAGAAGGCCCAAAACCATGATTGCACGCCCTGGTGGAGGTAAGTGAGGTACCAAGGACATCTGGTGCTAGAGGATTGACTAAGCACTCTTGAGGACCATAGGCATGAGGAATTGGTGGAGAGCAGCCGAGGACAGGTAATAGATAGAGAATCATGGAAGAGTACAAGGTTCTGGATGGACAGTAAAACCATATTTGTTATAATAGAAAAACTAAGAAAGGCAATCCATACTTTACTAGAACTAAACCTTCAGAGAACTTTCGTAACTATAAAATAGAAAGTATATAGAAAAATCGAAAGACTTATTTGCCAACCTAAGTCTTGAAAATTACCGATGAAATAAACAAATAGTTTCATTAAATGTCAAAAATCTAAAATAAATGTGGGTACATATTGCCTTATCATCAAAACCTCCCATTTTTTAAAATTTATAATTTAATTTCATGCGATTGGAGTAACTGAGCAGGTTAATAGAGCAGCATATCATCATTGACATGAAAGTTAAGTACATTCTAGTGACATAGCATCCCTCCTGTCCGCTTCGGAGAAAAACCTATCTTATGATGTAGATCCTACACTATATTACCAATACAAGTAATATCAACTTGAATTTGATGACTTAAGCCAGCAATTGGCTACAATCCTAGGAAGCAAATAAAAAAAAAAAAAAGATAGTAGGTTTTAGAATAAGTATTTGTAGAAGCTCTAACATTTGTCAGAGGAGTTCAGAAATATAAAAACTAAATGAAACCAATCTTAGAAAAATATAGATGTAAAAGTCATAGATAGTAAACTAATATTTTCATAATTAAGAGTTTTATTAAAGAAATAGAGACTGTAGTCATTTCAGAAATAAAATAATAATTTCATGATCAAGTCAATAACAATTTAAAAAACAGGAAAAAAAAAAAAAAAAAAAAAAAAAAAATCATTGGGAACAATTATATAAGATCTGAGATGGATCATCGGTTCCTGAAATGATTCTAAATCTTTAGAATGAGTAAAGAACGAGCGAATAAAGTTAATGAGAAAAAAAAAAATAACCCATAAAGTCAAGGTAAAGTTAGTCTATTAACGTGGGTAATATGTCATGAAATCATAATAAAGGCGAGATGTCCAAATAGAGTAATGGCTTCAGTTACAAAATATCAGTCAGAATTATACCTTTTCCTAATTTTATTTTAATAGAGATTCAGTCATATATACATATATAAATAGAGTGATAAATTGTATGCATAAATATTCATACTGAACAAATGAATAAATAAATTCATGATCCACTAATTTCAAACAGAAGTTGAAAAAAAGATGAACTTAGAAAACAAAAACAGTACTTAATGTTTCGGAATAAGCTAGTGTGTCTCATTAGATTGACTATGACCGGTATAGAGTGTGTAGTCCGAGTAAATGGAGAAAAGTCTGAAGGATTTCCTTCCACTAAAGGAGTGAGGCAAGGAGATGCCCTGGCATGTTTGTTATTTAACCTAGTCGAGAAAGCCATTAGGGATGCAGGATTGCGGACCATGGGAAATTTGTTTAGCAGACTCGTTCAAATACTATCATATGCGGAAGATTTAGATATTGTGGGACGCTCTCGCAGAACTGTGACCGAGGCATTTCTTGACCTTGAGACAGCTATTCGCCGCTTTGATCCGGAAATTAATCAAGAGAAAACAAAGTATATGGATATCAGCCAAGCTGTACAGTTGAATAGAACTAAAATATCATTCGGACCTTACGAATTCGAGCAGGTGTCTGAATTTACCTACCTTGGCTCGCAAGTCAAAGTGGAAAACCGCATAGGTGATGAAATTAAGAGGAGGATCCTGGCAGCTAATAGATACTACCTTGCCCTCAAGAAGCAGCTGACCAGTAGGCTTGTGTCGAGGAAAACCAAGTTCACTCTATATACGACTTTGAGCAGGCCTGTCCTCACATATGGCTCTGAGATATGGACGACAACAAGGTCTGATGATATGACATTAAGGATTTTTGAAAGGAAAGTTCTTTGTCGAATCCTTGGAGCAGTATGTGTCGGGAACGAATGAAGACGACGCACAAATGCGGAGTTGTACAGACTCTGATGATCTTGATGTGGTCTCAGTCATTAAGGTCAGAAGACTCAGGTGGGCTGGACATGTGGCACCTATGTCTGAAGGAGACATTCCTAAGAGTGTCCTAACTTAACAAATTCATGGAAAGAGAAGAATTGGAAGGCCCAGACTGCGTGGCTGGCGATGCAGGATCCCTCGGTGTCAGGAACTGGATGGTCGTAGCACAGGACAGGGATGCATGGCGCTGGTTTTTGGAGGAAATCAGGAATCGTTGGTTGTAGAATTCAGTTAAAAAGAAAATGTTTTGTATATGAATGGTTGTATTGAGCAGTTTAGTGACAATAACTGTCAATTATGAAGGTTAAGTACCTAACTTTAATTTACTATCATTAACTGGTTTGGAAGACAAGAAGTTAGCAAAGTAACGAGTGATTAAGTACAATTCTAAAAAAGCACAAATTAAACACAAAATAAATATTTTCATTACATATTAAAAATTGATTTGGATCCATTAAAAAATAATAATAATAATAAATAAAACACCATAAAAAGGTTAACAAAATCTTGTTTTTTAGTTTTAATATACTTAGAAGTCTCAGGCACACAGACCGTAACCAATATGTACTTATATTAGTTACATATAAATATAGAAGATATTCTTTTTAAATAATTGGAATTAACATAAATAAGAAGAATAAATTTTTAAGGTGGGGATCTCAAAAAGTTTTTTACTTCAGCTTTGAGAGAGTAGGAGAGCAGTTGCTTCCTTGAGTCATACTGGTTTCTTCACTCAAGAAACAGTATTGATTTCTAGCTATTACTATCTGTGGGCTCAGAATTTAAAGTATATCAAATTTGACTTCAATTGGATTAACATGACTACAACTAAATAAAATTTCACAGAATCTCAATCATTTGTAAAAACTCAACTCTTATACCAATGAAAATACGGAGTATCGGATACTCCAAAAATTCTGTATCATCTCTGTCATTGAGATCAATAAATTTTCTGAGTATTTAATAAAAAAAAAGTTATATTATTTGCAACTTTTTATTTAAATTGGTTCTAAAGTTTTTTTTATTTTTCTGACCAGATATTTTTAATTCCATAAGTGGAATATCCCAATACCTATTAAATAATGCCTATTTGTTCTTCAATTTTTTAAAAACAAAAAGTATTCACTTAGTGTTATTCAATATTTTAAAATATTTTTAAAAAATTAACTTAATTAATAAATCAGGAAATGGAGTACTTTGACTAAATAACTTTAAGAAGTATTCTAGTGCTAATTGATACACTACCTTTACAATAATAAGTTAATTGATAATACCGCAGTTTTATTTTCATTGCTGAGATTAAAAAAAAAAAAGTGATAAAATAAATTTGATCATGTGTTTCAGCAATGAAAAACTAATCACTTAAAAGATGGATAATCGTCATTAAAAGTATTACTATAACTGTTCTTAGAATCAGAAAATTATACTTCCTTTGGCAATATTTTTGGCTTCACTCCAAAAATTTTCAATTCTTAAACTAATGGTTGTTTATCAAAATCTTTACATATCAAATTACTCAGATCTCTTAAAGTTATAAACAGTTACCCTAGTTCAACTATCATCAAAGCTCATATTTACAGCAGTCATCAGCTTTGGGTTTCACAGCTGAATGAACAAACAGCCAATCGGTAATATGTACAATTTCTATATATACATGTGTCAGATTGGCGTCTCTGACTGCGGCGTATAACCAGGTGGCCCTGAAACTAAGAAATGTCTATAAGAGTGGGCCCGTGTCCCGTGAAAATTGGAATAACTTGATCTTGCAGAAGGTGGTCTCTCCTCATCATAGGAATTTTCAGGGCTATGGCGAAACATGAGATTGGTGTGACCACTGAGAGGTCTGGAAGTTTCATCTAAAAAAAAAAAATATATATGAATCGATTACAGGAATAAACTCTTTAATAAAATAATCATAAAGTAAATATTGAGTGGACTGTTCAAAGCCTAAACCAATGTCGGCGTTAGTGTCGACCTGGTTCAACTATAATAAAGTCAAGATTTCACCAATAAGCATATCACAAAAACTATCACGAATCTTAATAAAACTAATTGCCAAATGAAATTAATTGTTTAAATTCACTAGAGTTTAAGAAATTCATAAGGAAAGATGAATAAGGAATGTATAATAATAAATGAATAATCATGTATCAACTATATTAGTAGATTGGAAAAAAAATCCTGAATGAATTATATTACATATTTTATATAACCAAAGGAGATTTAAGTGTATAAGGAACATTAATTAGCAATATTAACTCCCATCATTTGATTTAAAAATCTTTACCAAAGAGTTGAATTGGAAAATTACATATCTAAATCTATAAAATAATCATATATAATAATATGGGACTACTATATAAAATACAGTATTACCATTTCTGGGGGGATGTGATGAACGATTTCTCCTGGATGATCTCAGACTAGACCTCCCTCCATGGTGTCTCCTAGGAAGAGAGCTTGTGTGACAGCCTCGAGAATCACTACGCCTTTTAACTCTTCTAGGTGTCATTGGCCGACTTACTCTAGGATCTGTTTCTAAAGGAAATATTTTAAAATGTGGTAAATATTAGCAATTAAAAAATTTAGGATAGATACTTAATCTCTGATTGTTAATAATATAAAAAACTTGCTAACCATCTATTGAATCTCCACTAAAATCAGGGCCATTATTCACTCGCCGTGGGATTAAATCGACGGGATACAGAGGAGTTTGAATAGTTTTTTTTATGGTTGAAGGAGCTTAAAAAATATAAATTTATACATTAATATAACTGATATAAATATTACTGATAGAATTATTAAATAATAAAGAAATTTACTTTCTTGCCCTCCATTCTTGATTGTGTTGCTTAAAGAGACACCAATGCCGAAACCAATTATCTGTAAATATCCATTTTTATAAAATTATTTTAAAACGTGAAAATCAGTTTTCAAAATATATCACAAAAAATTAAAAATGTATTCATATCCTTAAGTAACCTCCTTGCAGTCCTGAACTTGATTCCATTGAACAAGAAGGCTTAAACATCAGTGGGAGAACTAACTGTCTCACAAACATTGTCAGTGGGCTGATGTATAAATATATATTGCAATAAAAGTTATGAAATAACAATAAATAAATAATCAATTAGACTAGCTTACATAGCACAACTTAGTATTTCAATGCTATAATGTTAATAATTAAGTTATAAAAATGTTGATATGAACAACTTTCCATTTACTATAACTAAATATATTCAGTTATATATATGTTTTTCCTCCTGCCTTCATACATAATGAATATTGGAACTGGCTCCATTATTGATGGAAGAAAGAGGGGAGAAACTGGTCTGGAAAATGGATCTAATTACGAACCCTGTGCATGATAATCAATCAACTATTTTATTGAAGGAGATTTAATTTTTATTTCCTATTAATCTTTTATTATTTTGACGTTTCAGAGTACATTGCTCCATCTTCAACTTTGAGGGTCAGTAAGGACATGCACAAATGACTATGTGAAGGAAATCACAGTTATTCTGAAGATGGAGCAATGTACTCCGAATCATGTCAAGATAATAAAAGATTAACAGGAGATATGCCTTTAGAAGAAATAAATATATGATAATCATTGATATACTTAACTAGTGGTTGCCAATTGGTCTTAAACAGAGTAGGATATTCGAGATTCATTGACATTTTTAAATAGTAACCGATGCAGGAAGGAATCTGACATATACTACTCTACTTACCAATGTGCTTGGCCTACATAACATCAGTTAATAGGTACTTGACACAAAAGTGCATTGCAACCATTTATCATAATAGTATACTAACATTAAAAAAAGATGATGAAATATAATGTTATCATTAATATAAAGGCTAATACAGGATATTCGAACAGACTAAAGATACAATATGATTTTACTAATGTAATAATATAAAATGATAAACGTACACCAAGTATAGCATGCAGAGCTGCCTGAGTTGCTTCCAAATTATAATAACGAACTATACATCCAGTGACTAGATCAGGACGCAGTGGATGCCAGGGTTCAGTTTCGATTCCAGTTTGATTTGGGAGAAATAAAGCTTTGCAACCAGGCCCGTTGGCTTCCCACCAGCTAATACTCCCAGCACCAAGGCTCAACACATCCCACTCCTAAATGACAATGTAATGAAAGTGGTGTAAACAAATTAAATAAAAGTAATTTCTGTTACCATCATATATAATTATCTTAAAATACTAAAATATAGACAATAAAGTATTATTTAACAATAATTCATAAATTTATATTTAATTTACGGTCAATTTATCCACTCTCAAGAAACATATCAAACTACTAAATAAATGCATACAAGTGGTCCAAAAAATTGAGCTCAATCTTTTTTTCTTTCTTCCAGAATTAAAAAATAAATAAAACAGAAAGCCACAGAAGAGTGGCTCTTGCTTCTTTTTATGCTTAAAATACATTCACACTGATTTTGAAGGTTGAGGACCTATGGTTGAAAATTACAGCAACCATCAGAAATGAAGTAATAGCAGTGAGAAAGTTTCAATGAAGATCATAACTAAACATTATAAAATTTATATTTGATCGGAAAAGAAGGAAAATGGTAAATATGTGTAGCGGATCCTTCTTATCTTAACAGCTGGTTTTTAATAATTTTACAAAAAAAGAATATACCTTATAAATTTATCAGGTCATTTGATTATAAAAGTCATATTCATTCTTTAATGATTACTTTGGGAAAAACAAAGAAATAAATATAACTTACTCTATTCAAAATGCCGATGTTGAGATAAAAACAAAAGATAAAGGAGTTCCACCCAATCCAGAAAAGAGTCCATAAGCAATACTACAAGAGAACAAATAAATATTAAAATTATAAATATGAACATAAGGGAAATAAAATTATAATGACTCACTGTTAATAAATACGAAGATTTAAATTGCCAAGCTCCAAAAAAACCAAATATTACAAAAATTAATTGAAAAAAATTCACAATAATGGGACACCACATAAAACCAAGGAAGTCAAATACCTGCCTCCAAATTGTTGTAATCTAAAATCACATATAATTCTTTCGTTACTCATCACAGAATCATATCAGTTGTTTGTAGCAATAAAAAATTGTTTCCAATAAACGATTACATAAAATCTCTTTTCAGTAACCTTACCAATTGCGAGCAACAAGTACTTAAAAGAAAAAGTCTTTTATTGCAACCCATTTTAAAAATGAAAAACGGTGGGTAAAAAGTGTAAAAAAGTTATGCGAGTCACAATCGCACATAATTCTCATTTTACAAACCATAATAAACAAATAACAAGTTAACCCATCTTATATCAACAAACAAACAAGACTGGATGCAGAGTTACCAACAAAAAAATAAGTGTCATATTATTTAATTAAACTAACAAAAATAAATCACAAATAAAATAACAAAAAAATAACTATTTTTTAGTAATAAAGTAAATTTTTATTATTATTACAGCCTTTAATGTAATATCTTCTTACTGATAATATGTTAAATTCGAAAACAGCATTACCTCACGTGCTTATATAACCTTATGGAGGTTACCAGGTTTGGCAGCTAGCAGGCTCTTCCCCGGGTCAACATTGTCGGCGTTTGGTATTAACAATAGTTGGTTGTACTTGTAAGTAATATTTCTAAGCTGTCATCTGCTGAATCATGTCAGGAGATGCACAGCCAAGGAAAAGAAAAGATAAAAAGAAGAAAAAAGGTATGAATATTTAAAAAGTATTACAATATTTAAAATAATGGCTTTGAAAAATAGGTTGAATTCAATAATGACTTGTAATATTTATACATATTTTAATTATTGAAATAGTTAAACAATTATCAAATAAGTAGTAGTTGGGTCAGTCAATAGTCAGCTTGCGAAGAGTTTTTGTAAACATTTATATAATATTTATATTAAAAGAAATAAAAAATCATGCCATCGATAAAAGTGCTATATATATCTGTTGTAAGGATTTTGCGTTGTAGTCCAAGTGAGGGATAGGTTTCTTTTGCCAAGTTTTGTAGAACATCTCTGTTCTATATTTAGATAGCTCAAAATTACCTTTGGGTTTGATAAATCAATTTCTTAAATCAAGCTTCTAATCCTAATCTTTTCTTACAATCTATATTTACAATGATTTTTAAATACATTTTAATTAATTTTGTTCTTCATAGTTTTGGTTTTATAATAAAGAATTATATCTATGTATTTATAAATCCAGCATAAGTTTATTATGCTTTCAGAGTAACATAAAAAGACTAATTTGTCTATTAATATTTTGGTTTTAATGATAAGACTTTAAATGTATTGGTAAAAGTATTTTGCTGAATATTGGTTTATGATTCTGGTTAAAAATTAGATTGATTAATTTTTATTTATTGATGATTATGTTATAAATATCTGTAATTATTTTATTCCCCCTTCTCTTTAAGTTTTTTATTGAAAAACAGGAGATCCTGTGGCACTAAGAACTGACCAATTTCTGAAGGAGAAGTCAGGTTTAAGAAAACCCGGTTGGTACATTTCTTTTAGGTTGTCATTTTGTGTATGGACACAAGCTATTTAATAATTATAGACCTTTTAACCTGTACTTTTGTGTATTCGTGCCATATGTCCAGTTTCTTTGTAAATAACTAATTTCATAACATTTTAAAATATTTATTAAATATTGTCAAGTGTATGAAGTTAATTATGAATTTCATATAACTTTGTGGTGTACATTTATTGCTAATATTAGTTAAAATGTTGCGTATGACCCTTGATTAATATGCATTGTAAATAATACTGTATTTTTATTTCAAGTATTTATGTCATGTCATTTTGTTTAGAGGCATTAACATTTCATGATCTATGCTCAAAAGATAAATATTTTGATGATCAATAATTTTTATAAAATTTATAAATTTAGTTATAATGATTTATTTTTTAAAAATTAAGGAAACGAATATTTTGAAAAATTTATTGAAAGTACTTTTGTTTATTGAAAATAATAAGTTTCTTCCGAAAAGTTCTTTGATTTCTTAATTTCTTTTGTTTGCTTCTTCAACAAATTTTTTTTTGGTCAGTTTAATATATAACATTAAATGTTTATACAAAATTGGAACTACTTCCTGTCTTTTCATATTCAGAACTAGCATAAATTTCTATGTAGTAAAAACATAATTTTATATACAATTAATTGGATGGAAGGTGGCCAAGGTCATTTATATACCTTCTTAAACTTTCGTACCAACTGATTCAGTCGTCTAATAGCAAATAAACCTAGAATCCCCCAATTCAGATGGTGTTTTGCAAAGGGCAGAGCCACAGAATACTGGCCTCCAGAAAGTCGGGACACTGACTGAATGAAGGAAAGTTCAGCTTTGGTCTCTAGATCAGTAAGGGCATGTGATTCATCCAAGTCCTCAATATCCATCATTTCTTGCAATAATGAATTTGTCTGTTCCAATAATGACTTCGTCGAAATGGCATGAGAAACAGAGCAAGCAACTGTGGGTCGACCGGACACTTTCGGACAGAGATGAACTCGGTAGGGAACAATTTCAAATGTTTCTTTCTCTCCAACTGAATGACGGTAATTGCTAAATAAAGGATCTCCAGGGGAATCGTTGTTTACTGACCTAACAGTAGCAATACATGCCAATCGACGATGGCGAGAAAGTCTTTGTGGCTTAGGAATTTCTCGTAATGAATTTAACCGAGCCTGAAAAACACTCATATCACCTTCTAGTTCTTGGGTATCAATTTGATCAGAGTCAGAGTCTTTGACAAGGACTTGATCAGGATCAGAACGGATTAAGTGGCTAGGGATATGTACACTTACAAATTGAGAGGTGTTATGATTGGTTACAAGGTTATCTGAATTAGTACCAGAATCAGGCAGAAAGTACTGTACTTTGGGTTCACTGCAGAATCGCACTGACAAATTACTTGATTGGAGACGGATATTTCCTAACGCCAGCCAACCAAAACAAGAATTTTGCAAGCAAGGAGAAGAGCCTACGGCATAAACAAAACCAGGAATCAACGTTCGTGCCACAATATCTGCACCAAAAATTATATCAACAGGCTTACTAAGGTTAAAATCTGGGTCAGCTAGTTGATAATTGGAGAGATGAGGCCAGTTATTTACAGAAAATGATTGTGATGGGAGGTTTCTAGCAACTTGATTCAGAACTCTCAGAGAAACAGGTATTGTTATGAACGATGGAAACCTGGGAAAGAGAATTATATCAATCCCAAAGCATTTAGGCCCATATGTCTGACATCCTTCTTGATGAAAACCATGGAGAAGGTATTGGACAGACATATTAGGGATAACACGCTACTGCTGAGACCACTGCATCACTCGCAGTACGCTTATCAGGCAGGTAAATCCTGTGAGGTGGCCCTTCAACACCTAACATCCAAGATTGAAAAAAATCATTGGACCAAAAGGAAATAATGGCGGGCATCTTCATTGACATAGAAGGAGCCTTCGACAGAACCCCCTACTTGACAATAGAGAGAGCCCTGGAGGAGAAACAGACTGATCCAATCATCTGCCAGTGGATATGCTCGATGTTAAAGGGGAGGATAATATACTCCGAATTAGGAGATAACAAACTGTGGGCGGAACCCGCTGGTGGATGCCCACAAGGGGGGGTCCTATCGCCGTTACTTTAGTGCATGGTGGTAGACTCCTTACTGAATAACATCAACAAAGCAGGGTTCTACACACAGGGATATGCGGATGACATCGCTATCCTGGTGGGTGGCAGGCATCAGGCTGCCGTATCGGACCTGCTTACTACATGCATGGGGATACTGACGGATTGGTGTGACAACAAGGGTCTGAACATCAACCCAAATAAAGTAGAACTATGCATCTTTACAAACCGTAAGAAGGTGGTCATTAGACCACCGAAACTAAATGAAGTACAGATTAAGATTAGCACACAGGTTAAGCACCTGGGAGTCTATCTGGATAACAAATTAAAATGGGGCAGACACATAGATTATGTGTCGTCCGAAACTCTAAGGAGCCTATGGGCCTGTAAAAGGGCAGTAGGAAAATCCTGGGGTATGAAACCAAAGGTGGTCCATTGGATTTACACATCAGACCCTCAATATTATATGCCACTGTGGTGTGGTGGCACAAAGTGGGACTGGAAAGATCTAAAGTCCAACTAAACAAAGTACAGATACTGGCATGCCTCCTAATCACAGGGGCCATGAGAACCACTCCAACTGCGGCAATGGAGGTTATACTAAACCTCAGGCCATTGCAGTTGGAGGTAGAAGCGAAAACTATGCTTTCCATGTACAAACTTGTCAAAGAAGGTCTTTGAACCATCTAGAAGTGATGGGCATTAGAGGCTATTTAATAAAATGGAGGGAATAGAGGTGCTCAAAATGAACTCAGACCTCCAGATAAAGAAACACATTGAGATTACCTTCAATGTGGAAACAGACGTCGGGAAGCAACACCAAAAATGCAATGGTATCAATTGCTATATCGATGGCTCCCTAACCAAGTAAGGTTCAGGAGCAGGAATATGGAGATCGAGCGACAATAAGAGCACATCTCTCCCCCTGGGGAAATATACATCGGTATTCCAGGCTGAGGTAATGGCAATCTGTTACTGTGCACAACAACTAACAGAAGATAGAACACAGAACAGAACCATTAAGATTTACTCAGACAGCCAAGCTGCCCTGGGGCTCTGAGGAATGTTATAACCAGATCTAAGCTTGTTGAGGATTGTAAACTATACCTCAACAGGCTAGCTGTTAATAACAGAATCTGGGTAGAATGGGTGAAAGGACACTCAAACATAACAGGTAATGAGAAGGCTGATGAACTGGCCAGACAAGGTTCGGACAGCAATCCCACTGCTCCTGAACCTATCTGTGGTATAGTCTGGAGCCTTGCGAAAAGTGAAACTGCAAGGCTCTATAACAGAATTGCCTCTCAGAACTGGCAAATGGAACAACTGAGACAGTCAAAACTGTTTCTGGGAGGGCACTGCAAGAAAAGAAGTACACAACTGCTTAATCTTGACAGAGCCAAGCTCAAATACCTGACAGAAATGTATACAGGGCATTGCAGATTAAACAAACATCTCTGCATAATGAAAATTAAGACCTCACCGAACTGCAGATTCTGCAACAGGGAGGATGAAACGCCTTACCACATTATATGCAAATGTGATATGCTGGCAAGGAGGATTTTATATAACAATGTAACAAATTGCTGTTTTTTTAAATATGATTAGTTAGACTACTAGATTACATTTTTTCTTTTTTGTCATTAAAGTTTTGAAATTTAAAAATTTTGGTTGATATTAAAGTCTGTTAATAATTGCAGTACCACATTAGATTTATGATAATATTTAACAAACATCCTCTACTATAATTGTTGTAGGTTTTTTAAATAGGTATTTGAAATAATTTCGTGTTGATACTTGTGATTTTTTTTTTTTGTTAAATTATAAAAAAAATTATATCCTTATTGACTATTTTTCTTTTTTAATTATAGAAGATTCTGTGGAAGAAGACTTCTTTGTTCCCCTAAAACACTCAACAGATGAAGTGATACATCTGCAAAAAGACATAACATGTGGAGGAAATGTTGTTACAAAGCTTATTTTCTTTGGCCTTCTGGCCACCATCGGAGTCATGGTTGGTTTTATTCTACTTGAGTATAGGGGATCAACAGATGGTAATAATCACTTTTATTTATTTAATAGTTATTTTGTATATTCTGAAATCTTTGTCTTTGACTGTAAGCTTAATTAAATTGTGATAGTTTCTAATCTATCTTCATATAGGAACCTTTTTATTGCTTGTAAAAGAATTAAAATAATACTAAGAAATTGTTTCTTAAACATCTGAAAGTGTGTAATGTTACCTCCATGATAACTGCTATGATTAGAAGCATGCAATATTATCAACAATGTTATCAAATATCTCTATGAAATTACAGTTTAAGCTTGTCAGTGTGATTTTTAGTTGGTAACCCCCTTGGGCTAGAAAATAATTTTTTCTGTTTTTCACTCTGCAATTATTTTCCCACGGGGTTTCTTGGTAGCTGAGTGGGTAAGGTACCTGACTGTCAAGCTTTCTAGTCTCACTGAAAGCAGAAAATTCATTGATTGTTATTTTGGCTCTGGCTCGACTTAGAGGTTGGGAGACCCAGCCTCAATAAAGTGGGTCCCCTTAATCGTGGGAAAAACCAGCTGGTTGAGCTTGAGTTCTTGCAAATCTTCATTACATACCATTTTTCTCATCCAAAGAAACAACAGTAGTCGTTCATTAGTTTTAGTAATTCAATCTTTCCAAATAGTTTATATACTTTTATTTTTGTAGCTTGAATTGAACAGAATCTCCAACTAATAATTGAAATTATTGGAATTTTATGTACCTATGTTCATTATGTCATGGCTAGAAGTATTAACAGTGAATGTACCTTCCTTTAGCACTTATGCCTATCATTATGTATTCATTTGAATATTTTTGTTCATCTATATAATAATTTACTTTAATAATACACACATTTTATTTATTTTTTTATTTAGAAGAAACATCTTCTGCTGTCGATTCCCCTTGGTCAGTTGCTTTTCATGATTGGGTTGACATGGCTGATACAGGACATGGTAAATATATTATTCTATTTTCTATGGATTGTCCATATTTTATTGATACCTATATAAGATGAATTTTATGTTGTTTTTTTCTTAATTAATTATCTTATAATTTCAAAATAATAATAAATTATGATTTTAGGGTTGTAAAATTTACTTTAATCACATAAATTTAATATTTCTCATATTCCTTAAAACTAAATTGGTATACTGTTTAGGAATTTAAAGCATGTATTTATTTATATTATTAGTAATAATTGGTTTATTTAAAAATTTATAGTTATAATTATTTAGATCATGAAGATGAGCATCTAAAAGAGGAACATGATCATGATGATCATGAAGGGCATGAGCATGATATTCATGAGGAAGAAGAACACGACATTCATGAAGAGGAAGAACATGATATTCATGAAGATGATGATGTAGAAAAAAGATCAAGTTGGCTTCTTAGTTTTATAGGTTTTAATTATTTTTCTGGTGAGGAGTCAGAAAATGAAGTTACTGATGATGATGATGCATCTAGCAGTGGTATTTTAAGTTGGTTCCAGAGTAGTGAGAAAGAACAAGACACTGATGAAAAGGAGGAAAGTAACAGTGGAGGCTGGTTTGGGTTTGGTATTGGGCAACAAAATGTGGAAGAAGTGGAAAATCAGGAAGTAGAATATACTTCATCTGAAGTTGTTGATGAAAAAGATGACAGCCAAGAGGTAGGATCAGATGACTATGAAAAGGAGGAAGAAGAAATAGATGAAGAAGAAGAGGAAGGCATAGATGAAGAAGAGGAAGAGGCTGAAGAAGAACAAGATGAAGAAAATGTCTCTGAAGAAAATGAATCAGAAGAAATTGATAATGCAATTGATGATGCTGAAGAAGATGATAAATCAGAAGAAATAAGTCGTGAAATTGGAGAAGAAGAAGAGGATGAAAATGATTCAAAAGAAGAAGATAACGAATCAGGAGAAAATCCTGAAATTGAAGAGATAGAAAATATATCAAGATATTTAAATGATGAAGAAGAAGACAATGATTCCAAAGAATTTGCAGATGAAGGAAATAAGTCTGGAGAACTAAATGATGAAGAAAATGAAACAAATGATTCAATGGAAGAGGAAGATGATGAAGTGCACAAAGAAAAAAATGAAAGTAGTGATGATGATGATCATTCTAACCTGTTTGATAATGATGAAATTTCTGATGATCATGAGAGTTTGGAGAAAAGGAAGGATGAAGGAGATATAGAGCTGGATCGTAAGTAGATGATATTGGGAAAGTAATATTGACCAGCTAACATTTTATTATTTATTGAATGTATTTTGATGTGAATTGGTATATTTTGCATGTTTTGCAATACTTTAAGCATTTTATGTAAATGCTTTGCAAATTTTATAATTTCATTTAATTTATTATGAGGACTAACAGAGTATTCTATGACATTCGACTGATAGTCCCATTTAGGGACCTGGGCTGATAAAATTGGTTCCTTGTCAATAGCCTTAGTGAAATGAGACAAGTATGGTGGGCTATCATAAATATTCCTCTTATTATCCAGATGTCTTGACTGTCCTTTTTTGAAAAATAATTAGTGCTTACGTTTGAGATTAATATTTTATGCTTCCAAATACAGTAGAAACTCGATAATCCGTCATGAGTGGAAAAAGAGGGTGACGAAATAACGGAAATGATGAATTTCAGAATTTTGCTGGTAAAGTAACAAAAAAGCATTTTAAACTATGTAATTATAATTTTTTTTTTTCTAATTTATTGAATGTAAAAACAAACAGATAAACATTATACACATTGGCCTTGAGTGACAATGACAAAAAGATAAACACTTGCCGCATCCCATCAGGTGTGAAATATCTGATTCTCATTGCTGCTCGAAACCACTCAATGCAATTAGTTAACATTTCCTCTACTTCTTTGCATGGAATAGTGGAAGAATTAGAAACGTTATCGTCATCATCTTTTTCATCACTAGCTTAATTTTGATCACTCAGTACATTTTCTATAATTCCATTGTCATTTAAAATTTCATATCCTACATCTATACTATCCATGTTTAACCAGCTGCTTATCTCTTGCTCATCTTTTCTCTTTTTATAACCTGGAGCAGAAGTTGCTGAGCCAGATGCTAATGTTTTTCTAGAAAGAGCTTTCCAGTATTAACTGATTCCGGGAATTCATCAACTGCACTTGTACTTCCTTTCATATCTTACTACAATCAATGGAGGGATCGACACCGGGCTTGTTCTGTTTGTGTTTTTCTGTGAAATGATTTACAAAATGTTTAAATAGAGGCGTATTTTTTTAGTGACAAACCAAATAAGGCGGTTTAAAAATTAAATAAGTAGCAAGGTGAAAAAATGAATTACATACGTAAACCTGATGAATTACAGTATAAGACGAATTAACTAGTTTCCACTGTATATTTCATTATATTTATTATATTTTGAAATTTTCTATTATTATTATTTTTTAAATCTTAAAAATTAATTATTTCATATACATAGGTTATTACAACATGGAATATAATATTTTAATGTATATAAATTAAGTTTCATCATTGCAATTTATAATTGAAAGAATTGCAACGATTTTATCCATATACATTTTATTATGAAACATATACAACATGAACATTAGCTTTAGAATTAACTTTACAGCCAGTAAATGAGTACATTTTAAATTGTTGGTGATTATTAACTGTACAGATTGTTTTTTTTGTTTGTTTTTTACTCATTTATTAACATTTTTCATATTGAGTTTGAACCATTTGATATTTTACTAAAGAGCTTTAAGCTAACTGCAACTTTCAGTGGTTAACATGTTTGCATTACATCATATTTTGTGAGTCTTAAACTTTCTTAAAAATTAATACGATTCACAGTCCTTATTATCTAACTTGATTGAATTTGTCTTATTAGAATTGAAGAATTATCATTTAGAAAATATATATTGATAGAAACAGCCTTAGTTATTTCCATTATTGCTTGTCAAGTTCCAAGTACAATGTTTATCATGCCCCAAGTTATCTATAAAGTTTTTCAGGATTTCAGACATTCTTTAGTTATTTTATCTTATAGTTTAATTATTCCTTCATATGAGTGTTAGCACTAATTTGACATTTACATACAATAAAATTTATTTACTTATCTTTAATTTATTCTTTATTAAGACTTATCTTCCTCTTTTATTCTATCTTTAAAATAAACAATTTACTTTCAATAAATGTTTGCCCTTATACTTATCATATTATCAGGCTTAGTTAAAGGGACTTCTATATTGTTCCTCATTAGCTTTATCTGACTATATTTTGGTTTCTGATCCAACTTTCAAAATTGTCAATTTTCTAGAAATTTTTGTTGGTCCATTTGTGGACAACAACATAATTGGAAATTACAATTACTTGAGAAGTTCATATTTATCTATTACTGAATAGACAGGAAGAAAGTGGTCGCGTGGCTAACGTCCACTTGTCTTTCTTGTTCTTAAAAACCTCCTTTTTTTTTGTTGTTTTTGTTTTTTTTGTACGTCTATGTTGGCTGTAAAGATGGTTTATAAAATTGATGTATTTAGTTTTATCCAACCTGGTTTTATCCAAATTTTTTTGAGAATTATGAAAAGTTAATACACCCTACATTCAATGGCCTACACTTATCAATTGAGTGCTGTTGTACGTTCTTTTGCTTCTTCTTCCTGTTTATTTTGTTTTTTTAATTATTTCTATTATTTATTTTTTATTTTTTTCAGTGAAAAAAATGTTTAGAGATGATGATAAAACTGATATCAAAGGGGAAGAAGAAGATGAACAACTAGCTGATGAAGAGCTATTTCCAGAAGCTAGGGAAGCTTTGAAAAAAGAAGCTGTAAGTATAGATATTATATTCATAGTATTGTTTTTTTATTTTGTATTCTAGAACGTTAGATTCATAATAAAAAATTAAGAAATGTTAATAACTGTATTGGATTGGGGCAGCACTTAAGTACTCCTGTGTTGAAAGAGGTCCTGGAATCCGATCTGGGGAGAGAGGCGGAGCTAACTTTTATTTTGTGGTTGATCCACTGAACAATTTTTTTTAATTTTCAGTCTGGATAAAATTACTTGTTGACCTTTAGAATAACTCATCCTTTCCTGCTCTAGTTGGAGTTCTTACAGAAGATAAATGCCAACAAAAAACTAATTGCAGGTTTGGAAAAAAAAAAAAAAACACAGAAAGGGTTACAATGATTCACTATGACTAACAAAGGCCAGAAAATAGCCAGAAACATCAAAACAAAGTAAAGTATCATCTCCCTCTGCATTTCTTTTTGACGGCATCCTAAAACTATATAATCCTGGATTTAACCTACAGTATTATTTCTGATTTTATCTAAATATATAAAAACATTTAGTGTGATCTTATTTTGATATATATTCTTTTACTTTTTTATTATTCTTTTTTTTTTTTATATATAATTAAGTTAAAGATTGGGATTGAGTTGATAATATTACTATATTGTGTTATGTGTTGTTGATAATTACACTGGGTCCTGAATATCCTACTCCTAAACATCTGCTTGAGGTACGAGAAGGATCAATACAATTAGGATTGATAAATTAATTGCCACCTCTATTGGAATTATTTTATTTGAAAACTAGTTTCATTCAAACATTCATCTTCAGTTCATCTGTTAGGTCTACTCAGAACTGAAGATGAATATTTAGCATTCGAAACTAGTTTTCAAATAAAATAATTCCAATAGAGGTGGCAATTAATTCATCAATCCTAATTGACTTTTCTTTAATTTGTGTTAAATTGTTTCTGGACCCTAGTCCCCACTAAAATAACTTCACACTTATATTATATCTTGTTACTTTAATTATAAGGAGAGTTAGCTAATGTTTTTACTTAATATAAAATTTATTCAATTGCTGTTTGACCAATTTTTAGTGACAAGGTTTTTTTTTCTCTTGAACAAGTTTATTGGAAATCTACATCTTCCGTTCATGTAAAAACTATCATTAAGTTTAATAATGCATGGGAAATAAGAGGAAATGAAGACATAAATTAAAATGGCAAGGAAGGTTTTTTAAACATTAGGCTAATGTTTCCATTTTAACACTGTTATAAAGAGGCAGTTTCACTATTAGGTATAGACCTATATGGTTTAACATCCAAGACAGTTCTCATTTAATTGTCCATATTACTGAAGGTTAATATTAAATCCATTTAATATGATTTAATATTATTAATATTATTCATTGTCCTTAATTTCGGTTTTGATGATTTAGTGGATTTGGCAGGGTGAGAGAAGGGAGGCGTGATGTGAGGTGTCAGTATTGAGCCTTCAGGTTTGCTTAGCCTTTTAATTTATTTATTGTTCTTGATTATAGGAAGAAATGGAAAGTAAAGCTGAAGAATTAAATAAGGAAGAATTTATCGAAAAAGATGAAGAAAACGTAGATTCTGATACTGAACCCTCTGTTGATGATAATGAAGAAACTGAAGGAAGTAAGTATTTTTGTAAATTAATTGCAGTTAGAAATAAATATTAGTTAATTCTGCATATTTAATTAAAGGATATTCCCATAATTATTTAAAAGTTAAATATATCTTATTCTTTTCTTCTGTAAAAACATAGCCACGTGTTATTTGTTAATGTATTATTAACTATGGTCTAATATAATTAAAAGAACCTGTTGTTTTCTCCTAAATGACGTAACAAACTGGTCGAGGAGATGGGGAAGGGTTGGTTGAAACATTTAAATAGAAATGAAGGGGTAGTGTGGTAAAGACAGATATTCTGAAATATTGTCAAAAAAGGGATTAGGTATGTATTTAAAAGCACTTCAAAATATCTTGTAAAGCAGTTTAGAACTCATTCTAATCAATGTGTTCGTTTTGATGTGTTAAGAGGTCTAGTATTGTAATTGTTAGTTTTGACTTTATAATTAAAAATGTTGAGCCAGATTCTGGCTTGACTCTGGCCTTTAATAAGCTTTTGCATACAGGCACTATGGTTTCTGACAACTGTTTAATTTGTGCTGTTTGATCCAAGGCTGTTTGATAATTACTTTTCAATAGTATGTGTTTTAATTTTTAATAATTAATTGATTATTTTTACAATGAATCATCTTTCGAACAATCAGGCCATCCTATTAGACATAAAATAAATTGTTTGACTACAATTTATTTGGTAACTCCTCTATTCCCTGGAGTAATTGATGAAGTAAAAATTTCAAACTCTCTAATTGGTATCAAAGCTGAAAGAATATTAAATTCAAGAGTTATAATTACATTATATGACATTTTATATAATTTAAATAATTACCTAGGATATAAATTAATAATTGATTAATTAATAAATTGTTATTTAAATCCAGGATAACTTTAACCATTTTGTTATTGAAATTATATCAGCATTATAAAATTAGCATTATAAGGCCTGAAATTGATATTGGCAAGGTTTTATAACTTAATAAAACCATAAGTAACTTGTATACATTTTTAAGAACTATATTTAGGTTAGGAATGTGCAAAAGGCCAAGGGATCTCATCTCATTCTGTATCAAATCTTTCCATTTAAAATATAAAAAAATCATTTTAAATATTAATGTTTATATTCATATATCTTATGAAAGGAAAAAATAATATTTCTGAAATGCCATAAGTAACTCTCCCTAACCTTAAATATGTTTAAAAAAATTATTAGCTATTAACTATTATCACATTGATCATCCAACATTGATTTTTTTTTTTTTTTTTTTTTTTTTTTGTCCTTTTTTTCCATAAACGTTTATTTAACTCATAATTATATTCTTGCTTCTACAGTGTAATTTTTTCAATGTAAGTTTAATGTTTTCACTAGAGTTAAAATAAAATTAAAATATATATACACAAACATACTAAATTGTCAGTATGAACGTTCAATTTTATTTTTTAAATTGTGTATTTCATTGCAGGTTTTCTTGAAGAACAGTTAGAGATACAAATTCAATAAATATATGTTCCAATAATATCCAGTATAACATAACAATGGAGTGCCTAATCATTTTTTATTATTATTTTTTTGTTTTTGTTTTTAGTTACAAAATTACTCTCTTATCTAGATAATCATTTGTTATTTTGTTATTTTCATAATTATAAATGTGAATATGTACCTATTGAATTTTAAATCTGAAATTTTTTTAGTACATAATAGAATTCAACGTTTTTGAAAAAAAAAAAATAAAATAACAATGATATGTAGGGGTTATAAATTAAACTATATGTTTCAAATTCATGTATTATTGACCTGGCAGTCAATACCATGTTGGCAACAATCCAAGTCCCTTATAAGTCAAAATATAAGAATAGTAGTATTGTTAAATGTATTTTAAAATATTGAAATTTATTATAATCAGTGCTAATTGATATTTTTGTTTTATAGTAAAAATGTGTTTTATTAATTATATTGTTAGTTTTGATATCTGAAGAAATTAAATGATTCATTAAATGAATGATGCTTGTAAAATAAGAATGCTCTTTCTGATTTCATTTATTAACATACCAATTTTGGAATGGTTTGCATCTTTCAGTTAAATATTTTTTTTTTCTTCTCGAGGGAAATGCAAAGAAAATTTAATAAAAACTAATTTTGAGATCAGATTTTTCATTTCATACTGTATTGAATATTTATTTCAGTATTGTGCCATATATTCAGCACAGAAATATAATTGTGGTGAAATGACTGTTCTATTTTAAAGATTGTTTGCATTTATTAAATTATTTAAATTTCCACTTACAAACTTTTATTTTCTAATATAAATGAAGCCCAGTAACCCTACAGAAGTTCATATGTGAGGTAATTAAACTTAATTTCATTATTTGCCACTTCCAGATTTCTAATCTCAAGCACTAAACATAATTTTATTATATATTATTTAGTTTAGGTTTTTAACGATAATTTCCTACTAATTTAAAAAATTAAACTTTTTTGGTGATATTTATTCTGTTATGTCTTAGTTTATGTTTATGTAGTTATGTCTAAATTAGCTAGTTTACTTATGACAATGAAATCCATTATTCACTCTGATATGTATAAAGAAATAACTATGAATAACGGGTGTATTAAATTAATTATTTTTATTTGAGGATCTTGGCTGCAAGTTAAAAGAAATGTGCCTCCTCCACTAGGAGTGAAAAAAAAATTGAGAACCAGAGAATTCCTGAAATGTGAAAAGTGGCAAAAAAGTCTGGAAAAATTGTGTACAGATTTCATTCTGAAATTGTATCATCTTACTTACTTAAATAAGGTTGCAAATATCATTTTATGTTTTCTGTAAGTGAAATTTCTATTTAAAAAAAAAAAAAAAAAAAAAAAAAAAAAAAAAAAAAAAAAAAAAAAAAAAAAAAAAAAAAAAAAAAAAAAAAAAATATATATATATATATATATATATATATATATATATATATATATAAATTTAAATCACTAGCAATCCTTCACTCTGGATTATTTAATTTATATTAAAAACTTATATCCTAGTGAGAGAAGAGATACAATGTGAGACCCTACTACCTGTAAATCACTTAGGCGTGGCAGATGGTTATATAAATGGAAATGTGATGAGGATGTTGTGCACTTCGATGCAACTGAAATGTGTGATTCCACAGATTTCATTTTATACCTATTTTGAGACAATACTCAGATTTGCCTGAGATTGACTCGAAAGATCTGAGCTCAGACCAGTGGTATCTTTATGAAATTTGCAAAGCAGTTTCTTTGGTTTATATGCCATGCACCCTTGCAAATGAATCACATGGAGCAGTGTTTCACTTAAGATAGTTAACAGCGGCTAATAGGATTTACACCTGTATGAATTTGGCAACGAAGTTCCAACTGCTAATCATTGACTCTTTGCTGAATTGGTGATGATGGTTATGTTCCCTGTTTGTTTAAGATAAAAAGGAATTCTAGTTCCACACTCACCCTGAGAACATCATCTTGCCAATGTTACATGACAAGAGAGCACATTTTTGTGAATTGATTGTTCAGAGGTTCAGGGATGAGGTGTGGGGAACCAACTGACATTTGACAGTTCAAGGTTCTTTTATTTGAATTCAATGCAGTTGAATATTATACCATGGTTTCATTATCAAACCAATAATTATGAGGATATCGTATAGCCTGAGGGTCAAATACTCTAGATATTTTGAGGTGTTCTCTTTTTTCTCTTCATCTTCTCTTCAATGGGACCATGCACAAAAATCAAAGTTATGTGTCTAAGGTATACCCTAATATATAGTTTGCTCAGCCTTTTATTGCGAATTCGGAGTCATATATTTTATTATATCCTTGACCATAAATACTGTTCCCAAAAAGAGTTAGGAAGAGGTGGTCTGAAAAGATGAGATCAAATGGGAATTGGGGAGCGTCCTGACTTACAATGAAGGAATGTGAACGATAGGATTAGTCTTCATGTTAAGGTTCAGCCTCAGCAATAAGAGGATAAGGATGAAAGCACAACTAAAGATAGAACATGATTCACAAAGAGATAGACAGAGAGGTAGATGTATAAAAAGACTACAATCTGGGAAAAAGGTAGCTGGGAGATGATCCTTCAGCTGAAATTGTAAGAGGACTGGATACAAATGCTTCTGTCTGCGACTGAATAGCTCGTGCACCAGTATATCCTTAAGATAAAAATTACTGATGTTTCGGGCCTCAGAAAATTTCTTGCCTATTTGTTTATAAGTTCATCTTTATAAAAAATATAGTGACTATGATTTATATTAAAAAAAAAAATATACTCAGAAAATATGGTTCCTGTTCAGTCATTAGTAGCAATAATCATATGTCTCAACAATATCCAATCATATATTTCCGAATAAATAGATCTATCCTCAACTTTATGCAATAGAAGTTTATTATATCTAGAGGTAATAATTCTGATAAATTATTGTGATTATTCATAAAAAAAAAAGGAAAGAAAAGAAAAACAAGTATGTAAATAGAATAGAATAGAAAATAAACTTTATTCTGGGACGATGTCCCCTAAGAATAATATAATGTACATAAATAAATACAATGAGTCTAGCTTTCTACATAAAAACTAGACTAAATACATAAAAATCCTACCTTTGTTTATTTCTATACAATTTGAATTATTTAAGCTTCAGTGCCATATGACCATGATCTGTCTTACTGAAGTAGAATTTATATCATAAAATTTCTTAATTAAAAGTACTTGATAATTTGTGATATATTTATAATAATTAATAGTTTTAATATTTATTTTTGTGTATTTATACTAAAATACATATTTAATGTTTGTATGATTGTTTTATAAGTAATCAAACTTATTTTTTACATTGGTCAAGGTTCTGGAAAGAGCTTTGTAAATTATGTTTTAAGCTATATTTAATGTTATGTTCGTCAACAAAATAATCTTTTTTTTTATTTTTATTATTTCGACATTTTAATGCAACACTACTTGAGGGCAGTGAATCAAGCTCTCATAACATTTGGTTTTCAGTGGCACTCAGGTTCGGAGTGGGCGTTGCTTTAGTAGTTGTTGCTCATGTAGTTCTTGTAAAGAAGTGGAACAGTTGGGGTGCGTAATAGTAAAATATTGTGCCTGTGCATTGTGTATATACATGCCTTTCGAATCCTATAAATGTCTGGTTGATATATTTTTGAGATATCTTAGATTTACCATCCTAACTTCTTCCTTTGCATTTCTCTCACCTTAATATGTTTGGTATTACTCGATCTGTGTTGTTCATGAATTCATATTTTAATTATTTGATTTTTGTTTTGTTCTATTAACGAGTGAGCTAACAATAACCCTGAGTGCAACGAGTTTTTTTTTTTTAATTTAGTTTAGTTTCATAAGAAATGTATTCAAAGATTTATTAGTTGCTTTTTAATCCTTATTATATACTACATCTTGAGATGCATTATTTCTGTTAATAGCATAGATTATTGTGCACGTGATTTTAAAACGTTTTTGTTTCAAAGAGAGTTTAATTTTTTTTTTTTCATTTATTTATTTTTTTAATGAAGTGAAGAAGTAATCTTTATTTTGAGACATACTGTTCCTTAACAATACTATATAAAAACATATACCTTTCATGCTTTTGACTTGTAATAAATTTTATCATTCTCAAAATTTTTACCAAGTACTCAAGAACATCTTATTGAACTTAAGTCATCTGAACTTTTATAATTTTTAAGGATTATTAAATTCAACTTGATGAAGTTGAAAAGGAATCAGGGGTGTATATATAGTCAATTTTGACCATATATATGGTTCAGTAGTTATCTCCGACTATAGGTTGTTGAAATAAGGTTTGATTCCCATGAACTTTGAATTTTTTTTTCTTCAGGGGTTAGGCATTCAAACGATTATGCTCAGTCCCATAATGTATTTATTAGTGTTTCCAATTCTAGCATTGGCATTTGATGGGTAAACCATGAAAGTAAATAGTAGAGATGGACTGACTAGTCACTAGCCAATTAGTTCCTATTCCTGGATTAAGTAGCAAACTGTAAATATGAATCGAAAATAAAAAATTATAATTATCAATAAAGATTATGTTTTCGTTTTAATAAAGATATTTTAAAGCATAGAAATGTAAATAAATAAAAATTGCTGACTAGTCGCGCTTTTTGCCGACTGAACGCTGACTAATTGCCAATAACAAAAGCAGCCCTTAAGTCGACTTTATCCACAAGTTGCCGACTACTCGGCCCATCTCTTGTAAAAAGCATTATATGTTATAATAATTACCATATCTAATACTATATATTATTAGATATATAAAGTTAATATATTATAATATTTACCTACAGCAATGTTTAGAAATTGTTTTAAATTTCATAAATATCGAAACGGGGTTTACCTAAACTCATTATAAATGTAGTTTTTTTATTGCAGTTACAAGTTACTGGGCATTATTTGATGAAACCTCATTGAGATTATTTAATTTCCACTTCGGATGTATTAATAATAAAGATTCAGGCAGCTGTAGTTTATAGTTTATAAAAAAAATAATGGTGTTCATTATTATGTTTTTATTTTATAATCTATAAACAATAGTATTGCAGTAGTTCTAATAACTTATTATTTTATCTAATTTATTCACAGCTAGTGGAGATAATGAGGTCACCCCTTCTATGGAAAGTATTGGGGTCCCGTCAGAGCAGCATGAGCCAATTACCGAAACACCAGTTGTAGCAGCTGCACCAGCTAAAAGTGAAAGTGCTCCGTACACTATACCTCCTCTTCAACCTGAACCTGAACCTCAGTTTACAGGTCTAAAATTATTTCTTCTCTTTAATGTTATACTTGGATTATTAGTTTCTGTAAAACCTATCTTTAGATTCATGATTTACCTCATATATCTTAACACTTTCAGAAGAAGATGCTATCGAAGAAGTTTCTGCTGATGAAGAGTCTCCTCTAGAAGAAGGCTCACCAGTCGAAGAGGAAGAAGAAGATGATGAACAGGAAGATGAAGATTTAGAAATTGACCAACAAAAATTTCGTGATCTTTTAGCGAAATACGGGCAAGATACACCAGAGAGTAGTGATATTGAGCATTCTGAAGACGAAAGAGTTGATGTAGTTAGATTTTTTTTTATTTGAAATCTTTTTTATTTTATTCATGGTTTTTCTTATAATTTTATTAGTTTACATGTATTTTGGTAGCTTGAGAAATTTGTTATTTGTAATTTTGATCTAAAATTGAATTATTAGGATCTTTTGAATTTAAATGACTAACTAATATTTTTTATGAATGGCATTTCTTATATCTGTGGTGCTTGTGAATAGTCGGTTAAGTGTGAAAATTGTATTTTAGGAAAAACACATTTTTCTCACAATGATTCACAAATTAGTATTCATCTCTGTAATAGTCTCATAGCTAAGTCTGATAGACGCAAATAAAGAGAAAAAAAATTAGCTTTCTATTGATACCACTAACCTAAAATTCACCAACACACTTAACATACTATTTACAAGTGCTACATATGTTATAATTTTTAGGAGATGCAATTTTTCTTTTAATGGCGAACATCACTCTATTTTTCACTTATACTTTTTATTCACTTATTTTATTTTTTTCTAGTATTTGTCAGCTTCAGATGTGAGAATATAGCATTTTTTAACGTTGTTTCATCGGATCAAAGTCAAAGGGTTGGTTTCTCAGTGATAGGAATAACAACCTTAAAGTATTTGATTAATTATGATTAAACATTATCATGAATGAAAAGGAGATTTTCATTGATGTTTCGAGTCAATGGCTTCATATGATTATAAATGGTGTCAGTAAAACACTTCTGTTTACTGAGTGCCTCCTAATTAGAAAGTATGATGGTTAATTCTCATATTCTAAAGTTGTGTTCACTGTATTGTTACAGTATGTTTTAATACTTTAGATTTTATGTGAAAATTTGATTCTAAAATTCGTATAAATGTATATTGACCAGAAGTTTTGCACTAAGTACACTAATGTTGGCAGTATTTGTACTCTTAAGGAGTCAGATTACTATGCCAATTTCACTCCTTTTAAATGTTTCTATAAAATGCAACATTCCTTGGTGACAGAACTGACATTAAAGACATTTTATTTTTTTAAAATATATCTAACTTACATTAGCCATTCCAAGGGGTTTGACGGATAAAATTTTGTTCGATGCTGCTGTTCATGGAAACTCCTCACTTAGATCACCACTAGACCAATATAACTTTTGTAATTTGGGAGGGAGTTTTGCATGGTAAGTCTTGGTAATGATCCTGAGGATGGTGGTAGCATCGTTTACCCAAAAAATAATAATTCTTGTCAATTTCTCAATGTATCTTGGGTAAACAGTTAGCTGTTTGGAAGGAAATAATGTACATTATACCTGTCCAATTTTCTATGATGTTTGTTTAGCATTGTCTATCATTATAAATACATGATTGTATAATTTTTATTTCATGTTTTTTAAGTACTCCGAAGGCGATGAAAGTCCAGTTGGTGATGAAGGAGTAGAACAAGAAGTTGTTAGTGAAGATGAAGCAGGAAGTGAAGATGATTTAAAAGAATGGACAGGTTAGCATTTCTCATTAATAAACAACGTGTGATGTGCTAAATTTTTAAAGCTGTCTTGAAATTAACATAACTATAAATTATTATACCATTTCTTTATTTTTTTATCCCTCTGTTAGGGATAATAGATATGTGATATCTAATGATCACATTTTTGTCATGTCCATATTACTATATAAAACGACAAGCCATTTTTTGTTTGTGATCACTAACCACAAAAACTACTGAACCAATCTTCACCAAATTTTAACTGTATCATTGTCATAGTTCAAGGAAGGCTTAGCAATAATAAAATTGACTGTTTTTCAATTAAATTATTGTTAAAAAAGTGATAAATATGTGAATCCTAATCAGTACAATGGTTCTAGATTAAAAATTACAGCTATGCGTGGAAATATTGAGGCTATAATTCCAACTGGACCACTGACTGGAGAAATTGCATTTGTTCTGAGAATCCCAATATTTTTACTGATCAAACATTCCCATTCAAACAATTGCAATTTCTAAATATAGTTTTATCTGCAATCACAATTAACATATCGCAATGCCAGACTTACAAAAACATTATATTAGATCTTTGGACTCACTGTTTCTCTCACAGTTAACTATGTGTTGGACTTTCCAGAACTATAAACCCTAACAATCAAATCATTCTCATAACTTCAGGAAACTAAACTCGAAATGTAATTTATTCAGATGTCTTATGAATTCATTTTTTTTTTTTTTGCATGCATGTTACAATAAAAGATTGGTATTGATAAATAAATAAAAGTTCAATTTTTAGTTAAAATTATGTTAGTTCTTTACTTACGAGAGCGAGCGAAGCCACAATGGAAAATGCTGGTTATTCATATTTTTACAGTAGTTCCTTGAATTTTCAGTAGTAATCTTTAAACTATTTTGCATTAAAGCTGTTTTTGTTTTTTCCACAAAACACTTATTGATCTTATACATTACAGAAATGGTAAGGTAAAGAAATCTATGTCTGATATAGGCCCAATTTTTTATATATGCTGACGATATTATCACCAACAGAGCCTCCAAAAAGCAGTAATGTAATAGAGAGGGGTATTATACAGGAAGGAAATGAAAATAAGTTCCACCAAAAGTAAAATAATGCAACTGGAAAGACTAAAATAGGATGTTCAGATTGTTACATACAGATTAATTTTATTTTATTTATTTATTTATTTTTCCCTCTTATCATTCCTGTCATGTCCTTAATCTTACCTTGCTGCTTTGTATTATTACTGATTTATGTATCTGATCTTTTCTATGTGGTTTTTTTTTTGTATATTGTTTTTTATCCATGCCATTCTGTATTCCATTTGTCATCTGTTTATCGGTCTGTTGTTTTTGTCACATCTAGTATTTTGTTCATTATAGCCCTGAAGAAGACCTGCAAGGCAGGTCAAAACGTTGGCACGCATTAAAGAATTCTTAGACATAGTGTTCCTCTTTGACTGCATCCCTGATCATCTTCTCCATTCATCATAACAGTCAACTATATTTTTATCATTGTTACATACAGTAATGGAATTTATAGTTTATTTATTACAGTAATTTTTTTATTATTTAACTACCGATATTTAGGTACGCTGATAAGTTGCAACAGCATGCTAGATCTAGGAATCAGAAAACTGCATTTACATTCAATTTAATAACTCAGTCGTTTGACATACAGAAAATACAAAGATTGCAATTTTTAGGACTGTATTTCTACTAGTCCTCTTGTACAGAACGAAACTATTTCAGAAGACTCACCACTGCCAAAAAGAGATTCTTTAGGTGAATAGTTGCAATGAGAGAGGTCTTCAAGATTTAATCTATAAAAAGTAGGGTTAAAAATCAATTCATTAAAATGGTTGACACATATTTAGAATGTCTGTGGAATGGAAAGTAAAATGGTATTTGAAAGCAAGACCGGAAGATGGCAACCCGTTGCTGTGTCTAGTTATAGTGTATACATAGAACAGCTAGACCAGGAAAGAAAGAAAAAAAAAATTCTGATAAGTCGAATTGCTAAGGCCTAGGAAGAATGGACAAAGTAGAGTGAGGTGCACCAAAATACTCTACACTGAAAAGGCAGAGAAAGAAGGACTTATGAAGTGAGAACTTTGTGTTCCAATTCGTATTGCTCGATTGATTAAATATTTTCAATTGAAAATATTTCAAGGAGAGAATATAGTTTACTGTAGAACTATATGGAGAGTAATGTAAGTAAGGAGTGTTGAAAATACACTTCCGAGTAGAAAAAAATCTTTCCTGGTTTTTCGGCATGAGTTTTGACATATTCGTCAATTTACATTTGTCAGGGCTATAAATTTTATTTATTTATTTTTACGATTTGCTTTGAATTTAATTTCTATACATGTATTTATTTTTTGTTGTTTTTATAGGTATTAAAAAGAGTGATATACAAGTTGAAACTGAATCTGAAGATGAAGAAGTTGAAGAGGAATCTGAAGATGAGCCTCCACCTCCTCCTCCTCCCCAGCCCAGCAGGAAAAAAGGTGGTCAGAGGGATTATGAGGAGGTATGTCTAATTTATTTTAAAGGAGTGCAGGTGTTACGTAGAACATTACGTCCCAAAAAACTGGGTTGAGACAGAAAAATAATTTTTTTCTAATTTTATCATGATAACCATTTAAAGAGCCAGGGGTTAAAACCACGATAGTCCACTTATTGTTGATTTTAAACCGGTGGTGCCATCTGATAATATAGGAAGTGAAATTTATTTTTCATACATGTTACTATTAGGGAAAAAAAGATAGTCAACATAAAATTGATAAAAACAGTAAAGGGGAAACAGCTGAAGTCGTAAGCGTTCAATCTAAATCCACTGGAGGACACTAGTTTTTGTCAGGGTATAATGATTTCTGATGGCCGAAGGATATTCTTGGCCACTCCTTTTCAACAATTTAATTTTTATCCTTTTGATAAAAGAATTAATTATTACGTTTTTTACTAAGAACACTCTTCCCTTATAATCCTTCTCACAGGAAATAAAGGGTACTATTTTGAGATCTGTCAAAATCAAACAATTTTTGATAGCCGAAGGATATTCCGTCATTGTCTTCCTTTTGAAAATTGATTAAATTTTTTTTTTTTTTAAAAAAAGGTCACTCTTCCCATTTAATCCTTTGGGTTTTGGCTGTTTTAGTAAGTATCTAAAATATTTGTTGGGTGGTTGGAGGTATTCTCTTCAATTCTATCTACCATGAACATGTTTTGAGGAAACAATTTTTCACTTTTTGAAAATGGATCACGGCGAGTTAAACTTTATATTTCTCTCAAAATTGACTAGTTTAGACTTCTGTTTCTTTTCCCTGGCCCTTCATTTGTTTGTTCTATGAATTCCATGTTGTTTAAATGAAGTTATAATTATTTTATAAATATAATATTCTTTCTAAACACAATTATTTTTTCCAAAACTAAATCCCTGGCTGTTGTGAAGAAGTTGATAAGTCAAAATTTTTCATTTTTCAGTAGGGTATTTTTCATCTTGTTCCAGAATCCTGTAATTACTCTAAAAAACCTATTTGTGCCAAAATAGATACTTATTAAAAAGCATGACTTATATAATTTTTCCTAACACAGATATTAAAAAATCCTTGTTTGCAGGTTAATAATTTTAAAGATAATTTGAATTATCACCTCTTTATCTCAACTACCAAAATATGAAAAATAGTTTTCGTAGATAGTTAAAACAGTTAAAAACAAACCAATTTATTTTTATACATTGCACTTTTCCTCCTAAAATTGAATGAGTTTCCTTGGAAACAACATAACTTGCCTAAAATACTGTTATTAATTTTTTTTTTTCTAGAAATACATAATAATGTAATTTTTTATTATTATTTAATTTTAGTGAGAGAGGAAAGAAGGATTGAAAAGAAAATTTATGTTATAGATTAAATAAAGTTTTTATACATTGTTTTTATTATTCTTCTTAATTAAATATTAAGCATTTATTATTTTTTTTATAGGACTATGCAAATAGTTTGATTACAAATGATGAAGAATGGGCCATCAGGGAAGAGCTCGATCGCGCTGATGAAGAATTCAACTATGAGGTAAGTTTTTGTTTTCTCTTTTAAGATATGGTAGTCAACTTTCTCTCTATCTTTCTTTTTTCTCTCTATTTTGGTGTATTGATTATGCCTCTTTCTTCATTTTTTTTTTTCCATTGAGATATATTTTAGAAAAATATTCTAGATTATTAATTGTTTCTTATTTTATTTATTTTTTTTTTGTTAAACCATCACTAGTTTTACTGGCTTGGATATTATTTGTGAGTACGATATTTCTCAAATTCTTTAATAAATTTTTCAGGAGTTCTACTTTTGAATCCTTCCCTTTTTAATTATTCCCACCCCTTGCTATATCTGCTTGTGTTTGACTTAGAAGTTTTTGATTTTTTTTTTAAACATGTTTGATCAAGTTTGCCTTTGCTAACCCTGTTTTTAGCTGATTCTCCTTTGAAGTGTGAACTATAATGGTTATTTCGCTTAAATGGCACATCATTTGCTTTGTTATAAATTGTAAATATATGGCGTTCCTTGAATTTAATAAACTCTCATGAAATCTTCTTAATGTACTTCAAGTTGTAAATATTGTATTTATCTGCTTGGTTTTAGATGCACTTAATAGATGCTATGAATATTTTTTTTTTCTTTTTATAATATTTTCATTATAAAAGTTTAATTGAATTTCACCCACATTTAACATCTTATAATTCATTGACTTTTATTTTGAAAAGATTTTCTCATTTTTCATTTAAATAATAAGTTTAATTTATGAGAATAGTTTCTATATCACATTGTGAATATCATTTTAATTTTTTTGGAATGTTTCATATTTTTTTTTCGTTTTTATAATATTTATTAGGTTTTGTATGTGCTAGAACATTCAGATTTTTAATGAATTGTTTCATGGTTATTAAAAGAATGGGATATAAACTTTCCCAGTTTCATCAGAGAAAATCTAATCTGTGTACAGGACGGGGTTGTCGTAGGAGAAAATATTATTTTGTAGATCTGTTTTTTTTTTAATTAAAATTGTTTTTTATCCAAGCTATGTTATCCTTCATAAATAAATAAAAAAAAAAAAAAAAAAAAAAAAAAATCAAAAGGTTAGAAAATTATGAGTTTTAAAAAACTTGTTAACTTAATTTTTGAAAAAGTAATTTAATATATGTTGATGGAAAATGAAAAAAATAATTAAAATCCGTTTACACTTCAGGCATGACAATTTGGTCTTTTATTCTACATTTTTTTTTTTTTTTTGTTTAAATGTCTTCCTTTTATTTTTTTTATATCATTGTGGTCGTTCTATTTTTATTATCGAAATCATCTTTCTCTATTCATTGCTATTTCTCCTCTTGAATTTTATTATAACAATTCTTCAGCGGATTACTGCTATTCGCCTTGAGGGAAACTATTTCCGGCAAGTGGACCGATTGGTACTTTTCGCCTACCTCAGATAGCTAATACCAAGATTCCTTTGCCTATGAAATAGATGATCACTTCAAAGAAACTTTGGGTATAATTATTTTAGCAGGAGACAGTCTGAATGATTTAAGAATCTAACTTTTAAAAAAAGTTCTAGGAAAATATCAGTATTTATGAAACTCTTTTATTTATACATTTATGTAAAATGCCATTTCTAATCTTTTTTACAACAATTTTTTTTAATTAAAAATTTGTTATCGACCATAAAAGAATTTCTTTATATTTACTGACATTTTATTGACAGTTAAGCGATGAACGCCCTGTAATTTTATTATTATAGCTTTATTTTTACAAAAAATAAATGATAAAAACATCTGCTAGTATTATGAGGATTAACATAAAATGTTTTTAGAATGATCTTTTTATTTATAAAAATTCATTTTTAAAATTAAATTAAAAAAAAAAAAAAAAAAAAAACTAATTTATGTTTGATTACATGTTCATAGATTTATACCATTTATTTCAATTTGGAAATAGTTGTCAATTGTTTTGGGTCCCCTCTTTCTTTATTTTAATTTTGAATTCCTTATTGTTTAACTACATGATATACATAATCAGCATGGCTGTTTGCTACTTCACCATGAGCAGATACATTTCATGTTTATGCCGGCTGTTTAGCATAACTATAATAATAGTATAATATTAACCTTTTTGAAAATCATTTTATTTAAAGTGCTATGATAAAATGAGTGAACATTTTTTAATGTTGAAATCTTAACATATCATATAAAAATTATAAGTTATTTAATATTTGAACTGTGATTTTTATGTTTGTTGTGATGTAACAAGATTATGATTTTTTAATTTGTCATTTCTGGTTTTATTGCACTTATTAATATAATTTCCTTGTCTCTTCCTGTTACTACCTCTTCGTTTTCCATTATACCTTTTAGACAGCTAGAACCTTGTACCGAGCTCTCCTTATCAAACATCCAGACTCTCCAAGAGCACGTTATGGCCTCGCCCAAACCTTTGATCGGCAAGCCGAGAAAGAACGCAGCAATGTACTGCTTGACCTAGCTATTACGGGGTATAAGGATGCCCTCGAAGCACCCAACATTACTGATATCCTTTTTATTCAGATAGCTACTAGACTCATTGATAGACTCAGATTTAGAGGTAAGATTATTGTTAAAAAAAAAAAAAAAAAATGATACAAAATGATAAAATTTTTTTATAATTTTATGAAATAATTAAGACCTTCTTTGTGATTATTTAATTATAATATAAATAGAACACAATCATGAAAGTTCTGACTTAATAAAGATTCATTTCATTTTTATTAGTCATAATTTAATATATATCTATATAATTTATCTAAAAAATAATATTTTGTTTAAATGGAGAAATTTCTCTTGAATTTAGAAGGATTGTGGTTCTGTTGTTGCAAACAAATTTCTATAATATTAAATTGTTTACAAAAACCTCTTTAGTAGCATTGCTTAAAAGGTTTTTTTTACCAAATTCACTATCTAATGAATTATCGAAGAAATTATTTTTCATGTAGTTATTCGCAATATAAAAAACTAGTATTTTAGTTCTTAAATAAAATATAATCCATGCGGTCTAGCTTTGAATAATTATTTGATATCGGAGATTTTTGACCAGTAAAAAAAATTAGTATACGCTGCATATGTTGTATGTTGTATGTGCAGACAAAAATATTAAATTATTGAGTAGTATTGTTGTAAACTATTGTATTGTATATACACTCATATTAAATAAAATAACAAAACAATGTAATAAATGATGAATTTTTGAAGGAAGAATGGTTTGTTGTGAATATGAAAAAAAATTAATTATTAATAAATTTTTTTTTTTTTTAATCTAAATACATTTTTGGATTTTTTTATTATAATTAAATTTTTTGATAGAAAACTTACTAAAAACCAAAGAATAAAAAAGGAATATAAGAAATAGAATTGCGAAATTATCTTCTGAAATTTTTTTTATGTTGTTCAAAAATTGTTTTACAACTGGGAAACGTTTCCTGGCTCAGCCATATTTTCAAGCCATAGAATATAGATAATTATTTCTTCAATGATGAGTTACATATATTGAAATTATTTCATTATTCATGGCATTTACTCCTCTTTATTATTAATAAATCTTGTTACATGTTTCGGGAACAACAATGTCCCATCCTCAGACTTTAAAAATTCTTTTCTTGGTGTTAACACACCATGTCAGCTCCATTTACATATCTCATATTAGATATGTAAATGGAACTGACATGGTGTGTTAACACCAAGAAAAGAATTTTTAAAGTCTGAGGATGGAACATTGTTGTTCCCGAAACATGTAACAAGATTTATTAATAATAAAGAGGAGTAAATGCCATGAATAATGAAATAATTTCAATATCTCATATTAGATATGTAAATGGAACTGACATGGTGTGTTAACACCAAGAAAAGAATTTTTAAAGTCTGAGGATGGGACATTGTTGTTCCCGAAACATGTAACAAGATTTATTAATAATAAAGAAGAGTAAATGCCATGAATAATGAAATAATTTCAATAGATAATTATATTCTAAAGTTATTATATTCTATATAAACTGCATTGAGACAACTTGAATATTAAAACTATATTATAATTAAAGATATTAAACTTTTAAATTTATATCAGGGTGGTCTCAAACTTTTATGTATGTATTATTATTATTTTTTATTACCTTAAAATATACTTCATAGTCCAGAAAATTCACTAAAATGTTTCGTCATTTGATAAACAAACTATTTCTGAAAAACATAATACAGATTGCAAAATTTATTATCTTTGCTAGTTAGGTGTATACTGAACTTATTGCTTAGTAAAGTATATATATATTTTTTGACTGTATATGGTACAAAGGTTTGTTTTTATGGGTATGATTATAGGTAGTTGTTTATGTTTTTAAGTGCTATAATATTTTTTTCTCCTCTTTTTTTCTTTATAAAATTATTAGTTTATCAATTAATCAAGCATAATTCACTACTATTTTTGTGATATTTGTTTTGAAATTGATAGCCTTATGTTTATTTTTTGTTATAAATATTGATTCTATCAGTTTTCTTCTTTTACTATTATTTTTATGAAATAATATATTTGCTTTATTTGAAATCAAATGTGTGACTATTATTTATAGCATATGTTGCGCTCGGTCTGTTTTGAAATAAGAAAAATATTAAGAAAGAGTTTTGAAAGTTACAAGTTGTCATTCATGATCAGTTATTTCTCTCTCTTCAGATTGGTTTAAAATAATTTTTCATGTTTCTAAAATAAAATGTTATCAAAATATTCTGCTACATGGATATATTTGCAAATGTTCAAAATAAATTAGATTTATTGTGCATAAATTCACTATGTAAAAAAACAACAAAAAAAAACATACTGAATATTAAAATAAAAGTATAGTATAACATATAGGTACTATGCTGAACTGTTTATTTTTGGTTGAATGAACTACTATTGTACATTCGCTATCCATACTGATGATGCCTATGACAAAATGTTGACCAGAGTTAGTTACTAACACATATTTTAGATACCAAAGGCTTTGTTGACATCTGTCTACAATAACCTAATTATTGTTTTTTTCTCTATCCTTTAATTTTCAATCTCATTGTATATATTACTACTAAATTATAGGTATATTAGATATGTTTTTATATATCATTTTGGGTATTGCAATAGTTTACAAAGGACCTGACAAGCAGATATAAACTGCGCAAAAATGAATAGGGATATGCCTTATTTATCCCTTATCCGATCATTTAAATTAAATTAGCCAATATATTCAATATTAGTAGGGTACAACAGAATAGAAAATACAAACCAAAGTCAAAACATTGTTAAACATTTTATTTATAACAAGTTTTCTTAAGAAAAGTAAACATGAAGATTTATCATTAAGTAAATAAACAGCTTTTCTCGTATTTTAATCCAGTAGTACTTTCAATAAACATGGACAGACATCATCTTGAACACGAAGTTCGCGAAATTATAGTGAGAATGCGTTATCAAGGTCATCGACAAGCTGATATTGCAGAGGCGGTTCGCGTTTCCCAGAGTGTCGTCTCCCGGGCTTTAGTTCGATTCCGAGAGACTGGGAGTGTCAATAGAAGGCCGGGCAGTGGATCACACACAACCTATTGCAACTGAAAGAGAGGATAAAAATATTGTTATCACTGCCAGGAGAAACTCTTTTCATAGTGCACGCCAGATCCTCAATGAAGTTGAAGGTGTTTTACCTAGACTTTTATCAAAACAAATGATTTGTAATCGTTTGTGGGAAGTTGGCCTTACATCATATGCTCCTTAGAGACGACCTGCAGCAACAGCTCGCCACCAGCAGCTCAGAAGAATGTGGTGCAGCGAGCGACTAGAAGAGGACACAAATTGGAATGCTGTGATGTTTACCGATGAGTCGCGTTTTTGTCTGTATAGTCTGTATAGCAGACGCCGAAGAGTCTACAGAGATCAAGGAATGCGAACAATGCCCCAGTTTATTGTGCCTTCAGTGCAGTCTGAAGGAGGTGGTGTAATGGTCTGGGCTGGCATTTACACGGGAGGATGAACCAACCTCACAACAGCTCGATATGCACATGAAATTATTGAGGATACCTCCCTCCAACTAGGGATCTCATTGGGAGAGATTTTCGATTTCTGGATGAAAACGCTCGACCTCATAGAGGAATAGTTGTTCATCAAGTTTTAGAAAACCTGGGAATTTCCCGCCTGCCCCTTCCCCCATTGTCTCCAGACCTCAATCCTATTGAGCACATGTGGGGCGCGTTACAGAGAAAGCTTTTTAATCATCATCCGCCGATAATTGACCTTCAACAACTGAGTGCAGCATTGCAACATCTCTGGGGTGAAATTCGTCAAGAAACCTGTGACAACATTATTAATAGTATGCCTAATAGGTGCACACAGGTTTTGGCTAACAGAGGACATTATACAAGGTATTAATTGTTTCCAAAAACTAATCTGTTCAATAAAAAAAATTATGCAACTAAAGTGTTTTATTTTTGTTATTTTTTAAAACCCATTAATTTTATTTTATTTATGCAAAAAACATTATAATTTCTAATGAATATAAATGCAGTTTATAATAAAAATAATACAAAAATGGTAGGCAAAGTAAATAACACAAAATTAGCAATATCCCTATTCATTTTTGCGCAGTTTAGTTGGCAAAACTACATTCTATAGCTTGAGTAAATTGTAAGATTTTTTTTTTAATTTATATTTTTTAATTAAGTGAAATTAAAATGTTACAATTTTTGGTAGCTTTGAATTGGCTCTTCCTTTTTCTTATTCTTATATTGACCTGGCAGGCATATAAACTGTTCTTATGTTATTTATTTTTTACTCAGTTTCGTATTACTGGTCTCTGAGTATTCTCTGCTTTGAGTGTTGTGAATCGATAAAGATGATAATTTTAATATCTCAACAGAAAATAAAAAATAAATGCTACAAAAAAAAATAATTATAAACAGTTTTAAAGTTTATGATTTTTTTAATCCAACTGGTCCTAAATAAAAAAAAAAAAAAAATTATAATAATACAGTAATTTATTGGCACAAGAGGCAGACTAGTAAGGAGAGCCATTAAGAAGTTACTTTCCCTCATCCTTTGTGCACTCAAGGAGATTAAATCCATTAATCAGTAACAAATAATCTAAGAGTAAATTCGTGAAATAAAATTTTAATAGAAGGTAATTAAGTACATTTTTTGTTCCTATTGATACTTATATTTTGTATACCAAATATATCAGTAAAATGAGTAAAACGTGTAGTTATATCATTGTACATGAAGTGTAGGATTCTGAAACCAGTTAAGTCCACTTTGAAAATTTTTCATTGCTGGTTGATCAAGTTAAAGGTCAAACTGAAATAGGAAAGGGCATATTTATATATAATATATTAGGGGCATATTTATATATTTTTATAAGGGGCAGATGAACATTTTACCTTAAGATATTCTGTTAGGAAAAATATTAAATTTTTTTTTTTTAAATCTCAAAATTGGACCTATCTGGTTTTGAAATTCTATGCTTCATACTTATTGTAATAGTTCAGTACAAATATATGTCTGGTTTGTAACCTTATTTGGGTCTATTCTTAAGGGTTAAAGTGATCTGGGAGAATCATTCTCTGACCCCTGGTCTGTCTCTTGAGTGATAGCAGATACTCATTAAGATGATGATTGGTACCAAAAAATGTCTATCTTACAACAATTATAAAATAATATTAAATTTAGAAAAAGTTAATTGTGCCAAATCAGGATTTTAAATGGTTTTCTTCAGCATATGAAGCTAGTGTAAATCCTATTATCGAGGCCAGAAAAAAAACTTATACACTATTAAAATTTGAAACTTTTTAAGATCCAAAACTGGTATTAAAGTTTAATTATTTTTAGTGAACATGAATTATTTGAACTATCTGAGTTTACTTTAGGACTTTGAATAAGATTTTGGTGAAGATCTGAACATCTAAATGCTGTAATGATGCATTTAAAACATTTTTGTGAAAATTTGCACTTAACACATCTGTGAGCTAAGACATCGATATGTTCTAATACATGGCTGTTTCCATGGAAACTGAGTTGCTTAATTTTATGATTAACCTAGTTGATTTTCATTTTCAGTTATAGTGATTAGCTATCATGTCTGCTCAGTTATCTTATTTTCCAACAATTGAATGGGTCCGCCGAAAAACGTTATAAGCGACAAACAAAATTTTGAGTAATCAGGGAAAGAAAATCATAATTTAAAGTTCTTGTTAGTTTTGTGTGTTAGATTTTTTTTTCACCTTGTAATTTGTTATATTTACATGTATAATACCATAAGGGATTGCTATATTATACTATGATGTACTATTTATAATACCAGGTATGCAAGTTTAAAATGTCGTTTTAATTCCAATAGAATGCGCTCTTAGCCTATTGAAGGATTTGCTTATCTCTAAACGCTATTTTGTTTGTTAGTCATTTGTTTACAAAAGTCAGTTGTTTTTAAGTCGTTTACGTGGACGTATCATACCTTTCTTTGGTGTTAAAAATGTCTAATTTTAAGCTAAATAAAGAGCATTTGTGGCATGTCATGATTTTCTTATTTAATCAAAAGAAAAAGGCATCTGAATGTCATCGAATTCTTGTTGAGACTTATGGCGATGTTGCTCCAACCGTCAGGACATGTGAACGTTGGTTTCAAAGTTTCAAACGTGGTGATTTTGATGTTACTGATCAAAAACGAGAAAATCGACCAAAAAAGTTTGAGGACTTCGAATTGCAATCTTTATTAGACGAAGACAATACCCAAACCCAACAAATGATGGCAGAACAGTTGAATGTCACTAGGCAAGCCATTTCCGATCGCCTGAGAGCTATGGGAAAGATTCAAAAGGTTGGAAAATGGGTTCCACATGAATTGGACGAACGACAGATGGAAAAACGAAAAACTGTGTGCGAAATGCTGCTTTTACGCCACGAAAGAAAGGTTTTTTTGCATCGAGTTGTAACTGGCGATGAAAAATGGATTTATTTTCAGAATCCCAAACGAAAAAAAAATCATGGGTAACGCCAGGACAACCATCCACATCGAGTGCAAGACCGGATCGTTTTGGGAAGAAGACAATGCTGTGTGTGTGGTGGGATCAGAAGGGAGTAGTCTACTACGAGCTTCTCAAACCCGGCGAAACAGTCAATACCGAGCGCTACCGACAACAAATGATCAATTTGAGTCACGCATTGATCGAAAAACGCCCAGAATGGGCTCACAGGCACGCCAAAGTCATTCTTCAGCATGATAACGCTCCTGCACATTCAGCCAGATTGACTAAGGAAACGATTTCTTCGCTTGGTTGGGAACTCCTACCCCACCCGCCGTATTCACCTGACCTGGCGCCTTCTGATTATCACCTCTTCTCATCGATGGGACACTCATTGGCGGAGCAACACTTCAACAATTTCGAAAATGTACGAAAATGGCTCGATGAATGGATTTCAAATAAAGATGAAGCATTCTTTTGGAATGGTATCCATATATTGCCCGAGAGATGGACAAAATGTGTAGAAAGCGAGGGTCAGTACTTTAAATAAAATATATTATACTTTTTTTTAAATTACTGTGTATATATTTTAAGAAATAAACGACATTTTAAACTTGCATACCTGGTACATTTAAAAACCTTTAAAATTTTGTCGCTTAGAACGTTTTTCGGCGGACCCATTCAATTAATGATAGGTTTTTTTAAGTTGCTTAGTATTTAAGTTATAGAAATTTCCTTATCTTGATATATCTAATTAATGTATTTTTTTTTTTTTTTTTTTTTTTTTTTTTTTTTCGATTTCAGGCCAACATATTAAAGCAGTCCCAATACATAATTTATTAATTCAAAAATTCAACAATACCCCTGAGTATAGGTCGGATCTTGCCATCACATACCTTATGGTAAACAGGTATTTCAAATAAACTTTAAATATAAGTTTTCTTCTTATAAATGGTGAATTGAAGGTTTTGTATTTTATGTTTTCATCTTTTCTTGAAATTTCTTTAGACTGGAAGATGCTAGATTGGTTCTTAAGGAGTTGCTCGGTTATTGGAAGCATGACCCATTCGCCCTTGCTCATTACGGCCTGATACTAAAACTACAAGGTATTCTGTCTCAGATTTATCACAATGAACATTATTTTAATTATAATGCTTGAATGAATAAAAAACAATCTTTATTCTGGGCTAAACGATTCTAACAGAATGGTTATTCACCATACAACACAGAATGATCGGTATGATTGGTAAATAAGATTGTATTGTGCATGAATAAACCAGCACCATGTGAAGTAGTAGGCTGGCCATATGTGAAGTATGTTGTATAGTTGTTAAATTAAACTCATTGCAATGAATTATTTCTGTTTCTCAATATGTATTTGTCTAGAAATTAATTTTAAATGTACTTATCTCAGGTAACATGCATGGATGTATTAAGTACTTTGAGGAAGGGCTATCTACGGCTTTCAAGCCTTTTTCCGATTCCAGGCTGTACTTTCATTTTGGTGATGCTCTTGCTCGTACTGGTAGAGAATCAGATGCCATGAAAGTAAGTTAATTGATGTCTTATTACATTTGATACTGTGATTTATTCTTTAATAAATGGTTTTCCTATCATTCTTGGTGATAGGTTTATGATACAGCTGTTGCTTTGGGGCTGTTTAGATCTAGGTATCAGAGATCATTGTACAATGTCGATAGGCTTGCTGCAAGACCTTGGTGGACCCACGAAGAGACTACTTATGCTTCGTTCTTTAAGTAAGGACCACTTTCTCAATTTTATGTGCCTGGTAAATATTTATTTTGGAATAAAATAATTATGCAGATATTAATAGAAATGAAGTATTTTAGTTGTTAGTATTTTCTTTACACTTTGCTTTATTATGAACGATTTTTTAAATATTTTATATGTACATACACAGTGGAACTTCCTAATAAAGGACACTTTTGGGAGAACAACATTTTATCTGTTATAGGAAGTATCATTAAATGTCAGTTTAATGGAAGATAAAAGGGGGGGGGGAACAAATTTCAAAGGAAAAATCACATTATAAAATTAGATATATTTAATAATTTTAATATGCAAAATGTAAAAATAAACCAGTTTTGTCATTGTTATAGGTGTTTATAGATCGTAGTCACAGCACAAATCTTTTAATTTGTCTATTCTTTTGCATCATTATCAACAGACCAACCTTCCCTATTGACACTTATCCTGGAAGTTCAGTGTCACAATTTAAATTTGATTTATCTTCAAATCAACTAGCGTTAAATGCTACAGGTGGCCTTAACTCATTATGAGTTGTAGCGCTGATTTGTATTTATGTCAGCAATTTAAATTTATCAATTGATCCCACTGATATTTTGAAATCGACTTCTAAACTTGTGCATTGACATCAATTGATTCAATGTTGTTTTTCGTGAGGAATTCCTTATATAATATTGTAGTATAATAAGTATCCTTATAAATAGTTGGTAGTATTAATTTTTGCATTGCACCGAACGAGAAGAATTGGCAGACCGAAATTGGGTGTGGCAGCTGACATGAGAGACCTACTAGGAGTCAGGAATTGGAAAGAGGCCGCACTGAACATAAATGAATGGAAGTTATTGAGGAGGCCTGGACCCACTAAGAGTTGTGGAGTCAATTAGATAGATAAAATTCTCTCCAAATCTGTTACAGACAGTGGCTGCCAGAAAGAAGTTAAAAATATAATCAAGGGTTAGTAACCTGTCGGAGAATGAAAATAAAGTTCTGTAACAGGGAAAACCTCCTAAGTGAAAACTGTTTGCTGGAAGATTTCACTGTGTGTGTGTCTATATATATATATATATATATTATTCTATTATAAATATTTTTTATAATAGTATAATAATTGGTAACATGGATTTTTAGAGTATTAGAAAAGAACTGGGAAAAAATACGTGATGAAGCTGTTGAGGCTTTTAAACAAAAAGGGGCATTTAGGGATGAAGCTGAAGGACTCAGAGATAAGGGAGACTGGAAACAATATGAACTCTTTGCTAGAGGTAATATTTAAAACTACATTTATTAATATCAGCAGGATTTATAATTATATGTGGTTAATTACATTATATTTTCCCCAGGTTCCAAAATGAAAAAAAATTGTGAGATAACACCTTTTACATGTTCACTGATTGGAAGCTTTGAGCCAGCTGCGACTTGTAAGCGTGGCCAGAGCAAGTTTAGCATAATGGACGCTGGAACTCATATCTGGCCTCATTGTGGGCCCACTAACTGCAGGCTAAGGGCTCACCTAGGTCTTATTGTCCCACCAGGGCCCAAAATAAGGGTAGCCAACATCACAAGGTAATACTATTTATTGAGAAGAAAATATTTATTTATAACAATATTTTTTTAATCTTAATCATTGAGTTTTCGTTATTTTATAAAAGACTTGGGTATTATTTTAATGGTTGTGGTGAAGAAGTGAGCAAGTCCAATTACCTTGGAAACGGGTTAATTGGGCTGTTATAGTTCGAGTTTAGCAGATATTAGCATTGTGAACAATTAGTTGAGTTGTGCTTCTTAGTAAGACCTTAAAGTATCTATTTTGGCACAAGCAGTGTTTGTTAAAGTAATTACAGGATTTTGGAAAACGATCAAAAATTTGTCCTACTAAAAAGTAAGCAATATTAAGTTATGAACTTCATGTCGGCCAGGAATTTTATCACAAATTTATTCAATAGTGAATAACTAATTTTTTTTTTTAAGTTTATGTCTTACCTATTTATGATAAAATGTCTTAATAAATTTCTTATATAGTAGAGATAATGTTTAAATATTATATATTAATTTTATAACAGTTATTATATATATATATATATATATATATATATATATATATATATATATATATATATATATATATATATATATTATATACATTGTGCTCATCAATGGCCTTTGATCTAAAACAATAATAGAAAGGGGGAAAAAAATTGTTTTACCTAATATTCTTTTAGAGTAGGCCAAAGAGACAGACTAACCAAATTTAGAACCTATTGGTCCTTTTAGATATTTTTGGATTATTTGCATCTGAATCATATTAAATCAAGTAATCAATTGGTTTAAACTTTTATATTTTATTTTAGGACCTGGGAAGAAGGTAAAGTGATAGTGTTTGATGATTCATTTGAGCATGAGGTGTGGCATGAGGGTAGTTCATTGCGGCTCGTTTTGATTGTTGACGTCTGGCATCCAGAGCTAACAGTCAAAGAAAAACTCTCCCTGTCACCAATATAAACAGGATTGCTACCAATTTCTTACTATGTGACTGTATAACCAAAGTCTTGTACCTATAACAGTAATACTGTAATACTGAATTGTATCGTTATTTTGTTTTCCTGTTCTGAAGTGAACTGTGGAGATTATTTTGTAAAATTAATGTTCACTTTTGTGTTTTTTTTCATATCTGTATTAATTAATTGATGTTTATATGACTGTTTTGTTCTCTTAGGATAGTGAACTATTTTGTTATAATAAATTGTTGCCATATAAAAAAAAGTTTCTAATTTTATCCCTTAAATTCCTTTATCATTTGTATATACATACCCTTTATCTATCCATTAGTAGGTTACATTATGTTTCCAACTCACTCGAGCTTAACATTGATCTTAATTGTTTTACCAGCTATTCTTTGCAACAGAGAGATATGCTGTATTAATATAAAAAACATAATGCTTACTTTATTGGGTTGCTATATACACAGCATACTTATCAGTCTAATTAAAGATAACTATTGTCCAATTAATTATAACCATAGTTAATAATATTTATACTGTGGGCGTAATTCCAATATATAATATAAGATACTAGATACTAAGACAAACTAATAACATTTTATTATTTTTTATTTATTTATTTTTAAATAAAAATAAAATCTGTAACACTACTACAACCTGTGAAGGGTCTTGGGTTCAATATTCGGATATGTTGTACTGTTTCTTGGCAAACGGCTGTACAAGGAAGTAAGATTTGGCCATAATTCCATAATGTATCTATAATTCCATTCAATATACGTAATATACACTTTATAGAAGTTGGGTGTGTCCCAGGAGGGTCTTCAGACATTAAAGTTGAGCCATGGCTGAATAAAATAAATTTTCAGCTTACAGCCGGATTCAAACTCTGGCCTGAGAGTAAGGAGTATAGCTACTACACCTCCCCTACAAATTACTGATATACTTAAACCATTTAATTACTTTATATAATTCTATTCTTTATATTAAACATTCTATTCTGATTTTATCTTGATTTGATCAAAATTTCTTCTCACTATTTTATATTATACCTGAGATTAGGAAAATTGAGTGACATGCAAATGAGACAAGAATCGACTGATGTAGAAAAAATAAATTTGATCTATGCACAAATTGGTTGACAAACTGAATTACAATTAAAAATCAGTACCATTTAAAATTTGTATAACATAGAAAACTTACAATAAGCTTATCTTATGAAAATATTGCTAATCTGGTAGAAAAACGACCTTACAGTGAAATCTATAAAAAAATTACTAAAATTATGTCAGAAATGCTACCAAAAGCTTAAAATATTGGTAAAAACATCGACTGAATTGTAGTCTGGCTAATCCACAAGTATAGATGAATATTACTTATACCTATAATATTAGTTGAAAGTATTTCATTTTAGATTCTAGCTTGTCACTAAAATTTAATTTTTTAGAGCTGTGTCTTTGTTCCAGCAATGATCGATATGATGTGGGAATCACAAATAAACTATTTAAAAAATATATAATTAGGATTCATTAATTAAGTGCCACTTCTATTGAGATTATTTCATTTGAAAACTAGTTTCGAATGCTAAACATTCATCTTCAGTTCTGAAACATACAAAATTTTTTTTTTTTTTTCAACACATCGGTACTATGTTACATAGATTATATATACTAAAGTTTTTTAAGAAAGATAAGACAAGAAATCAACTCACCTTCGAGGTAACTAAAACACTGAAAGGAAAAAAAAAAAAAAAAATTTTTGTATGTTTTAGAACTGAAGATGAATGTTTAGCATTCGAAACTAGTTTTCAAATCAAATAATCTCAATAGAAGTGGCACTTAATTAATCAATCCTAATTGTATTGATCCTTCTATATCATCATGCGTACCTCAAGTGAAAAAAATATATGTTTCCAATTAATCTTTCATTGACTATGAGTTCAAATATAAGATATTTATTATTTAAAACAAAAATTTTGCTCAAATGAAAGTTAAGGAATTATGTAAAACAAACTATTTAAATAATTTATGAAAAATAATTGTAAAATAGATGGGATCTGTGTTCCATAACATTTAGTAAAAAGGATATAAAAATAAAAACAGTAAATTGCAAAAAAAAAATAGTTACTTATATTAAAAAACTTTCTTAATCATCAATAGTACATAGTTCAAAAAAACAGTACTATTTTAAAGTAACAACAAATCGACCTGGTTTCTCTATACTTGGCTAAAATAAAATTTGTTTTCATTTTTATTTGCCCATCGAAAAACCTATATAGCTTTTGAAGAGAAAAGTAGATAAAAAACAAACAAAATGGATTAGAAATTTATTTGCTTCTTCTTTCAAATGCAAGAAACAGGATATTTTTTTTCCTTGGACCATTTTAAAGTTATTTAGATTTTTATCAAAAAGTCTTTTTTTTTAACATTGAATATCTTACAATCTTTGTTGAATTAACCTCCCTAGAGACAATAATGTGTGATCTGTGTTTATTTAGATTAAGGATATTATAACTTATAAAGTTATAAGTTATAATTATAACTTATAAAGTTCTTGGTGGAGTGATTATTATTTTAGGTAAATACTATACCTTGGGTTTACAATTTATCCTCAGGATTTTTCAGGATATTTTCAATATTTTTGTAGGGTGAATGTTATTTTATATAAATACCATAAAAATAACATTTATTTATACCATAAGTTACATATACAGCTTATTAACATTAATAATTTTAATTTAATATCTAATATTTTGTTGATTTTAATTACTGGTAAGTTTTTTTATGATTTCATTTCATATCTATTGTCATATATATATTTTAACACATTTTTATTTCTAATGATAATTGTTTTCTGAAATCAGTCAGCTATATTATATTTAAAGAAAATAATGTATAATCTGTGTATAAAAGTGCTGATGTTTTGAATTTTTAGTATGTTTTTAGAACTAATGATGAATGTTTATGAATGAATTATGAAGTTTGTTTTATTCTTTTAATAAATTTAATACACCTAAAGTGAGGGAAATAGAATTTTGAGTTTGATTTAAGATTAACAACACCACACGCATTTTAAAAAAACAAACAAATGGAACTGTGAACTTGATAGGAAATAATAGTTCAATGCAAAGAAAACAAGAATCAAAGTTGCTTCTTTGAAAAATCACTATGTGAGGGAAATAGAATTATGAATGACACAATTCGAACACTTGATTCGACATAAACTTGGGACAATTAACAAAGGAAATTTGTTGTAAGTTACCCTTAGTTTGGCTGGTAGCTTCTGCAATGCTGCCAGCCTGAAATATGGTGAAATGAATCTTGGTTATGGTTTGGCAGGTTGTTTCAAAAAATGTGAGGGAAATAGACTGAGCCTATAGGACACAGGCTTTAGAAGTCATTCTTCTTTTTGTAAGCAATTATCCTTAGTTTCAATTATAAAATTTAATATATTGCAACTTACCAGAGGTACTAGAAAAAAAATTAAGTTAATAATTGCAAAAATAGAGAAATTATTCACATTTAGTGTTACCAACTCATGTTATGGGACATGTGAGGGAAATAGAATTTGATGTTTTGAATTCAAATTTAACCATGTAAACAAACCAATAACCATGGAAAAACTACTTTATGTTTAAAAGGTAAGTACCTTACACCTACTTGTTACACTTGGGTTGCAAGAAATTTCATGTAGAAACCACAATCGCTTCGGGACACAAATTTGTATGAAATGGGAGAATGACCCATATACATCAACTGTATTTTGTTTGTTGCTCTCTTCAAGGCCTGAAAAGTTGGCTGAAATTTCCAACTATTTTGATTGGGTAGAGGAAGGGAAAAGGAAACAAAATATAAATATTTTTAAAAATATCTTTAATTTTACAAAACATTTGGTTCAACATTTTGAAACTGAGAACCCTAAGGAATGATTACATGTTTTTATTTTATTTTTTAAATGATCACAATTATATTACATTTAGTATTCAAGAGTTAAGGAAATTAATTGTAAACTCGACTTGTTTCACATAAAACCATTAGAGGTTTGCTATCAAAAGGCCCCTTACCTCTGAAATTAACTCTCTCGTTACAGAAAGAGAATTTAAATTTTTAAATTAATATCTATCACTTCTGCTCATAATAATATTTCAGGGCAGGGTAATTAATACTAGCAATGTTCGGATTTATTCGATTTATATATTGTGACTTTATTTTCATGTTAAGCATTATTTAATATACATAACTATATTGAGACTATGCTTAGAAAATATGTTTCATCTTGTAAACTGTACCCTGTAACCTGCCTGAATCACTTTAGACTTCATCGACACCAACAAGAATTCCTACTTCTTTCATCCAGCTATACATTTTATTCTTGCAAAATTAAATGAAAAAAAAAAAAAATGATGTACTTTAGCAAAGCCATGTAAAAAGAAATGAGGATGAAAGAATAGTTAGCTTCCCTTGTGATGATATTTACAGTAGTGCTTTTTTTTTTTTTTGTTTTATTTAATAATGGCTTAAAGTAAATATCCTATTTAAGTCTTCTTGATTCTTCATTGACACGTCTATCTCTTTATTAGGCACTTAAACTTGATGATTTTCTGTTTTCTTATCTTCATCTTCGTTGCTATCAGGTATTGTGAAACTACTGCTCAGATGTAAATTTGGTAAACTTTTACGCTGAGAAAAGTTAGCCTTAATATGATTACTTTCACAGACATATTGGGAACAAACACTTTTCCTAATTTCATCCATATTTTTAGAAAATATATCCATACTTTGTCTTTTATTGTCTTCTACTTGACAGTTAGCGCAAATCTGCTGGGTTGTTTCAACAGCTTTGTCTATCTTTTTTATTGAATAAGGTTCACTCCATGAATCCCTTGGGGAATCGCATAGCACAGGTTTCCATCTTACTCCTTTCCACTGACCTGAGCTAGTACTCATCCTCCTGATTCCAAGATTATTCATTAGATGTTCTGTGGACAATATTATTGGAGATTCATTTTCTAAGGTTTCCCTCTTTTTCTGTTTCTTCTCAATCTCTTCATGATCTGAGATGGTCTCTTCTAATTCAGGTTTTTCTGAAACAGAATCGATTACCGCATTTGCAGTTGAGCAATAGCTGTCGATAGTAGAGTTTGATGACCAATGGTGCCACTGTTGTGATTCAGGAATGTTGAAATTGAAAGGTTTATCTCGGGCGATCGGGGTGGGAGCTCTTGGGGCCTTTCTGAAGAAGTGTTTTATTTTTGATCCATGTTGTTCTTGATTGGAAGTACCGATCTCATCAGAATCTGCCATGCATTCGACATCAATGTTGTCAACACTCGGCCTGTGACAAGTTATAGCAAGTTTTAGTTTTAGGGATAGATAGATATCAAGAATGGTCAGTATTAAACTAACTTGAAATGTGTTTAGTTAACCCAAACCACTAATTAAATATGTTAAAATGTCATACAAATGAATGACCTCATGAAACATTGTAACGAAAGTGATCAACATTTAATGAAACAAAAAGTAAAATGAACCATATTGTTTTTTCTTTACCTCCATAATATAGAATAATCACTCATCTCATGATCATATGAAGGATACAAGGATATAATTGGAACCTTTGCAAGTTTGGAATTTGGAGAAAATAAAATTTGATTTAGAAAATTGTTAAGGCTGTAATTTTTATGGACACTAAAAATCCACTAGGAGCTGCTTTTAGATCCTGATGTATTTACTCTTTAGATTCTAAATACTGAATAAAAAAAAAAAATTAAAAACTTGTACCCAATGTGTCTGTGGAAAAAAACTGTATCCTTCATAAAATATATGATATTGCAGAATTTCAAACGAAACCCATTCACTAAGTCAGAATTATCAATTTCAGGATTTTCTGCTTTTCTTGACCTCAAAAAATGTTTCTGGTGAAACACATCGTGGCTTTATTATATCCTTGATGCGAAAGCAAAGAATAGAATGTGAAAACACAAGATTTTGTTTTTGATTGCCAGCCATTGCTTTAGGACTGATGTACATTGTATCACTCTCAAATCTGCATTCAATCTGTAATAAACCTTATTACTCCTCTTTGAAACGAGGAATAACTCTGTCGAAGTGATTTTCAATGAACACTAAAACAATTTTTCCACTTTTTTGGAAAGTGGTGATTTTCTCTTTCAATACTTTTAATTTGTATTGACAATATTTAAACCTAAGACATATATTTTTTTACTTGCTTTATTTTTTAGTTTTGTATTCACATTAAGAAATTTGAAAAGAAGAAGAAAAGCCTTTAAGCCAAGAAGAAAAGCTGAAAGCCTGATAATTGATAATGTTTACTTATATAGTTGTACATATTGGTTGAATAATGGGAAAGAATATCATTTATTTTATTCCACCTGAATGATTGCAAATAACTTAATTTTAAAAGTTATTAACAAATTAGTGAAAACAAAGTTAAACTACATCTGTCAGTACTTTGAATTAATCTATTATTTTTCTAATTATGCAAACCATTCTTTGTTTTTAGTTATGTCACAAAATCTTAACATAAAATAGGTGAACTACATAATGAGAAAAAATAATAAATGAAAAACATTTTTACAAAAAAAAAAAAAAAAAAAAAAAAGAGAAAAGTTTATTATTATTATTTTTTTTAAATTATCAATTTATTTAATACTCGGTGCCTTTTTTTTTTTATTTATTTATCAGAATTAGTTTTTTTCCATAAAATTATCTTTATGAAATTAAATATCCTTCAATGCACTTTGTGGTTTGTATTTAGAAAAAAATAATAGATTAATTTGTTTTAGTTTTTAAAAAATAAAATGAATGTGAATAGAACCTTTAAAAGTAGAAGATTATAGCTGTAATTTATTCTTTGAAAGTTTTTTTGTATATTTTTCTATCATTATAAATTATGATTATATCAGCATATACTTAAGTTGATTAATAGTATTTTATATAAGTTCGAGACTGGTTTATTTTTTGCTACAGCATTTAAATTGTGAATTGTAAAAAATTATATAAGAAATAAAACTAAAAAAAAAAAGCTGTAATTTAACATTTTGATGTTTACTTTATCTTTTGGCATTTCAAGACTCTAAAGTTACAATATCTAGATCTTGACTTATATTCAACAATTTAATTATGTTAGATTGAAGTTTCTGTGAGATGTGTTTTATTTTAAAAATAGATGCAAGCCTGTTTTTATTTTTATTGCCATGTTTTTGTGTCCCTGATCAATTAATAGGCATTAGTTAAAACAAAAACTCATTTTTGCTAGCAGAGAAGCTCAGAAAGGCAGTTTATATAATTAATGGAAATGGAAGTATAGGTTTGGAGATTAACTTTTTAACAAACAAGTTAAAAGTATAAGGGTAGTAGGCGGGTCCTAATGCACAATCTTACCGCCAAATACCTGCTGGGCCACTGCCAGTTGAAGAATGGCTGAACAGATTGGAGAAAGAATTTTTTGGAGTACTTCTCTGCTCTACTTCTTCTTCTTCTGTTATATCTGGTAAGAACATAGACTGCTGGTCCTCAGGAACCCTGTTGGTATGAAATAATTTTTACAAAATGTTTTACATTGGAAAAAAAAAATCATTATTCTGGAACACTATCATCTTAAAAAACACAAGATATTTAAGTTAAATACAATTAGGTGTAGTTAAAGTTATATCAAAACTTTATAAATCCTGCAACAGACCAAAAGAACCGAGGGTATGGGGAAGGACACAGATATTGGTGTATGATTCTTAACTGGTATTGTTTTCTCAGAGAATGCAGTTATATAGAATGGAACTCTAATTTTTTTAATTAAAATCCTACTTATATACATTATACCATAATATCCTTTTTTCCAAATTGAAATCATTGAACTTTTCCCACAGCTCCCTCCTTTGGTTTCAATCTTTCCTTTCCCACCGCACCCAAGCAGTTGCCACTCCTAACCAAGGCCTATCCTCTTTCCTCACTCTACAGTCAGGAGTAGCTCAAGGTTCGAGCATTTCCCCTCTACTGTTCAATTCCTACATCAATGATCTTCCCCATTCAATTCACCATTGTTCCCACCATCTTTATGCCGATGACTTCCAAATTTACTTCTCCTTTCCTCCATCCGAAATGTTTGCCAAAATTCAGGAAGACCTAGACGAAACCTGTGCCTGGGCAAATCTGAACAAATTAACATTAAACGCAGCTAAAACTCAAGCAATTGCCATAGGATCACATTCCCTTCTCCATTCAAATGCCAACTTTCCCACATTATTCCTTAATGGTCATCCAATAACTTTCCATTCCTCTGTTAAAAATTTAGGCTTAACCATTGATCAAACCCTCTCCTGGAAATCCCATATTGCACAAATCTCCCGAAGGTCAATCGGTATCCTAAAACTATTTCACCGATCCCGTCACCTCCTTCCCCTACCCAGACGCAAACTTCTAGTATCCTCCCTTATCTTCCCCCAATTTGACTATGGTAGCGTGATATATGGCGGACTCTCGACGGTTCTTGAAGACAGATTAAAACGAATCATGAATTGCTTCATCAGGTTTGTCTTCGGAACATCGAGACGTTCCCATGTTTCGCATCTCTACACGGATTTAAATTGGCTTTTCCCCTCCTTCCGCAGAAAGTACCTCCTAGGCTCCTACCTATTCCAAGTTATCAACACCCGTCACCCTCCCTTTATTTACAGTAACCTGAAATTCAAGTCTGCTATCAAATCACTGCATACAAGATCTCGTCTTTCCGATCTCTATACTCCATCCCACAGAAGTACTGCATTCCAACGTTCCTTCCTTGTCCGATCCTCTACTCTTTGGAATTCCCTCCCCCCCTGTATCCGCAATGCTTCTTCCCTTGGAACATTCAAAACACTACTCTTTCACCATCTTCTTTCCCTCCAACCCGACGCTCTCTAATTATAAGGATGTATGTACTATGTATGTAATCGTCTAATTTATTTACTAAGACCGTCAGACATAAAACATTAGCCAAAATTATAGTTTGACTATGAAAATGTTTTGATTTCTTGTAATGCTAATTTTTGAGTTTCTATCTTTTATTTTTCTTTAAGTTCTCTTTTTTTTTTTTTCTGTTCTGCATTTTTGTTTACAATATTAACCTCTTTATTTATACATTTATTTTTTCACTTTCTTTTTATTAATAGTTTTTTTCTTTTTCTAGTTTTTCTCTGTATTTTTTTTCATACATATTTGTATTTAATTTTACCTATGTTGTTTTATTTTTAACAGCCTCTCGGCCAGTTATGATCTTACTTTGTATTATTTAATGTTATTCTCAAGGGACTTTGTCCCAGAATAAAGTTTTCTTTCTATTCTATTCTATTCTATATCCACTACTTACATCATATTATGTACAGATCCTCTATATGTTTTCTTCTTGTACGCAACAGCTGCACCTGTATATGGAAGAACAAGATTGAGGTCATCAAAATATTTGTCTTTCACAAGTGGTGGTGTCTTGGTCATTAATGTATCCACTCCCAAGTAAGAAACTTTTGTATGCCTATCTATCAACCAATTCAATTCGAAATCTTCATCATCATCACCAAAAGGATTTATCAGCTGTTCTGCTACCTAAAACAGTTTTCATTAGTCATGAATTCTTTTATATCTAGTAAACAATACTTCACAAGTCATTTTGTCACAATGGGCCTAATGTATGCTGATATATAAAAATTATGATGTGTCTACTATAATCATGAATATGAAGTGAGATTGATCAATTAGATGGTTTTTTTTTTAAATTCTAGTTGTATAACTATATGCCTATTTTCCATTTTATAAAAAGTAGGCGACATTAACTATTTTAAATTTAAAGTAAGCTTCTTTAATTAGTTCAATAAAAAAAAAAGACAACTTCTATAAAAAAGGTAAGTTAAGATATTAATATATTTTTACCTACCAAATTGTCATAGTTGAATAAAATACCTCGTCAAGATTAAAATATGGGCTAGCAAATTGAGGCAAGTATTTAAAAGTATCAGAATCAAAGTAATGTTGGTTCAGTCCACACATGTCAGTTAATAATTTTCATATTCTGCTAACTAAATTTTGAGTGATTTTTCTTTTCTGTTTTCAGTTCTAAGCAAATACATTTTCTTTTGTGTTGGAAACTTTTACTTTTATATTTTAAAATAATGTCATGTGATTTGGTTTCCAAGCCTTTGAGGTTTTTCCACCCTTTGTTGGGTTCACTTATTCCAACAGGATACAGAAAATGAAGTAAAGATCGTAATTAGGCATTTATAGAGATAGGATTATGTGCAAGTTATAGATGGATATTGTACTTTCTTGTCAGATATTTCCAAGTTTTTAATGTAATATGGGGGGGGGGGGGGGGGGGGGAGAAATCCGGTTTTAAATGATAGTGCACTCCATTTCCTCAATAATGAGTAATTTTTCCTTATTTTGTTTCCGGACCTATAATTTTTGTTTTATTAGATGGTTATGCTTGTAATTCTTTGCAGAAGCCAATAAATACGTATAATTTTTTATTCTTATTTTAATGTTATGAATTACTTTTAATAAGCCCATGAAGAAGAAAAACTGCAAAATCGTGAAAACAGGCAGGTATATATCAATTTCCATTTGAAGTTGCTTTTTTGCTTCTTCAACGTACTGCCTTCCAACAAGCGCCGCGATGAAAAATGAATAAGTAGCCAATGTCACAACCTTAAAAATAATTAAAATTAAAATTAAATCAATAATTAATTTTTAAAAAATGATAATTTTTTTATTTTCTTTTTGAATACAAACCTGAGTATACACAAGTGGGATGGAAATCCAGTCGTAGCTCCAAAGAAGTCCACATTTCGAACGAAATTCATTGAACTCCTAAAATATTGTTTTTAAAAATAAATAAATTTGTATTTATTGAACTATATTGATATTGTTTATAGTAAAATTGCATTATGAATAAGTAAGACATTCAGAAATATAGAAGAAAGTATTTATTTTTATTGGTACTCTAAAATAATCCAATTTAATAACTGTAGCGGCCTTGGGAAAGGAGAGGGTTGGCGAGTAGAGCGAACTGCCCAGGGCTTCACATTCCAAGAGCCCCATGCAACAACCCGAATTGAAAAAAGTTGACATTTAAACCTTTATTTTATCTTTTAGTATTAGTTAAGATTTGAAGCTATAATTTTTTATTCCTCATCAATCATTAGGAATACCTACTTTCAATTCACATGCTTTGCGTCAAGAACAAGAACAAGAAGACCTATTCTTCCAGAGCATCGTAATGGTTTAAGGTCAACATTGTTTAAATATGTTGTTAACACATTATTGAAATATAATTAAAATTATTTTAAAAATTATAATCTATAACAATGCAAATTATAGAGGCTGAATACAGCTTTGTTATACAGATGTGAGAACGTCACACGTAATTTTATGAATCGCTTAGGAATGGATAAGTGGGTTCAACAAATTATTTTTTAATTAAAAAAAGTGAATTAATTAGAAGTAATAGTATTATATTTACTCTGTGTCTTTACTTCTAAACAATGGTTTAATAATATCAAGTTCGAGTTTCTCCAGGTCATCTTTATACCATTTTATTAAGCGGAGATTTCTCTGGCCACACTCTGTACGAAAAGGTAAATAAATGAATGGCCATCCAATTTTTTATTGGTGTAATGAGTCTGATTCTTGGCTGGGGTCGATAATGATGGGCATTAAAGTTGTAAGATGAGGCTGCCAATTTGGCTGCTTGCCTTTCATTCCTGAAGATTCCGTTGTGGCTTGATATCCATATCGAATTCATATACACCGCAATATATACAACCGTAAGTTCCTCGAGACGGCTACCATTTTGGTTCACTATGTTTATGCGATGGATGGATTTTACTGAGACCTCCTAGCCCCACCCACACGAAAAACATTTTGGGATCCATTACAGTCTTCGCGACACCGTACATACCTAAACATGAATACAAATTGAATGTAGGCGGCAGGCCTAAATGTTTTTAACTAAAATTGTATTTCTTATTAAGAATTGAAATTTACAGTTGAACTTACATTACCTGCATTATCAATTTGAGACCTTGAGGATCAGTAATTTTGTTTCCCTTTCTAGCGTCTTTTAGCAGAGATATAAACCAGGTGCACGGTATCCAGTAGGTGTTGAATTCCATACTTGGTACAGCTGCAAACATTTCAAGCTCGATTCTCGTCATGAAACCTGCAAATAGCAACCATTATCAATGTTATTCAAATAACTACTGAAGTACTAGTAAGAAGACCCATAACTAGGATGGGTCAAGGGGACACATGATCCGGGTGGCAAATTTCAGGGGGTGACAAAATTTGAAAGGTTTATGAAACAAATAATAAGTTATAAAGGATTTCAAAATAATATCAAAATTACTATTGTTTAGTTTAATTTAATTTATTTATTTAATTTATACTGAATTACTATATTGTATAATAAATGGAGATATTGTATTTTAATGGTGGGGGAAGGGGGATATAGGAGGACAAACTGATCTTTGCCCCCCCCGACAAATCTCCTAGTTTCTGCCCTTATAGTAAAATTCGCAAAAGCTAAAATGATCATTATTGAAAAAAGAATCTTTATTTGTTAAAATTAATTAGTAAGGCCCGAATTTTTATACAAATACATATTTTCTCTGCCTCATTTTTTCAAATACATTAGTACGAAAGAACTTCTTACAAATCATTTAAATCATTTTTATGGAAAGGGAGGAGGAGACAATCAGAAACAGTCTCTGTAGTTTGGTTCAGTCGTTCACAGATAAAATTATAATCGTAGCAATAATAAAGACATTGTTTTCTTAGAAGGTTTTTTTACTACAGGCAAAAAAAAACCATTCAGTTCCACCGAAAGCAGCTTGAAAATGCATTTGTTGTCCATTACGTTACTTGTATTGAAAATTATAAAGGTGTAAGTACAGTTCATGATTAAATTAAAAAAAATAAATGCCTTTGCATTTACAATCAACCTATCTCTGCTGGCGCTATGGTCCATTAAAAACCTTGGACTCCTCAACTATTCTTCTCCACTCAGACCAATCCTCTGCAGCTCTTCTCTATCGTGTCTCTCCTAGGAGCCAATGGTCAGTTTCGACATCTTTGAACTGGTCTGGATCTGTCTCTTCCTCTTGCACTATCCTTCCATTGCCTTCCTTGGGAGTTTTTCCATGATCATGAGATACACATGTCCCAACCCTGTTGTCCTTCCTATCTTGATATATCATACTAAATCTGGGTACCATACAGACCCCTGAGTCTCCTGTTTGCCTTTATTCTGTAACTGAATTCTACTTCTGTTAGACCATATCTTTTTTTTAGGACTTCTCTTCCATTTATACAGGTATATTTCCTGTTGCTTTGTGATGCTTCATTCCTCACTGCCATACACCACTACTGGTAAAATAATTGTCTTATATATTCTTACTTTGATCTGCCGGAAGAAACGTTTCAATTTAGAAAAAAGTTCTTGAGTCACCAATAGAATTTGTTGCCATATTGGTTTCTTGCTTTTATCTCTTCTTATAATATTCCGTGATATTCGTGCCGAGATACTTATAATACGTATTTAGTACTTATATACTGCATACTGTATTGTTTTTTATGGTATTTTATATTGCTTATTTAAATGTTTTCTTTGGAATATAAATCAGGACCTTAATAATAGGTAAAACAAAAATAGTTGTTATTCGGAGAATAATTTATTATTACCTGCCTCAACGAGATGATCCATCGTGGGAAAGCGCCGCTTGACGGCAGAACTGATGGAGCGCAGGACCAAGATGAGGGACAAGTTGAGGTAGCGCATCATGGTCCTCCTTAAGATTCTTCCCTGCTCGTCGTTGGACCCCACGTAGAGAGCTAGGGAGTGCATCACCCTGTGTATGTATGTAATCTTGCGGTGTATTTGTATTTTTGCAAATCAAACACATCCTATAGCATGCACAACTAATTTTTTATCTACGCCTTAGCCCAAATCAAGTGAAAACCATGAACTATTAAGATGTACAGTCAGAGTCATAAGTATTTGTACACTGGTATTAGTTTTATTTTCTTTCGTTTAATTTTGTATATATTACATTTTTATTTAATTTAAGCATATATAATATTGCATTCATGACTATAGAGCAGAGTTAATGTTTTTTCATAAGAAAATTGATTGACTTTAGCTTAATATCTTATACATTATAGTAAGATGCACTCATTGTTATGAGTCAAAAGTATTCGTAACTAGACTTGTCCTACATACGGTCGGTCACTTTGAGGAGTGAACAGACCTCACTCAATAGTCCACGATGCTATTAAAATGTATGGAAAGAAAAAACTTTGGAATATATAGAGAGAACAGGAGGACCAAGAAAAATATACTCCGAATACGAAAGACATATCACGAGGAAAGTTAAAAGAAAACCAAGAATTAGTGCTCATATATTAGTAGATAAATATTTGCCTGAAAGAGGGGAACAAGAGAGGGTTTCAACAATGCGCCAATGCTTGAGACGGAACGAGATTCACGGCGGAACAGCTTGGAAAAAACCACCAATAAGGTATATTAAGATACCAATCTGCCAAAAACTATAAAAAATATGATTTTGACCTTTGGAATAGGATAATATTTACCAACGAGTGTACAATTGAAATGCTTAATCTTCAGAGGGGCTAAAAAGAATGAAGAAAAAAATACAGCAATGAAAATAAGAAATATAGTTCCATCTGTCAAGAATGGAGGAAATTGTCTCATGGTCACTCATGGGGTTGTTTGAATGCTGCTGGAGTGCGGTGTCTGGAATTTATCGATGACATAATGGACATTATAAAATATGTAGACGTAAGAAAAAGAAATCTTCCAATCAGTGCTGAAAAATTTCGGAATGAAGAAAATTTCATTTTTCAGCAGGATAATGATCCTAAGCATACAGCTTAGAATTCCAAAATGTGGATCCTCCACAACGTACCGAAGTGGATGGTTACTCCCCCTCAGTCACCGGACATTAACCCTATTGAGCATTCGTGAAAATTACTTGGGGGAAAAGGGGTGTTACTAACAATCAAAATTTAAAGGACGTTATTATTACAAAATTACAATGTCTTTAACTCAAAAATTTGTGAACTCAATGCTACTGCGCATAGAGTGTATATTAAAAGCCAAAGGTGGAGCTACTAAATATTAATTGCTATCGAATGTCAATATTAAATTTTATTAAGTGTTCGAATACTTTTGGCTTATGTTGTTATTGTTGGTTTTCAATTATTCTTTATGTGCTATGTTATAAAATGTTCTATAAATTCGAAAATATATTTATTGATAAAAGTGTTGACGTATACATGAAATGGTTTTAAATAAGTTCTATTAAATAATGAAAATATTTCTTATGATTTAAAGCGGGTGTACGAATACTTTTGACTCTAACTGTATAAAGTAATAGCTTGGAGCGGAAGAAGCTCAGTGAATTCGACTCTGGATTCCCTACCACTGGACCCAGATCAGGCTTAGACAGATAGTTATTTATGGTTTTATATCAATTATTCAATAAGAAACATCCTAAATAATGCTTAAATTTCCAATTTTTTCATTATTAATTTTCTGATGTCTTTTTGTAAAATTTATTTGATCTCATCTTTAATGAGTCTTATTAATATTCATTTTCACAAATTAATTCTTTCTGTTTTTAAGTTAGATTTTATTCCATACTTTTTTTCAATATAATTGCATTAAAGAAATGCCATTGTAATGAGAAATGTTAATTGTTATTTAAAGATATTAATTGATGAATATGTACTCACTTGTCCGGCCAAGGGATCGCCATGAACTGCTGCCACCATCGACCTGCGACGTAGGCCACATAAAATCCAAGAACGAAAGAAAGGGGAATAAGGTTTATGAAGGTATCACAATATATCACAACTTTTTCAAACAACCTGCAATTTAAAAAAAAAAAAAAATGTTTATTATAAAGATTAGTTTACTTTATTAAACTATGTATTGTTGACATTGGTATATCTTGTGTACGAAGTGAATCTGTAGGTTGTGTAAAGCAGCGAATTAAGTTACATTTAAACCCAACTTTACTAACACAGCTAAGGGACGAGCAAATAAAAGTTCACTTAATGCTGATCAGTTTTTGCTATTGCTAACCAAGGGAAAATTTATGAGTGTCCACGTTGTTGACTGAAGGTCGTATATTAAGAACTTAACCTTTGGGAAAATTCTTTGGATATACTTGAAATCAAACTGAGGTCTTTTTTTACCAGAGATGATAGACTTATCACCGAGATATGACATAATAATAAGTAAATAGAATGTAATAGAACAATGATTAAGAAAAAAAAATATGGGTTATGGAGCGAAGTTTTTATAAACATTAAACTTGCTAACGATCGTTAGCTTATGGAAATTGTTCAAGTGCTTTTAAGACATAAACAAAACCCTTATTGGATGAAAAATTCCCAAGGGGGAAGCATCAACAGGAAGCTATCGTAAAACCTGGCAGTCCTTAATCCATCTCATTATTCCGTGGACTATTTTTAGAAAGTTTTCAACAAAAGGCCAAATCCCAAATGACTAATGGGACGCGATCCCGGATTGCATTAATAGAATTGTGTATTTTTATCATATATCATCCACCTTGTCTGAATTATAGTTGGCTAGAGTTTAAACAAAAATAGAACGCCATGGGGTATTTACCGGGTAGAACACGGAGCATGGGCAACCAGCCTAAGGTCAGTCCAATATTTGTACGGTGTCGTTTCTCAACCTTGGCTATTCTGTAGATTTGTAAGGCACAGTTTTGATATGATTCCGGGTGTAATCAGTGTCACAAAAAAAAAAAGAAAAAAAAAATTAATGTTTTCTATTGAACAGGGAAGTGTACTGGGAGAAAAATTCAACCATATCAGGGAATCGAATGGCGACCGCACAATAATTACAAATCGATACCATTCATCCATACTTATTCAATAGGCAATTTTATATTCGACAAATCTCTTCCTGTTAGCCTCCATCAAGGTTCCTATCTATTCCCAACTTTATTTATCCTCAACTTAAGCGACTTAAGTTTCATACTAAATAATTTATTCTCTATATGCCTATGTCACAGCTTTAAACACATCGTTATATCGCTTAATGAACATAAAACCTTGGGTTTTCCTTGTTTCTCCTTTATAATCGTCTATAAAAGTCATAGTAGTATTGTTAAAATTGAAAATTAAAAATCAATCCATATATTTTACTATTTATTATTGGGGCTCCACTCTCTCGTATCCAATCCTTACAATCCAAAATCCTTCGAAAAATCCTCAATGCACCTTACTTTGTCATCAATAAACTTATCCAAAAAGATCTTAATGTTCCATTTGTTGCAGATTTAGCCCAAACCAGATATCGATCCTTTCATAGTAAGCTCCATAACCACTCAAATCCCCTAATTTCTCAACTTGCTTCCCACACCATTCCTGATAATCCTCCGAGGCGTCTGAAAAGAAGATGGCCCAGAGACCTTCTAGTGTAGAATTTTTATTAAAGTGCTACTGATGAGTAGTTCTTTACAAGTTTTGTTACGTTATTGTAATAGGTAACAGCACATTTACTTGATGTATAAATATTGTACAGTTGTAAATTTCAATAAATTGTTATTAAAAAAGAAAAAAAATATTTACTATTATTCATAGACTATTAATAAATAAGCAATTTAACACAAATTCTTTTCAAATCCATTTTACTGTAAACTGTAAAATACCACGACTTATTGTTTGATGAATCCGTAACACTCAGCGACAAAATAGATTGAAAAACAGAAAAAGTCAAAACATAAACACATATCCACTATTTTAACTAAAATTCCTTCTAAACCCCTAAAGTAAACATATATTTTATAAATTATTAATTCGATTATGACAATGCACCTCTGCCTCACCACTATCAAATTCAACTTGTGTAATTAGGATCATAAACGAATACCCTCACTATATAATTATAACAAGGATGCTTCACAAATCAGAACTTCCCATAATACAAAAATTATTATTGGCTGAAACTAAAGTCTTTTTTCTTTTCTTTTTTATTAAATATTCATTGATATTTACAAATGTATACAATTTATATAACAAGTAAATTTGAGAAAAATGACACGTCAATTACATGTAATTGACAACTTCTCACTAGTAACATTTCAATAGATCTATATTAGAAGGTCCCTTGGCCATCTTCTTTCCAGACTCCTTGAAGGATTATCGGTAATGGAGTGTGAGGCAAGTTGGGAGATTCGAGTGGGTATGTAATATACTATGAAAGATTAAGTATCTGGTTTAAACCAAATCAGCAACATATGGAACAATAAGATCTTTATGGATAAGTTAGTTTATGAAATAATAAGGAGCATTGAGGATTTTACGAAGAATTGTGGATTGTGAAGATTGGATACGAGAAGTATTGGAAGGTTTAGTGGAGCCCCAAAGCTCAACTTCGTATGTTCAATTGGGTCTAATTACTGTCATGTGAATAAGTCTTTTTTAATTTATTGGGAGCTTTCAACGCTTGTTGTTTTAGGGGATAAAAAAAAAAAAAAAAAAAAAAAAAAACAATATCCGAAAATACGCTAATACAAGAAAAACACTATAAACGATATACAAATTTACAATCTATTTAAGTTCGTTGTTTTTATTTAAAAAAACTATTCTGTAATTTTAAAAAGTTTCATTATCATACTTTGCATTTAACTGAGCTCCATCTCGGTCATATGCGAAAGATTCACTCACCGCAAAGAGGGTGATATTTTTTTTAATTTATCTTGATTCACCGATTTAGTAAAAAGTAATTAGTGTGAAGAGGGAGAGGGCAGAAGTAGGGATAATAATTCACTAATGAGCTTTCTTCACTCATTTACTAAAAAAGGATGACGGGATTAAAAATTAAATGAAGTAGATATAATCCGGTCTTATCAGGCTTCTGTGCATTTTGCATTGTACGAAACCTAAGCCATAAGATTGCACTGGTTGCGAAGCCTTATCGAAAGTACTGGTAATGAAACGACTGACGATCTTGTCAGATTGCAGCTCCATCCTTTAAAATATACTCAAGGATAATCAATTATTTAACAAATATATATAAAAAAAACCTGTTCCACTATAACCCGTGAAGGGTTTTGGTTTCAGTACTTTGGTAAGGATGGCGAGGAAATTTGCCCTAAATCTCTGGGCTCTATTGCCACTACAAGAGATGGTTAAAGCAAGGTATTTAAAAGGTTTAAAGTGTTTAGCTCACAGCAATTGACTAGAATTCGCATAGTATTTTACGTTTCTTTCCAAGTTAAAGGAAATATGGCCTAGAAATTTGATTACAAAATAAATAACAAATACACGATTCCTTTTATGTTTATCACTTATGCCACGTGGTTTTAGAAAAAAAAATGACAATGCCCGAAATATAAAGAGAAAACAGAAGAGTACTAATATTCTCTCCCTGTAAAACTCCTGAAACAATTATATTTTTAGAAAACTCTCCGGCATCAGAGATCCAAAAAGAAGCAATATCATAGTATTCGTAATTAACCCAAGATACTTTCCATTTAAGCCATCATTGGATTGGAATCGAAAGCTCTTTAAAGGCCAACGAATATTGTCTACTCTTTTCTTTTTCTAAATCTTAATTGTATGTGTGTAATAGGTCCTTAGATATTACTGTAAAAAGTATAGTTTCCACGAAAATCAATGAACTCCAATCACCTTCGAATGTTGGCGAGTTTTCAGCTCTTAGTAAAAATCTATAAGAAGCCACGGAATGTTGTAACCGTATTTAGAGATGACACATCCACTTCCAACCCTCCACCATATTGTATTATTATTGTTTCTTTTCGGATGTCCTGCATTGCTAATGATGAATTCATACTGTTCATTTCTACACTGCTTGGAGTTGGTTTAAACAGTGGAAATAATTGGATTGAACCGCCTTGCCAAAAAATATGATTTATTTACTTTCACAGAGCTATGCAGTTGTATTTAAACTTGCTCCTTAACTTCCAGCGATTTGTCATTCCACTCATGTCATTACGGATCTTAAATCAATGAAAATCAGCTTCATGGCTCGCGTCCAAATGAAACACCTGGATCTCTTACCCTTATAAAAGCAATTTGTTTTTTGATAAAATAAATGCACTTACCTCTAGATGCTAACTAAATCATCTTAGAGACGAATTATCTTTAAAGAGGGGTGCTAAAACTGCTATATATTAAAAATAAGTATGTATGAGCTTTTAATAGTTGCCTAGTTGCCTACATGGTTGGATTATTTATTTATTTTTTGATTGAGTTATATTTTTTTGATTTTAATGTGAGACTAAAAAAGTTAATAATTAATAAAAACACGAAAATACTTGGCCAAGGAAATAAAATACATTTGAAGAAAATATATAATTATGGCAAATACCGCTAAATTGATTATTTCCATTGGGAAAGATTTTGTTACCTTTGATGATAGGAATAAAATTTAATAGAACTTTTATCGCATATTATGCTAAATTTTTAAAAAATATATAATCGTATTATGTTTTTGAACTTGTTATATGCTTATTTAGTGTATAGAAATTGTTTAATGTAATAAAAATGTGATTGCCTTGGAAGTTTTAATTGAATAACTATTGTTTTTCATTAATTATATTCATATAATACTTTTTTCTTATCTTGTGAAAATCGTTTTGAAGTTATATCTAGCTGCTTTTTTTAAATAGATATTCATATTAATAACAACATTACTCGCTATGATCATGATTGTTCTATACATCTATATGGATTAAGAAGGCTTTGCATGCAAAACAAAATGGCGGAACCAGGTGGAATAAATAAATTGTGGAAACGATTTTCGCCTGTCAACAGTTTTGTTTTTCCAGGTTCAATCTGATTATTAGTTATTCTAAAAAAATCTTTTCCTTCTCTATTTATTATTTATTAATACTAGTGATATGTCGTTACCAAAATAGTTCGATCGATTCTCGATACAGATACCTCAGTCTACTATTACAAAATATAATTTATATATGGGCTAAAAAAGCAAATTAAACTACCTAATTAAGAAAATAATAATAATTCATGAAATAAGTCGGTAAATAGCGAATATCATTTATTATATGAATTAAAATTCATATTATATGATGTAGATAATACATATACAGGGTGAGTACCTCTTAGTGTAAAAAAAAAAAAAAAAAAAAAATTGTGTGAAACTAGATCAAAAATGTAGCAAAATGCCGCAGACCTCACCTTTTTATTCAAATCAGTTTCTTGTGAAAATAAAACATTATGACAATTCCTTAATGGAATGTGCATTTTAAACATAATAAACTCTTCATTGGAATAAAAAGCAATGAAAAAAATTACTGTTTAATAGAAAATAAAGGAAAACTGTCAATAAAGCGACACCAGATCAGAGGATCTTATGTTATTACATTTATTTATTTATTATTATTATTTAGTATTTATTTTATTAGATTTTCAATATAATGTTTAAAATCCAATGATAATGAACATAGACCTCAATCTTTCCGTTAGCTTCTGAATGCAGATTGTGTTGGAGAATACTACTTTTTGAGGTGAATTTTAAGGGCAGAAGATTCTGTTCTTACAAGGGAAGGCATTTTTACCTATCCATGTATATCGATGGTTTATATTTGTATTGCTTTTGAATAATGTGGAGGAGCACCATGGTGTTAGAAAATCATATTTTGCCGAACTTCAGGTGAAATATCGTGATGAAGTTGTGGTAGGATATTTTGTAACAACTTTTAGTAATAACATCATTTAATATGTTGCGCAAACTATGATTTTTCAACACTATTCGAAGGAAATAAAAATAAGAATTAACTAAAGATACCCCACATGGAACGGTATAAATGCCTTTCCCTGTAAAAACAGACTCATCTATCAATAAATTCAACCCAAAAAGTGGTATACTTTAATATCGTCTGCATTCAGAAGCTAATGGCAAAATAGAGATCTATGTTCATTATCATTTGATTTTAAACATTACATTGAAAATCTAATAAAATAAATCCTAAATAATAATAAAAAATAAATAAATGTAATAACATAAGATTCTCTGCTCAGGTGTCGGTTTATTGACAGTTTTCATTTACTTTCTTTTAAACAATAATTTTTTTTCTTTGCTTTTTAATCCAATGAAGAGTTTATTATGTTTAAAATGCACATTTCCATTAAGGGATTGTCATGTTTTATTTACACAAGTAACTAATTTGTATGCCAAATAAGAACACCATTTTTTTTCGGTTTCAAAAGTAAATTTCTCCATTAAATCGAAACAGAATCATTACGTTTAACATATCATTCGAAAGCTGATCAAATTTTCAAATTTTTAAGAGATTTGCAGTTTTGTGGATAGTTTTTTTTTAAAAAAAGTGAGCGTTGAAGTAATTAAGACATTGTGACTTCCCTAAATAAGGTGAAGATCAAGCTGTTCTTTAAGATCCCAAGTTGGTCAAAATAAAGGTAATAGGTACTTTGATATTACATAAAATTTAATGCTAAATCCGAAAATGTGGTCAAAATTTGAAAAATATATAAACAAAATGGAGATATTACAGCTTTTATGGAAAAAAGCGTGATTTCCTCAAAAAAGTCTTTGGTCTATGATATTTCTGCAACAGATTGGAATAGAAAGGTGAAATCTGCGGCATTTTGCTACATTTTTGATCTAGTTTCACCCAATTTTTTTTTACACTAAGAAATACTCTATTATCACCCTGTAGATAATACAACATTTGTAATTATATAATTAAGACAATGGAAAACAAATCATTTTTCCAAATTATTTTTTAAATTAAAATATTTTTTTTTTCTTTTTAAACATTCCAAAGAAATAAAAATCTTACTAAACCAAGTATGAAATGTCATGGCTTGAAAACCTATATGAATATGTAATGCAATGGGAAATAATCTTTCTTCTGGGACAAATCATTCCCTGAGAATTATAATAATATATAATAAAATAGTACTGTTGTCAGATCAAATTATTTCTTTAGTTTGATATTTTATCTCATTTCTTCATTTTCCAATAAGGAATAACAATGTAACGTTCAATGCTCATTCTTCGAATTGAGTTCTATTCGGTATAAACGAATGTTAATATAGTACAAAAAAAGATATTGTAATGCACAATAAAAAATAATTATTTACATGAAATGCATCATGCAAGTAATATAAGTTATGTTTTCGCGAAATGTTGAAGGATACTGAAGACGAGAATCCGCGACCTGCCGCCACCAATTTCCCATGTTTACTCTCTGATACAAATTTAAGCGGACAATCCCCTGTTGGCCTTTATTCGAGATGTCCCTCCCTCCCACTTAAGCGAAACCCAATAATTTTAACTAAATATAACCAAACCGGCGGCAGCTGGTAGACATCAGAAATAAACTTGCCAACTGGAGACAGCTCTATCTAAAGATACCATTACGTGTTGTTCCTATCTAGGTTCATCGCTCATATCTTGTCATCAACTCAGGGGAATTCTAGGGGTTTAGTGTTTGCATTATATTATTGTATTGATGTTACATAAATGTTTTGATCTGTGTCACACATACACAAATATTAATGAGTAGGATCCCTCGTCGCCACTTCGTCCGCTTTTATAAAAAAAAAAGAACAGATTATTTTAACTAATAATTTTAATTTTATTCGATCATCGTTAAAAATCTTGTATTGATGTATGGAAATTAACATTATGTCTTCAAAGATATTTGCACGCATGGCAGTAATTTTTAACCTGGTTAAAATTGCATTGAATAGATATTTTAAGAGTACGTAAAAGCATAATTAGACATCCAATTTGGCAGAAATAATTTTATTAATCCATCTGGTTGGATTTTAATTTCTAACCTTAAAATTTGTTTGTTTATTTCGTTTAACGCCACTTTATGCTGCTATGGCTAATCGGACGATGCTACGGTGGGAGTCCTAAATTTTGACTATCCAGGTATATTAGGATAGGGATCTTTAACGAGTACCTGACATCGCACAGGCTCGGGACCCCCATTTTACGTCCCTTCCGAAGGACGGCAGGAGAGAACAACCTTAAAAGTATATGACAGTTTGGCAAACCTCGTTTCTGCCACTCAAGACTATACGTTTAAATTATTATTATAGTAAAATTTATTATTATAAACCTTCCTAGAACTATCTAGATGTCGTAGTTAAAATTTGGTGCAATTGGGTTTAACAGATTTGCCATTACAAATTCTGTAGCAGTATGGCCATATATCGGTCGTTTTTTAAAGCTTTTTTTAATAACAATTGAATTGAAAATGAGTAAATTTCATCATAAATTTCTAGTTTTATAAGAAAATAAGTAATTAGCTATCTCTATATAACACCGTACCTTCGTAACCTCTCTCGAATGGTGCTTGGTCGATTATCAAACTTCACTGGGCACCACATATTTATGTTTTTTTTGTTTTCCATATAATTTAAAATCTTTAAATTTTATCATTGCTAAACCTTCCTTGAACTATGAAGATGGTATAGTTAAAATTTGGTACAGATTAGTTCAGTAGTTTTGCGGTTAGTGATCACAAACGAAAAATGGCTTGTCCTTTTATATAATAATATAGATATAGATTTAAATGAGTAAAGACAGTGGCAAAGGGATTTGTCAAGATTTTTTTTTTCTGTTTTAATGTAGCATTTAGTGCCAAAAATATACTTTATTTCCTTATCCACACCTGCCGCCCGAATCAAGACAATAATATAACTAGCATGCCAGATTGGAGGGGGTTCAGCATCCATCGGTACCTATCTCTGATTTGAATTTACAGATTTATCTTAGATCTCTAGGTCAACTCATTTTCAGCCTTCTTAAAGTCAAATAAAGCGAATCCGTCCTATATATACATATTTTTTATACTTTGCTGTGTCCGTGAAATATTTTGTGGGAAGTATGGGTAAATCTCTGAAGCTATACACTGAGTATGTATGTACGAGGTGTGATCAAAAAGTTCCAGGACTTTTTATATACTATGGGAATGCAATGTCTCACAGCGATGCGGTTGGCAGCATTGTATTGCCTGACTCAACAGGAACACTGCTGTGTTTGCAGATCAATCATAACATCACTGAAAGTAACATTAGCACAGTTTGTTTGAGGTTAGTTTTATAGAGTTTGGCTATTTTATGAAAATGAATGTGAAAGAAGAGCAACGTGTTTGTGTGAAACTGAACAAAACGTTTTCTGAAAGCTTTTTGATGTTACAAGAGGCTTTTGGTGAAGAATGTCTAAGCCGATCATGCTGCCATCAGTGGTTCAAGAGGTTTAAAGATGGTCTTTTTGTGTAAAAAACGCAATGACTGTCATTCCTCAGCCCCCCTACTCACCTGACCTGGCTTCAGCCGACTTTTTTCTTTTCCCCAAGCTCAAGAGACACCTGAAAGGACGAAGATTTCAAACAGTTGACGAAATTAAAGAAAAAAAACAACGGAGCTGCTAAACACCTTTACAAAAGAAGAGTTTTCTGGGGCCTTTGATCAGTGGAAACACCGGTGGGAAAAGTGTGTAGCTTCCCAAGGGGAGTACTTCGAAGGAGACAAATTTGAATAACCTGTATGTTGTATGAATAAATGTATAAAAATTCAGTCCTGGAACTTTTTGATCACACCTCGTATACATCTTTATATAAATAAGTATAACAATAAATGGAGAAACAAATCGAATAAAATATTATTTGACCAAGACTATATATCAAGATGAGGTGTTTATGATATATTCTATTCCCTTATCATATACTCATTTATTGATATTATTCCAAATTATTGTATACATATTTAATCATAATGCATATAAATTATGTCCTGGTATTTCATATTTCACAATATCCATTTTTAAATTAGATAACGTTCTTTCAGAAACTACATATTTTTTTAAGTATATAATTGGTATGTAGGTTAATAAATTAAATTTTAGGTTAAGGTCGTGGGTTCGAATCCCACCTGGGAGGGTTTAAATTTATTTCCTGGTAGAACTACGAAATGAATCTTGACCTTCTTACTCTGGCTAGAATAGGTTGCTAACCTGCAGGATAACTCGTCCCCTCTGCTTTGTTTGAGGTATGTAAGGACGTTAGGCGTCAATAAAAAAAAAAAAAAAAAAAAAAAAAAAAAATAATTAAGGTTATATTAAGTATATGATAATAGATTGGGTCTGTCGAAAAACATTCTAAGCGACAAACATAAAATTTTGAATAATGGGTGAAAGAAAATCATAATCTAAAGTTGTTGTTAGTTTTGTAGGTTAGATTTTATATTCACATATTAATTTGTTATATTTACATGTATAATGACATAACGGAGTACTAAATCATACTAAGACGTACTATTATACATTTTAAAAACTTTAAAATCGCCACTTAGGAAATTTTATCGCTTAGAACGTTTTTCGGCAGAGCCATTCAATTGTAGCTATACTTATTTTACTATGTTATAGTTATCTGTTACACTTTATTTATCTATTTCGGATTATTAACGATATCCAATCATCTTTTGCTGTAATATTTTTTATCTTAATTTTAATAAATCCTTACTTTCCAAAATCCTCAAAGCTTCTTATAATGTCACAAACATACTTATCCATAATGATCTTAATGTTCGGTATGTTATTGATTTGGCCCAAACCAAACACCTCCACTAACCCATCCAATTCATCACACATCCAATCCTTGCAGTCCAAAATCCTTAGAAAAACCCTCAATACTCTTCACTTTCTCACAAACAAACTTATCCACAAAGATCCCTTACGTTAAAAAGATGTACCCTACGTTTCTGACTCAGCTCAAACTTGATATCTATATTTTCATAGTAAACTCCATCACAAGTGGATTGCCTTTTATCTTGCCTCACACTCAACTCCGGTTAATCCTCTGAGGCGTCTGAAAAGAAGGTGGCCGAGAGACCTTCTAATGTTCAACTTTTATTGCAGTGCTATGTTATTGCCATGTCATTGTAATCATTTTCATCAAATTTACATATTGTATGTAATGTTTAGAGTTGTGAACATAAATATATCGATTTTATTAATAATGTGATTTTACACGAAAGATCTCTGACAGAAGAGCTCTACCTAAATAAATTAAATAGATATTCACGACAGCCATTCTGTAAATTCCTTCAAAGTGAAATCAGTCCCTTTTTATAAAAGTAAACTTATTTTATTGTTTTGAAAGAATGAAAACAATATTATTACGTTGTTTTCATATAGCGATTTACTCAGTTGTTTATGTTGCCGAAAATAGAGGGCCTTCTTTTGTATCTTAAAAAATATAAGCGGATATTTGGATATATTCCAATGTATAACATTAGTAGATGGAAGGATCAGGAATAAATTATCTAAAATGTGGCAGATGGCCTATGGCGGCTTATCATCCAATCCTTTAATGAAAAAATATAGAACTCATTTATGTTACGCTTATGTGCTGTCACCCCTGGATAGTTGTGTCATAAAAGAATTTCGGAATTAGAATAAGAATATTGGGATAGTGGAAAAATATAGTGCAAAATATATTTCCGAAGTCTATTTGTTTTTAACCTAATTATATTTTTGATTCTGACATGTTTTGATTTTTTTAAAGTTAAAAGCAGCTTGTGTATTAGAAATTTAATGAAGAATATTTTTTGTTATGTAACATTTGTCATTAAGACCTACCGTTTAGGAGCTATATTTGTTTCTGATCTAAAATTTTAATGCTTTTGATTGGAAAGTTAGTATTGTAGTATTGTTCGTAAGTACGTATTTAGTATTTATCTAATTATTAACGCTCATCGCTTGTGTTTAAGAGAATGTAAAAATTATTTTTATGAGAGGTTAGTCTTAAGAAATATTCTAAATTAAAAAAAAAAAAAAAAAAAAAAAAAAAAAATATATATATAAAAAAAATATATATATATATTTTAAAGGGTTTTCCGTTGTAAACAGGTTTAGTGAAAAAAACAATTTCTTTCCTTTTTTTTTGTTAGGAACTAATGCTTTACGATTAAAAAATAGTTTAAAGCATTTATAGTCTTTTACTTTTTTTATTCCGGGACTGCAGAATAAACTCCGTCAGTTCCTAACTTCTACATATTTCCTCATTATTAGATCTTATCTCAGTGACCGAACCTTCAAAGTAAACAATAAATTTTCCTATTCTCCCCTCTTTACCCAATCTGCCGAAGTGCCTCAAGGTAAGTATTCTAGGTCCTATCCTCTTAACAGTGCACACAGCTGACATCCCAACTCAACCTACCACTGTCCTCACCACTTATGCCGATGACACATGTGTGTTATCAGTAAACAATGATCCCTTTATTGCCTCTCAAACACTCCAATCCCATATCCTAAACCTTCAAGAATGGTGTCAAAAATGGAGAATCAAAATAAATACAAATAAATCCCCTCAAATAACCTTTACCCTTCGTCGTAAACCCACAACTTCCTGCCCTACAGTATCCTTTAATGATATTCCACTAATTCCTGTTGAACAGATCCGCTACCAAGGACTCCACTTGGACAAACGACTAACTTGGAATCCACATACAAGACTAAAACGACAAGAAACTGCCCGTCGTTACAGACTACTTCAACATTTACTAGACAAACGTTCAAAGCTCCCAATTAATTACAAAACACTCATTTACATGACTGTGATTAGACCTATTTGGAAGTACGGAGTTGAGCTTTGGGGCTCTACTAAACCATCCAATTCATCTCGTATCCAATCCTTACAATCCAAAATCCTTCGAAAAATCCTCAATGCTCCTTACTTTGTGACCAATAAACTTATCCATAAAGATCTTAATGTTCCATATGTTTCTGATTTAGCCCAAACCTGATACCTATCCTTCCATAGTAAGCTCCATAACCACTCCAATCCACTAGTCTCCCAACTTGCTTCCTCCTCCATCCCTGATAATCCTCCGAGGCGTCTGAAAAGAAGATGGCCTAGAGACCTTTAGTGTAGATTTTATTGAAGTGCTACTAGTGAGTAGTTCTTCACAAGTTATTTGCATGCCATTGAATTCACTGTCAACACATTTACTTGTTGTATATTATTTTGTACAGTTGTAAATATCAATAAATGAAGAAAAAAAAAAAAAAAAAAACTTATTTTGTTATTTTTTTTTTTTTAACTACCACATTAAATTAAGATTGTTTCGGCCGATTATTCTTGTATTATTGCCATAATTACCGAAACAATAAAATTACCGAACAATTAACATATCACTTGAAATGTATACAATAACGAATTCATAGGAGAATACCATAGTATTAGGGTGAGTAATGTTAATTTCCTCGTAAATTTAAGTTACGAAAGGTTTTCAAAGAAAGTCAAATAAACGGATGCATATTTGTATTGAGATGAAATAAGTATGAAAACGTGTCTGCACATCTAATGAATCTGATTTGGAGTGAAACGAGCCATTGTTGCAATTCCTAATTAAAGTTCCAACAAAGATGTCTTATATTTGTTTTATAAAGGAAAACATAAACGTTCCCGGTAAATGACTTGGGGATTAGAAATTCTTTTTTACAGACTGTTTTTTTTTCCAGCAAGAAAAACTATTATTTGCAATCGAGAAGGCTAATTCAGAAACAATCATTCGGGATTTATTAAATCAGGCCAGAGATTTTCTTTTTTAGTAACCAAGTAATTTATTCTGTGGTGTGGAGTAGGGTGGTGGTGACATCGGGGTATCAAAGATTTTAGTATGAAATTGATGTGTTCAACACCCCACTTTTTTAATCGAAAATCTACTCAAACGTAACATTATAGAGAAACTTATAGAGTAAATACTACCCCAATGAAAAAGCGTTACTCTATATCTTCGACTTATATGATTATATAGTCCAGTCAATAAACACACTCTAGAGTGCATGGAATATGCAATCATTTTTGACTTCATAGCCTCGTTAGGAATAGTTAGAAGGCAAACATACTAAAAGTCCCCGCCTGGGGGGCGAGCTATCGGTGAGGGGAGGGGGGAAGTTCAATTTTTTTTTCGGTAGTATCTTGAAAACGGTTGCCTCTAGAAAAATAGATTTCAATTAAATTTCCGTTTACGATATATTCGTTATTGAAAATCTGTGATTTTCGGAAAAAAACAAATGTCACCTCACTTATTGTCAAACTTTTGCTTCTAGTAACTTCCACAATCGTTTCTTAGAAAAAACGTCAGAATTGAAATTGTAGAGCATTACATTTACTTTAATATCCTATATACGTTTTTGGTATTTGAAGCAAATGTTTAACAAAATGTGAGGTAAACATTTTTTTTATTTCTAAAATTATCGATTTTTAATAATGTATATCTCGAATACCGTTCAGAGTTGGACAAATATGTATATAATTAATTTTACAGGAAATATAATGAGCTTTAATTTCGATTTGTAGCATATTTTCCTAGAGTCCACCGTTTTCGAGATATAATCGAAAAACACAAAAATGGGACGTTCTCCCCTCCCCCCACCCTTAGCTTACCCACCAGGTGCGGGGATGTTTGTTTGCCTTCTAACTATTTCTAACGATGCAATGAAGTAAAAAATTATCGCATATTCCATGCACTCTACACCCTCAATTCAGCACTCATTGTCTGGACTAATATTCCTTCATTAGACTTCATTCGAAATATGAATTTTAAAAAAACTACACTTACTGCAACCTATTTATACATAGCCTTCTCAAAACTGCTAAAAAATAAGATAAATACAATAAAAACTAACTTTTCAGGAAAAAACTCGTCTTGGTACGTCGTATTTCTATGCCACTTTAATAAACTCATCCCGCACATGGAATAAAACAAACACGCCAGACAACATATCGATGCTTAATCAACCATACGCTATAAGTCACTTTTTTGTCAAAATTAGTCAGACCTTACCCCTTATATAAAATTTCATGCTGGATCCATTTCCGAGGCTAGATTTTGAAAAAAAAAAACCTGAGGCAACACTGCTATTTTCAGTTTTCTCCACTTGCAACAAATGGAATGCTTTTTCCGCATGCTGCAACTAAGCTGTTAAATAAAAAGGAGTTTCTCATAATGTTCTCATTTTTTCTCGTACAAATCAAAGCAATAAACCAATTTTTTTTTTCTTAATTTGGATAGCAAAAATAACACGAATAAATCAGTTTTATGTGCCTGCTGTAAAGTTGGGTAAAATGATTTATGACGTGTGATTTTGGCGACGGTATGTTTAAGATTAAAAAAGAGCTGAAAAAAATGTATCCATCAGTAGGAGGTATCAATGGATAAATCTTATCATACCTCTCATGCTATGATCCAATAAAAAGACCTCGTTTACTTCTCTTAGTTTTACTTAAATGATCTAATAAAAGAATAATAATAAACGAAATATATTGTGTTATTTGTAAAAATGTATGTTTATATAAATTTGGAAATAAATGATCTAATTTTTCTATATTTATTGATTTTATTTGTAAAAATGTATGTCATTTATATAAATTTGGATTGAGAATTTTGGTTTTCGTTGGGATGTATCTTTTTATCCTTTTATTTTTTTTTTTTTCTTTGATAGAAAAACCAACCACGGTCAGACAATAATTTTGTTCAGCTTATTGAGTGTACGTGAAGCGTAACACACTGGTAATTCTTTGTTATCCTTTCTTTGAGCTAATTACAGCGCCAATAGCATAATTACTAGCGTCTGTTGTCAAATAAAAGTCTTTATCAAAGTCTGGGGACTTGTAAATAGGATTTGAACATACTAAGGTTTTTAATTTTTCGAAAGCTTCTCTATAACGTTCTGGATTTATTTCAATTCCTTTTCTAAGCATTTTAGTCATGGGGGAAGCAATTTTCGCGTAATTTGGTATCATTTTTCGGTAGAAACGGTAAGTCCAAGGAATGATGTAATTTCTTTTTCGGTTCTTGGCAATTTAAAATCTTTAACAGCGGTTAATTTTATCGGGGTTAGGCTCTATTCCTCTTTTACTGATAATATGGCCTAAAAAATAATAATTCACGTTTACAGAATTCCGTTTTATCTAATTGTATTTTTAATTATGTTTTTCTAATTTTTTCGAGGACTACTTTCAGGTGTCTCAGATGATCATTGAAATCTTCTGAAAATATTATTATGTCGTCCATGTACACTAAAACATTAGGTACATCAGCAAAAATATATTCATTGCACGCTGAAAGGTAGATGGTGCGTTGCAAAGTCCGAAAGGCATTCTTAGAAATTCGAAATGCCCTTGTTCCGTTGAAAAAGCCGTTTTTGGAATTGATTTTTCATCTACTTCGATTTGATGAAAACCGGAACATAAATCTATTGCGGTAAAAATTGAAGCTTTTCCTAATTTCGCGAGTAAGTCTTCAATATTCGGAAGGGGGTATCTATCTGGGATGGTTTCCCGATTTAATTTACGGTAATCTATTACCATTCGGATCTTTTTCTTTCCTGAGGCATCGGCCTTTTAGGAACGATCCATACGGGGCTATTATACGGCGAATTACTAGAACGAATTATTTTTGAATTCAGCATTTTATCAATTTCTTCTTTAACGTTTTCTCTAAACTGATGGGGATATCTATAATGTATGTTTAAGATTAAAAAAGAGCTGAAAAAAATGTATCCATCAGTAGGAGGTATCAATGGATAAATCTTATCATACCTCTCATGCTATGATCCAATAAAAAGAATAATAATAATAAATATATTGTGTTATTTGTAAAAATGTATGTTTATATAAATTTGGATTTATTCTTCGTTGGATGATTTTTTTTTTTCTTTGATAGAAAAACCAACCACGGTCAGACAAAATGAAAATCCGAGGCCTATAGCCCTGGGGGTACTGATTGTGGAAGTGGAGCAGCGGCAACCAGAATTATAATTTCGCAATCTAGTACCATTTTGCTTTCCTTAATTTCGGAATTAATTTTTCGATATTAGTTTCGAATATTTTTATTGTTTAAGAAATACAATACAAACAAATAAGAATATAATAAATATAAAATATTATTGAGCCAGGATACTTTTCATAGGTAACATGAAATAAAGCTAATTTTTAGAGGCAAAAAACAACAACAAAAAACCGCCTTCAAGATCAAACCTACATGTACAAACTTAAATTTAAAAGTAAAAAATAATATTTTAATTCTCGAAACAAAGATCATTAAAGAAAAATCTACGAAATTATCGATACAATTTATGGTCAGTCATTTTTGGAGTCGGTGCCAATAAAGAAGGGCAGTTTAATCCTGCCTTTGCAACGAACTTTCGAATAGCTCGAGACTGCTGTATGGCGGTGATGAAATAGTGGAATGATTTTTACAATTACCAGCTTTTTTCCGAATTCTGTTTGTTTTGGTTGGCACCGAATCCAAAAATAACTGATCATAAATTGTAAATAGCTATGAAAGTATCGATAATTTTGTTGATTGTCCTTTAATGCTCATTGTTTTGAAGTGATTAAAATATTATTTTTTACTTCAAGTTATTTTTAGTTCATGTTTGTACACTTAGGGTTAATCTTGAAGTCAGTTTTGTTATTTTATCCAAGAATTAACTTTATTTTTCAATTTTTTGTGTTGAGTATATTTTTTTTTATAACTGTATATTATTAGTGTTAATAATTTGGATTTACTCACCATGGAGTAATATTTTTATTGTGGAACTTGAAAAGCGCTGAGTTGATCTCAATAAAATTTTAATGGGACCACCTCAGAAGTATGACTGACCAAAAAAAGAATCTTCAAAATCGATTCATAATAGGCGGAATAATCGCGTAACAAAAATAAAGAAAAAAAAATGAGAATTGAGAACCTCCTCCTTTTTGAAGTTGGTTAAAAAATGAGATACAGAAAATCGCTACGCATAATTAATTCATAAATTGCACATTTAAAAATGTAATAAAGATATTTAGCAATAAAAATCAGCTAAAATCACTTTGTATTATGGTTATCAACCATTGTGCTTTATGTTATACATTCGTCAGTCAGTTGAGCTATCAGGTTATCCGTAACATAAAGCAGCCTTTTTTGTTTCCTTTATATTACTCCTCTGTGTAATAAACTGTTTATATTTAACTCTTTTTCTGGCAAGGAAAACTGCAGTTCCCCACAATTTTCAAAATATATGAAGTCACTAGCTGGGTGGGGACATGGAGCAACACTGGAGCAAACAGCTTGCGTTATTGTGCAAATTGGTGTTCATTTCATCATGGTCTGTTAACTTTGAACATGTGAAATCGTTTTCATATCATGTTCTTATGTTTATTTAAAAATAATTTACAATGATATCTGGAAAACGGATAAACTACTTTTGGAAGCACACTTTTAGGTTACATCTAATAGTGGCAAACTTTCTTAGGTGGAGTTGTAAATATAAGCACCCTTTCTTGGTGTAAATATACTTTATATCCCCGGGAACTTCAAAATATCTCTTCTTAGAGATCACAACTTGTATCTTTTGTGATACAAAGTTCTCTGAAGACATTCGAGGAGAGGTGTGGGTAAAATGTTTCCAAATGTGGGGAAAAGAATGTAAATAAGTAATTATCTCCACATTTTCAGTCAAGTAATTCCAATATTTTTATAACGATGTACTAAACATTAATTATTAAATTTTGCAAAGCCTGTGTTAATTATTTTCAGATATCTTTAAAATAATGGTGATTTTTTAAAATTATTGAATGGATATTTAAGACTTGAGAAAGACAGGCAATTCTTAGGACACTCATAAATATTTGATTTTTAACAAATATATATTATACACGTTTTTATTGTAATATTATTATTGTTGTAAATTCTAATGGTTGGAAATGTGGCATGGGTTATGAAACTTCAGATCAGAGTTTTAATATATTTGTTAAGGAGGTATAGTAGCTTATTTCTTTTCATCAAACATGTAAATGTTTAAAACGCTTAAACGAAAATATAATTATTCATGATCTTAAAGAATTTTATATTGCAGAGATAATTGGGAGGTTGGCCATTAGAAATACAATAATATATCATTAATTTATTGTGTCATCATTTCTTTGTAGGTTGATCCGATATGTATAATAAGTTAAATAATAAGTTAAATAGCGTTAGTGAAAGACAGGATCCTTGAGGAAAATTTGCTTATAGGAAATATTTAAGAGATGTGGTATTGCTAATTGTGATCTGAAAGGATCTATTGGAAAGGAATGAATAAATAATATGTATGATGTAGGGAGGAAACCGATAGATAATAAGTTTGTATAATAAACCATTATGCCATATTGTATCGAAAGCTTTTTCGATGTACAGTAAGATTATCCCTATATGTTTCATTTCATTAAACCCTACCGTAATATAATGTGTTAATCTGGCTAACTGTGCTTCTGTAGAATGATCGTTTCTGAATCCGAATTAATATAATAGGGCGTATAAAAAAAAAAATATGACCGTTTTATTAAATTCCAGAGCTCAAAAGTCTGTAAATATCTTAATGCTATTTATTGTTTACCAATACTTAATAATCACATTAGAGCATTCTCTAAGCTTGTTTACTAACACTGGACTTCTTCAAAAAAAGCCTCCATTCAGTTATTTATTTCAAAGAAGAAACATGACGATGTCCTACGAAATTCTCGTAATTTTAAGACATAACTGGAAAAAAAATTTCACAGCCGCTAAGCAACTCGTGAAATTATTAAATATGAAGGGGAAGGTGTCCTTGAAGAGCGCACTGCGCGGCGTTGGTTTGAAAAAAATAGAAGTGGAGATACGACGTTGGAAAGGAAGAAGGGCACCGGGAGGCCTTTAATGGATATTGATGATGTTCTGAAGGAATCTGTTGAGTCAAATCTGTCCACAAGTACTCGCGAACTTGCCAGGGAGTGTGGTGTGTCGAAAGATACTGTTAGTCGCCAACTTCTCTCCATGGGGAAGGTGAAAAAGACCTGTAGACTGGTCCCTCACGAACTTACTACTCAACAATCAGCAGAAAAGATTACAGAACTTCATGTGTTTGAACTCCTGTGTCATCCACCATATAGTTCAAACCTCGCACGTTCGGATTACTACTTTCGTTCCATAGCCCATTTTCTTCAAGGGAAAAAATTTGATAATTTTGCGGAAGTTGAAAATGCTGTCCAAGAGTTCTTTGACAGCCATCCCAAGGAATGGTATCAGCGTGGCATCGAGCAATTGGCTAGCAGATGGGTAATGACGGTAGATAACAATGGACTATACTTTGAGTATTAATTGTATTTTATAACAAAGAAATAATAATACAAATATTTGTTTAAGAAACTGTCATATTTTTTTATATACCCCATTATTATGTTGGTGAGAGATATGAAACTGTTTAGTAAATTTTATTATTTATTTATTTTTATCAATTTTTTTTTCTTATTTTGTAGGTTTTTATTATTTTTCCTATTGTTAAAAATGCATTCTAATTTATATCCATTATAGCTAAGATCACTAAGTAGTGTAAATTGTTTTATTACCAAAACATGTATTAATATCTAATATATTACTATTGTAAACTGTTAAATTTCATTTGAATAAAACTTTTATTTTTTTCTATGTAAGTATACAACTTACTAAGAAAAATCAATAAACTTTAATGTAATCCTTTTATGAAATAACTAGGAGGCACTGAAGTTTTTAAAATTTGGTGGTTTATTTGATAATGGCAACTCTTAACTTAAGGCAACAAAACATTAAAATAATCAAAATCACACAAGTTTTATTTAAAATAAAACATTAAAGCTTTTCGCTCTCTTTGTCAGCAAATAAATATTCGTAATTAGAATTCATATCAATTCAAAGATGGAAAGAGTTGTATAAACACACTCGTTGGAATATCGAACGGCCTTAAAGGTCTGATAATAGCCCGAAGATATTGAAGGCAGTGAAATATATATTCTGGTAGTTGAGAGGTCCTCGACCGGCTGAATGAGCAGACTCGAGCCCTTATGAGAAAACTTTTTATCAACTTCTATCAGAGACAGTTCGAATTTCCATCGCCCTATCATTCTCAAAAGAAGATGAACATTTTTAACTATTAGGGGTGGGATTCTGAAGCTATAATAACCCTAACGAATGACAATTAAAAAAAAAAAAAAGAAAGGAGAACTTTCAAGGGAAAAACTGAAATTAAAAGGCGTAGGTTATATATAACTACTGCTGAAATTTGTTCATATGCTTCATTGGACAAACCTATTGATTGCATACAAAATTAGACATTAAGTTTAGATAGAATGTCAAAATATATATCGAAACAGACAATAGAGAGTTTGTAGAGTTGGTGAAATTCTGTAACAAATTCTTGACCTTTCCACTTTGGCTAGAATAGGTAGGTAACATGTAGGATGGATAACCTGCCCTTCCTTCCTTAGTTCGAGTACATAAGGGCATTAAGCTCCAGCACACGCACACATTGATTACATACAAAATTATACATTCAGGTTTAGATAGAAGATTTACTACTGTCATTACTACAATTATTTAAAACTAGATTCCCCTCCTCGCGGCTTCTCCCGCTCTCATAAGTAAAGAACTTATGAGATATATAAGTAAGATAATTATTAAAAGTGAAAATTGTAACTAATAATATAATAATTTGTAATCGATATAAATCCTGCACTGACTAGGTGGTTACGTAAAAGCATTATTGGACAACCAATTTTTAATTTTAATGTATCCAGCTGGTAATCCAGGATTGGCAAAGACTATTAAGAAACTCTAGCGGATGATGGACTGCATTATCGTTTCTTACTCCTGGAGACCCATGAATCATATTTTTACTCACAATTTCAAAAACCAAAGGATCGACATTTAGATTTGGTATTAAGTTTTATTCGGCAGAAATACTTTTATTGATTACAAGAACTATATGACAGTGTGCCAAACCTCGTTTCCGTCTCTCAACATCGTACATTTAATTTTTTACTATTGTAAATCTAACATTAGTACATTCAAAACTCCCAATTAATTACAAAAGACTCATTTACATGACTGTGATTAGACCAATATGGACGTACGGAGTTGAGCTTTGGGGCTCTACTAAACCATCCAATTCATCCCGTATCCAATCATTACAATGCTCCTTACTTTGTCACCAATAAACTTATCCATAAAGATCTTAATGTTCCATGTGTTGCTGATTTAGCCCAAACCAGATACCAATCCTTTCATAGTAAGCTCCATAACCACTCAAATCCCATAGTTTCTCAACTTGCATACCACTCAATTCCCGATAATCCTCCGAGGCGTCTGAAAAGAAGATGGCCCAGAGATCTTCTTGTGTAGATTCTTTTATTTTTTACTGAAGTAGTTCTTCTCAAGTTTTGGCATGTTATTGTAAACTTTTTTTTAAACACATTTACTTGATGTATACTTGTACAGTTGTAAATTTCAATAAATTGATTTAAAAAAAAAAAAAAATAATAATAATAAAAAAAAAACATTAGTACATCATGCGACTCTCCTTCCCCACTTAGAATTAGTTTTCGGCGTTAAGGATACTATTTTAAGATGGCGAAAGGACATCTTCGGGTCACATATAGTATGTTTGTTTTCGTCCTTATGTATACTATTTTGAAACATTTCAGGACTGAACGGATTTTAAGTTTTCCGAAGGATATTCCGCCATTGTTTTCCTTCTAGTTGTTGTCCTTAAGGATACTATTTTGAAATATTCCAGGATTTAACGATACAAAGATGGCGGAAGGATATTCCGCCATTGTTAACGCATTCAACGGGAAGTTGGAAATTTTCAACACTAAGAACCCCTTCCCTTCGAAGGTTTTTACTAAATTGGTACAATATAGAACCCTGGCGGTGGGGGATTAAGAAATATTTCCTGCTATTACGCCCAAAAGGATAGTTTTTCAGATCTGCCACGATCTGACGGTATTTGGCGGCCGAAGTTTACCATTGTAAACTGATGAATATATTACTCCACATTTTAAAATATTTTTTAATAATTTCAATCAAACACCTCCTAGCTATGTAACCTGATATGTAGAATGACGCTCACTACCTATTGGTACAGTTTTAAACTTCACTGTTATCCACATATTAACAATTTTTAAATTACAAATTAATTGAAAATTAGTTGATTTTATTATTGTTAAACCTTCCTGGAATTATAAAGATGATGTGGTTAAAATTTTTTACAGATTGGTTCCCTAGTTTTCGCGGTTAGGGATTACAAACGAAAAATGGCTTCTCTTTTTATATAATAGTATAGATTAATTATACTTAGTAAAGGTGTTAAAGGTAAAGCCGGCGTCTAAGGTTCCGTCTATAACTGGCCCCTTACTCATCATCAGGGTCAGCACGTTGGGATGTGCGTTTAAAGGATTACTATAATTGCCATATAGAGACCCTGTGGTGTAGTCAAAAGAAATGTTGGAATCATAGCAAAAAGGCCCGAGCATTATCGACCTACTAGCGGTGTGGTCATGGTACCGGAGTTTCAATGGTGTACAATTTATTCTTGAAGTTCCTTTACGAGAATAAAGCAAGATAAGAAATTTGGTTCATGCGGTCACCTGTGAGTTAGTGGTTAGCATAGCAACTACTAAACCCAAGTTCGCGGGCTTTTCGCACTGCCCGGCAGATGACAATTTTTCTCCCCTTTTTCGCCGAATAAGCGTTAACACTTCGCGAAAAATCGGATTTATACGGTGTGTGCGGTATGCTAGGCTTCTAGATATCCGGTGATACTTTTCGAGCTTAGTGTAAGAACTTCCTTTCGAAAAAATGCGGGGTCAAACCTGTGTGTATTTTTTAGCGGGGTTGTTTTTAGCAACCTTATTTTGAAACTAAAGGCCCAAGTTCGCGTTGATAGGTTCGCAGCCCGGCAGAAGGACCTTAAAGATCCTTAGAATAAAAGGCAGTTTTTTCTGTCAAAACGGGAGTAAAAAATGGCATTTCCTTCTAGCCCTGCCTGCCGCGTGCGTATTCCGGAGATATAAAACTCATTTTCTATCTTAGGCTTTTTTAAAGGAGTAAAAAATCCTTAGCTAGGCTCGTCTTCGGAAGGGACCGTAAAATGGGGGTCCCGAGCCTGTGCGATGTCAGGTATCGTTAAAGAAATATCCCTATCCTAATTAGTCGGGATAGGGTCAAAACCTGTGGATGGATAGTTCAGCATGTTTACTCACCCATTTCTGTGTTTGTGAATGAATTTTTTGTTTTTTCATTTGGGATCAATCCATTTAACTGTTTACAAGAGTAGTTCATTTATTTATTCGGAATATTCACCCGTAGCATAGGCTTGTTTGACTATTCTCCTTCAAAAACCCTAATCCTAATTAAAGGGACATAAAAAATAACCTTGCAAAGCTTTTTTCTTTGAGAACGTCCCCACATGTTTTTACATCCGGGGTCTAAATTGTAGAAAAAATGTGTGTTGTTTACTGCTGGGTCTTAACATTTGAAAACGGTTAGACATAAGAAGTAATTAATTACAAACCTTTGTTTAAAATAAGACAGTAATTTGGGGAAAAATTCTGATTCGTAAATACTAGTTTTATTTATTTTTTAAAATATTTTATTTTCCGAATACCTCTTTTCTCTAGTCTATTCGGCCATGGTTTGGTTCAACAACAACACGGAAGACTACAAAAGACAAAGTAAATGGTTAGCGATGTCGTGTGCGTTTTAACAAACCCCTTTCTGCTAAGTAGATTTTTCCCCTGCATGATTACCAATTTTATTGATTTTTTTTCTGTTTGGTGAATAAATTGCTGAGAGAAATTATATTGATATTTCCAACTTACAATCAGAAAACGGGCTAGCTGTATCAATAAAGTAATAAAAACATTATTGCAAGTTTCGATTCCGAAAAAAAAAAAACCTTGTACCTTATTTTTAAACATTGACTATTATCTCGAAAATGGTTTCGACTCTAGGAAAAATATGTTAAAATCTAAATTAAAGCTGTTACATTTCCTATAAAAGTGATATGTATAAAAATTTGGCGACATACTGGTTTTCGAGATATACGTTATTGAAAATCGGGGATTTTCGGGGGAAAAAACAAATTATCTCACCTTTCTGTCTACTTGTATTTCTAGGTACCTTCACCGGTGTTCCTCAGAAAAGATTACATTAATCATACCGTAAATTGGGGACTCGCCAACCGTAGCCGTCCTATGATTCGGAAGGGACCGTATAAATGGGGGTCCCGAGGACGCAAAATTTAAGGACTCCCACCCACCTTAGCAATCGGGTAGCATCGTCCCGAGCCTGTGCGATACTTCCATCATGGACCTCCTCCTGTATGGCTCCTCGTCCCTCCTGCATCTACTTCCTCCATTTTATATCTTATTTTTCGGACTCATCTTAAATAGTTCATCAATGTTTAAAGTATCTGTCCGAAATCTTCCTCGAGAGTTCTTATGATGTATGTATATGTACTATGTAAGTAAATTACCTTGTCGGAAAGCTTGCCAACAAAGGATGAAAGTGGTTCGGCACTTATTGTACAGTCAAGTACATCCTAATGGAGTACCCCGCCGAAAGCTCAACCCCTTCCCTAAAGGATGCCTTTCAACCTTAAGCTATTAATATATAATAATTATTAATATTGAATATTTATTTTGCATAAGTTAAATATAGCGTCACCCCAGAATTATCTTGTTCTAAGTCCATTTTTAGGGTATATAGAGTTATACTCCAAAAATTTAGAAAATAAATTATTGTTCTATATCAATTTAAATAACAGTATTATCTTAGCCCATTATCCAGTATTCAGTAAATAAATGTTCTATAACCCAGATTTTGTGTCTACTTTAAAGAATTATCTTTTTCTGTTGATAGCTTGAGAAATTGTAGTGTTCTAAAGACCGTTAGGTTTCGTTTTGTTGTTCTATATCCATAAAATAAACCTGAAACAACTCCAAAGTCAAGGAAGGCAAAACCGAAAGAGATAAAATAAATTATATACTTACACTTTATTTACATTTGCTTATTTTTTTTCCTTCTTTATTACTTTTTTTTGTAATAATAAAATTTATATAAAATGAAAGAGCTTTTATTACAATACACTGTCCCAATTATTAAAAAGAAATTATTGAAAAGAAATTAGTTCAAAGGGATATAGAACAATTTATTGATCTAAAAATGGTCTATTTCCCGTATTTCTTTAAGGTTATGCAAAAAAAGCCATTTTTGTTCTATAACTAAATGAATAAAATCGTTTTATCTTATTATATTATCTAATATACTGGGAATATTTAACTGCAAATGCATGTACATATTATCCCAAAATAAAAAAGTACTTTAAGAAATGAACTTCAAACCTGGGATTTAGCACTGGATAATATTGGGATATAGCACAACATAATTCTGGGATGACGATATGGCAACGTGTAAGTAAATATGAAACTTGAGGCCAATGAGGCAATTTCAAAAATTATAAGTTAATGACAATGATTAATAAAAAAAATTTAATGGTGACTATGTTAATAAGATAAACAGAGATATAAACTCATGAAAAACAACAATTTGTTATTCTCATTAACTTACATATAATTATATTATATTTGTTACTTTATCACATCACATTTTTATATCATATATCCATGGCTATCATGAAGGCGTGGATAAGTTAAGATTTTACACTTTTCAGCAGAGTATTTTTGATAGTTGTCTTATATCCTTTAATTACTCTAAAAGTACCATTTGCGCCAAAATATTAAGGCGTTATTAAGAAGAACTACGTAACCATTAAGCAGATATTAAAAATCCTGCTTTGGCAGGATAGTTGACTCGTTTTCTAGTTAATTTGACTTATCCACTTCTTCACGACAACCACTGATATATTTACTTGAGGTACGTTTGATGGTTTAGAAGGATCAACACACTTAGGATTGATGAATTAAATCCCACTTCTATTGGAATTATTTTATTTGAAAATTAGTTTCGAACGTTAAACATTCATCAGTTCTAATTTCATTTCGTATGTTTGTATGCTATGTATGTCTTGGATGGGTATACTCCTTCCATCTAACCTTTGAATTTCTTCTCTTGAATTTTTGAATCCTTTGTCCAAAAACTTCGTCTAATTGCCACTAGATAAAATAGAATTAGTTTGCATTACAGGGTAGTACGAATCCAATTAGTCAGGCATCGATAGAGACAGGATCTATATTAGTGTAGGTTGAAGCTGTCCGATAAATTTACGGAACGGCATAGCTAAGTGCTACCGAGGGGTGGTTGCTTTAAAAGTAATTTACATTTCCGCTCATTCACTTATTTTATTATTATTTTTACATTTTTAAATATTCATAAATATCTTTATATGTAATAATTTAAAAATAAAAACACGACTAAACCGGAAAATCAGTTATTCTTCGGAGGAAATGTAAACATAGCAGAAATAGCGCCATTACTTTCGCCAACTACCCCTTTCCGAAAGTTAATTATAACCTCACGGCGGACTCCAGTATCTAATTCGATCTAGGATTCATCAGGACATGTTCCCAGCTAAAGTTACTGACACAATTTAACTTGGAGCAACTATCGGAGTGAGATACCAGTTAACAATGTTATCTGGGCAGCAGTGGATACCCGTATGTTCCACTTTCGCACTGCCATCACTCATTGTTATAAAATAACTTATTTGTTAGTTTTTATTAAATATTTTAAACCTTTAATGACCGGTCTGTTTTGTTCAAATCGATAGCGGATGAAGTTAGTAAATCTTCTCCCGTCCATTGAGGTCAAATAGATTGTTAGCCCCAAGCAAGGCGATCAATTTCCTTAATGCTTTTTTCTTTCATTATCGTTTTAGCACGTTAGTCTACTCCTGGTATATTTTTATACTGCATGGAGTTATTTACTACACTCAATTATTTTAAATTAAATTAACTTAAGGAAGAAAGGTATCGAATCTTTCTTAATGTTACAGCCCTTTTGAAATGTTGGTAGCTCGGTAATTTTAAAAAAATTGATAACATTTGAACATCAAATATTGTTATTATTTTTTTTTATTCATTGATATTTACAACTTTATATACAACAAGTAAATTTGAAGAAAATGATTACAATGACTTGTAAAGGACTACCCATTAGTAGCACTTTAATAAAGGTCTATATTAGAAAGTCTCTTGGCCATCTCCTTTCAGACGCCTCGGAAGATTATCGGGAATTGAGTGTGAGGCAAGTTGGGAGACGAATGGATTGGTATGGAACATGCTATGTAAGGATAGGTATCTGATTTTACAAAGGATTTTGGATTGTAACGATTGGATACGAGATTAATCAGATGATTCAGTGAAGCCACAGATCTCAACTCCATTGGTCCAAATAGGTCTAATTACTGTCATTTTAATGAATCTTTTGTAATTAATTGGCATTAGAGCTACTGTCTAGTAAATGTAGAAGAAGTCGAAAACTACAAGCAGTTTCTTATAGTTTTAGTCTGGTGTGTGAATCCCAAGATAAACGTTTGCCGTTTTTTTTGGAGCAGCGGATCTTATAAACAGGGTGCTGTGAAGTGTTATGAAAGGATACTGTGGGACAGAAAGTCCTAAGTTTACGACTAAGCGTGAAGGTTATTTGTAGAGACCGGATTTTCGTGCAGTAAAAAATCGAAAAATGTGCAGTAAAAAACTCAAAACATGCAAAATCGTGCAGTAGAAAACTCAAAACGTGAATTTAAAAACTTAATACATGCAGCAATCCATTTATTTACACAAAGATGCAAAACTTAACCAGCCTTGAATAAACTTAAGGACAGTTCAACAAACGTTTCGTTTTAGTGTTAATTCAATCTAAAAATACTTTAAAATTTGGGGAAAAAAGGAGATGAAAAAAAAATTGTTAATTAAAAGAAATATAAATATTCAATCTTTATTGAAATTTCCTTTTAGGGGGAATCAAAATATAATTAAATGTTTTTGAAAAATAAATAAGTTTTTAAATGTTTCGTGAAAATGTACGACATTATAAATTTCAAAATATTTCTCAGTGAAATTATGCCACCTGTCACTTAATAAAATGTTCTTTAGCTAAGAAAAGGAACGTTCTACATCTACGGAAGTAATAGGACAATTTTTGTAGCATGCGATTGTGGATGGATCCAGATTATCAGCTTCAATTTCCTTTCCGTTGATACAATAATTTAATTTTTTTTTTAACGAGTGTAGCTGTAGTTTTTCTCAAAGATTTACTCGAAATTCGAAAACAAGCATCTTCCCTTTTCATTTTAAGCCTTCTTCGAGAGTTTCAAACAAATATCAGCTCCGGATATTCATTTGTCCATTGTTGCAATTTCTTAGAAACACTCCCGAACGTGTTTGGCATTTTCAAAGTTGATAGTTTAAAATCTTGTCAACAACTAGCCCTTTGTGCTAAATCAGATTTGGGGAATGAAATGGGAAGCGGGGAGTAAAATTTTCTGAGGAAACGTCTTAGTTCTGGGAAGTACGTCGATCCTCAATGTTTCCCTAAATCCTCAAAGCTCCTAATTCAATACGATCATTTAACAGTAGTTGGTAACAAATACATTTAAATTAAGTGACTTTTTACTTTCAATTTAAAACTAATTTACCTATTTAATATAAATAATAATTATAAATGTTGCCTAATAATCGTAAGTAAATAAATAAATGGTTAAGTGAATAAAATTAATGAAATTGTGCAATTTGTGGTAAAACCCAAATTCGTGCAATAAAAAAAGTCAAATTTGTGAAATTTCGTGCAAAATAAAATTTAAGCATAAGAATCCTGAGGTTATAAATGAGATAACTACTTGGGTTAGAGAGCGCTAAATCAAAGCGAACTAAATATGCAATAACACAGAAATCCGGTCTCTAGTTATTTGATTAAATTGTGTAGATTTATTTTAATTTTCCGATTTTGAAACCATTCTTGAAGGTTTGTGATATGGGATTGGAGGGTTTGGGATGAAAAGAGAGGTGAATTGGCTAAATTATAACTTAATTAGTGTAAGTCCATAATTAATGCTTTATTGTTCAAACTCTAATCTAATAGTAATCTTTGACATAAAATTATAATAAGTTAAAAATATATGAGTTTGCGAACTACAGGCATGTAGCATCAATTTTTATTTAATAATGTTTTAATTATTGCTTGATCGTTTCATTTTTAACTCAAAACAAATTTAAATTTTTCATTAAATTATCTTCTTCAATTCTTTTAGAGACTTATATTATATTTCTCCCAAGACATAAGGATTATCTAGAGAGCGAGTTTTCAGCATTCGATAGAGATCAAAGTTTACTATGGTTTTAAAACCAAGTTAATCAAACATATTACTACGAAAACTAAAATTAATTTACCAATTGTGATTAAAATAAATTTAGTTTCATTGGGAAACTAATACACTTGGGAGTGGGGCTATAAAAAAAAAATCTATGATTCACTGACCATTTGATATTTACTTTTTATGAGATTTGTAAGGACACCAAAACATGAGGAACAAAAGGATAGCCGCTAACATTTTCTCCTAAAAGGATCCTTTAAATATATCATTCTTGTTGAACAAATTTGGAATCTGAGAATTCTGGATAAACATGACAAGCAACCGTCAGAGAATCACAACACAATCAAGGTAAAATCAATCTTAAAATATTTGCTAATAATAAGATGCTCATGGGTGCAAAATTATTTGAATACATCTAATAAATCAATAAGAATGTTTTCTTTCGTGGAGATAGGGGTTCTGAAATATTTTCCGACACTGCCTTTTGTTCAACTCGCCAATAAGAACGATTACATTCTCCCTGTTAAATTATAAGTATTATTTCACTTCAATGCATAAAATGGAGTATTATACGATTCTAGTGCCACCATCCCTGACTACCTAGTGGCAATAAATTGGGTCAGCTTATGTTTAAACTCTTGCCAAAATGATTTGATTATTTCTAGGTATAGTTAGCTTTCTTTTGGCAATATTTCCAAAATGTGACCTTAGCCGCAACAATACCTGAAAATATGGCTAGTGTGCGCTATCGCTTCTACAATAGTTTATTTCACATTCGTATACGAAGAGAATAACAAATCTTATCCATAAAGTATGGGTCTTGCAACCAGGGATCTGGGAAAACCATGCGATCTGGATAGCCATTCGAAATTGATATATCTCCTCTACAACCAAATTAATTCCTCGACCGAATACAAATAATTTAGGGATGGTTATACAAACTCGCTTAAATAATGTTCCTAATTTATATAAAATATCAACTATGTTATAAATTGGTCAAATAATTCGTTGAACAGAATTACAAAACAACATATAGTATTTCCGTTGTTTGTTTAGAATAACAAAACTTTAATATCATATTATAAATAACACAACCAGTTTATTGTATTTACTTATTATTATTATTGATTTAAGCCCATCTGTTAGCGCTTATGACCAGTTCCTTTGGTTGCTTTCTTTTGTTCCCAATACTTCCTGAGACCAGTCAATAGTTTTTCCTTTTTCTCTTCCGTCATAGGTTTTCGACTGGTTTTAATTTTGGGTGGTGGGGACCAAGATTTCACCATATCTCTAAATTTCAACCGATTCAACACATCAAGATCAGAAATTCCAGCAGAATCTAAGTCTTTTTACAGTTCATTAAGTCACACACTTCGAGTCTTATAGCTTTTAATTAGCGAGAAGATCTTCTTTGTAAGCCTGTTGTTGTCCTGTATTTATTTATATTATCATCAATATTATTTTAAACAGGACTATTTTACTTTATGTTTCAATAATAAATTTTTTCATATTATAAGGATTGGCCACGAACGGAAACTATGAATTAACATAAAACTCCCATATGTATTGGATCTGGTGTCATCTTGGACTGCATTTGCAAGGATGGTTTACCAGCTATCTGTTTGTCGTAATGAAGATGGATATCCCGAATTAGATGGGTCGATGATGTCGCATGCAAAGCTGGAACCATATCAAGAATTGGAAAACGACCTCAAAGACTTCGACAGAAGACAATTGTTCTGTTCTGTTATATCTCTCATCAAGAAATATTTCATAAGGAATAATCTTCATTCTAGGATAAGGTTAGAAAAGGAAAACAAAGATATAAAAAAAAAAAATTGAAAATATCTGCTGTATGAAATATAGTGGAGCAAAAGTGAAAAATAATTCAATAATGAAAGAGAATTATTTTTATTTTTCATGAATACGTAAATGAATATACCATAGGGTTGTGGAACTGGCTTTTAAATTATTCCATTATTCAGATCTGTAAACGTTCTTTAAGTTATATTTTTCTCAAGTTCCTTTAAAATAATTTTTTGTAAAATTGAACTTTTAGCCAAAATTTTGAAAAACCTTTGAACATTATTGTAGATGCATACTGGTTCCTTGAGGAGTATTTCGTGAAAGTAGGCATAACCGTGACTGTCAAGAACTTTCTAAGTTATAGAATTTTTTACTACGTTTAAAACCAAATATTTTTCTCTTTAGATGAATGGGTAAATATTTTCAATCGTACCATTTCAAATTAGTTTTAAGTAGGCACAGAAAAAACCGACTAGAGATAGAGAAAACCTAAGGGATCGTTTTCTTCACCCCAACCCTCTCCTTTCTTTGTAATACATCTAAGATTTCTCTAGAACCTGCTTCATGAAACACTTCCGTTTTTTCCTTCTTAGGTGAGTAGCATGATGGTTATGTGGTTACTATGTAACTTGACAACGGGTATTTATAATTAAATATTTTTCAGTAAAAGAAAATTTGTACATAAATAAAACAAAAATAATAATGTCACTCAAGTAAAATAAAATAAATATCTTGATTCAAAACAACTTGTTAAAGTTTCAAATAAAGAATCTTTTTTAAGTTAGCAGCCTTACAGGTCTTAGTAACCTTTTTTAAAGTGTATAATTGGTACTCAGTGTTGCCACTGGTACTCATAAACAATGTTACCGCTACACTTCTAAACCATCATGCGTAACCCAAGTCATGTCCGTTTTAAAACGATTTATAAATATATAATTTTATAAAAAATTGCAAAATTATATTGTTACAATGTAGTATTGTTAATCATCGAGTGTTAGAAATCAAACATGTTTGAAATTCCAGTAGTCCCTAACTTCGCAGAATCGATTTTATTTTATTGCTCAAAACTGATTGACAAAGGTAATATATACAGGTTGAGTGATATTTTTTTACTGAATATTTTAATAACAGTTTTCATTATTATTTCAAGTTGCTTGGAAATAAAATTAAAATATCTCTCAACAAGAAGAGAGAAAATCTGATTTGAAAAGCTGTCCTGCGGCGTACTCAAGATTAATGGCCGCAGCAACTGGGCCCAGCGTTAACGAGCGACTTGAAACATCTGACAAACGTGTTCTGAACTTTTATTTATTTTTTTCTTTCCTTTTTAGCCTTCATCAACAATAAGTTTAGAATATTAATTATTAACTCTTTGTTAGCCAAGTTTAAAAATTTTCCAGGGAACCCTTCTCCCCCGATCGTAAGGGCATGAATAGGGGATGAAATGAGTATTTTACACAGCTTAGAGCCTTCAAAAATATTTTTTACTCAATAAATTAAAATATAATTTCATGAAATTAAGGAAAAAGGGAACTCTTTAATTTCTCATCCGTTGTGGATGTGATGACACAATAAGATGAATCGCAATCATGTGTTATTCCTTAGCTTCATTCATTCATGTGCTAAATTTCAAACCTAAGACCAAACATCTTGAGATATTTTCAAAGAAGGAAGTGTCCCACTTCATGGTTTACAATGTAATCTAATAATATGCTGCTACTTAGAAGTTTGGGAAATTGTATCATACAATGAATATGTATTGTACATTAAGATTCCGCTAATCATCACATGCAGCCATTCTCATCTGATCTATGAATGTTCTGCAGGGTAGACAGTTAAGAGGGTTTAGTGGTATCTTCAACTATGACTTTGCAGTAGCTCTCCAAGGAGTTTGCCTAGTTTTTTTTTTTTAATAGTTCCAATATTTTTTTATTGTTGTGTTTAATTTGAAAATATTTCAAAACCAAGTATATAAAGTTGGTTAGGAAAATGTTCTGTTCTAAGTAAAAAAAAGTATACTTTAATAATTAATTTATGTAAAAATTTTTGAGTGTAATTTGCAACCCTTATTCTTGAATGAGTTCAAAAATACTCTACGTGAAATAATTCAATGCAACTCCATATTAGCAACTATTATTTATTATTTAATAATTTTTTTTTTCTGTTACTCAATAGATTTTTCCTTTCTTAGATTTCTGTGCCTTTTAGCTATTTTATATATTTTCCAAAATAATTTTGAAACTTTTGCTTGACGGCTTACTCGCAATCATCGAAAAGTTTGAGCATTTTAGCGAAACGAGGCTAAGTTCCGAGCTAGTTTCTTGAGTTCGGATTCCTGAAGTCTCTAACCTTTTGTCTTCCTCCTCGGGTGACCTTATGACTTCCATTGTTCCCCTGGGGCTAGCGCGGTTCTATATGTCCTCTAGGAATTCCAAGTATGACGGACATTATTGTTCAATTTAAAAGGTTATTAATGTCATAATTTAGTAACAAACTTTATTCGAGTCCAGTTAAAATTTGATAAATGTCGCTGAGGCGTAGGGGTGAGCGTATTCGCTTCTTGTGGATAAAGCTGTTCGATTCCCAGCATATCGTGTTTAGTTTGTTACACTCTAGACCCACTAAGAAATTTTTTTTTTTTCTTTTTAATGAAAAGACATATTGAACCTAAATCAAAATATAAATATCACTTACTTTAGGTATATTTGTTTAGCTGTATTTACATACTGATACCTCAATATTGTCAAGCATACATAAATACTTAAATTTAGTCGATTAGTGATCAAAGGGACAACAAAACATTTTATTTGAAAAAACATTTTAATTGAAGACTTTTACATTATTTCTTGTACCTTTTGTTGTGGCTGAAAGTATGGCTGGACGGGACTAACGTAAGAGGAAGCGCTAGAAAGAGCGGAGTGGAGGAACCGCTGAGGGAGGAGCTTGGCTGAAGGAAACTTCGAATGACCAAGAAAATCTTAACAAAGAAGAGTATAGTATGTTTAATATTTCAATTATGTTCCAGAGTTTAGTAAAAACAAATGGTATTTAAAAACAATGGTACTCGCAAAATTTTATATATTTTTCACTTCGTTATCAAAATCTAAGCATTTTCTGAATATGGCGGTACTATAAGGAATAAAAGTAGAAAAAAAGTTCTTAAAAAATACACAAGACAACTTTGATTTCGTTGCAATACTGTCATACCAATGTGAAAAGCAGTAACTGAAAAATTGTGAGATAATGACTTATTGGACTTATTTGCCTTATCGTTGGATTCGTTGTGAAATTTTCGATTCGGAACTCCGTAGAAAAGTCTAATCACTGTTTTTTTTACTGGAGCATCGAATCGAAAATTCCACAACGAATCCAATATTAAGTCAAATAAAGCCAATAAGTCATTATCTCACAAATTTTGAGTTACTGCTCTTCTCATTGGCAGGGCAGTATAGAGCATTGAGAAAACATATTAAATAAATGACACTAAATAAAAAACTGAATATCTATATGGATTAATTTAGATGTATAGGTTTCCAAATATTTTTTGTGATGCCGAAATCGAATTACAAGTTTTCTTCCTTCTATGAGGTCGTCCTCGCAAAGAAAAACGCAAAGTAAAAAAAAATAACCCTTTTCAGTTTTTATAATTTCGATAGATAATCGACTCTTCTATGGCACAAATATCTTCGGCAGCTCCTTTTGCATTTAGACCTTTTTTCAAATAATGTCTTAAAATACCGCGAATCACTATTTTTTGCCTGACATTGAAATGTCAACTCAAATGACATATAATTATAGCTTTTGTCAAAGTAAACATTGGTTTGGGTAGTAGGGGCCAAAATATTCTTATATATTGTGATGAGAGTGTGAACTAATGGTTTTGTCAATGTAACTAGCAAGATGAGTGAAAGAAAATAAAAAATTACGAAAAATGCCCTCTGCATCAAACTGAAGATCATTGCTCTCTAAATAAAAATATAAAAATCGTTGAGAAAAAAACTTCCTAATGTTCTGAAAAACTACCGTTTGACTGGGCATTATGGCCTTGTCTCAAGAGAAGTTGAATCACTTTTTTAAATTAAAATAATTTAAATATATTCAGAAGTGTATAATAAAATGAAGAAAAATACCCCAGACCTTACCTATCTACTCCAATCCGTTGCAGATATACGATAATTCAAAGACGTTTTTGAGGAAACCACGTTTATTGCCATAAAAGCTGCAATATCTCCACTTTTTCACTTATATCTTTAAACATTTTTTACATTTCGACCACATTTTCGGATTTACCATTAAATTTTCAGAGTACATGTTACCTTGAATTTTACAAACTTGGGACCTAAAGAACAGCTTGATCTTCACCATATTTAGGGAAGTTACAATGTCTTGTAATTCAACCCTCACCGTTTCTCGAAAAAACTATCCACAAAACTACAACTGTCACAAAAACATACAAATTTAATCAGCTTTCATATAGTATGACCAAAATAATGATTCTGTATCGATTTCGGAGAAATTTACTTTTAAAGCCGGAAAAAACATTTATTGTTTAATAGAAAATAAAGGAAAACTGTCAATAAAAGCGACACCAGATCAAAGAATTTTATGTTATTTTATTTATTTAGGATTCATTTTATTAGATTTTCAATGAAAGGTTCAAAACCCATTGATAATGAATATAGACCTCAATTTTGCTGCTAACTTCTGAATGCAGATGATATTGAAGAATACCACAGTCTGTTTTTACAGGGGAAGGCATTTCTACATATCCATGTAAGGTATTGTTGGTTTATTCATTTTTGTACTACTTTCGAATAATGTTTTGCACTAAGAGGTACTCACCCTGTATAATAAAAATAATACTACCAATTATATGAATAAGTAAGCCACAATGTTGATAAATTGAGAGTTGGTTATTGTTTTTCATTACTTTCTGATTCTAGTTTCATTAAATGATTTATTTATGTTAAAAGACCGTTTTGTTTTCAATAAGATGAAGAATTATTGATAATTGATGGAATGACAGGAAAGGATTATTGCGTTGACTCGGTGGAACAAAGGCGCAACTGTAAAAAATAAAATTTTACAGGAGAAACGAGAAACTGAAATCCTTCAACGAACATTATAGATATAAGTAATATTCATATAAACTTGTGGATTGACCTGACTACAATTCATTGGATGGTTCTACCAATGTATAAGTAGGTGTAGCAGCCGAGATATGTTTTGTTTAAAAGATCAGTAGTATTTGTAGAAATTGGTTCCATCATTCTTTGGTAAAATAAAATAGAATTTTTGTACTATACAGACTTTTTAAAATAGAAAAAGTCTGAGGGAGCTGCTGGTTTGCGAATGTGTTAAAAAAAATCGGTGTCGTAATAGTACAATCAAGCAAATAGTACAATCTAGTTTAAACTGACTGTTATGCATTGGACTGATTCGATAAGTCTAGTCTCTTCCCTATAACAACAGTTTTATTTTTATCGTTCAAGATTATTACTGCTTTTATTACTCATAATATAATTATACTAGAACGTCTATTTTAATAAAAGGACTGAACTAATCTAATGAAAAGTTTTATGAGACGTCCCTTTTATTAAATATTATCAGGAGGTTGAGAATTATCTAGGTTCGGTTGCGTCTTTAGTTAATTATTTTAGTGATGCCCTGATTATTTCATATTATGAATAAATAGATTTGTTTTATCAAGCGCGTTACAGATAAGCAACACATCAATAGTAAATTCAAGATTTAAAATAATGTTGATCTTCGTTATTGAGAAAGTTATCACCTCGATTAAACTTCAGCTTTGATTCGGTGAAGTGATTAAAAACTAGTTAATGAGTTAATGAGTTACTAGTTAATGACTTTATTTAGTGTCATTAAAAAAGCATTTATAACTACCCCTGTAGTCTTATCTATAGTTTTTCGGATTTGTAGTAATAACTTCACTCAATAACTTCAATTGTCACTCAACTTCACGATGGCGATGTTTATGCAAGTAACAGAGGGAGGAAGATTCAACGAAATAGGAGTTTTGAATAGGTGCAAGGAGCTGGTGGGTTTTGAATCAGGGAATATTTTCTAACATCAAATTTCTGCCACATAGTGATGAAACTCGTGGAAAAGCACGTTCCCCAAGACAACGATTGGAAATCTTTTTTTGTTATACAGTTAATCCAAGTTTTCTGAGTGAAGTACCGTGGAGCGTCGATTATCCGAACGTCAGTTATCGGAACGTTCAATTAACTTTTATCATTTGGTTGGTAATAGATCTCACCTTAAGACTTAAAGCGTACTTTTTGAGGTATACATCGCCTTTGTGAACACTTTCTGTTTTAAAAACTACATGTCATCATCCATGCTAACAAAAAAGAAACTCTTTAAGCTCTTTTCATTTAAAGACAAAATGGAAATCATTGTGTGGCTAAAAAAAAGTAAATCGGGTCACTTAAATAAATTAAGAGCATATGTAGAATAATGGTGGTTGGGAAAAAAAAAAAAATTAAAACAAAAAGCAAAGCGAACCCAAATGCTTACACCACCAATCTCAAAACTTTAAAATGCAGCGCTAAACACCTGTGATTTTGGTCTAGTTTTTCCAAAATGATTCAAATTTAATCTCAATCTTCTCGCACTGTTACCTAAATGGTAGGTAATCTGTAAGCCGTCCTGTCTTTTCTAATTAAAGGCATCCAGCCAGTTTTTTTGGGGGGGGAAGGCAAAAATTAAATATTTCAAAACATTTAATAGTTAATTCACCTATATTTATTAATATATAAGCATTAGTATAACAAAATATTTAAAATATTCACAAAAGGAGGAGTGGTAGCAAAACTCAAAGAACCCCCAGACCATGCTTCCTGTCATGCTGTTTATTACTATTTTATTTATTTTAATATTTATTTATTAAATTATGATAATGAAATAAATATTGTATTGTATCTGCCTAGGATCGATTCTGGTAGCATAAAACCCTTTTGGCGCACACACTCCACACATTCAAAAAATTATTTAACTTTCAGCACTGCTGCAGCTTTTACCTCAATTCGTTTTTAAAATGTACATTTTGTGTGTATTATTGCGTTTTCCGATTTTAATCTTTACAGAAAGAATATGTACTTCCTGTATTAGCATCTGGCAGCACCTGTTTACAACTGACTAAAAATGGTCTGAGGTTTTTCTCCTTGATCCTTCACATAAAATATCGATTTTTAAAATGATCTTTATTTATTTATTTATTTTTTAAATCTTGAAATGTGGGGAGAAGAAAAGGTTCAAAATAAAATAAAAGTCTCCGTGTGCTTACTCACGGAGTGCTCTTCCCTTTCCTCGTTTGTTCTTCGCCTGTCCAAACAGAGACCTTAAACTGATATTTGACATAGGTAAACATAAATAATACACCTCCAATATGTGTTTTATTTTTAAATCCTCTTTCCTCTCTCGATTTGCATTTACTAGATGAATGAACATGGTCTGACAATTAACACATATTTGTAAATTGATACTATCTTTTTTTTCATTATACCTTTTTTTGTGTTATCAAAAATAAAAAGGAAAATACTATAAATCAGATGAAAAAACGAGAATTGAGATGAAGGCGAGTCAGGGATTTACTGTTTTAATCTCTTTATGTATATAATAATATATTGAAAGACATAGATAGCATAACCCTTTGGGCAGTGGAGAATAAATTAAGTCTGAATCCAGAAAAAACAAAGGCTATCCTCATTGGGTCAAAACCTCACCTAAAAGCTCTTCCCTACTATCCACTGCTTTTCCTCAAAAACCGTCCAATTCATTTCCAAAATTCCATTAAAAATCTGGGAATAACTTTCGATCAACATCTTGCTGGAATAACCATATCTCTCAAATCACGAGAAAATCTATTTTTATTCTTAAGCAACTCTCACATTACCGTGATTTATTACCATTAAGTACTCGAAAACTTTTAGTATCATCACTCATTTTCCCTAACTTTGACTACGGATGCACAGTATATCAGCTCGAGATGAAATGTAAAAGAGTAATGAACTGTTTTATTAGATTTATTTTCGGGATCTCCAGACGTTCTCGCATATCTCATAAGTATTCTGAAATTGGTTGGCTTTACCCCAGTTTTCGACGTCAATACTTCCTGGGTGCTCTCATATTTCAAACCTTAAAAACCAAAAAACCCGCCTATATCCATGATCTCCTTACGTCCGTTCACCTCTTAAATATTAGAACCCAACCCATCAACCTATACACTCCGGCGCATCGAACTGCATCTTTCGAGAAATCCTTTATTATCCGTGCTTCCTCTTTATGGAATTCATTGCCCATCACAATTCGAAAAAGCTCCACTCTTACTTCCTTTAAACAACATCTATTTCTTTACCTCCTGGATCTTCAATCTTCCGAGCAAATGTAAAACATGAATATTTAAGTTATATACATTATAATGGTACACATAAGATGTATCCTATTACTAGTTTCCTTAATTTTTTTTTGTAACTCATAATTTAATTATTAATCAATTTTTATTATTATATTATTTATATATTTTATTATAATTAATTATCATAGCCAGGCGATTGTTCTATGTATTGTACTCGTTTGTTATTCTTAGGGGACTAGTTGTCCCAGAATAAAGTTCATTTTTCTTCTTCTTCTTCTTCTATATGAACACATAGGAACAGTTACTCCAGGGTATTGTACTTCCTCACATCTGATGAACTTTTATGTATTTTACTTTTGACATAAGTTCCGCTGAATGTCGGTTTCTATTTTGACAGGTGTTGATAAATAAATAAAGTTAAAAACCAAAAGATAAAAAACAGATATTCACACCTGAGAACAGTAGCACAATAACAATACGTGCTGCCAGGAAGTGGAATTTCTAAGGATGAAGGAGGTGACATGTTTGGCACGTGTTCTAGACTTGAAGTGCTATGCCCAACACGGAAGGTCCCCAACCCAACTCCTTTCCTCTCCTCATTAAGTGTTGCCTGTTGGTAGTTGCCATTTTTTTAAAGTTTTGTTATAATATCCGCGTAGTTAGCTGTGAAAAGGCTGGAATGATGGCCGTTTTTTAATGGTAACAGTTAATAGGTGTAAATCTCTGTGTAAGGATAAATTAATCGGACTAACTGTTCAGTTTAGAGGAAGTTATACAGAAATTACAAAGTGAATTACGAAAAAATAATCTAAGTAGCTTTAGGGAGAGACAGAGGTCGCGGAAAATATGGTATTGAATACAAGAACTATGAGAGCATAGTCAAAATGAGAAGTACGTGTTTTGTTTTTTTAAAGGATATAAAACAGTCCTTAGATATTTAATGAGACGGTCGTAGTTCTGCGTATAAGTGAAATATTTTTATAATTTACACGTATTTATATAAATTATCAATGATATATTTTATAAAACCGAAACTATCATCTTTTCTCAAAACTAATAACTAGACAACTCAAATCAATATCTTTATTTTCGTTTGTTCGATCACAAGCTAGTACAGACAGATACTTGAGTTGGAATGATTGGAATATCTGATTAAGAGGGACAAATATATCAATGAATTGTTTCGTTTCGCTCTCAGGAAGTATAAGTTACATTACTGAGAAAATATTCAAACAGATGTTTAAAGGATGAGCTGGAATAATATTTATGAACATCTGATTCATATTGTCTTATTTAAAAAAATTCTTTAATGTTTGTGTCTTTTGAATATGAGCCATTTTGACGAATCCGAACCAAATAAATTAGGCAAGCATAAGTCTTTATGAGTTTAGGTAAATCAAACTTGGCTAAATTGACAATCCATTACATTCTACAAGACATCTGCTCCGTATTTAACTTGATTGATAGGCTTTTTTTTTTTTTTTTTTTTTTTTTTTTAAATATATTTCAGCTGATGTTTATGGGCTGATTTCGTTCGTGAATTCATTAATTAATATTATCTTTCAAAAACATTCATGTAAAATTATCAAGGATAATTATTTTTATATATGAAATATCAGATTAATTATATATTATTCTTTAAACAGGTTCAGAGAAAATCAAATGCAGGTGTAAAAACTTATGTTAATAAACTTGTTAATTATCATTGTTTTGTTATACTTTTTAGTAAGAGTAATTTAGAACCTTCTGTTTTATTCGTGTGAGCTTAGGATCATCACAGTCTAGTGTTTCTGTAACCATACAGGATAGGTACACTACTGCAACTTCTCCAACATTCAGAAATAATGAAGATTCCAGGCATAAGACAATCTTCAATCACGCTAATTAATATTGCTTCAGTTCTGTAAACCCATAAAGAAAACACTCCATAGTTTCCCGGCATACCGTCGAAGACCCACTGTTGGAGGGTACTTTTTCCCAACAATATATTTCTGTCTAGAAAAGAAAATCGTTTATTTCTACTACTTTCTAGTCCGTTATGAATGGATTTCTAAATCACTGGTGCCCGTATTCTACAAAAACCTCAATCTTACTGTTATGGGAGTTGTTAAATCGTAGAAAGAAATGTATTGGAAGTATTTAGATCAGTAAAAAATGTTTTAGATTATTTATTTAATTTTTTTATATTTTACAAACCACATACAAGACTAAAACGATAAAAAACTGCTCGTCGTTTTCGACCATTCCAACATTTCCTAGACAGGTTTTCAAAGCTCCCAATAAATTACAAAAGACTTATTTACATGATAGTCATTAGATCTATTTGAATATCCGGAGTTGAGCTTTGGTACTCCATTAAACCTTCCAATTATCCTCGTATCCAACCGTTAAAATTAAAAATTCTCAATGCTCCTTATTAAGTCACTAACAAATTTATTCGTAAAGATCTTGATGTTCCATACGTAGCTTATTTGACGCAAACCAGACACTTATCCTTTTATAGTAAATTTCATACGCACTCGAATCCATTAGTCTACCAACTTGCCTCATTTCCGATAATCCTCCGGGGCGTCGCCAAAAGAAGATTTTTGGCTATCTGCTTTTCAGACGCCTCGGAGGGTTATTAAGAATCGAGTGTGAGGCAAGTTGGGAGACCATGAGGAAGTCTCGAGAATTTCATACAGGATTTTGGATTGTAAGGATTGGAAACGAGAAGAATTGGAAGGTTTAGTGAAGTCTTAAAGCTCCACTAACTCAGTATGTCCAAATGCGTTTAATTACTATCATGTAAATAAGTTTTTTGCAATTTATTAGGAACACTTGTCTAGTAAATGTTGGAGTAGTCGGAGACGACGAACAGTTCCTTGTCTTTTAGGTCTGGTATGTAAGGTCCGATTTAATTTTCAAAACTGAATTTTCTTTAACAGTACTGAAGTTTATTATTCAAATAAAATAACTCCTTATAGGATAGTTTTATTGCTGATTTAAACAATTAAGCATATTTTTATAAGAACACTGCTTCTTCTCTAGGTCACCTCTCATTTGGATCATAAAATTTCATGGCATCGATGTGATTATTATATGTAGAACTTATATTGAAGTGTTTCTGGTGAGTAGTTCTTTACGCATTATTGACGTGTCATTGTAATCCTTTTACTAAAAGTTACTGGCATACAGTTGTATAATAAATAATTTTTTTTCACTTTATTTGTTATATCCACACCTGTCACTCAATTCGCGACAATAAGCAGATATTATATGAGAAATTATGTAAAATTGGCATGTCAGGCATGAGGGATCTCAGCACCCAGTGGTACATACTCCAGTCTTGCATTTTTTAAAAAGATTTATCTTAGAAGATCTCTTAACCAGATCCTCTTCAGCCTTCCTCGGGTTGTCTCAGGCATATCCAAAGTCGCCATGTTTTGAATTAGTTTGTTGTAGTGTTCTTGAAGTTTGTCATAAAATCTTTTGTATGAAGTGTGAATATAGTCCTGTACAGTGGGTATGTTCAAGTCTGTATGCAAAGTTCGTAATTTTTAAATGTTAGCCTATTTTGCTGTACCAAAAATTTGTGATGTATATGTCCATAAAGGTTTGAGTAAGTAAGCATAAGTATTTAATCGCTGTCTGATTTTTAGAGTCGATTGTTTGTGAAGTATAGAGTATAGTAGTATTAGTCTATTGTTTAGGCAGAGGTGTTTCATTTTCACGTGAGGGCCCAGGTCATCCTGTAGAAAGTAAGTCCTAGGTACTGAACTGTATTTGTTTGTTGAATGGGCTCATTGTTTATGTAGACTGTATGTAGGCAGGGGTCGTGTATAAGAGTGAATGTGATGTGCTGAGATTTGTCATTGAGTTTAATTTTCCACTGTTTGGACCAGTCTTGTTATTGTTGTAAATAGTGTTGGAGAGTCAGTGAAGCCTGAGTGATGTCTGAATGTCTTGTCAGAATTGCAGTATCGTCTGCGTATGTTGCTATCATTGTGTTAGGCTTAGTTGGAATTATAATCAATAAACATTTTTAAAAAATGTATATATTTTAAAACCATAAATCCATATTAATTTCCGGACAACCCAAAGGGAAGAGTCGGTTTTCGGTAAATGCATTTACTTCGAGGATGATACTATGTGGTGTTTGTGATTATTGGTATAAAAGCGAGGAAACTCTACAGTGTCTAATAACTACGTACACAGGACTCACCGCTTCTGCTCGAGAGTGAAAGCATTCCTGTAGAGGGCACTGAGGATGCCGAAGGCGATGAGGAAGAGGATGAGCTCCCGGTAGATGAGCTTGTAGAGGCTGCCCCTCCACATGAAGAGGAGCCGGGTGAAGCCCCCGCTGGTGGAGGAGGCCACCTCATACTGGTAACTGACCGTCATCGGGGCTGCTCATCGCGCACTGCCCTCTCTCGTCTCTCTCCCTCCTCTCCCCATCCAAAGTGGGGCTGCGCTGCCATCACCTCGCCACTAATCGTTTCTTCATTAGAGAAACACTTACAAAGCCATTAATTTAAAAAAAAAATAAAAAAAATAGTAGATCCTTAGGACAGCTGTAATTGTCCAGTCAATGAGTGCTGAAATGAGAGGTATAGAGTGCATTAAATATGTGATTATTTTTGACCTCAGGGCTTCGTTAGAAGTACCAGTTAGAATATAAACATACTAAAGCTCTCCGCCTACAATAGGGGTGGAAGGGAGGTCACATTTTCGGATTTTTCGAAAACGTTGGACTATAGAAAAATATGTTTAAATAAAAATTAAAGCTAATTTAAACCACAGAGGAATATCTTTGCTGGCAGTAGCATATAAAATATTTTCCAAGATTTTATTAAACAGAGTAGAAACAGTTCTAGACAGTCATGTAGGAGAATATCAAGGTGGTTTTAGGAAAGGAAGATCATGTACAGAACAAATATTGAATATTGAATCCATAATTCGCCACAGGTTAATTAATTCAAAAAACATTATAGTTATGTTCGTAGATTTCAAAAAGGTTTTTGATTCGGTTGACAGAGAAACTATAAATAAAATAATTCGAGAATTTGGCATAAAGTCTAAACTGGCAAACCTAATCCATGAAACGCTTACAGACACAGTCTCTAAAGTGAAATTTATTGGAGAGATCTCATAGCCCTTCAAAATAAAAACAGATATACAACAAGGTGATGGACTATTCCCAATTCTTTTTAATTGTGTCCTGGAGAGAACTGTGAGAATTTGGAATGAAAAACTTACTGAACTCAACATTTCGCCAATAAGGTTAGGGAGAGTAAACAATAAGATTGAAATAAATTGTCTGGCATTTGCAGATGACTTTGTTATACTTTCTGAAAATATTACATCTGCTGTAACCCAAGTAAATGTCTTTCTCCAGCAGAACTGGCCTAAGAATTGCTGCAGAAAAAATAAAATTTTTAACAAACATCCAAGATGCACCTTAATATTTGAAAACAGATATTGGCCAAATTGAGAGGGTAAAAAAGTTCAAATATTTGGGAGAAATAATCCAACAAAATGGTTTGGAAAAATCTGCAATAAAGGAAAGATTGCATAAAATGGAGAGAGCATATGGTATTACCAAAGATGTTTACAATAAAAAATGCCTATCCAAAAATCTAAAAATAAGGCATTACAACACAGTAGTGAAGCCGGAATGCCTTTATGCAAGTTATTATTAAACTATAATTTGGATAAATTGCAAAAACTAGAAAGGCGAATCATGAGGAAAATATTAGGCCCACAAAACACAATAGAAGGTTGAAAGTTACGAAGTAATGATGAAATATATCAAAATGTAGAAAATATATCACATGTAATGAGAAAAAGAAGATTCATGTTTTTTGGTCACTGATAGTAGATTGATAAGTAAGATTTTCAGATATCTGTGGGGTAAGAAATCAACAACAAGCTGGGTCAATGAAGTAAAAAGTGATTAAGAAAAGAACAATATACAAATAGAGGAAATAAATAATAGAGAAGGCTTTCGGCGAAAAGTATTAAAAATGGAGGGATTCCAGGGCAGGAAAGTGAAAAGGACTGGTGCAAAATGGTCTGAGGACAGAAAGAGGAAACATGGTGAACAGATGAAAGCATGTTGGAAGAAAAGAAAGGAACAGGGAAGAAAGAATTGAAATTGGCACGTGGTCCTCTGCTGGCCCATTCGAAAAAAAAAAAAAACTAATTTAATCTCTTATAAACTTGATTTTATGCATATTTGTCGAAATTTCAACGATTTTCGAGATATACGTTTTTCAAAGTTGATAATTTTCGAGAAAAAAATAATGTTTACCTCACTTTTTGTCAAACATTTGCTTCAAGAGCCAGGAACGTATTTATGGAAATAAGTAAATTTAATTCTCTACAACTTTGATTTTGACATTTTTTTCCGAGAATGGATAGTGGAAGCCACTAGATTCAAAGTTTTGACGAAAAGTAAGATAAATTGATTCTATACATATTTGCCAAACTTCCGTTGTTTTCGATATAATCGATGTTAATGAAAATCGATAATTTTCGCAAAAAAAAAAAACAAACGTTTTACCTCACTTTTTGCCTAACATTTGATTCTAGTGCATTCCACTATCATTTTTTAGAAAAGATGTCAAAATCAAAATTGTAGAGCATCAAATTTACTTCAATTTCATATATACCGCACATCCAGAATGGAAAAGGCACAACTCAAAAAGTGATGATTTCAGGAAATCCCGCATAAGTTTTATTATACTTTTTTGAACCCTATATGTAGTCTGCTTTGAACGTTTTTTTTTACGAATTTGTTTTTATATCTTAATAACTCTGGTTTAATATTATCCGACCTCTCCAATTTTTTTTAGGACAAGAAACAGATTTTTTTTTTAGTTGTGCCTCTTTACATTTTTTACATTACTAGCTGCAAACGCTCACACTAGAAAAAGTTCTGTAAGCTACAAATATAAAAACCGTTCGTGTCATTGTGATCGTACAATACTACGAACTCAAAATTGGCACTTTTTGAGTTGAGACCCTTTCATTCTCGATGTGCGATACGTTTTTGGCTTGAAGCAAATGTTTGAAAAAAAGTGAGGTAAATATTTTTTTTTCCAGAAAATTATCAATTTCTAAAAACGTAGATCTCGAAAACCGTTGAAATTTCTGCAAATATGTATAGAATCAATTTTATAGGAAATTTAATTAGCTTTAATTTTTATTCGTACCATATTTTTTCTAGAGTCCACTGTTTTCGAGAAATAATGGAAAAACTTTAAAATGGGATCTTCTCCCCTCCCTCCCACCGTCAGCTCACCCCCCAGGGGCGGGGAGGTTTAGTATGTTTATCTTCTAACTACTCCTGAGGTCAAAAATTTCATATTTCATGCATCCACAATATGGTTATTGACTGGACTGTAAGCGTTAGTCCCCTCTTTCAAAACACGACCTTAGAAGATATCCTGTCTTTCAACTGACTGATTATAGAATAGGGTAGAATTCCGGGTAATCTGACCCTCCCGCGGAGTCCCGTGGGGTCCACGATATTTTTGCGGAATTCCTAATAGACCAGTAAAATTCTACTAGTCGCATTTATTTGAGAAAGTTGTGATTTATTTGTATATTACTTGTGTTAAAATCCAAATTTTCGACCTTTCCAACGTTTTACCAAAACAACTGTAGCACTGTCGGTTCTAAAAAAATTCTTTTTATATTCAAAATTAAGTTACTTCGGCCAATGCTTCTTTATAAAAACTGGTAGCTAAAAAATATCTATTATTTACAATACATTAGTCCAGGAAAATTGGGCATTTTGATGTGCAAAAGACAGATTTGATTTTTTAAAATGTTTTTAGTGTTGTGCTTGTATATTAAATTCCAAGTTTTGGACCTTGTCCCAATGCCGCTCGCTATTTGGTAGCGTCAAATAGTTAAAAAAAAAAAAAAAAAAAAAAAAAAAAAAAAAAAAAAAAAATAACTCCGCCATTTTTCACGAAAATTTGAAAGTCTGTATCCCAGTCCTCATTTAAACTTCAGAACTTAATTTTTGCTCTAATTTTAGCAACTTTATCTAGTTTTGTATTAAAAAATAACCGTTCAACAAATATTTTGGTGGTACTTCTAGAAGAGGTCGACATTTTTGATTCTTTGACGCTATTTTAACAAGGTCCAAAACTTGGAGTTTGGTACACTAGCACAACACTAACAACATATCAAAAAATCTGAACTACTCGAACTTCTGTACAACAAACCACCTTTTTTTGATAGATTTACTGGACTAAATCCTTATCAAATAATCTGTACGCTATATCGAAACCCACAGATATGGCTTTGAACGATTTTATTATTTCTAATGGTTCATAACTCTTTAATTTTAGGTTGTTTTCTACTTGATGCATTAGTTTCACTCCCGTGCCTCTGTTGAATTTATGGTTATTTTTATTTAATAGGGTGTATAAAAAAAAATGACCGTTTCTTAAACAAATATTTGTATTATTATTTCTTTGATATAAAATACAATTAATACTCAAAGTATAGTCCATTGTTATCTACCGTCATTACCCATCTGCTGGCCAATTGCTCGATGCCACGCTGATACCGTTTCTTGGGATGGCTGTCAAAGAACTCTTGGACAACATTTTCAACTTCCGCAAAATTATCAATTTTTTTCCCTTGAAGAAAATGGGCCATGGATTACGACCCATGGAGTATGTTCGTGAGGGACCAGTCTACAGGTCTTTTTCACCTTCCCCATGGAGAGAATATGGCAACTAACAGTGTCTTTCGACACACCACACTACCTGGCAAATTCGCAAGTACTTGTGGACGGATTTGACTCAACAGCTTCCTTCAGAACCTCATCAATATCCATTAATGGCCGCCAGGAGCTCTTCTTCCTTTCCAACGTCGTATATCCACTTCTAAATTTTTCAAACCAACACCACGCAGTGCGCTCTTCAAGGAAACCTTCCCCTTCTTATTTAATAATTTCACGAGTTTCTTCAGCGACTGTGAAATTTTTTTTCCAGTAGTGTCTTGAAATTACGAGAATTTCGTAGAACACTGTCATGTTTCTTCTTTGAAATAAATAACTGAAATGAGGTTTTTTTTTAAAGAAGTCCAGTGTTAGAAACAAGCTTAGAGAATGTTCTAAAGAGATTATTAAGCATTGGTGTATAATAAATAGCATTAAGATATTTACAGACTTTTGAACTCTGGAATTTGATAAAACGGTCATTTTTTTTTATACGCCCTATTAAATAGATAGCGGAGTTGGAATTCTAGGTCTTCTTCTTGTTCTGTTATATATTAAAATTAATATACATATAATGTATGATTCGAAGTACTGGTGTTTTGAAATTTTTGGATGTATTAAACAGAATTTTTAAAATAAAATAATTCCAACAGACGTGGCAATTAATTTATCAAGTCTAATCCGTTTATCATAGTCTTTTCGAAAAAGTGAAGCTTTCCTAAAAAAAGATCAAATACAAATAAGTACAGTAGGGAGTCTAGTGTACTTTATCGTAAATGCATTTTCTCAGGAGACATATAGGAAATTTACATATTTCGACTTCTACAGAAATCAGTTGAAAAATGGCGAGTAATAAAATATCTAATCTTACAGTGCAAAGGCTGAAAAGAAGTTTTAAAAAAAACGACAACAGTGAATTTATTTTTTCATTTGGAAGCACAAAACTGAAAATTATAATTTTCTTTCTAGGGGTATTATTTTCTCGAAATTTTCCGAGTTAGCAAAGTTACAATTCGGATACCAACTGAGCTCCCAAGTACATATGTAGACTCACCCCTATCAGGAGATACCGGAACTGACACCACACCGAATAAGGGAAAACGCTGGTAATAAGCTTCTTTAATAAACTGGTGGTAAGCTGCTTTAGTATTCCTCGGCAGCCATACAGAGCATTATCAAGGAGGCATAGAAAAGTGCTTCTTGAGACGCTCCTGAAAGAGATTTATTTATGAGATGTGGGAAGCTAATCCTTCCCCCGGGCTATATAAGCCTCCTCGGAGAGGGAAGAGTCCACAGTCAAGCACTTGAGGACAACATGTACAGAACACTTGTCCTCCTCACAGCACTCTGCTTGGTGCAGGGCTGCCTCATCACCAACTGCCCCCGGGGTGGCAAGCGATCCCTGAGGCCAGCTCTTCGGGATCCGGACTGCCGCCTTTGTGGCCCCAACCTCGAGGGCAGGTGCGTCGGCAAAACTGTCTGCTGTGGCCCGAGGATCGGCTGCCTGATTGGAACTCCTGCCGTCCTCAGCCAGTGCGTCGCCGAGCCTCAGCAGCTCCAGCCGGTGCGGAGAGGTCAGCGATGCTCTCTGGGGGTCTGCCTCGCCGACGGGGTCTGCTGCTCCCCGGAAGGGTGCAAGATGGACATGAGCTGCGAGGTCGAGCAGTCCGCCGATGTTTGTTCCCTCGCTCAGCAGCAGGTCTACTGAGCTCTACTTACTCTAACTAGTTTTGATTAGATTTGGACTATTTTTGTGTCCCTTTAAATGAAATATATTATTTATTGTTATTTGATTTTTCAGTCTATTCCATATCCACTAGTAACATTGGCATGATTATGAGAACAATATAGTCTCGAAAAGTCGACAAAATAGTTGTTTTTTATTTATTGACTGAACCTTAAGAACCTTACTAAACACAACCTTAAAACACCTTAACAACCTTACTAAACATATGTAGTGAGAGAGAGAGAGCAATAATAGTTTTCGTACAGGAACTAAATCCACTAAAATATGATTCCTTCAACTCTCATTGTAAAAAAATAACATATGCTTAACTACTTCATATTCTTTCTGATCCTTGTAAGATAATAATTAAAACCCCCTAAAATAAGGATAGTGGAATAAACGGAAACCATCAACTATAATTTGAAAAACAAACCTTATAACCAAAAAAAATGTTTTTAGGTTGGAAAATTTCTTGTTAAAAATATAACGTGTACGGTACGTATCCTTATAAGACGAAATAGCACATCCACATAGTACCTTTGTTTTCCTATTTAAAAAAAAAACACTATCAGTAACTTACCTTACCATCGATAATTTTTTTAAAGTATAATTGTTTATTTCAATTATTCGTCATTCTTTCTTATCCAACCTGGTGTTGACACGATAACGTCAGATAAAGGGGAGTCTAGTGTATGTAATTGGGAGCTTGTGCCAGTTGATGTTTATATTCCAGTAACTTCATATAGCTTGTGATAAAATAAAATATAAACGTTTTTTAACACTTGATTTTTATATTTTGGGAGTTGCTGGATGCAATTTATAAATTTAAAAAAGCATTTCCGAAAAATTTTAGGAAAACAAAACCACTAAAAAGAAAATATATTTTTCAGTTTTTACTAATCCTTTTCAGCCTTTTAAATGGGTGATCAATTGCTATTCACCATTTTTGGACTAATATTTTCAAGTGATTTCTATAGTATTTGGAATATATAAATCTCTCTCTGTTCTTTCTCTGGAGACATGGCAGACTACCCCCTCCCCCCCTCCAGAGGGGGTAAGAGAAGAGCAAACCACCTCCTCAACCTACTTGAAACATAATGAAACTGTTTTTCTTTTAGAAGTGTCTTGTACTTTAATTCATTTGTTTATTTATTCATTTTATTTTATTATTTAATTTCCCCTCTTAATATTTTTTTCCTCTATTGCTCCATAATCTCAGTGTAACATTGCCCCTGTAAGACTCTGTAAAATTTAGAACTAATGCTTCATCAACCTTTAATTAGGTTAAAACATCTGACAGGGTGATATATATATATATATATATTATATATATATATATATATATATATATATATATATATATATATATATATATATATATATATATATTAATAAAAAATGTAATGAAGTAAGCTTTGACCAGTGTTGGGAAAAATTTAATCATAATGATTAAATTTTTCAGTCAAATAATCATTCGGTCACTAAAAAATGATTGAAAGGTTTAAACATTATTAAATTATGTGATTTATTTAAGGAAATTATTTGTCAAAAAGCTATGATTAAATTTTGCCTAACTCTGCCTTTGATTCATTTATTTACTTATTGTTTATTTTAATAAAAAACAAAAAATGTTGACTAATATACTATAATATTCATTATGAGCAATTAATTGTGTATTTCCATATAGAAGATCCATCTGTTTTTTAAATGTCCCTCTACAAATTGTTTTTCTAGGATTGCAGCTGAAAGGTTTGATTTATATTTTTTAATTTTAAAACTTTACCGAATTCCTAAATTAAAGTGATTGATTTAAGATTCACATATTACTCTTTAAAATATTCAATTAATGTTTTTTTAATAATACTGATACTTCAAACATAGAATATACATAAGAATATTTTATTTTTCTACAGAAACATATTAGATTGCATACAAAGTCACTGATGATATGTATTAATATCAATTATAACCTTTTTAAATGTATAATACATAAAATATATAGTTTTTAATGCCAAAAGATAGTGACTAGCAAAAGCTGTGCTACTACCACTGATTTATCCCCTTACGAATGACAAATTAATTTCTTTTAATACATTAAATACCTAAATACTTTTAATATTAAAAGTTCTAGGATTATAATTAGATTTGAAGATACAAGTAAAAGTTTGTAAAAAAAAAAAAAAAATAAAAAAAAAAAAAAAAAAAAAAAAAAAAAAAAAAAAAAAAAAAAAAAAATAAATAAATAATTAATAAAATAATAAGAAATACAATAAATATTAGCTCATTGTTTTAAGAGGAAATTGTTACTATTAGTTGTAATAATTTTGAAGTCTCCTTATTCCAAAATAATGGAAAAACTCCTTTTAAACTTCCTTCTCAGCCTTCCTGGTTTAATCAATATCAAGATCCCTGTGACCATCAAAATTATAAAATATTGTTATACTAACAAACTAATTGTAACAGATATTTTTGCAGTAGTTAACTATTAAAAATGAATGTGTCCACTAAAAGTTGAAATAGAATAACACTTTAAGGCTTCAGGTATAATAAAACTCCATTTAAAACCTTGACAATAGTGGCTATGAGTTTTTCAATATGTCAAGGCAGGCTATGGGCTTCTTTTATCCATTTAAGACAAGTGAGGAAAAACATATTGTAAGGCTTCCTTAAACTGAAAGTTGTTAAGGGTAATGCTAACAGGTGCTTTGGACATAAAACAAGTTTTAACTATGATGTAACAGCAAAATATTTTGTGAAAAGAACAATCTACATTAAGAAAATTTCTCTGCATTTCAAACAAATTACTCACATATATTTAATTTCTCTCAAATAAGTTATTCCACTATCATTATCTTATTAAAAAGAATAAAGAAAAAGTCAAGAAAAATGCATTAGTTGGCAATTTTATGTTTTTATATCCAGAATCGAATAGATGATAATATTAGAAAGTAGATTTACCAACTACAACCTTTTTTAACCTATTCAATCTAATTAGTCTGACATTTTATCCTGATCTCTCATTTTTAAATTCCAAATAAAGAAATATTATTATTTAAAAACACAAATAAGAGCAAACTTATTATGAAATGCTTGTAAGCATTTTTCAAAGTCTATAAAAGATGCTATTAATTTTTCTTCTGTTATGTTCGCACTACAGATTGGACGTTTATCACATTTAAGGTATTCTGGCAGGGAAGTTGGTATACGATAAAAGGCATAGACTAAAAATGTATATATATTTTTTTATTTCAAAGCTATTCAGCATGGAAATATTAATAATCTAGGTCAGTAATCCAGAAAGAAAATGAATTATGTGATCAGCCACAAAATAAAATCAATCCTGGAATTAAAATGTCAATTATTTTCTCTATCACAATTAGTGACAGTCCATTTGTATTTTTTTATTTTTTCCAGTTTGATTTTCATTTTTAAATTGTATGCATTTATTTTAATTATATAATTGTTCATCGATAATACCAAATGATACATTTAAAAAATTTCATTTTTGTCAATAGTAAGTTGATAGAGCATTCATAAATTTAGTATATGTGTAATTACCATTGAAGTAAAATCTGAAAAACAATTAATTTTGACTGTTCACTGACAATTGTATGCTTATTCTTAAAAGATCATTTATTGTTTTATAATTCTTTCTTCATTATTTAATCTAAATTTGTAGTTACAGTAGCATACAAAATTGTAGAAAAAATATTAGTGGCTACTTCCCAGTTGAATTCTTTTTGGATAAATATTTAAATATATTTAATTAAAAAATAATTCATTGGGCATTAGTGTTATTATTATTAACTGCATAATATTTTCATTTTGACACTATAAATTTATTTAAATTCAAAGCATATTTTTATATATACAACTTTTACTATCATTTTTGATATCATTATATTAAATTTTTTTTTTTTTTATTGAAAAACTTTTATTTTGACAAATATTACAATCTACCACAGTTAAGGGCAATAAGTAATAATGCTATAAAGTACACATTGATGGCTAAATATACAAAATCATTTATGATTGTCTTATCCTAGTGTACTTAATATATATTATGACAAAGCGTAAAAATTCCTTAAACAAATAAGTTTATATATTTGGCAAACAATTATTTTTATAAAGTAGCCCACACTGAAGTTCAAGAGATTAATATAAATGCCATCACTATTCAATTACAGACATTACTTTGTTATAATAGTATCTTTGGATATATAAATAGTGTTAAGTTTTCACTAAGCAACTACTACCAGTTGTGAAACATTGCTAATTTCAAAGCTCAATGTTATCTCAATAGGAAATTTGTTTTTCCAAAGAATCTCATTCTCATTTTAAAATATCACAGCTGAAGAACATTATGAAAGTTATTACAGGTGCAAATTTGGTAAACTGCTACTGAAAGTACAATACATATTATTATTACTCCAAAATTTGTAGTCATAGCAGTCTTTAGTAGTCTTAGAGTGATCTACTACTAACCAAATGGGATCTACTTTTTTATTTTCCTCTGAGTTTAATTGATAAAAAGGCTTTTGTGAAGTTCTGAATGATTTATCTTCATTGCTAGATAAATTATTGTCATTTACGGAATCTCCTGCATCTTGTGAATTAGATTCCCATCTTACTTTTTTGGATTGATGTACAGAGTTGTTGTGGTACCCTGGCACTTCAACACAGGTTAAAAAACTTTTTGTGGATAAATCAACTAAAGAACCACTCATTGAATTTTTCATCTTCAACATTACAATTTCATTACCTCCATTCTTTTTTTCAATTTCTGGAGATATATCAAATGAAGAATTACTGACAATATTCTTTGTAGAACAGTAGCTGTCAATCGTTGTATTAAATGACCTGCGCTGCCATCGTTGCTTTTGGGAAACCTTGAAAGGATTTCCTCGAATATTAGATTTATGGAAAGAGGCTGTTTTTCTAAAGAAATGTTTGATGTTTACTCCTGAATGCGGTTGGAAAGATGCTACAACCTGATTATAGTCTGCTCTTTCAATGTCAACGTTACCCATGTTCTCTCTGTAACAAAATCAATAAACAGGTTTATAAAATAATTTGTATGTTATTCAGAATAATTAAAAATATTTCAAAACTCACCCCCAAACACCATTTGGTCTATGACTAATTTGCTTGCCAGATATTGAAGCTATTGGTTTCTTTCGGTGGTTGTCATCAATTTCCTCTTCAGTAGTTGGAGGTATAAACATGGTTTGTTGATTTTTAGGAATCCTATACAGATAAAAAAACTTGTAATAAAAAAATATGCTTTGCATTTAAATTTTAGAAATTACAATACATCAAAAGAAAAAAAAATATTATTCTATTTGTTTTCTTTTTATAGTACAAAAAAAAAAAAAAAAAAAAAAAAAAAAAAAAAAAAAAGGAAAAAAGAAAAGAAAGAAATTCACCTCTCTTTCATTTTTAAATTAATTTTTAAAGTATTATTATTTATATTTTTTTACACTTCTGAGAATAAAAAAATTTAATTGATTCTAACTCAGTTTTTAATTTTAATTTTTTAAACACTGCCTTATACCTATGAGTTGATGGCTAAACACATTTCACCAAATGGCTGTTCTGAATCCAATATGTTAAATATCTGATCATGTAAAGCTAATAATATAAATATACTTTTTCAGAGTAAATGAATTAAAAAATTATAAGATGAACAAATTCATTTGAAAGCTGACCATGTACTTAATGATCTAAGAAAATCAGCTGAACAATTCCAATTTCCTTAACTTTCATTGAAATGAATTAATTATGGTTATTATTTGTTTTATATCATTTATTCTTATAAATATCTTCAAATCATTTTTGTACAACACAAACAGTTATGCAGTTATGCAACAAAAACAGTTATGCATACACAATATCTAAGTATTCTATAAAGTAGAATTCTAGAAAAACATTCAATATTAAAAAGTCAAATACATGAGAAAAAAAAATACATTTTTCATAAATAATTTAAATAATGTAAACACTGATAACTATTTCAACTTTTATAAGGGTGATAAGAAAAACATCAGTCAAAGAAATGTATCCAATTTTATTATTAAAAAAAAATAGAAATAATTATTTCATTTTGAATTTTTTCACATGCAAAAAATTTTAATACATATTTGGTAAAGACTTATACTTTTAACATGTATAAACGATTATGTTCATAGGAATATACAAATAGTGTTCTGATCAGATATATGGTGTTTCTAATTTAGTAGATTTATTATTTTTATATAAATAGAAATGAAATAATAAATATTAAAAATATGAACTTAGAGAATTAGTAAATATCTGCTGAATCTAGAGCACTTCTACATAATTTATTACTTCAAGACAAATTCATAGTCACTGAAAATTTGATACTTAGAGGTTTTGGAAATTCAAAAATTAAAAAAGCTCATATGAAGGAGTCCAACTATGTTTATATAAATTGTTATTCAGGATTTACATATTTATAATATAATAGTAATAAAAATCATTGGGAATAAAGAATAAATCTTCTAGCCTGTTGCTAAGAAAAGAATTATATTTTTTTATAATTGCTTTAGAAACAATTTTTTAATGCAATTTATCCATACTCTTTGAATAGTGGATTATCCAGTTCCACTCATATCTATAATTCACTATAATTTCTTTACAATTCTATAATTAATAAAATAGGAAAGCCAAAAAGCATTTAGCTGAGGAAAGAAAGCTAGAATTTTTAAAGTAACCCTTAGAATTTTATTGCTAAGATTATAGTTTGAAATAACTGTCATATTTAACCAGACTGCTGACATTTATGTATTTAAAAATAAAATTTCCTTCAAATGATAACTATAAAGACTTGTGTTCAATTTGTTTTAAAGAGTTATTAAATGAAATTTTAAAAAGGGAATCTAAGTCCGATCTGTTATTTGACTTTTCATAAACAACTAAATTCTTATAAAAAAACGGATTGGTATTATTCGGTTACTGTTATATTTATTCAATTGAAATACCATTAATAACAGCTCTGTTCCAATAGGCTCACGCCTTTTGCAAAAGGATAAATAATAGAAACTGCTAAAATAAAACAATTATAAATCTATCGCTGACACATAATGTACATCAAGAGTACTTAATAACTGTAAGAAACACTAAAATGAAAACATAGACTTATTTTATTATTTCAAGGAATCAATTTTGACACTGTATGATCTACTTTTTAAATTACCCTGGAGTGTTCTCTCCTTTGATTAGAGCTTCAATCGATAATCTACTTTATTTTAATTTATATCAACTTTATTTCTGATGCTTAAGCCTTTTACAGGAAATACATTCTTATTAATTAAATTATAATATTTTTATATGATCTTCGTATTGTTATGGTTAGATTTCTAAGTCGTAAATACCTTAAGATATGAAGCAAAATATGAACCAAATTATGTCAACATTTTTAATTTTGTTTCTTAAAAAAATTAAAGAAAAGTTTATGTTTATAAAGAAATAGGAATAAAAATAGATGATTGTATGAAACATAAATGTAATATGAATAAAGAATAGAAACATAAAAAAAAATCATTAAGTTGATTATTTACTGCTTTATAATTAATTATGAAAGACATTTTATGTACCATTCCATCAATTTGGACCTTCTGGTACTGATCACAAGGTTGAAAGTAAGAAATTTAAAAAAAAAAATGATATCTCTAAGAAACACAAATAAGAAAGTAACGTAAATAAGCATGAGCTGAGTATTTATCAAGGGTTGTATATATTTTTTTCATTGAAATTCTTTTCTACCAAAAACACATTATTTTTATACAACTCAATTCTTTTATTCTGTATTAACATTTGAAGATTTTATCAATTTTAGTATAATATTTTTTTATATTATTTAATTTTTATTTTAATAACAAAGTAGGTAGGTTGATTGTTATTGGACACTCAACATCTATGACCTTCAGTGTCCTGTTCATACTATAAGAACACTTTATAGTTTTTTGGTTTATTAAATTTTGCTATTGCTATGGTTTATTAAGAAGTTATATTGTTTTAGAAATGTAATAATTTTCTTGATATTGATTTTGTTATACCCAAGCATTGGTGTGAGTTTTTTTTTTTTTTTTTTTTTTTTTTTTTTTTCCAGCCGTTCCTGCAGAAAATAGGTTTTGCAAAGCAGGCATTCCCCAAGAACATATTTGATTGATGAGTGTCTTGCAAGATAAACATTTGGGTGATGTTTCTCCCATCATATGATAGCCATGTGTAAGGCAAGTATGGCCAATTCTCAGTCTTGTAATAATCACTTCTTCTCTTCTGGTTTCTCAATGTGGTATATTCCATTGTATGGCAAAGCTTTCGTTTTCTATTTGCTTACAATATAACTTATCATATTATTTAGGTGCATGCAATTGTATATGAATATACAAAATAAATATGGGTTTATTTGCTTCTTAATGCATTCAATAAAAACCTTATTAAAAAACTTAAAAAAATGAGACTAAATATGCAGATTGTGTTAAAATGCCTTAGTCATGAAAGCTGATATAGATACAACAAATAAATCCATTATTATCTACTATGGATTTTAGTTTATTGTATTTATAATAAAATTAATAAGGATTTTGAAGATACTGTTTTATGAATATCTATTAATTTACATAAATATACTATTAAGTAAGCGTTGAATTATCAATAAAGAATATTAGGATTATCTTAAAGGATAAAGGAGTTATAAGAAAAACTCAAGCTTGGTTAATACCATTAGCTTACTGCATACACTATTTAATCAATTATATAAAATGAGGAATAATTATATCAGCCATTATTATCTTTTTTTCACAAAAATGAATATCCTTTACATTTCCGTTTTATGAAAAATAGACATATTTTATACACTCTTATATAAAAATATTTACATTGATTAAATTTTAATATGTAATTCAACTTTTTACATTTTGTCGTCTTACTAACTTCATTCGATAAGTAGAACCTCTGTGTATTATTCTTCTTTTGTAAGCAGCACTCGAACCAGTGTATGGAAGGACAACATTTACTTCTTCATAATATTTGTCTTTAACAAGTGGTGGTGTCTTGTTAAGAAGTGTATCAACTCCTAAATAGGACGCCTTAGTATGTCTGTCAATAAGCCAATTAAGTTCAAAATCTTCATCGTCTTCACCAAATGGGTTTATTAACTGTTCGGCCACCTAAAAGAAACCAAAGATTAATTTTATAAATAACCTTGTGATTTTGGTAAATCGAAAAAATTATCTATTCTGCATTAATGTAATGAAATAAAAATTAGTTGTTTTTGGTAATTTTAGAACTAAAAATGTTTTATAAATTTAAAATTTGGGGATTTAAAAAATAAATGTTACTTTCATACTTTATTTATTATTCTTATTACTCTAGCATTTCATTCACTAAGTTTTTAAATAACTTTTAATTAGTTTTTGAAAATGTAAACAAAGTTTTATCCAAGTGATTTTTGTTTTTACTGGTTGTATAATGATACTTTATGTTCTGTAAGAAAAATCTATTAAAATCCTAATCTCTGCTGCATTGTTAGGCATCCAGAAGCAATCTTTATTTCTGACTGCTGTAATTCTTTTTAATTCTTATCAGTCTTTCCCCCTCCTATTTAGCTCTCCTAATCAACCATCTCATTGTCTCTTTCCCAATTCCATTTAAGAATGAGAGGAAAAGAATTCAGCTTGAAATTCTTTTATGTTGTCTACTTTTGTTTCTAGAGAGTGTACACTATACTTCTCTCTGCTATTTTATTTAAGTCATCTAATATATTTATTAGATAGAGGAATATTATGAAATAAACAGCATATTTTTTGTCTTTTTATTCTGCTCTGTAAATACATTACTATCCACCTTAACATTTTCCTTTTATGTATAAAAGAACTGAATTTAATCACTTTGAAGATGTTGAATTCTGTGCATCTTATTTATTAATGATTAATAATACCAAAGGGGAGGGGGTGGTGGATGCAACACTGATAAAGTAAGAAAAAAGAGATTAGACAAACTTTTATTCAGTCATTATAAAACTGTTACGGTTTACTGTTATTTTGAAAGAAATGCTATCATTAAAAGCCCTCTGTTCAGTAAGATGTTTCTTGATTCTTAATGATTCTTTGAAACCTTTTTTTAAAACACAATATGAAACAAACATGAATTTCTTTAAAAATTAAATTAAATTAATTATATTAAAATTGTATTTTAAACAAGCATTCACTTGCTCTTATAAGTAAAGAACCTAAGTAATTTTTAAGAACTAATAATTGAAGTTTTATTTGTTTATCAATAAAAATCCTGTATTGTATTGTATTTTTATTATTATTGTATTGTATTATTGCATTGTATGTATTATTGTATTGTATTATTATTATTGTTATTTATTTGTTTTCTCGCGTTTTTTTTGCGGTTTATGAACTGAGATGGGAGACAAGTCCAACCATCTTCAGCTTAGGTTCATATTATTTTTTTTTTCTTGTCGTGTCCAAGAGTACTGCTTGTTGAGCCTCTCTTGGTACATACACTGGCAATTTCAGGTCATCAATACCAACTATAGTGGATGTTGGGATTAGCCCGTTAGTAGAAATTACGATTGGCGTCACCACTGCAATATCTAGGCGATATAATCACTTCAATTCAACGGCCAGTTGCTGATATTTTCGTAACTTCTCTCCGATGGTTGAAGTTATGTTGTTGTCGTTGGGAATGGCAATATCAACTATCCGTGCTGTTTTCTCTTTCATATTTATAAGCAGAATACCTGGCTTGTTGTTTCACACAGTGTTGCCTGTCAGAATAGATTCGTCCCAATACAGCCCCAAAGGGCTCCATTTTGAAGTAATCTATCAGGCCTATACCTATAATATGGTGTGTATTCCTTTAATAGATTCAACTTATTATTATTATAAAATTATTATTATTATTGTATTATTGTATTGTATTGTATGTATTATATATATTATTGTATTGTATTGTTATTATATTGTATTGTATTAATAGAATGCAATAATTATGCATTACTTCCTCAATGATATTATCACACATAGTTGTGATGTTTAGACTGATTAAAATGGCACTGAATTGGTATTTGAATATTTCGTAGAAGCATAATTAGACAACCAATTTTTAATTTTATTCTATGAGTTGGTAATCCAGACTATTAAGAAACTGTTAAGTATAATGGAGTCCATTATTAGTGTTTACAACTGAAGGCCCATGAATCATATTATTATTATTATAAACTTTACTGTTTTCAACCTGCCTACAACTATTGAGATAGAGTAATTACATTTTTTTACAAATGGGCTAAATAGTTTTAGAATGGGGCTAGTCACATATTGTTCAAGTTTTAAACTTCACTGGGATGCACATGTCACACCGCATATTTATAGCTTTTTTTATAAAATTTAATTTAATTAAGCGAATTTTATAATCAATTTTCAGCTTTATATAAGAACATATCTTTGTAACCTCTCTTGGAAGGCAATTGCCTCCTATCGCTCAATTTTCTAACTTCACTGCGCAACATATATTTGATCACCTATTTAACAAAAATTTAATTATAATATGTAAATTTTTTTATTGCTAAACCTTCTTGGAACTATAAAGATGATGTGGCTAAAATTTGGTTCAGAATAGTTCAGTAGTTTTGCGGTTAGTGATCGCAAACGAAAAATGGCTTGTCCTTTTATATAATAGTATAGACACAATTTTAAAATAATTAAACATTCTCTTATGATGTCATCAATATTTTTGTTCGACAAAAAAGGAAAAATATTATACAGCAGGTGCTATGCCCACTAGTTGAGTTGAATCATGCCCAATTATAGATCACCGATTTTTCCTTTTTTGCAGTTGCCTTCCTCTATTCGACAAGCATAAACCAAAATTGTCACATTATGAAGCTTACAGTCCTATGAATCTTGAACTGTGGAACCATTCTGATAGGGTTTATACAGAATTTCATTGTTTGGTTTCATCTTTTCAACAAGTCCCATCCAGTGAAGCTTTGATAATTTAATTAAGTTGCATATATCTTTATTTCAATATATGGGTATCAATTCTGTATTACTCTGCTTCAGTTTTGTTGTTCACCAATGAGACCATAAATTAAACAACTATAATTTTAAGAATGTAATGAAAACATTTTCTTTTGATGATGAAATCATAATGAAGACATTATCATCCTCTTCTTGTCAAATTTGAGAAGAATTTATTTTTGTAGTCTAATCATTCTTTGAATATCCGAACTCATGTGAAATATTAAATATCTTAATTTATGTAAGAATTGGTGTACATTGCTTCCAGTTGATGAGATTCAAGCAGAATAGAATCAAACCGACATCGAACTACCATACTCAGCCACTGTAAGTAATTTTAAAAGTTTTAAAAACACCATGCAACTTGAAAATGATAAGTATTAAAAAAAATAGAAAATTGAAGTGCTGTGAAAACTTTAGTGCATGTTTTCATCATTGTTTAAAAAAAACAAAAACTAATTAATTGATTGTAACTTTTAAGAAAAAGTAACATTTTTTTTTTTTCAATGCCATATGAAAATAACAAATAAATATTGTTTTAACCTTACTTTTAGAAGGCCCATATAGAACAAAAACTGCAAAACAGTGAAGACAGGAAAATATTTATCCACTTCCATTTGAGGTTCTTTTTTAGACTCGTTAACATATTGTCTTCCAACTAGTGCAGCTAGAAAAAAAGAATATGTTGCTACCATAACAACCTAAAAGAAAATTTTAAAATTAGTAAGATTTAATAACAATAAAAAGATTTAGAGGTTGATAAGCATACCTGAGTGTAGACTAATGGAATGGATACCCAATCATAGCTCCACAGAAGTCCACATTTGGAACGAAACTCATTGAATTCCTTTAATTATAAGGAAAAATAATTGAATTATTTTAATCATCTCTGATTATTCATATTCATGGCAATTATTAAAACTATTACTTAATTATTAAATATTTGTATAAATTTAATTTACTTTTTTTAAGGATATGGGCAATAAGTTTGCCAAAACTTAAATTTATATTTTAACATTTTAATGGAAGAACACTAATACTCCAATGAAAATTTGAGTAAGCAAATATGTAATTTGAATGAAGGTCTATCTCAGATTGTAATTACAACACTAGTTGCGTTCATCCTGTTAGTTAAATATTGCTTAGAAATTTGAAATGAATGAGGAGAAGCCACTATTCTAGAAATGCTACCGTTCTTCTGCTCAGAGGCATAGATTCTATTGATACATTGCAAATTTTCATTATTTTGCTTCCTTGAGAATAACTTCACACCGGGAAAACCCCCGTAATACCTATTAAATTCAGGAAAAAAATTTTGTACATCAGCATTTTTACAAATAGGATAACAGTGGTGAATAAAAGCTTACTGAAGAGTCTAAATAAGGCCAAAAAGTAAATAAATAATTAAAAAAAGTGTGTATGTTTTGATATATTTCTTCTTATTTTCAAGATTATGGTACAGCGGAAGAAACTACTTTGATTACATAAAATGCAGGAGAACAGATATATTTAAAGTTAACACAGGAAAATCATTCAAAATAGTTATTTTCTCCTTTCTATTTTATATAAAAGAGAAGTATAACATACAGTTATTTGTACCTATTCTTAATAAAAAAAAAAATATTGAGTGGAACAAAGATTATATTTTGACACATATTTACAGTAAATGCATTCAAAATTAATTACAAATGTGATTTCTTATTTTGAGATAGTTTTTAGAGTCCATAGATCTACATGTTTACGATGGTACTATTTTTTTTTATTTTTAGTTCATTTTTATTTAATGAAAAAGTTATTTTTGGAATAGTACTTATCTTCCACTCAGACATTCATTTATGGCATGAATGTTTTAAAAGTAGGCACTTGAGAGAGTGTAAAGCTTTGCTTTTTGCTCACCATGCATAATTATGTAACAACTGAATCAAATATATGAATTTTTTAACTTGTCTCAGCTTTTTCAGACTTTCTAAATCTATTCAGCAATTAATGTTTATTGAAAAAATATACAGATGGAATCTAAACATTAAACATTTATGAGATGTTGTAATTTCCTAAAGAGAAAAGCTCTGTTGCAATGTGCATAATATTCAACTAGACATGTATTACCTCCATTATTAACTTAAGACCACAAGGATCGTTGATTTGGTTCTTATTATATGCATCTTTTAGAATAGAAACAAACCAACTGCAAGGAAACCAATATGTATTTATATCTGTAGTAGGTACTGCTGTATACATTTCCAATTCCATTCTTGTCATGAACCCTGTAATTTATAGAATTAATTTAATATTAGATTCTAGATATATATTTTCATGGTTTAAAAATAAACACTAATACGACTTATTTTGGGGTGATGTAAAATATATTAGGCAAAACAATATATAAAGTAACGTTTTTTTTAATTAATGATATCACTAATTTGCCAGAAATTTATAGCTTGTTAAAATTGATAATAGAAGCTTGATTAAGATAATGGAGGTGAAGCCACTGGACAGGGATCCAGGGAATAATGCGGAATCAAGACCACTTTGAAGGAAGGCTTCCTGGGAATACTTTAGAAGAATTAAGAAGTGTGGTAAAGGGATGAAATATCTGGTCATTGGGACTTAAAGCTGAAAAGCAACTAGTTGGAAGAGAAAGAAGAGTAAAAGTAAAAATTTATATAATTTGTAATCACAAATAAAATCAATAGTTCAATTAACTTCATTTTCTATGTTAAAAACACTGTTAGAAAGTTGTAAAAATGCACAAAAACAAATAAGCTCTTAGTTTTTCCCTCTTATTCCCTCACCTTGACTAGGGCTGACTGGTTTATGGTGACCTCTCGACGGTTCTCAAGGGCAGATTGAAGGGAAACATGCACTGCTTTGCTAAGTTTGTCTTCGATATCCCGAAGCGCTCCCATGTTTCCCTCTTTTATTCTGAACTAAGTCGGGTTTACCCGCTTTCTGTAGATAATATTTCCTCGGAACATTTCTTTACCAAAATATTCTACCTTCATACATTTACAATATGCCTCAGTTCAGATCTGCAGTCAATTCAATGCACACAAGATCCCGTCTTTCTGACCTCTATATCCAATCCCAATGAACTTCTACATTCCAACACTCATTTCTCTTCTACTCCTCATATCAGACAAGCAAAATCCCTTGAGACATTTAAATACCTATATTTTCAGTAACTCATTCTTATCCAAGGTGAGGCTTGCTAACTATCAGTTTCCTCAATTTAATTACATTTCCTTTGCATTTCTGGAGTCCTATCAATAACTATTTCTATAATTTAGATTCCATTTAATACAAATTTTTCTTACTCTGTATATAAAATTTATATTCTTTTATTGTACATTTTGTGCTAGGATTTTACTATAGGATTTTATTTCTTATTTCATTTGTGGAGTGTTCTCTTATTTTCCTCTCCATGTCTACAGTTAGTATTTATGTATCTTTATTATTTAATCTTTTAATTTTTATGTGTCTCTGACCAGATGTAATTGTATTTATTTCTGTACTTATTTGTTATTCTTATGGGACTTTCTCCCAGAATATAATTTTTGTTTTTTATTCTAATCTATTCTATACCGCATTTTTTGAATGACACATTCATTTCTTTCAGCATAATTTGGATTTTAAATTTGTTTATATTAAAGAATAATTATTATTTTTATCATTCTTAAAATTAGAATTCATATTAATTAATTAGCTACATCTCATCTGGGTAGCAATTTTTTGTCCTTTTATCTCCACATGATGTTTCATGAAAAACAAAGAGTTTTGACTGGGGATAAACCATGGTTTTGATATACCTCAAAAGTATATCCCCCATTCAGAATCATATTGGTGGGACCCCAAAAAGTCGAAAGTACATCTCAACTTCTTGCCACTGTAATGGAATACAACTTTTGAGATGAGCAAAGATCCTGTTGCAGTTCTTTACAAATAAGTTTTATAATTTTAATAAGTGACCAAGTTTGCCCGATAACGAATACTATCACTAAAACAAAATAGTAAGAAACTTTATTGGCAAGAGTAGTAATTGATATATCACTACTCTATTTTCACACATGATGGATTTTGGACCAAGCCCCTATGATTCTCAGTAGGCGATGAAATAGTATTTATTTTTTTATTGTGAACTAAATACGTTTAGAAATTATTTGTTTGGCTAAAATTAAGATATTCTATTTTCTACCAAGTTACCTGCCTCGACGAGATGATCCATCGTGGGAAAACGCCGCATGACAGCTGAACTTACAGATCTCAAAATCAAGATAAATGACAAATTCAGGTAGCGTATCAGGGTCCTTCGGAGTATGCGGCTTTCTTCGTCATTAGAACCAACGTAAAGCGCCAGTGCGTGCATTATCCTGAAAAGTATATAACAATATAGTCACCGTTATGAAATAAAAAAGCTAGGGATCATGAACTGTTTAGCATAGTGATACCAAATGCGGACCGGGCTGGAGGAGTTCCGCTTCAAGAGATCTGGCAGCAGGACTTTTCCATGGTTGCCAACCTTACGTTCCCTTCTCTACATCATGAGCAGATAGGAAAGGAGAAATAAGCTATAACAGGCCTTCCCAAGTATTGCGTTTTTCAGAAGTTTCTAATCACAGTTGTTTTTTGACAATATTCAAATATAGGTTAGAAATACTTGGATAGTAAATATTTGGAAAATATATTTTGTAAACTATAATACGACTAGGACCTTGAATAAACTTAAACCACACAGCACAAGGCGGTGTTTTTTTTTAAATTTATTTTTTTTTTTTTAACATTGCAAGGACAGAAGTTTCTTGAGTCGCTAAAAATGTAAGTGTCATGAAGTGGTGTGGTTCATGACAGCCTCTTTAGTGGAGTAGTGGATGTTAGCTGGAAATAAAAAACTACTTTCACTTATCATTTTTTTAAAAATGATTAAATAATTAAAAATCAGGAATAATTGAAAAAGTAATTTCAGAAATTGTAATTTTTTCCTAATATTTTGGGAGCTACAGAACGCCTTTGATGGGTCATAAGAGTTCAAGGGTGTTTAAGAACCCCACTTTTTGTTATGAGTAGGTAAATTACACCTTGTGGTGAGAGGGTTAGTATCTAGTACGTCATGGAATATTGCAACAAATCGAAAATTGGCTAATTTTTGTTGTTTACGGTTCTAAACTTAGATATGTTTGGATATGAACCAAAATCAGAAACCTGGGGGAAAATATTTTGACAATATCCGATGCAGAGATCGGAGTGTTATATATAAACTCTGGAGATCATAACGAAAAAAAAAAAGACAGGAAATATTAACTTTATTTTTCAACATTTTGGTCCTAGAAATGTACAGTATTTTATGATGATTGTTATATATTTAATAATAAAATTAATTGGAGGGTTGGTGTTTAGACTGTTGATTCAGTAGAGGAGCTGTTGATTAAAGAGAGATCTAAGAATATTATAAATAAAATAAATGTTAGGTTTATTATAATATATCTGTCTATCAATACAAAATGTTTTTTTTTTTTTGTTTTTTTATTTAGAATATTAAATAATCCAAAGTTGAAAAATATTGTCTTCTATACAAAAACTTTCTAGTTAAATATTAACGAGAAGTAACAAACAATTAATCCCATTCTACAAAATGTCTCGTTAATTATTAATTAAGTAATTATTTCGAAACTCGAGGGCTGTAATCTATGTAAAGTTATAAATATTTTAAGAAATCTATCATAAAGAATTATTTCTAGTATTAAGTATTGTTCGTCTTGTTTGTTTTTTACATATTAACTTATAGAAACTAAAAACACCATTAGGTAAGTTCTATAATAGTGATCTCAGCCAGTCGCCCAAAAGTTCAAATACATTAGCCGAATTAAAGATGAAGACAGCTTGATTGTCCTTCCGATAGTGGATAGATGAATTCCTCCATTCTCACGCTTGTGATCTTACCTATCTTAAATCTTACCAACGAAAAATCCCCTTAAACCTGAACTTATAAAATATATATAATATTATATAAAAAATATATAATCATTGAGGCGTAGAATTCCAAAACCAACCAAACCCGATTTCCAGATTTTTTTTTTTCCCCACATTTATTGATATTTACAACTGTACAAAATAATATACAACAAATAAATGTGTTGACAGTGAATACAATGGCATATACATAACTTGTGAAGAACTACTCACTAGTAGCACCAGTAAAATCTGCACTAAAAGGTCTCCAGGCCATCTTCTTTTCAGACGCCTCGGAGGATTATCAGGGATCTGGTTGGGCTAGATCTGGTTTCTAGATCAGAAACATATGGAACATTAAGATCTTTATAGATAAGTTTATTGGTCACATAGTAAGGAGCATTGAGGATTTTTCGAAGGATTTTGGATTGTAAGGATTGGATACGAGATGAATTGGATGGTTTAGTAGAGCCCCAAAGCTCAACTCCGTACGTCCAAAGAGGTCTAATCACTGTCATGTAAATGAGTCTTTTGTAATTAATTGGGAGCTTTGAACGTTTGTCTAGTAAATGTTGAAGTAGTCTGTAACGACGTGCAGTTTCTTGTCGTTTTAGTCTTGTATGTGGATTCCAAGTTAGACGTTTGTCCAAGTGGAGTCCTAGGTAGCGGATCTGTTCAACAGGGATAAGTGGAATATCACACATATTATATGGAATATATAAAAGAAAGGGTTTCTCCCAAAAGTAGTTAAATCAAATTGAAAACGGCCAAAAAAAAAAAATAAGACCTTTTCCTAATCCAGCTAGATCCAGTTAGATCCTCTTCCTAGACCAGCTGTGAAAAAAATTCAAAAATGGCCTTAGCTGGATTTGGAATTCTATGCGTCAATTATTAAATGTTTGTGGAGGAACCCCATATTTAATATGAATTAGTGTTAAATTTAACTTTTGAACACCTATCTTAATATTTTTTAGGATTGATCCTTCTATACCATCATGCGAACCTGAAGTGATTAATATTTTTTGTTGAAGGTTTACTTCTATTTGAAAAAATCTAAACCCTCTTGGTTTCGAGAAAATAACTTTTTTTGTTATAAAGTTATTGCAATGGGAACGTTTATAACTAATTAAAATTAAAGCTTGAACCTTTCGTAAAACAATAAAAACCATGGGCTGTATAATGAGGCGATACAGTGAGCATTCACGCTCAAAAACACATGAAATTTTATAGAGGCTGGGTGTACCCTAGAAGAAATCTAGGGTTAAATGCAATGTAGATCAGAAAATAAATGTTCAGTCACAACCTGGACTAAAGAGTCTTATGTCCAGTGCCAAACCAACTAAGGTGTTTTTCTAATTCAAGATATTATTAAGATAAATAGTCAAGGTACAGGTACTGAGCATGGTCTGAGGCTTTAAATTAAAAAAAAAAAAATCACTGATTTTGATTTATTTAGTAGAAAGACTTTTTTTTTTTCTTATTTTAATAAAAATACATCCATTAAATATGACGGTAATGTTCAATTGGCATGCCAGTTGCTTGTAAAGTAACTTCCCATTGATAGCAATTCAATAAAGTTCCATATAAGAAGATCACAACCCCACAACAGCCAAATTTATGTATATATGTTTTTATGATATATTATTTTTATGTTTTTTATAATAGCAGTATTATATATAATAATAATATGAATTTTGTTAAATATTAATACTTCTTACTTATCCGGTGAAGGTATCGCCATGTATTGTTTCCACCATCGATCTGCAACGTAGGTCACATAAAAGCCAAGAATAAAAGACAGTGGTATTAGCTGGATAAAAGAATCGCAATAGAGCACTGCCTTCTCGAAAAGCCTGAAAAAAATTGAGATTAAATTAAATTATATTATTAAAATGCTGGAAACAAGTGTAATAAAACCATAATTTTAAAAAAATATTATAAATGTAACTGCAATTCTTTAAACGTGATCTCTTCATTCAACATTATTTTCAGTAACTAACATATCAAACAATGTTCGAAATGAATGTCAAATTTATCTTTAATTAATTTCAAATATTGTACAATCGATTCAGTATTAACTTTCAAATCAAAAAGGCCGTTAATTTTGGTTATTTCTGTCATGTTGAAATCAATTATATGATTAGATCACAAAGTCTTGTATTAAAATGGACCCAAAATTAATTTAATTAACACAACATTCTTTACATCTTATGGTTAATGTAACGAATTTTTATTTTTGTCTTTGATCTGTCTTCCAGACTCTCTAGTCACATATCACTTCCCCTGGTGAATGGTGACATTACAGGAGGGTTAGGAAAAATTTTATCAAATCTGAACAAGTAACCTTTATTCTGCGTCGAAAACCACATATGTCCTTTCGTACCCTTTGATGGATCTTGGATTTTACCTCGATAAGAGAAGCCATATGAAACACCAATATGAGATCAAATAGACAATGCTTCTTACAAAAAAATTCAAATGTATGTCCATTATCAGACCTATTTGGACTTAGGATATAGAGCCATCGAATACAATCCGTATCCAGTCTCTTCAATCCAAAATCCTTCGAGGAATCCTTAATGCTCCTAACAATGTCAGAGTTGAACTAACACAAAATGACCTTGATGTCTCATGTATTGATGTTTTATGTAAAACTATATACCTATCCTATCGTAATAAAATACATAACAACCCAAATCCGCATCTTATTCAATTTTCTTCCCATTCCATACCTGTCACTTATGTCACTTTCTTAGTTTGATGTAAAGGTTGATTGTCAATGTAAATAGGCTGGTAGTTGTATCGTAGCGTAAATGTAATATATAGTGAGTGATTTGCTAAAATTCCATTTTATTTTCCAATTTTTGTACCGAATTCGCACCTTTTTGAGGTTGTGCTGAAGTGTTAAGGTGGCTTGTATATGGTCCGCGATAAGTGAATTTAATCCACTTATACAGACAAATTTTCTTACACTGAATTTGTTGTATAGAAAAGTTAAATTCGTAGCATTATATTTTTATGTAACTCTGTACAAATGGCATGTAAGAATGATTGTGAGTAGTATAAATTGAAAAATACATGGTGCCTGCAGACTGTTTTAAGTATTTCGTACTTTCGGGTTTTGCAGAAGAACCGAAATCTGCTCTGTATGCTCGAATTCGTTGCAGTAAAGAGTAATCAATTAATTTTTATTTTTTAAGTTAAGGCTATGGTTTATCAAATAAGTTTACCAGTAATAGGTGGAGTTTTAATCGTTCAAGTTTCCATTTTCCTTCGTTACACTTTTAACGTCTTGTAGTTTAAGTCTACGATCTAACTCCAAGTAATATAAACACGGTTTTTGTTTGTACTGTTTTATTTTATAGAACAGTTGATCACTTAATAATCCTCGGCATGAAACCCAAGTGATATAATTTTTGATGTTTTTTGTCTCACTTTCCACCTTCCGAACCAATGCTCTTAGATATATAAGTAGTGTTGGAGGGCTAAGGAAGATCTGCGATGTCATCGGTAAAATTATAACCCGTTGTGAAAATGTGTTGAGGAATACCTTCAAGGTACAGGTAAGAAAGAAGAGGACTCGATACACTTCCTTGAGGAAACCAACAATGTTAATTGACTGTGGAGAAAACAAAATATTTTGAAAACAAATATTTTGATACGCAGAAGAATCAATCGGTAAGGAAATATTCGAGAATAAGGTTGAAGTAGGAAGGTTAAAAACGTTTTTTTCCTCACTAGACCTTGGTGCCAAACACCGTAAACAGCTTTTTCAATATCGAGCAAATTGGCTGGACGTTCTTTTCGCAGTAACCTTTTCTTTTGAAGGCTACTGCGATGGCATCATTTTAATGGTAGCACTACTTTATTATATAATGGAAGGATCTAAAACCACCATGATAATCAAGAATTACTTTTTCATTAGAATTTTTTTTTTTTATTAAAGACTTTTTTACAACAATATGTTATATATCTTGATCAAAAATACGTTGGTTCCAATTTTTCCTATCCAAACAATCTCCCTCACACATTTCCCTATTCATGATTCCTTTAATGATTCAACCCAACATCTTCAAGGGCGACCTTTCTTCCGTTTTCTTTCCGGGCTCCATTCAAAAATTCTTTTTGGATTTTACCTTAGAAATCCATTCAAAAATTATTTTTACATTTTAATTATAACTTGTAGGTCCTAAACGATTTTAAATTCTCTTTTTAATCTAGTTCCAAAATCTACAAGGGCCAGGAGTCATATCTAAGCTAACTGTTTAGGATTTGAAAATCATAATTTTCCGTCTTATTGATTTTCTTAAAGAGAGTATTTTTTTTTTACCTGAACTTGAAGTGAATCTCAAATATTAGGTTAATTTTTTCTACTTAAAAAAAAAAAAAACAGTAGGTATATTTTACTTAGAATTTATTTATTTTAGAATTTTTTTTTTTTTAAGTACACAAAATACGAAGTCCATCCTGCATGTATTAATTAATATACTTCTAAATTATAATTTTATTAGGAGATGTAGTTGGTTAGGGTCAGTCAATGAACTCAGCAAATCAAAACAAAATGTTTATTTTATTTTAATTCAAAGCCGATTCGACTTGCTTTGCAAGTCTTCTCAGGGCTAGAAGAACAGAAAACAAGCAACAAGGTATGGCTACATTGATACATGACTTTAGTAATTTAGTCAAAAAGACTTTCGAAACGTCGGCTTTGACAATTAAAATAAAATAAACATTTTGTTTTGATTTGCTGATTCATTGTATGCCTACCCTAACCAACTACATCTCCTATATATAAAGTCAACTATAACTATACCTTTATATAATTTTATTAATTTAGAATAACTTTGATCGAATAATATGACTATTGTGGAAACGTTTTTTTTTCCTTATCGTTTGCTAACATATCTGAGGATAAACATATTTAAGGATATTTTTAGTTTCTTTTAAAAATTAATCGATTTGGCTTGATATTTCATAAACTTTTCCATATTTCATAAATATTACTAAGGTTCTGAATTTCATTTATGTTTGGGGAAATGGCAATTGTCTGTTAACAAACAAATTAAATGGCTTGGACATGTCTGTCGGATGGAAGAAGTGAGAGAACCCAGAAAGACCATAGAAGCAAGACCTACAAGTAAAAGACCACTTAATCGCCCAAGGATCTCCTATCAGGAATACATCCAGAGGATTGGGAAAGGAACAAAACCCTCGCCGAAATGAAGTTGCTGTGCAGAGACCGAGAGGATTGGCGGCGCTGGATCGATGCCCCTCTACGCCAGTAATGTCTCGAAGAGGAAGAGAAAGAAGAAGAAGAAATTGCAATTGTTACTTAAACATGAAAGAGAAAAGGGTGCACCGATATTTCTCTAAAAGTCGTTTAACCATTATATTTGGGGTTGAAAACTAAGAGGAATAAAATAAAAAATAATCTTTGTTCTAGAACTATAATAACAACAGAAAAGTATAATAAAATGGTATCATTGTCTGGCTAAATTTATCTCGGAATTTTGTTATTGTAATCCAGTTTCTTCATTTTATATAGCGAACGAATATCTTACAATAGCATGTCAAAACTTGAAAAGAACTATTAATCAGTAGCATTTCAATAACTATTTTACACTAGGGGGTCTCTAAGCCATCTTCTTTTCAGACACCTCGGAGGGTTATCGGTAATGGAATGGGAAGCAAGTTGAGAGACTAGTGGATTAGTGTGGTCATGTAGTTTACTATGAAAGGATAGGTATCTGGTTTGGGCTAAATCAGCAACATATGTGACATAAAGATCTTTATGGATCAGTTTCTTTGTAACAAAGTAAGGAGCATTAAGGATTATTCGAAGGATTTTGGATTGTAAGGATTGGATACGGGAAGAATTAGAAGGTTTAGTTGAGCCCTAAAGCTCGACTCCATATATCCAATTGTTCTGATAAATGTCATGTAAATGAGTCTTTTGTAGTAAACCGGAAGGTTTGAACGTTTGTCTAGTAAATGTTGAAGAAGTCGTAAACGACGAGCAGTTTTCTGTCGTTTTAGTCTTGTATGTGGATTCCAAGTTAAACGTTTGTCCAGTTGGAGTCCTAGGTAGCGGATCTGTTCAACAGGGATCAGTGGGATGTTATTGAAGGATGCTATAGGACATGAAGTTGTAGGTTTACAACAAAGAGTGATGGCTATTTGATGGGATTTGCTTGGATTGATTTTAATTCTCCGATTTCGACTCCATTCTTGAAGGTTGATGACATGAGATTGGAGTGTTTGTGAGGCAATAATGGGAACATTATTTACTGATAACAAGAATCTGTCATCAGCATACGTGGTGAGGACGGTGCTAGGCTGGGTCGGGATATCAGCTGTATACATAGAAACCAATTCTTAAATTTAATATAAGATGGGAAGGATCATCTTCATTAACGCAATAAAAATTTTTATTGATAGATTTTCATTATTTAATTGTTTTCAGTAATGGATTTCTTTGAGTTAACTTATGTATTGGAAATATATTGGATTGTTTTTCTGTTGTTTTTTTTTTGTGTTGTAATAACTGATAATGTCTAACTTGGGAAAAACGTCTTAAATAAAAATTGTTTTGTATGCTGAGACCATTGATTTTCTGAAGGTGATCCTTCCCCTCTTATATTTATAATAATTATACATTTAGATGTTACAAAATTATTGCCAACGCGTTGACAATAGTATTGTAACACTGTAACTGACTGTTAGTTTATTAATTGCTTGATATCTGAAGAAGTATTTTTTTCTCATCTTCCCAATATTTTTCTTATGCCGATGATATTTGCTTGATATCACGTAATGTTATATCGCTCAAAGGTTCTTTCAGTACACTCAATAAGAAAAGTAAAAAGATGGGTCTCTGGATAAACAAATGTAAAACTAAATACCTGAACTTTGGTTCAGACTAAGGAAGTACTAACATAGATATTGATGATTATTTATTTGAAAAGTTAAAAAGTTTTACATATTTATGGTCAAAACTGAACGATGAAAATAAGTAAATTTATGAGTTAGACAGAAGAATAATGGCATCCAACCGGGACTATTTTGCAAACTTCAAATTCTTTAAAAGTAAAATACTGTACATCAATACTAAAATTCAGCTGCGCAAAACCTTAAGTAGACCTGTCCTGACCTACGGAGCAGATACTTGGACCCTTACTGCCTCGATGACTAACAGCCTGGGGATGTTTGAAAGGAAAGGAAATGCGAAAGAAGTTTGACCATGTCTATAACGCTGATTCTAATTCATGGAGGTTCCGGAACAACGAAGAACTGTACTCTTTATATAAGGGAGCCAATGCAGTACAGTTTATTGAAGCACGCCACATAGAATGGCTAGGTCATTTAATAAGAATGACTCGAGAAAGAATGCAAGCTATTGTATGGAAATATATTTAGCAAAAGAAATATATTTCCACGAAAACTTGCGAGAATTAGAAGAGGATCTGAGAGTTTTGGGAATCACAATACATCTAGAACGAAGGCAAGACATAGAGCTATGTCGAACATTATGAAGAAAGCTTAGACTAGTTTACAGAGCTACTTAGTAAAGTATAGTCAAAAAGTAAAAACTTCCAGCCTTAGCTATGTTTTTGAACTCATTAAAACGTTTTTCGAGTTTATTAACAGGGTATTTGATGATAGTTCCATTGTTAAATATAATTATATGAAAAAGATAGTCTGGGATGCTGTAAGGAATAAGACAAAACAGGCCAAAGTTAAAAAACTTTTAATGGCGCACTATTAAAAGTTTTTTTTAACTTTGGCTTGTTTTTTCTTATTCCTGACTGCAACCTAGACTCTATTCTTCATTGAATTTATCTAACAGTCATATTTTTTATTATAATATAATTCAAATACTCCTGCTTATGATTGGTCTTCAAATTTTTCATTAATATATATTTTTAATTTGTTCAATCTTGTTAATTTATGAACCAGATCGTAGCACAATCAATGCCTTCCGAACGACTATTAATGTGATTCCATGATGAAGTTCACTCTGACCTGGCGGACTGACATATCGAGTTGGCCGTGTCAGAACAATCGATCAACTTAGTAAAGCAGCTGGTCGTCTTGTCATTTAAATTTATTCATCTTTGTTACAGGCAGAATAATTTATAATCATATTTATCTATAAGTAGGTTCCGCCATGTTATCCACGCAATTAAAAAGCAATTGTCCTTAGCTTTAAGTACTCAACCGTGAAATAGTAATGTTTAGCTATCGCCAGCTAAAATGGCTTCCTTCGAAAAAAAAAAAAAAAAAAAAAAAAAAAAAAAGAAAGATAAATTTTCTCAGTTACTGAACCATTTATCTTCTTACACTAAATAGAGTGCGAACTTTGGAGTTTTAGCCCCGCAAACATATAAATATTTGTTCGCAAGTTCGAAACATCACACGCGTTTTTCTTGAAGTTATTTCTGGCATGATTTTGCTTACTTCGCTTTGTTTTGAAATATAGCTCAGAATCTCTGCGAATCTCAACTTTGATCTTCACACTGTAAACAATTATTTTTCCCTTGAAATTTCATAATTCATCAATTAATTTTAATAACTTCCCAAAGTAATTGAGGGAATCATTAAAAAAAAAATCATATTATGATTATGAAGATTTGACGAAATAAAATATAAAATATCAATTTTGATTGAAAAGCTATAATATAGTGTTACTTAGAATCAAAAAGTAATCATCCTTGTAAATTTTTTATGAAACGATATCCATAAAATCATATTTGTGCTGACAATCTTATTTAAACAACTTGTTGACCCACTAGGTTTTTAGACTAGAGATGTGTATATTCCAAATCTCGATCCTCGATTCCACTGTTTCTTGAACATAATAATATGGGTTAACCAAAGGTTCCAGAATTTAAAAAAATAAAATAAATATCAATTTAGTTGGAGGGAATATGTAACAGTTTAAAACAGTTACATGTTTATTTTGTATGTTTGAAAAAAAAATAGGTATAATTAGAGGAGGAAAATAAAATTTTAAAATAATTCAATATACCTTATTCTGACACAATATTTTATTGTTTCATTCATTAATTTTTTTAAAAAGAGTGAACATTTTAATTTTATTTTGTTAAAGAAGTCAAAATGTACGGTTAATTTTAAATTAATAATTGTATTTTTCAAAAATTATTAAAAAAGACAGTGGCATTGTTAAAGTATTTCAATTTTCATTTCTTTCATATAATTATGAAAATCATTCCATAAATAATTATTTTAATTTGTTGTAAAAGCAAAATATTTAACGATTTAGTATGTAATGTAAAGAATCAAAGTATATTTTGAAAGAGTATATAGTTTATTAAAACTAAGTAGTGATTAAACAAAATAGATGGTGCAGATTAAGAAGGCATTGAAGCAAATAAGAAAAGAGTTTCGCTAGGGATCCAGTCGAGGAGCATCTCTTGGGCCCAAGGCAACAAGAAGAAATATTAGAAAATCAATAATTATATGAATTACAGATGTGAAGGTATGGCAGAACAGCGAATGGCTGATTATTAAAATGAAAACAAATAGAACGTTGAACAATGAACTAATGAAGTTAAAGAAAAATAATAAATCGGTACAAGAAATTTTAATTATTGAATGAATGCATATTTTAAAAAATATAATTTTATGTTAGATTTAAATATTTGCTGTGATGGTAAAATCATTTAATATTTATAATACATTGAATTTGTATAGACGATCATTATCTTTTTGATGTTTTACTTTCATTTGTATAATAAAATAATTTAGATATTTTTATTTACTCTGTCTAATTATCATTTACAACTTAATATTTATGATCATAAATTTTATATTTAATAGAATTATTACATGAGAAAAGCATCGAGCATCAATGTTCGAAACTCGTTCCTTTCTGAACCGGATACCTTGGTTATGATACATCGATTCGGTTGCTATTTTTTCATCCCTTCTCTTTTTGTTTTCTTCAAAACCATTGCTGCTGCAAGCCAAACGTCAAATTGTTGAAGACATGTATTCTCTATTGGAAAATGAAGATATGACTATAATTTCATACTGTCAAAGATGAAGCTATAACGTACTAAATACATTGAGACAATAGAACCATTTTATTACACTTTTTTATTCTTAGCTGATTTTTTATTACCCCAGAATGAAGATTTTTTTTCATTTCATCACATGTTCTGAGTTGAATAAGCTATTAAAACATCCAGACAGATATTAGTGTCTTTCCTTCCTTCCTTCCATCTATCACTATAGATGGAACACTCTAGTGAAATGTTTTAGTAATATTTGGGAATATTTAAATAATAAATTGGCCAAATTATACCTTTACAATATTTACCTTCATAAAGAATGAATTATATTTGTTAACTCTGTCTGAATTGTATTTACTTTATAAATTATATATTGTGGATAATAAAAGCTATTTACTGTATACTAATTTCTTTATGAATAATTATTATTTTAAAATAGATTTTGTGAGATTTCTTAGCTCTCATGTGAATTATTTTCTATAATAGGAATTTCTTTTTGTAACGGAGGTATCGAATAAAAAAGGTTTTAGACAATTTTCAAACCCAGATTATCATTTTTGTACATATAATAAAGCTATTGTTGACAATTTATAATTTACTAGCATACCCCGTTACGGCTACGCCCGTTGTCATAAAAAAAGAACAGATTATTTTCACTAATAATTGAATTTTATTAGTTTATCAATAAAAATCTTGTTTTAAAGTATGGAATTCGTCATTATTTCTTCAATGATATTTTCACGCATGGCAGTAATTTTGATTAAAATTACATTGATTAGGTGTTTGAAGAGTACGTAAAAGCATAATTAGGCATCCAATTTGGCAGAAATGATTTTATCGATCCATCTGGTTGAATTTTCATTTTTAACCATAAACGTATATGACAAACCAAGTATAGTTTGACAAACCCCGTTTGTGGCACTCAAGACTATTTTAATTATTATTATAGTAAAATTTATTATTATAAACTTTCCTAGAACTATGAAGATGTAGTTAACATTTGGTACAATTGGTTTTGATAGTTTTGCCATTGCAAAATGTGTTGCAGAATGGCCGCATGTCGGTCGATTTTTAAACTGCACTGGGATCCACATGTCGCTGTATATATTTATAGTTTTTAAATAACAGTTAAATTGAAAATAATTAATTATAAAATTGCGAAAATTCATTTCGAGTGAGATGCGGCGCTCGTTCGAATCCGGCCTTGGTGGATAGACACCACTCTGGCTAGAAATGATTGGTTACCTGTAGGGTAACCCACCCGTCCTTCCTGCTCTAATGGAAGCAAATTATAAGGAAGCACAAAAATAATGCTCATTTGAACATATCGCTTGTTTTGACCAATCAAAACAAATTAGACATGTAATCGATTTTTAGGCTGTGCGTAGCTAAAGAAATCCTAATTTGCCATCTCCTACCGCAACCAATTCCTAGTTTCTTCCCTAGCACTCCACCATTTTGACCATGGGAGTATAATAAAAAATTCATCCGGAATCACAGAATGTAAGATGCTGCTTGATATTCGTTCTTCTTCCGGCATAACTAAGGTTGTGAAATGTACACATTTGAATATTTCTCCTAAGCAACTGAAACATCAAATATCATCAAAATGTTTATGTATTGAGTCATTTGGAATCAAATTGAGTCGTTTATGTTTATATTTTGCCATAAATAGATATTTTTTAATATTTTGAAATGTAATTGCATCTTTATACATTTATCAGGCATATCTGAATTTGACATTTGAAATGTTTTATGTTTCTAAGCAGACAAAAAATAAAAACCGAAAAAAGCAATAGGAACTCCTCCCATCCCCCCCCCCCTGTCTAATGAATGAGTTTGCGTTTGTCCAGGTGCTGATTCTTCCCTTTGCGGGAAATTTCGATCGCATTTGCATCGGATTAATTCATTTTTCTTGCTCCGCTCAAATACTTGGAATATTACTTCACGTTTCTTATTTTCCTTCTCCCTACCATCATTCCATTACCCAGTCTCTCACCCAGTTTACACTAAGACACATCATTCGTTAACTGTTATTTGTGTACTCCAAAAATACCAAAAATCACTGTTGCAAAGACGAAAGATCTTGTTGAAAAGTATCTACGTGAGTTTACAAGACTTTTAAGAGCGATGGAGAAGTTTTATATTGTGTTTGTTTTGATAAAGTTGTAGCAACCACTGAACGGTTTTCAGTAAACAACACATAAAAACAGTAAGGCACAAATAAAACAAAGGTAGGAAGTCTTCTTCTTTCTCCTTAGTGCCTTTCAGCGTGTAGGTGCCTCGGTCCAAATCCGCCATGCATCCTGGTCTCTTGTCAGCGCTTTCATGGGATATAGATTATTTCCTCTTCTTTGGTCGCAGCCTGGAGATGTGGTCCGTCCATGTTAGCCTAGGCCTGCCCCTGGGACGTCTTCGAAGAGCTTTCTTGGATCCCGGTCCTCCTCTATTCGGCAAACGTGGCCAAACCATCTCAGCTGCCTTTTTTCTACTGTGTCTCTTATGGGTAAGACTCCGATGTCCCCCTGTACCCAATCGTTACTAATTCTGTCCCTCCTCGTTAGGCCAGGCACTCTTCTTAGGTACCTCATTTCCATTGCTATGTATATCTACATCCAGATGTGTAGTTTTACTTTATTACGCATCTCCTTTTACCGGCAACCGTGTTGCATAGTCGTTAATACTGTTTTTCTTTTTGATCCGTTTGGAAATCTCCCCATCAATCTTTCCATTCCTGTTGAAGACCATACCCAGGTAGCTATATTCCTCGTTCATCTCTAATGCTTCTCCTCCACATCGGATCTCAATATTTTCTTCATCTCTTCCAATAATTTTACTCTTACCTGCATTGAGTGTCATTACAAGGTAAGAAGTCAACATTTGAAAAACCTTTCGTTACACAAACTGCCACTGGATTACAAAAGTTTGATTTCGATGCCGATTCAAGAAGTACTACAGTTCGAGCTGACATATCCCTGCATAAATTAAGCCACTTTAAGTTATATAACGAGCTTTCTGTTTTAATTTCCGCCTTGTCTTTTTGTTGTTTAATAGTGTTCTTCCTATCGTTTCTCTTTTCAACACAATTAGTTATTTAAACTTGTGTTTGTACGTATTTATAAGTATGTATTGTAACCTTTTTATTATTCTAAATAATGCAGATATATTTTCGGTATTAAATTGTGTATTTTACCAAATATGTTCGCATGTATATGTGCATAGTTTTCAGTTTTATTGCATATACTTCACAACACTGTCTCTTACCACTAAACCATGTTAAAATGGTTACGCCGCTCCTTTCGACGAAAATAGTTTCTTAATTCGTTCTTATACAAATAAGTTTCCTCACTGTTACCATCCTATATTATCGATGAATTAACTTTAAAGTCGTCAATGAATTCTTGTAAAACCAGATCCCGTCCTCTTGACCTTTACCTGATTCCCTTCCACACATCGTCATTTAAACGCTCATTTATCAGAACATCCAATTTCCGGAACTCCCTCCCATCTCAGATAAACCACTCAACATTTCTAAATCCCGCCTCTTCCTTTACCTATTAGATACCCTAGGTTTCATTCCAATGAACTCCTAGAAGACGACAATACATAATAAGAAATAAGAGTGTTCATATGATAATATTAGTTTTTGTTTTGTTATAGCTTACATTATCATCACAAATTACGTTATATCTTCTCTTTTTCCGGTTCTATAGTCCTCCGTGAACTTAGGTCTCCCTAACAATTAATTTACAGCCAGCTCGATCCACAGCATAATTTTTGGAGATTGCATTAAAATTTATTTTTCAGCTAATTATTTCCCTGCACTGGCTTTCTTATATAATGATCGTTACTTCTCTATATTATCCTTTTTGACTTTATTTCCATTTATTTTTTCTCTGTTATATTAATTTTAAATTGTATTTCCTTTTAAATAATTTATAATTAATATTAATTTATTATTATTATAACTTATTACCATAAGTAATTTGCTTTTCCTAATTTTGAATAATGCAGCGAGGCCACCTTTATATTTTACATAATAATTATTCTTAAAACGCCACGGTCTCAGAATAAAATTAATTTTATTTTATAATTTGTTTCAAGAAACATAGTAATAAACGCTCTATAAATAAATTTTTGTTTTTTTTTTAAACCGTTAAACTAATTTTTCCTGCAACTTTCCTGCAACCGTTAAATCATGGGAACATTATTCAATTAAAAACAGCTGATTAACGTTCCATTTTACTTTCTAGTGAGTAAAAAATCCCATAAGCTTAACTTTAATTCTCTAGAGTGTAAAGTAAAATTTCAGTGCCACCTTAATACATACTCATTAAATCATACATACTCATTAAATATTCATTAAATAAATACTTATTTCAGCAATAATCTTAAATTCAATGCAAATAATTCAAATCAACCATTTATTTCTAACGTCAATAATTGTAATATTACAATAAACATTTATAATAAATAATAATAAGAGTACTTGTATTGCTACCTGAATAAAATTTATAAAAAAATGTCATATTTCTTTTCCTTTTTAACGGTTGCAGAAAAAATGTAATATAAACTCTAGTATAAAGAATTTTACTCACTCTCGGCAATTTACAGCACTCGCTTCGCTTCGCTAGGTCGAACGTGTAAACCTTGCCTCGAGTGAGTAAAAGTACTTCTTTACACTCTTGTCAAATAAATAACTATTATCTATAGCACTTGTGAAAATTTCTTATCGGACTATTTCTAATCACGTACAACCGATCCGGCAAATTGCATAACGAAATAAATTTAATGAATTAATAAAATACCAGTATTACTTATAATTAAAACTCCAGTTAGGCTTATGTGTATAAGTATTCCTACTTATAAATAAATATTCCAACAATGTACTATGTTAGTTGGTCACGAAGCTATCTTCTCTTCATCCTCCTTAAAGGAACAAAAATAAGTAATAAATAGGACTCGTCGGACAGTCAATAGAGATTGGCGTTTTGTATGACGACTTATATTTTTTATTTGGTTCTAAATATTCTTATTCATGGATCAAGAACCATGAATCAGCGTGATGAGGAGTCATCTTGGATATTATCAAACATCCTTATCTTTCAAAGGGCAATGACGAAGCTGTTAGTCCTGCACTATAGCACTCTTTTTTTTTTTCCTTAGCACATTAGAACCACTTGAATGAAATAATGCACAAAAATGATCAAATATTATTTATCGGCACTATCGGAAAATTATACTTAGAAAATTATTATAGTTAACAACAGCCGGTTCAGAACTTTTTTAAGGACCTTTTTTACGGCAACAATTCTCGGAAACATCAGCTATGTTCCTCATAACTACACCTTGTTTCTCAAAATTCGATTCCCTTCTTGTGTAATAATGAAAATATTTATCATTCTTCTCCCCAACGAAAAAGTTTTTTTAACTCTTTAGCATTTTGGCTCTCGGAAATAATTTAGTTTTTACAAGTAATTTTCTTATAATTTCGTTATACAAAATTAAACTCGTCGGAACAGGGCCCGAAGAGCCAGATTAATAAATACAATGACAGATAATTTTTAGAAAATTAACTGGTAAATCAAAACAGTTATACTGAAAACCACCGGGCAGCTTTCTGGAGAAGCAGCAGAGGCTCGGAATAAGCATTCAGGCTATACCGAACAAATTTCGCTCAAAACTATTCAAGATAATCTTGTAAAATAGATATCTAGTATCGAAGAAAAGAAGCAAGCCATTTTTGAGGTAGACGTTAGCCCTACTTATTTCTGCTGAACCATCCAGCCAAAGACTCTTGGATTCGGAGAGTAATGAAAGTTGTGGATCATTTGATGCTTAATTTAAAAGTCTGTTGTAATTTGCCCAAATTTTTTTTTTTTATATCTTTAAATAATCTAATCTAATCTACTCTACTATATATAGGGTTTGTCAAATATCCCAATATAGTTATAAAATTTTATTGAAATGAAATAGGAAACTTACAATCTCAGACAACCACCTTTTCAACGGATTGGAATGAAATTCGATATATAGCTTCGTATAGGGCCCTAGGTGCTCGATAAGAAAGAATTTTAAAAAATCGGCCTGGATCGCGGCTAATTCGCGAAAAATGCGATTACAATTTTAATTGGGTGAATAATAATAATAGATTAATAGTCATATGGTATTTGGAGATAATCTAAGTTAAAAAATAGGTTAGATGTTTAAACCGCACACTTTTACCACAAATTAAGTTCCTTTTAGTTGTAAACAAACAAAAATACGATCGATGTCGAAACCTTATAATATTGGTACTTTCTGTGAACTGTGATGGTGGCTGCAGAGGTGGATCCTTACTAGGTGGAGTTGTTTCGTGACGAAAAGCTATTAAATAACTTATGTTAAAGAGGAGGTTAAAAGACTTATGTTCTCTGGTGATGACATATAAGGCCAGTTCGATGTAGGGACAAAAAACTGATAAGAATCAGTGAGTTCTATCAAGTGTATGATTCTCTTCAGTATCGCCTCATGTTTTACCATTGAGAACATGGGTACAGTATTAACATCCCTCAGCGTGACCCAAACTCTAATACACCACTTAAGAAAACCGTGTCTGAAGCTGATTTTTACGCCTAAATGTTATGAGGTGAAGAACCTTATTTACTTTAACTTCGTAATCTCCTCAACCAATTTATGCTTGATATGTAAGCAAAAATAGAAACAGAAAGACTAAACTTTATTCGAAAAAATCAAAAAAGGTGAGAAGTTAAGACCATATTCACTTAAAGTATGCCATTGCAAATTGTCAAATTTACTTATTGAAATTATTCTAAGAATGGAATTCTTTAGGTTTATTTAAGTAATAATTATTATCAACGTTAAGCTTAATTTTTACTAATTTAAGTTGTCCTTCATCCTAATGATATTAAACCGTAGCGGAGCAGGGTCCTTTCAGCTAGTTATTTATAAGGTAAATCATTTTTTTTTTTTTTTTCACCCAAAATCTAGAAAACGGTGTCGTTTAGAAACTTAAGGCCTGGTAAAGTATGTTAATTAATTCTTTGCGCTGTAAAGCCCAAAGTTGATAGAATTGGATTATTTGCAAGAATTTTTTTTTTTTTAATAAAAACATTTATTTAAACATATGTACAATTTGCCTCAGTTAGGGGCAATAAGTAACAGTGCTAATGATGCATTCATTCGTACCATATATACAGTTCTCATACATACACAATTAATAATAATAAGAGATAAAAATAAAACAAATAATCATAATTTAAAAAAAAAATAATAGTTAATAACAATCATCAAAAATAAAATGAAATAAAAAAAAAGGCTAAACCCGAAGAGATCCCAGCGCTGCTGTCTTTTGTCAAGATGAAAGCCAAGATAACGTAGTGTCGGATATAGGTATAAGAATGTTTGCAAAAATGATATTATTTTTCAAAAAGTAGATGTCCTGGATTTTTTAGAATATTTTGTTTTTCGAAATCAGCAGCCTAAAATAATAGAAATTAGTGATTAAACATTTTTGGGCTCCTAGACCTGCCATTCACCTATATGTACTGCGTTTCGACCAAATCATTGATGGCCATAATCAGGAAAGATAGAAAAAGTAAAAAAAAAAAAATAAATTAAATTAACATGACATTCTGTCATGAAGAGAATTGACAGTTAATTTTAATTTTTAAACATTGCCTGAAATATTTTTATGTCTGATCCCACCCAACATCTTATTCAATAAATTCATCCAGTCATTCAACAAAGCTCTTCTAAAATATGTTTTGAATATTTAAAAATATGTATGATTGGTCATTCCGTTTTCAATAAATGTGTGTAAAATTACTTTTTAAATTTAAACAACGTATGAATATTGTTGATTTAAATTCATACAAATAATTTAACAATCCTAAAAAATATGAAAACGACTAGATATTGATAAATTTTTAAAGAGCGGTGATCTTTCACCAGGTGTCTGATATAGACACCCCCGGCCTTCATTTGGGGGCACGATCGAAGATGGTTGCCATTAACAAATTCGCTTCAGCCTAAACTCAGTTTTCCTTTTAGAACATTCGGTTAAAATTAAAATATTTCTGTTAAATCTATTGCAATATTAAAATATAATAAAACCCATGAATATTAAAATGGCTAGTTGTTTAGAAATAAAATTATATGAAAAGTATTTCATATGCGTGATTTCTGTACCATTAGATTAAATGGGTCATATTGTTGAATAACGCTAGCGGAAAGAAATCTAGGAACACTTCCGGGGGAAAAACCTCATTTGCATGCAAAATATATGGTATGACATGCAAGTTTGTTAGTGAGTTTTCTGATTAAAATAAACTTGGTGATAAAGTTATCCATTTTCAAACATTTATTTTTAACATAGTAATTCTTAAAAAAACATTTAGCATTCCTGGATAAGAAATAATTTAATTATTAAATCAATTTTTTTTTTAATCTATAAATTGGCATGTTAAATTATTAGACTTTCAAGACATTAAAATGGTGTTGAATCCTTTTGTACTAACCATCAAATTTATTCCTTCATAAAAACTGGAATCGGTTCGGTGAAATCGAATACTATTTTGTTATAATTGTTACTGCATATATAGTTACAAAAGTCTTTTTGCGTATTTGTATTAAACTAGCTGAAAGTACCCTGCTTCGCTACGGTTTAATATCATTAGGATGAAGGACAACTTAAATTAGTAAAAGTTAAGCTTAACGTTGATAACTATTGTTACTTAAATAAACCTAAAGAATTCCGTTCTTAGAATAATTTCAATAAGTAAAATCTGACAATTTGCAAAAGTTAATTTTATATTATTTTGATAGTCCTCCAATGAAGCTTCGAGCCAGCACAACCACCTTACCCAGCTCTGATACCAGACCATCAGCTTTTCTTATGGCATACTTTAAGTGAATATAGTCTCAACTTCTCAACTTTTTTGATTTTTTCGAATAAAGTTTAGTCTTTTTGTTTCTATTTTTGCGTACATATCAAGCATAAATTAGTTAAGGAGATTACGAAATTAAAGTAAATAAGGTTCTTCGCCTTCTCACAGCTACTCTTCTTAACACAGGAGAACATACACACTTCTGTTCGAGGAGTAACAAGTTCTCCGCTATTGACCTAAGTATTGCTGATGTCAGGTTAGCACCAAATGTTATTTGGCAAACAAAACCACATTTATACGGAAGCGATCACTTCCCAATTGTTATTAAGATGGGAAAGCGAATACTGTCAGGGACCCAGGACAGTACAACACATTTTAGTAGACTGTCCACAGCTTTCATCTATAAGGGAGAGATTTAAAATTTCAAACACACTTCAGGAAATCTTACAAGATGATAACAAATCAGTGAAGTCTCTGTTGGATTTCCTAAAAGCTATCAGGTTTTATGGACGAATATAGGAGATAAATAATCGAAGATGGATTGCCAATTACCCTGAAGGGTAGAGGCAATCAATCAAATAAATAAATAAATAAATAAAAAAGTTGAGAGAAAATAGGGGTTTCAAATATGACTTTTTTCATTCAATTTAATATAGCTCTTAACCGTTAGGTCTTAGGTCCTAAAAATGTAGATCCTAGTGACAAATATTATATAACAAAAATAGTTTCCATTATCCTTATCAATTTCTGATAAGGAAATCTTCGGCAAATATTCGACCCGAGCAACATCAACAGAGCTAGAAATTGTCAAAATGGTACATTTTCGTTGAAGGGGAAAAAACCGTCACAGATAAAAAGGTGAAAAACGTTACAGCGTGACTTTTTTCATTCAAACTAATATAAATCTTAAACTGTATATCCTTGCGACAAATTTTATATCACAAAAAATATTCTCCTTTACATTTCTGATAAGGGGACCTTCTTCAAAATTTCTATCCGAGCAACATCAACAGCACTAGAGCGTATCAAAAAGCCCCAATACTAAAAAAATGTAGGCAAAACGTATTTTTTTCATTTAAACCCAGATAGCTCCTAAAAGGTTGGTCCTGACGACAAATCCTACATAACAAAAAATATTGTCCATTCGATTTCTGAAAACGCTCGACGCATTTATGATTCGAGTAGCACCAACATAGAGCGTTTGAAAATGTTACATTTTTGAGGCTGAAAAAACGTAACACCAAAAAAGTATAGACCCCCAACCAAAAGACATATACTTGTCAAAAAAATATCTGATGACCCAATGCTATACACAGGATGAATCAAAAAGATTACCACTTGCAGTTCCGATATTTTTTTCTTGTCCGAACGAGAACAATGAGCAGGAGAATCGTCGTGTTGCAAAATTACTTGGTTCCTCTCGACCAAACAGAATACTTTGCAATCAAAACTTTATTAACTCTATCTAGTTGTTTGTTCACTGCCCGACCAACAGGAACAAGCTTAAAATACAAAACGCTTTAGTAGTTCCACCAAACGCAACTTCGTGTTTTTCTCAACTTGACCCAAACGATCCAAAATATGGCCATCCCAGCTGATATTTGAACATCTTGTAATTCCTTTGGTATTTTTCTGTTCTTCTTCTCAACTGGTTATGTAAGAACTTGCAACTAACCTAGTATACATTTTACAGAACTAATATCTAATTAATACGATGCAGCAGGGGCTGTTCCCAAATTTAAATATTCAAATATTACAAACTTTTTAAGCAATTAGTATAAAATAATAACAATGTATTTAGTCTGCCAGAAAATCGTTTTAATTATTTATTTGTTTCATACCAATGCTTTACAGATGTGTTTATTGCAATAATGTATAAAATGCACCGTTAGAGCAATTAGATGTTCTGATATTTACCAAAATCTTGTTTGAATTGCTAATGTAAACTCAGATAATCCGTATAACTTATGTTCATTAAATATAATCAAATTTGAATACTTTAAAATTTTATTTTCTTCACTTAACACATCTGCCTGCCAAGGCATCGATATATACACAACTCTGATTTATTTTCCTCCGACCCACAGTGCGGCTGCCAATGTACAGTCTAAAATGCGATTATTTTTTCCAACTTGGTTTCCTTAAGTAATCCTTTCAAATTGACCACAATGATATGGAATTGTAGCTTTTAAACCCATATTACAAAAGCAAAGGATAGAAATCATGTTTGAACAATTTGCAGATTGCTTATCTGTCTCATCGATACATTTTCAATTTATTGGGCCCTTATTTAATGTTAAGTACACATCAAGGTCACTTGAAGTTTTAGTATGGCAGGCATCGAAGAAGGCGAGTAATAACCATTTTTTCATTAATACCTTTGAATATTTTTTTTTTTTTTCCTTAATATCTTTAAATAACATTTTTTCGTTAATATATTTATAACATTTAAAAAAAAAAACTTCAAATCGACATATTTCAATTTCGATCCAAAACATTCTTAGTTTTTGAAATATTTTGATTTAATAACAAATATACATCATGAATATAAAAATCATTCCTGATTTGAATGGTTCTCTGTTTATTTCTTTCAGGAAACATAGACATGAAAAACATTGATGTAATTAATATTTTATATGTGTGTATATATATTAATAATTTAATATCTTCGGACCCTTTCATATCTGCAAGCAGGAAAGCAAGCCACTCAAATTCAAAGCACAATTTAGAGGACATTAAAAAATATCTTTTGGGCGATGACGAATATTCTATGGATTCACTTCAATCTCACCTACGCCATCTGATGAGAGTATGTCAACGAGCAGTGAATCAATGTAATTTTCAGATGTACCTTAATCAATTCATGTATTGTTAATTATATTATTGTGATATTAGTTATTATTTTGTAAGTCTAATAAAACTTAATTTGTATTCAAAGATCTTTAATATATTGTTTTTTTAATGATCAACTGAGAGTTTTCTTTAAAAGCCCGTTTTAAAGAAATTGATATATGTCGAATTGATGTTGTTTTTAAAATTTTATAAAGATTTTATAAGTCTTTCCCGTCAAGAATGACTTTTGTCTACTTCGACCGTAAGAGCGCCGCACTGTGCGACCGTCCCTACGATGCACATATGTGCGTATATATAATGCATTGTGAATCTTTAAATAATGTTCACATTTTTGGATTTTACGTCTTTGTTTTCTTTTATTTATAAGTATATGTTTCGATTTTTTTATTTATTAATCTCCATTTTCTAAGATCTGTATATATATATGCATGCGTTGGTTGGATTGAAATAAAATTTACTATGAAAGTTCGATTTTTCTTTCTGTCCAACATAAATTCGGTCAATGAAGAAGTCTCCCATTTATCGAATTTGTGTGGTATTTTGTGGCAAGTTTACTGCTGATCACACTTTATAGAGAAATTTGACTGTCTTTATATATTTAGGTGGACACAGTTACATAAAGATATATATTCTACATGTACAAGACAGTATTGTTGAACGATAGCTGTTGTAATAGTTAAATATAACCAAGAATTAATAAAAATCTTTTTATAAAAAACTTTTTTCCTTTTTGTTCTTTAAGGATTTTCAACAAAGCAGTGGCTTTCCTTAACCTAAGTTAATAATCGCTTTTCTCCATATTCTGCCTAAGGCCCATTCATGTCCCATCATATACACTTCTACTTACTCCTTCTGTTTTCCTTGGCCTACCTCGTTTCCGCCTTCCTTGTATTCTCCATTCGTAGACTCTCATTGGTAGCCTTCCAACGGACATTATTTGTAAATATCCTAACCAGCTGAAGGATTTTCTCAGTCTCTTCCAGTCTCAGTCTCTTCTCTGAAACTACTGTCAGTTATCTAAAAAGTGGAAAAAAAAAAACCCTAAGGTATCTCGGCAAACATCAGTGTAGTTTAGTTGTTCAGAATTAACGATCCTCAAAACTATCTAGCTAAAGAATGTTTCCATCTTTTCTCTTTTATTATTTTCTATCAAAATAAATGGTCAAAATAAATAGAACGGATGGCACGTATTTAAGTTAGCACGCGCGTGACTAATACAAAATCTAAATACGTGACTTTACATCTCATTGACCTAGACAATTATAAACTCCATTGAAATTCACCTCCCCGATAACTAGTAAATAGTACAAACAAGGTTTATAATAGCCAATCGTAAATCTAGTTACCGATTACAAGGAAATACTGAATGATTTAGAATGCGACTCGTGTATATAAAACAAGCGTACGAACCTGGTAAGAAATTTCTGAATAAAAAAACTCAAGGAAAACCACTTGTTAAAACTTGCTCCGAATACTCAACCAACAAAGAACGTTCTTGTGTCCACAACTAATGAATTTTAATGAATACTGTTTCCCTGTATGCAAGTTCAAAAGCATTATTCTTGGTTCATTCATTTTATTCCAATAAATTATGAAGATATATTTACTTTTAAATTTTATATATATAATAATTTGGTAGGAGAAAATATATATACACGGAGAACTTACGTTGACAAATTATTTCAATACATTAGAGACAAATTCCTAATTCGGTGCGGCGAAGGTCGAGAAAGAAAGGAAGAGGAGATGGATGAGAGATCTAGCGTAACATTTCAAACAAGTGAAGGTCAACAGTTGGCTCTACTGGCCGCTGCCTTCCTCATTCCTACCCATGTAATGACTATCTTTTATATTTTATCTCACATTCTGATCGTAATAATCTATTACAGGTGCAAATAAAATTATATGGTAAAAAACAAAATAGTGTAAAATGAAGGAATGAAAGGACTACATCTCCCATCATTCATTTTTATTTGATAAATGATAAATGGAATCAATAGTTCTTAGCCAAGTTCGATTTCAACCATCGAGGCCAATTTTACAGCTTACATGTTGTAGTTTTATGAGTATTCGTAAGTTTTTCCTAATAAGCATACCAAAGTATTGGTTTGGCAAATAAGTCCGTTCGGTTTTTGAGGGTGAAATAAAACTCAGTGTAGAATAGAGATAAAATATATTATAATATACGATATATCCACCATTATTTAGTGAAAATAAATCGTTTTTTTTTTTTTTTTTTTTTTTTTTTTTTTTTTTTTTTTTTTTTTTTTTTTTTTTTTTTTTTTTTTTTTTTTTTTTTTTTTTTTTTTTTTTTTTTTTTTTTTTTTTTTTTTTTTTTTTTTTTTTTTTTTTTTTTTTTTTTTTTTTTTTTTTAAGCATCATTTTTACGGGTGATTAGCACCCGTCAGTTGGAGCTTGGTTTGGTGAATACAGAGGATTGGGCAAAAGGCCCTATCCAAAGCTTAAAAATTTATTGCGGGTTACCAACGAGGGGGCCTTGCGTTTTCTTGTTGGAAAACAATACCCTTTCGATTTGCCAGTTCTGGGCGCTTTTTTTTAATTGATTGATCCAACTTTGTTGATTGCGAATAGTAAAGAGTTAAGTCAATTGTTTGTCCTTAATGCAACACCTCGTTTAAATTTCTTGTGGGCGACCAGATCATGGAGCGTCATTGATGTGAAAAATTCATGAACGAAATTTGGCTAACCATTTGACAGGTGAGTTTGGTTAAGGAATCATCCCTATAAACACCAAGATATCACATTTTTTATGGGCTTCTACAGCACGGTTAACATTTTTAAAATAACACAGCAAAATATACCGATAATGAATATTTTTTTTCATTTTCACAGTGCAATAGCAATCACAATACTAAACTAATTTAAACAAGAATTTGCAGAAATGTTTTTTGCCATATTACAAGCAGAATCTAAAGTCGATTTCTAGGAACCGATCGATATCGCTGTTGTTAGTTTTGTAATACTTGATTATTATACATGCATCGACTCTTCTCCTTAATGTTAAAAAAAAAATGAAGATAACTTTTTTAAATATCTTTTAATTGCAGAGAAATTTATCATAAACTACATTAACCAAGATACAGAATTCATAACATTCTCTTGAAAAATGCCAAATATCAAATTGTTGAAGATATGTATTCGCCATTGAAAATTGAAAAAGTAGGATTACTATTCACCACTGCAAAAGGTGAAGCATTAAAAAAACAAATGTGGCTAGACTGTAGCACCATTTTATTTTACTTTTTGGTTATTCTCAGACGATTTTTGTTTTCCCAGAATAAATATTATTTTTCATTCCATTAAATCCTCAAAGTTGTTTTCGAACACTAATACTCAATTGAAACCAATAGCCATAGAAATATCAGCTCATCCTCCCATCTAGAGTGTTGAGTGAAAGGTTTTAGTAATAACTGGAATCAAGGAACTATTATTTAAGAATATAAACATTCCAATCTCCTTAGACAATAGTTTATAAAATGGATTAGTTTTTTTACATTGTTTGATCTATAATTAATTTATATATCGTATGTTGATACTGAATTCTATTTGCTATTTTCTAATTTGGTTCTTGGGTTATTCTTTTTTTTAATAAGATTTGGTTTGTTTTGTCACTATCGATAATTTTTAGTAACAGCGATTTATTTTAAACTGAGGTACTGCTACGGAAAATCGAATATAGATTTTATGGAACCGGTACCGGTTTATACACTCGAGTGCAAAAAAAAAACTGGCGCACTTTGATTTTCATTAAAAAAAATATTAACTATCGGAATAGAATTATTTAGAAGCGAACACATCGAACTGCTTCCTTTGAAAAATCCTTTATTAATCGTGCAGCTTTATTTTGGAATTCCATACCCATTTCGATCCGCAATGCTCCTTCTCTCACTTCCTTTAAACATAATTTATTCATCTACCTCCTCAATTATCAATCTTCCGAAATTATGTAATAATATATTAGTGTTAAAATATTTCTTTATTTTTTTCACGTATAGGCCCCAAGGACCACGCGAATATCTTTGGGCCCAAAGGCTTCTTTGGGATTCTCGACTTTATTTCCTCCCATCTTAGCTTCATTATTCTTGAATGTCTCTCCCTTCTTTCCCTGGACCACATTGTACCCCTCTTTTTCTCTCTGCTAATTGTATTGAGATTTTTTATTATTTTTCGGAACACCTCTCTATCCAAACAGTCGGTTTCTGACATTTTAAGGTTCTTTAATTCTTCTTGCATTTGCTTTGTATATCCACCTACGCTTTTATAGCTACAAATTTTATCGAATATCTCTTTATTTAGTCTTTCCTTCTTCATCCTTTTCATATGTCCATAGAACATCAGCCTTCGGATTCTTATTTCGGTCTCCAGGTCTTTCAGTTCTCTGTAGATCTCTTCGTTAGATCTTAGCCTGTAACCTTCCTGTGTTTTCCTGGGCCCATAGATCTTTCTCAGGATCCTCCTTTCTATTCTTAATAGCCTTTCTAGGCTGGTTAAGCAAGTGGTATCCATCCCAAATTAAATCACAGGCCTTATCACAACATTGTAATGCCTTAATTTCACATTGGAGGAGAGGTTCTTCTTATTGTATATTTTGCCTGTTTGGAAGCTCAAATGTTCCAATTTTTTTATTTTCTCCTGGATGCCCTCCTTCTCCGAACCATTGCAACATATTATTTCCCCCAAGTACTTAAACCTTTTCGTTACATTAATTTTACCATACTTGGCGTTAACTGTTTTTTTCTTGAACTTCACTTCAGTAGTCATAAATTCCGTTTTTTTATATGATATTTGTAGCCCTGCTTTTTCCGCTATTGTTTGTATGGTATTTAGTTGACTTATGGCCTCCTCTTCTGATTCTGCCATAAGAATTTTATTTTATTTTATTTTTTATTTTTATTTTATTTTATTTTAATTTTGTTATTTACTTATTTTGTTTTTCTTATATAAACCCAAAGACTTGTTTTTAAATCTAAAATTTCACTTTATATATTTATACGTATATAATTTACATTCTAAATAAGTTGCTGCCTGATATGTACGCAGCCAGACAATAATAACTTTTTATTGTTCTTTTGTATTATTCTTAGGGGACAAGGTGTCCCAGAATAAAGATTATTTTTCATTTAAAGAAAAAAAAAAAATTATTCAAAAAATTATTTTTGCACTCGAGTGTATAATCGAAAATTTTGTTACCGAAACATCACTGATTTTTGTTAATAATAATTTTTGTCTTTGAATTGTGTCAACCTGAAGATAGAATGTTTCTCGAAAAATGATGTTTGTGAAAGCTATTAAATATTTGGAGGGAATATAGCTAAAAAGCGAAACACTTTTTCCCTGACTGGGAAAAGCAATAGATCATAGATACGTCTGTCTATAATCTGATTTTCCCAATTAACATTCTTGAATTAAATGGATCAAATTACTTGAATTAATAATTGCAATCAATTAATATTTAATAATTCCCCTAAATAAAGTAAGTTGAGTGAAAATAAGGGTTTCAAAGATATCTTTTTTCATTCAAACCAATATAGCTACTAAATGGAAGGTCCTAGCGACATATGTCACACTAGCATCCCCGTCGCGGCTTCGCCTGCTCCCATAACTAAATAATATAGACAATTTTAACTAATGTATGGGATTGAGCAATATTTCTTTCTAATTTATTTTAAACCTGACTATAATTGCACTGATTAGGTGTTGGAAGTGAAAGCATGATTTGACATCCAACATTAATTTTAATCTAGAGTTGGCAATCCAGATGAACAGAGACTATTAAATCAGTGCTTATAGCCAGAGGCCCATGAATCATATTTTTACAATATACATTTTTTTGCAATGCCAAAAAACCAACGATCGAAATTTTGATTTGGTAATAATTTTTATTCGGCAGAAATAATTGTATTGATTTCTTCTGGTTGGATTTTATTGTCTTACCGTAAAAGTATATGACAGTGCCGTAATCCTCGTTCCTGCCAGTCAACATTGTACATTTAAATAGTAAATATTGTAAATTTTAATATTGCTAAACTTTTCTGGAACGATGAAAATGATGTAGTTATAATTTGGTACCGATAGGTTCAGTAGTTTTGCTATTTTAAACTCAATTGCGGAATGATGCTAACCATATATCGGTACATTTCGAACCATTGCGAACCACATGTGAATGTTCCTGTTTAAAAAATATTAGACAAATATTTTGCCGTTCCGACTAATGGGCCCTAAAAGCCCAGAAAAATAATGAAATAGCATTAAACTAATTTATTTTATATCTTGAGTTTTAAAAATGATATCGACATGATTCTTGCAGAAACGTTTTTATTTTTTAGTGAAATAAAAAAATACAGCCGTATGGGGAAAAATTAGAATCTAACGTCATTATTTGTGCAAAAAAAATCTATAAAGTTAGTTTGCTTGAAGATCTAAAATTTTTTAAATGTAATTAACCTAAACCTAAATCTATGAAGCGGCTGAATTTTTTTCTTAAATCTGCACTATTAAAAAAAAAATGTTAGTACAAGAATAATGCCGATATAATTTTTGAACCAGAGATATAAAATAAACTAGTTTAATGAGATTTTATTTATTTTTATCAATTTATTGAAATTTACAACTGTAATATTATATACATTAAGTTAATGGGCTGATAACGATTACAATAACATGTCAAAGCTTGAAAAGAACTACTCATCAGTAGCACTTTAATAAAAATTCTACACTAGATCTCTGGACCATCTTATTTTCTGACGCCTCGGAGTATTATCGGGAATGGAGTGGGAAGCAAGTTGAGAAACTAATGGATTTGAATGGTTATGGAGCTTACCATGAAAGGATAGGTACCTGGTATGGGCTAACTCAGCAACATATGGAACATTAAGGTCTTTATGGATAAGTTTATTTGTAACAAAGTAAGGGGCATTAAGGATTTTTCGAAGGATTTTGGATTGTAAGGATTGGATACGGGAAGAATTAGAAGGTTTAGTTGAGCCCCAAAGCTCAACTCCATATGTCCAAATAGGTCTGATAACTGCCATGTAAATGAGTCTTTTGTAGTAAAGCGGAAGGTTTGTGCGTTTGTCTAGTAAATGTTGAAGAAGTCGAAAACTTTTAATGCGATTTAATTTTTTTTTTCTCGTCTTCTAGGGCGCATTAGTCAGAACGGCAAAATATTTGTCTATTTCTTTACCAGGAACCTACAAAAAAATTGCCAAGTTTCGTGAGAGACTGAGTGTGTAATCCCCTTGCGAGATTCGTCATGGTTCAACCGTATTTTCTGTAATTTGTACCAACAACTAATTTTTATTAAGTTGTATAGGTATAGTCAGAAATGTATTGAATATTCATTTCCTTTAATAATAACTTTGTTTTGTGCGTATTTGTTTTCTGACTCACAGTGAAAGTGAAGTGCTCTAACATTGGTCGTGTATGTCGACGTGTATAATAATGGGCTCAGAATTCTCGAGGTATTCCTTAACCGAAAGTGTGTTCGAAGCAATGCTGGATAAATACAATGAAAAAATAACTTATACAAAACAGATTTTAAGGAGAATACCAAAACATACTAAGCACATGAGAAATATGAAGAAATATGCCATTGACATATAGCTTAGCTTCAGTTTTAATGCCCAAGATATGTAGTCTGCGACTTTGTTTGGGTACTGAGCATATTTATACATACTAATTGATGTATATATAACTTGTGACAAGGATAACAAAGCCAGTTAAGTAATTGTTTATCACCTAGTTCGCTAAACGCTCCACTTAATTTATTCAGTTAGTTTTCTTTTCCATTTCAACTGTAAATAAAAATCCATTTGTGTGTTTACAATGTCTAACATTGTGCAGAACTTTTCAACAAACAGTGTTATAAATACATCAACAAGGCTGTCCGTTTTTCTTTGTTTTTTAAAAGTGAATCTTTCAGTCGTTTTTACGTGCTCGAATTATCCCTTCTTCAAGATTTATTTAAAAAGTGTATGGAGAAACAAAAATTTAGTTTTTAAATAGCATTAAATTTTATTTATTTTTTTTTTATAGTGAAGTTATTTATTAGTGATATTTTTTCCTCTCAAATGAAAGTTTAAAGTATTCTCATGTTTCTGATCATATTTTGGAATACATAGATACAACCGATAATCGATTTTCAAATTATACGATAAATGCCTACTGCTAGTGGATTCTACTCAATCAGTGCCACTTGGATAATTAAATTTTAATAATACATATAATCTTTGGACTAGCTTCCAACTTAGCAATGATGTAAGTCCAACCGTATTGAGGCAATTTGTCGAAATTCAATTTTTTCAGGTTGCAAAGATAGCCAACATGTTGGTTATTCCAAATGGCTTATGCCATTATGTTAGTTGTTGTCGATAGTCAAACATAATTTAGGAACTTAAAGAGAACCAAATTTAAATAGTTTTCTAAGTTCAGTCTGGGTTGTAAATAACATATTGTTATGCATAGTATTTTACAATAAATAGAATTTCGTTGATTTTCAGGTGCCAAAGGAATGAACAAAGAAAAAAATGTGGTTTTCTACCATTAACCTTTTACTAGTCATGAATATAATTAAATAAATAGCTGGCATTCCATACATAATAAATTTATAATATTAATTAAAACAACACATACATAACAATTTACAGTGGCCAAGGAAAGAGAGGTTCAAAATTGTAAATAATATATAGAAAGAAAAAAAAGTTTTGTTTTGTTTTTGGGTTTATAATGAATATTGTATATTTTATTTTATATTGTTACGACTCAGTTTCTATTCTGTAAAATTATTTTGGAGCTGAACTCCATTTTACCTTCTAAGGGAGAGGCTTTTGTCATAAATATGATGTCAATAAAGGTTTATTATAATTATTATTATTATTATTATTATACAAATGGCACCTGAAACATACCAAATCTAATTACTACCCTGGAAATCCCATTTCTATAAAAAAATATTGAATATTTCCTTAAAGATGTTTACTACCAGAATATAATATATATACTATACCAGAAGAATATATATATACTACCACGGACCAGAATCCAACTCAACCACTGATGATACGTTAAAACATTCAACACATTTGAACTGTTATAGGATTCTTGGCATTAAAATATTTATATTATCAAACCTATCAAAAGTTGACTATAGAGGAAGAAACATTAATAAGGGGTCCGAGAAAATAATAAATATTTAGTTAAGTATTAATAGACGTTTTAACTGTTTTGGAGGTTTTGATATAAAACGTTTTCAACAGAATGAGTTTACGTTGAGTGTCAGTTTATTTATCCAAACTTTATTGTAGTTATTAATGTACCAAATTTATTATAAATATTTTTTCCGAATAAATTGCACGAAATAAATAAATCGGACCATTCTTCACATTTAAAAAAATATTAAGTCGGATCGTCTACGTGAATTTTGTGGTTATTAGATAAGAGATAAAAATGATACACTTATGATGCCCTATGTTGTAACATATATATTCAATCAATCGTAATATTACTTACAATAGCATGTTTTTTTTTTTGTTTTGTTTTTTCGTTTCACCCTCTTTGGGGTACGTTGAATCACTGTGTGTTGTCCTTTCTTAAGTGCCCAGTACTTCTTCATTCTTTCTGATCTTCTTTTTCTTTCTTCATCTGAGATAAAGGGTTTGGTTTTTAGAGTGGATATATCTTGGAACCTAACATATTCATCTTTAGTTATTAATTTAGAAGTCTGATCAAGTAGTGAATTTTCTGTAATTTTTAATTCTGCTAGGTCCTTTTCAGTTTCTTTAAACCAATTGGGTTTTGTTTTGAGATGGCGTAAGAAGTCAAAGATTTGCTTGGATAATCTATTAGAGTTCATTCTGAGAAGATTCTTCTTTTTCGCATAGTATCAGAGAGTTTTTCAATTTTCTTGTAGAGTGTTTCATTCTTTATGTATATTGTCTTATTATCCTGAAATTTTGGTCCTATGATTTTTCTTAAAATTCTCCTTTCTTTTAGTTCAAGTTTCTCCATATGACCTTTGATATTCATGTTTAGTGTTTCAGCTGCATACAAGGCTTCTGGTTTAATCACTGTTTTGTAATGGTTTATTTTGGACCCCCAGGAAAGAGATTTTTTGTTGTATGTATCTTTTGTTAGTTGGAAAGCAAGTTCAAGTTTATTTTTTCTGGATTCCAATGCTTTGTTTATAAAAAAAGGTATTGTAATAAAATTACAATAGCATGTATTATAAAAAAGGCTTATAATTTTCTTCTTGTTGTACCAGTCCCAAGGCATTCCAGTATTTTAATTCAATTACTGTCGGCGTATTTTATTAACAATTAAAAATTAATATCAGAAGAGATTAGAATTTTAATTCCAATAGTTCTTTATTTAAATATTAAATAAATAAATCAGGAATATCATATTCATTAATTGTCGTTTTTATTTATTATTTTTCTTTTTAAAATATTAAAATTAATAATAGAAAAACAGAGATAATTGTATGCAAATTTTGTAAGGACCGATTATATCGGCTGTTTTTATAAAATAAAAATAAAAATGAACAAGAATGAAGTTGTCTTTTTTTTTTTAATTGAGATTACATTAAACATATTTATAAAAAAAAAAAAACCTATCTTATGCTATTTTGTATATATGCTATTTTTTGTGTTTTTATAGCATTATTTAAATCATCACAAGAAAAAAATTTTCAGGAAAGAGTGGTTCGTCATTTGTTTTTCAGGTATGTTGATTATTTGGAACAATTCTGTGTTATTTGGGTAAAAGGGTACAAGTCTATTTTTCAAAATTTGAGAAAACATTAGTTAAAAGTTATACCGGTTTTCGCCAATTATGTTTTAATGTAATAATCTAAAACTGATCGTCTCAAAAGATGTATTGTTCTCTTTTGCCCAAACACCAAGAAATTATTAATTATTTTTACTACGTTGTATGAAAATTTAACCTTATTAACTAGTATCATAACATTTCACTAAAGTGAAATATAGTGCGAAAATATATACTGACAGGCGAAGAATTTCATCTCATAGCTTTTTTTTATTTTCTCGGCTAAAAGTTTTATCGATAATTAAAGGTTTATTGTTAATTATTTACGAGGTGTGATCAAAAAGTTCCAGGACTTTTTATATACTATGGGAATGCAATGTCTCACAGCGATGCGGTTGGCAGCATTGTATTGCCTGACTCAACAGGAACACAGCTGTGTTTGCAGATCAATCATAACATCACTGAAAGTAACATTAGCACAGTTTGTTTGAGGTTAGTTTTATAGAGTTTGGCTATTTTATGAAAATGAATGTGAAAGAAGAGCAACGTGTTTGTGTGAAGTTTTGTGTGAAACTGAACAAAACGTTTTCTGAAACCTTTTTGATGTTACAAGAGGCTTTTGGTGAAGAAATGTCTAAGCCGATCATGCTGCCATCAGTGGTTCAAGAGGTTTAAAGATGGCCTTTTTGTGTAAAAACGCAATGACTGTCATTCCTCAGCCCCCCTACTCACCTGACCTGGCTCCAGCCGACTTTTTTCTTTTCCCGAAGCTCAAGAGACACCTGAAAGGACGAAGATTTCAAACAGTTGACGAAATTAAAGAAAAACAACGGAGCTGCTAAACACATTTACAAAAGAAGAGTTTTCTGGGGCCTTTGATCAGTGGAAACACCGGTGGGAAAAGTGTGTAGCTTCCCAAGGGGAGTACTTCGAAGGAGACAAATTTGAATAACCTGTATGTTGTATGAATAAATGTATAAAAATTCAGTCCTGGAACTTTTTGATTACACCTCGTATATATCCACGTACTTTTGCTGGTCATATAAAAAATGTTGGGAAAATTAAATGAAAGAAAGCAGTATTTAAAAAAATATTACCAATCAATAATAAAATTAATAAGGTTGACGTTCAGATCGTCTTGTATTAGATGTAGTATGGTTCTAATGGGATTTTAAATAAATTCTTAACTTATATATCATCATAACTTATATACCTATGATATGAATGAAAAATAAATGTATGTATAATACAGCATTATTGTGATAGGTTTTTAATAAAATTTTTATATATATGAAAATTCTTGGTTTAATCTTAACTAATGTATTAATTAATAGCAAGATTTTTCATCCAATATTTACTACTGAACACTGCTTAATTTATCAGTATCATATAGAATGTATTTTTAATTCCACAATACGTTATGATATTGTTCATTTTTACTTTACAAAAATTGAAATTATACATAAAGAATTGTGTATCCCTTATATTCATTGAGAAAATATGCAAACAATTTTTTATTAACTGTAAAAATAATAAAAACCCCCTCATAAAAAATATTGGGAACTATACAAAAGAAATAGTACAAAGCGGTATGTACATATAAGAACTAAACATTTATTATTTTAGTATACCAATATATTTTATTTATTATTTTAAATATACTTTTATATGTATTTATATGAATATATATTTGCATATGTATGTATATATGAGGCGCCTAATTGCAAAAGGTAGTAAATCCACCGAAAATCGAAATTGAGTTTTAAATACCGTTGTATCCAGCTCCTTGCCACGCAGAAGGCTGACTAGGTTTAGGTTTAAAAACGAAGGAAAAGCTGTTCAAATTTACAATTAAAAATCACCTACTGTAGCAAAAGGGAGTAAAACTATGCCTATCTCAGTATCAAAAGGGTTAGAGATTGTCAGTTTGTCAGATATTGTCAGACTCAGGAGACATAAACGAGGAAGAAGAAACACAATCAGCTGTTTAGAAACGTTACCTTTTATTGTGATCGTAATTACTATTGACTAGTCCATTTTTTAAATTATATTTCTTTTCTTTTTTTAAGCTAAACAAATAAATGTTTTTAAACATTATATAAAAGTTTTTAGATAGCAGCTAGTTGTTTTGAATTTTTAAGTTACCTACTAAAAAACACAGTCAATAATATTTTGATACTACTACGTAGTTCAATACTTTATTGTTTTTATTTTGTTCCTCAGTACTCTAAAAATAATCGCATTTATGTATACAAATATTTTTTAATAATAAATTGTTTTTAACCATTTTCAAAGAAGTTTAACTAAAAATCTGTCTAGAAGTAAGATAAGGTAGAATAATAATTTGTTTAGGAAAAAGTTTCTTGTGATTATATATACTAGTCCATGTAAGTACATATATTGTTTATTACTTTACTATCCGTTTTCATTGTTCACCAAGCTAAAAAGAAACATTTTTGAACGTAAAATCATTTTTTTAATCCATCATTTCAATTCTATAAATCAACTCAGGACATATATTTATTTCATTATTAAAAAGGGGTAAGTCTCAAACTGTTGCAAAATGGAGTAAGTCCCAAAAACTGATGCAAAACGGAGTAGGTACAGAAGAAAACCAATTTTAAAAAAAAACAGGGGCCTTTATTACGCTTGCCCAACTAAAACCATCTATTTTTGTGCTAATTATACAAGAAAAATTACATTCATATCAATTGGGCATCATATTGCTATGGTTTTTGGCTTGTGGTGAAAAATTTAGAAATCTGACTTTGCTACGATTTGCAACTGGACGCCTCATATGTGTGTAAAAATGCACTTAGAGATGTGAGTATGTAGATATGTATATAAAAATATCTAGATACTTAATAATGCATAGTAACAATTTTTGTTTATTTTAGTACTAGGTTATTTTTTTTTTTTTTTTTTTTTTTAATATACTCTTTGAAAGTTTGTTTGTATATATTTATATTTCATTGTAAATTATGATCAAATCTTGCATTTATGTTGTTCAATATTATTAATATATTTTTTTTTTTTATTTAAGTTGAGTCTGGTCTTCTTGGTACAGCTTGTAATGTAATGTGGAAGTTATTTAAGAAATAAAGAGGAAAGAAACTCATTTTTGGGACATACCCATCCATAATTCAAAACAGTAATAAATTATATTACGCTACATATGGACTGCTCAAAGAATATGGGGACGTAAATACCTAAAAAAGAACAATTTTCTTAGCCGGGAAAATGAAACACACAATTAAGTAAAATTTATGCCTAATGGTGCATATATTTCATACCATCACTGCATTATCCTGCGAAATCCTCACATATATTACTTTTACATTATGTTCTCATTTCATTTAAGAAATTGGACTTCGTTATGTATGCTCCTCATCACTCCGAAATTTTAGCGTCAGGTTATGGTTTTTTTTTACCACCTACAAGATGCTGATGGTAGTGCTTACCTCTTCTGCTCGAGAGTGAAGGCATTCCTGTAGAGGGCACTGAGGATGCCAAAGGCGATGAGAAAGAGGATGAGCTCCCGGTAGATGAGCTTGTAGAGGCTGCCCCTCCACATGAAGAGGAGCCGGGTGAAGCCCCCGCTGGTGGAGGAGGCTACCTCATACTGGTAACTGACCGTCATCGGGGCTGCTCATCGCGCACTGCCCTCTCTCGTCTCTCTCCCTCCTCTCCCCATCCAAAGTGGGGGTTAAACTGACCAAACCCAATCCTAATCCACGAGTTCAATCACGATTATGCCAAAGTTATTAACATAATTCTCTCCACCGAACCCATTGAGACACAAACCTGCTAGATCGAGAGAATAGTCATCCTGCCCCAAAACGTTGAACTTATCGATTGCTATGGTACAATAATAATAAATGTAGTCAACCTATCCAAGGAGAACATTTTAGAGCATTCAAGCAATCTATATTCATCAGATTTTTTCCAGAACAAATTTCCAGCATGCTAAAAACCGCTTACTGTTTAGAAATCCAAGTGTTTTTCTCTTATTCTTAAGCTATTAGTTGACTGAGAAGTATTTAGAGTTGTAGATTGTCGGGGTAGGCAGTCACAGATACACAGCAATTAAAAATAATATTTTAATTTATAATGCCATCGTAAAAAGTTATCGCACATTTCATGCACTCAACACCCCTCATTTTAGCAACCTTAGACTGGGGTAGCACTTCTCCCCAAAAACACGTTTGTCGGTACTCGCTTGACTGTAACTCAGAAACTAATTTTTCGATCCAAGATTTCCTTTTTTCATCTCAAAGCTGGTTAAATTTACTACAACAAACTAAATATTAAGTTCTGATCATGTCCCGAAAAATAACCATGCTAATAACCGGTTATTGTTTAGAAATCCAAGTTTTTTTTGGTAAATTTTTCACTACAACTCCAAAAGTGTTTTTCCTACCTGATACTTTTTTTTTTTTTTCAACTACAATCTGATTAAATTTACTATCAGGCCATATATAAATAGTTTTGATTAAGTCACGTAGTACACTCAAGCCAGCACGCTAAATATGTATGTCTTGGCAAAATATTACGTTTTTGACATCTTCAGAGGGCTGGCTTTGATGTATTACGGGACTTAAATTAAAATTTCATATACAGGGCCTGAAAGTAAATTTAACCAGATTATAGTAGAAAAAAAAGAAGTTTCAGATTGGACAAATAGTTTTGGAGTTATAGTGAAAAATGTGCCAAAAAAAACTTCTAGATTGTTGGGGTAGGCAGTCATAGATACACAACAATTAAAAATAATATTTTAATTTATAATGCCAAAGTTTCGACTTGCATTGCAAGCCTGCATCAGGGCTAGAAGAAAAAGAAAACAAACAAATAGGTAAGGCTAAATTGTAGAGAGTCTAAAAAACAAAGGTATGAAAAGAAGAAATGTTTAAGAGTAAAGACAATAACATAAAGGCAATATATAAAGGCCATGGAAACAATACATAAAGACTATTGAATTAGGATTAAAATGAGTGATAGTTATTTGGAAGTTAATGAGTTAATATCTAAAGGTCATGAAGACAATACATATTTAGAACACACACCTTTAGATATTAACTCATTAACTTGTCCTCATTATCTCATTAAATTTGTATCTACTCTTTTTTTATGTTTACCAATTATATTGTTAAACTTACTCATTATACAGCAGATATTGTCTTTATGTTATTGTCTTTACTCTTATACATTCATTATTTTCATACCTTTGTTTTTTTGTAATCTCTAAAATTTAGCCATACCTTTTCGTTTATTTTCTTTTTCCTCTAGCTGATGAAGGCTTGCAATGCAAGTCGAAACGTCGGCATTATAAATTAAAATATTATTTTTAATTTCTGTGTACCTATGACTGCCTATCCCAGCAATCTACCAGTTTTTTTTTTAGCACATTTTTCACTAAAACTCCAAAACTATTTATCCAATCAGAAAATTCTTTCTTTCAACTATAATCTGGTTAGATTTACTATCAGGCCCTATGTATGAAATTTTAATTTAAGTCCCGTAATAAATCAAAGCCAGCCCACTGAAAATGTCAAAAACGTAATATTTTGCCAATACATAAATATCTAGCGTGCTTGCTTGAGTGTACTACGAGACTTAATCAAAATTTTATATAAATGGCCTGATAGTACATTAAATCAAATTGTAGTTGAAAAAAAGAAGTTTCAGAAAGGACAAAAAGTTTTGGAGTTATAGTGAAAAATGTGCCAAATAAAAACTTGGCTTTCTAAACAATAACCGGTTATTAGCATGATTATTTTACGGGACATGATCAAAACTTAATATATTGTTTCTGGTAGTAAATTTAACCAGCTCTGAGATGAAAAAAAGAAATTTTGGATCAAACAATTAGTTTCGGAGTTACAGCCTAACGAGTACCGATAAACGTGTTTTTGCGGAGAAGCGCAACCCCAGTCAAAGAGTGCTAAAATGAGGGGTGTAAAGTGCATGAAATGTAGGATAGTTTTTGACTTCATTGCTTCGTTAGGAGTAGTTAGAAGGTAAACATACTAAAAGTCCTCGCCCCTAGGAGGAGGGAAGAAGGCTCCATTATGGGGTTTTTCGATTATACGAATCGGCTCGTATCTCAAAATCGGCGTGCTCTAGAAAACTATGTTTCAAATCAAAATTAAAGCTAATTAAATTTCCTATAAAATTGACTTTAACATATTTGTTGAAATTCCAACAGTGTTCGAAATATACGTTATTGAAAATGGATAATTTTTAAGAAAAAAAAAATTTACTTCACTTTTTGTCAAACATTTGCTTCTAGTGCCTACCATTATCGTTACTCGGAAAAAAATTCAATATCAAAGGTGTAGATCATTACATTTGTTTTATTTTCATATAGACGTTTCTGGCACTTGAAACAAATATCGGACAAAAAGTGAAGTAAAAATTATTCTTTTTTTCGATAATTTACGATTTTTAATAACGTATATCTCAAGGTTCGGCAATCTGGTTAAATTTACTATCAAGCCTCTTATATGAAATTTTTACTAAGTCCCATAATACAGCAAGTGCCAGAAACATGTATATGAAATTAAAATAAATTTAATGCTTTACAACTTTGATATTGACATTTTTTCTGAAAAACGATCTTGGACAGCACTAGAAACAAATGTTTGACAAAAAGTGAGTTAAACATTTTCATTTTCTCAAAAATTATCGATTTTCAATAACGCACAGTATAAGATCAAAATTGGCTCTGTCCTTTTAAAATTTGACTGGAGTGTCATTTTATTTGTACACCATTCTCACGTGCCGCCAACTTAAACAGCTGTCATTGAACGTAAATCAGCAGAATAAACGGAAGATTGATAGAATTTATGTTTCTAGTGAATAAAAATTGTGAACATTTTGGTTAGTGAAGTTTTATTCCTGATAGATAACTAATGATTTTTTGTAAATGAGTATATTAAGTCAAGTCAATGAAGGCCGAAAATGAGGTGTAAAGTGCATTTTCTGTAATCCAAGGTTTTTCTTCGGGAACATGTTCAGTGTAGTTAGGAAGTTAACATACTAAAAGTCCTGGCGTTTTCGGGCCTGGGAACAGGAAAAGTATCCCAGGTCCCATTTTTCAAATATTCCCGGTTTTTCGCTCATATCTCAAAAACAGTGTGCCGTACGCAAAACATGAGTATTTACTAAATTAAAGTTAATCAAATTTTCTACAAATTGTATTATTTAACCGTTATTATTTCATGTTATTTCAATTATTTCATACCGTTTCCGAGATATACGCTTGGCAAATGTGAAAATTTGCGAAACGCCTTATAATAAATGTTGTAGAGCATTTAATTTACTTTAAAATAATACATATATATTTAAATTTATCTTCAACCTGTCAAAAGTTACACCAATTTTAATGTGTTTTTTTAAATAAAATGTGGTATTTATCAGTGGTTTTATTTCTTGAAACTCAATGCCTCTTATAAGTCTATAAACGCGTTACGTTTTCTAATTAACCGTATATAATGAACTTTAATGATTCATATTCCCTTTAATCTTCAATTGGTTGGTATTTGAATAGTAAACAAAGTTTATTGAAATTTCTAACCAATATATTTTAATTTCAACGAAACTTTGTTTTAAACAGTATGGTGTGGGGCACAGTGTAACATAACGTTAATAGTTTGCTACCTTTGATAATATATATTTTAACTAGGTGTGCCAATTGAAAATAGTTCGGAATAGAAAAAGGAAGAATGGCATTGGTCTACAAAATGCTAATGAATTAAAGAAGAAACGATAATATTCTCATATTGTAAATTTGGTTATGTTGATTTTTGTTACCAACAATTTGTTATGGAACAAAATTGAGGTTCAAGGTTTTTTTATTTTAAATACTTAATTTCAATTAGTTTATAGTTTACTCCATTTTGTTATACTTTAGCCCTTATGGCTGTTATACAGTACCCCACCCCTGGTGCGCACTGTATCTAATTTGTGATTTCAGATAACTAAAAAAATAAGTAGTTTTTGAGTATAATTTTGATATTATTTCAAACCTAAGGATAAAGACTGTTGATTTTATGGTAAATAATTAGAAGACGATATAATAAACGTTTTGTTTTTCTAAAAATGAATAATGACTTTTTTGTTACACTGTTCCCCACTTGAACCTACCCAGCGGCAACTCATAAGATACTACGAGTGCGGGTCTCTCATCCAGGTTCTTTTTAATCTCCTCGAGTTGTCAGATATACGCATTTTGACCATCGTTTCCGTAAATGTATTGTTGTGTACTTGTAGTGAAATTATTCTCGATAAACAAATCATAAAACTCCAAGGCGTTTTATTTCCCTATTGCTATCAATCATTTATTACTATTCAGCAGTAAAATGTTTTGTAAATACTTAAGGATTTATGTGCTTTTGAAGTTCTACTAATGGTTAGTTTCTTTACAAGTTATTGACATGTTAATGTAATCATTTTTCCATACATATCTTATGTTCATATTGTAAACAGTCGTAAACGTACTATACTTTGATATAGGTTTTATTATAAGTTATTGATAGTTACAGAAAATATATATGTAGAAAAATAGCTTTAGTTTACAATCCATTTCAATGGAAACCATTTCTATTTCCATTCTCGGAATGTCTATTTTCATCTTACCACTTTCTAATATATTACCTCTAGATAAAGATACAATTTCACCTCTAAATAGTTATTAGTAAAATACCAATATTAAAATAAATAACCGTGCTAATTTGGTTAAATTCATACAACATTTTGCATTAAAAATAAAGAGTTAAAAAAATATATTTACTCAACCTGAAGATCACCAAATCATATTCCTTTTCTATGCTTAGGGCAAAGAAGAGCTTATAAATCCCTGCATTCCATTCCGCCGAGTCACATATTTTGAAGTCGGAAGAGAAAGGGCTCGCAGGTTAAATTTACCTTGACTAGGAGGCAAAGTTTGAACTTAGGATGTGGTTATGATCAAAATAAAATATTTAATTTAGGTGCGACAGTCAAATCCACTTATCACAAATATGTTATCAGATCTTCAAATCAACAGCAAAAATATAATGGCGTAGTATATTATAGATCAGAAGTTCTTTAAAGATCTTCAGAATGTATACATTTTCTTAATCATGATCGTATATTATTCAAAGAACGGATAAATGGCTATTATTATCATTAATCAATTTTATCCTTATCTACTGCAAATAAGATTATCTAGTCTGGCTTTCCTAATTGGGTACATTATTCGTGTGATTTGAATTGTAATAGGTAAGTTTTTGCTTATGCTTGCATTACATGAGTGCTGACAGCATTGTCTTGTTTATTGGCTTAGTACCTGAACATCAGTGCAGTCATAGACTGTAATTTATTTATTATTTTTTATGTTAGTATACAAAAGGTAGGGGAGAGGAAGAATATATAGGATTGGAATAATTATTAAGGCTAGGTACGGTATTGTATGATCTTCTCAAAACCAAACCCGTCACTTTAAGATTCTACATATCCTATGTCCGGAATCCTTCCAGGTTCAGGTTCTACTTCTGTAGAACAACAGGTTTATATTTGTTATGCTATCATAAATAGGTAATTTTCTTTCGTGATTAGAGAAACCATTGCGTGTGTTAACATTGAGTCATGTTGCCCTCAATAGTACAGCGTTGAATGCGTTCATAAGAGCAACTAATGACGTGCGTAGCCGCATTCGTCCTGAACGCGTATGTTATGGACATACAGCATCAATGTCTTTCCAATCATTGTCTTGAAGATTAATGCGAAATTTGCTACATTTTGTCAGCTTTTTGAGAAAACTAGTAGTCCAGAGAGATCTATTTCCCTATTAAACAAGAGAAGTATTTATATCTCATTAGATCTCGCAGGAGATCTAAAAGAAGTCCTCATATGATCTGTATGGGACACCTAAGGCACACTACATATGCCTTCTGCTGGTGCAAAGATTTCTTTCCCTATAAGGTATCCCCTAAACCACCTCTCTCTAGCTGAAGCTGAGGAGCTATGGCCCTATCAACATTCCACCCCTTACGCGTTTAAAGGCAAGGGGCCTCCCTATCTTTCTGCTAGTTCCAAGAAGGAGATCACGTTTAATCCTCTTCCAAACATTATATCAAGATGACCACATTAATTGAACTTATTTTTGTTTCTAGAATGTCGAAAGTTATAAGGTGGATTCTATTCATGATTTTATCATGAATAGAGTCATCTTCACCTCTGGAAGATGATATGAACCCAGTCTAAATGTAAGTAACCGAAAAATCATATCAACAAGTGGGAATCGTCAAAATGGTAGAAATAATTAGTAAAAGCACTTAGATCTTGGGTCATCAATCCAGTGATATATGATTAGATTATATATATATATATATATATATATATATATATAAATATATATATATAATATAAATATAAGAAGATGTGGTTAGGCAGCTAAATTCCCTTAAGAAAGTTGCTGAAAAAACCGGCCTTAAAATCTCCATCCAGAAAACCAAATTTATGACCACAGACACTCACTTTAGTAAGAAGGAAGTGAAAACGGAATTTGGTAAAATCCAGGTGGTTAAGAGTTTTAAATATTACATACATACAGCAGAAATTTATCAGAGAAAGAAAGCATGGAGTATAGGATTAAAAGATTGGAGAATTTATACTACCTAACGAGTAACATGTATAATAAAAAATACCTCTCCAAAAATGCCAAAATCAGACACTACAATACAGTGGTAAAACCAGTGATATTGTACAGAACAGAAACCATGTGCTTCCCCAGTCTGGAGAAACTGCTAAAAATAGAAAGAAGGATTCTTAGGAGAATCCACGGGCCCAAAATAACACCGGAAGGATACAGGCTAAAATCTAACAGAGAAATTTACTGTGAAATCCCTGATCTGGAGACAGAGATGAGAGTTAGAAGACTCAGGTTTTATGGACATATGCACAGGATGGACGAACAAAGATTGAACAAACAAATTTTTAGCAAAATTATGGGATACAAATTTAACCAGAGCTATACATTCAAAATTAAATCTGAAGCGCAAAGACTCGGGATTACACGAGAGATGTGCGAGGATAGAGCCGAACTAAAAAAGTTCCTGAAAAACGCGGTGCTTCTTGGCGGACAAGAAGAAATTTCCGTCTAAGAGATGGACAGAAGAAAAGAGAAAAAAGTTTAGTGAAATCCTCAAGCAAAAGTGGGCAAAAAGAAAAGAACTAAAAAATAAATAAATAACCTACATTGTAGTCGCGTAGTCCTTAAGGGCTGTTTCGCGTCAAAAAAAAAATTATATATATATACATCATCAGCCAAACCTTACTCACCAAAGAACGCTTTAACTTTCTAGAAGTGTACTTTTAGACACTAAGATGTGTAGTTTCCAGGACTATTTAATCCAAGAAAGAAACCTTTTCTTAATAAGGACGCAAAGATGGTAAACCATTAAGGATTGTAATCTTAGCTTAGAAAAAAAAAAAACATTTTTCTCAGTTTTTATGATTATGGACCCTGATTAATCCACATTATCATATATTTCTTAAATTATCAGGAACGGTTTTTTATCATATCGTTCGAGATATTTTATGTTGGTCCAATAAATGCTGTCGAACCTCTTTGGTCTCAAATTTGTAGACCTGAAGTGGAAGGTAATTCAAATTTTCAAAACAACTCTCGTAACGTATATTATTAATGAATACTATACTTAAAAAACTAATAAAGCTAAAAAAAATATCCGGAAGGTCTACAAAGAATTTATTAGCACCTTTCAGTAATCTTGGAATTCAATATCAATACTCATCTAACGCCAGGCCTAGTAAATTACCTGATGGTCCAGACCTCAAACAATTTATCCTGGGCTCTTTATCCCAGGAGAATATTAATTTAGATGAAAAGGAACATATTCCCTACTTAAACGATACCAACTATGGCCAAAATAGAAAAGGTAGAAATGACATTTTTATTTTGGTGGTAAACTATGAATAAAAATTCATTAATTATCAGTGTAGTAATTTTATAGTTTGGTAACTTCTCTAATCAGCATCGTAGAATTAAACAGTTTATTGAAATCTTTATTTCTTTTTACATTCCCTATTTTCTTATTGAAGTTAATTTACTTTCCAGTTTATATTGATGTATATGGATGTCAAATGAATGTAAATGACACTGAAATAGTTTGGTCTATATTAGAGTCATCAGGATATATTAAATCAAATAAGATACAGGAAGCCGATGTTATTCTTCTCATGACTTGTGCAATCAGAGAAAATGCTGAAAGTAAAATTTGGAATAAGCTAAAACATTTGAAGGCCATGAAAAATGCTAGGCTCCCATTTAAGAAGAAACCATCTTTGAAAATAGGTATTTTAGGTAAGTAATTTTTTTAAAAACTTTAAATGGAATCATTAGTTAAGAATACTTATTGCATTTTACTTTCAATTTCAATGCCACAATGCCATGAATATTTTTATATTGAACAATTTCTCATGTTAGTATGTATTGATTCCTTGATTATTATTATTATTATCCTGAACACTACAGTTCTTGTTGGGCCTTGGCTTCACAAAGAATCGACAGCCATTCCTGTCTATCTTCCGCCTTCCTCTTCCAATCATTCACTCCCAGTTTTCTCAGGTTGTACGGGACATTGTCCTAGGTCTCCCTCTCAATCTTTTTCCTCCTGGCCTGCCATACATTATCTTTTTTGGGAGCCTGTCTTCCGGCATATTTTGCATATGTCCTAGCCACCACAATCTTCCTACCTTTACCATAGAAATGATGTTAGGTTCACCAAACAGTTGTTCCAGTTCCATGTTTGATCTGACTCTCCAATTCCCTTGGCTATATAAAGAAAAATTTATTATCAGAAAGTAGAAAAAAGTTAACTGTATCTTAGAAATTTTAGGATCGAGATAGAACTTTATGTTACTCACAAAAGTGAATGATTTTAACTCAGATAGTTTATAACTCCTACAGAATCATCATAGGTGTAATAGCATAGTAGTATAGTAGCATTTGACTTGTTTTGCATTGGACCAGTGAAACAATTACATATATTCAGACAATGAAACAAACTTAATTCACTTTTCCATGTTGCATTTATTTATTCCAGAAGAGGTGGATTATTCTATATCATTAATGAACTATTAATAGTGTCTTAGGTGCCAACTGAAATTATTGAGGAATATGTTTCTACCTACCTGGAATCTGATTGGTCTTACACTTTTCTTTCACTGCCAACACAAAGAGAATATGTTAATGATATTATAATATTGAAAATCTCATAATCAGTTTATAATACATTTTTATATTCCTCACTATGCCCCATTGCATTGTGTATGCTGGTTAATACCTTTTAAAAACTGTTGTGCTTGATTCCTCGGTAGAGGAATTCATTGTTTCACCTCAGATCTCTTGAATTTGGTAATGATGATAGGTAAATGGTTGCTACTCTACTGAGAAAATAAAGCTTGTATATAAAGTTAAGAAAACTGTACAGGTTTTTATGTTTTTTTTAGGATGCATGGCTGAAAGATTAAAACATCAGTTAGTTGAAAAAGAGCAATCTATTGATATAGTTGCTGGACCAGACAGTTACAAGGACCTGCCCAGGCTTTTGTCTGTCAGTGAAAATAATCAGACCGCAGTAAATGTTATGCTTTCTCAAGATGAAACATATGCTGATGTCATTCCAGTTAGGATTAACAAAGATTCAGTGTCAGCATTTGTGTAAGTGTATGTATTTGGATGATATTATTCTTTATGAAAAGGTGGATTTATCTATTGAATAATAACAAATGGAAAAAATACCCATTTAATAACAAATTGTAAATAAAATTCCGACCTAAGAATAAACATAAAAATCTACTATTTTAACATTTGTACCTATTACTACCTATATATTAGAGACAGAATAGTGATAAGTAGAAAAAATGTTTTTAGATTTTACTTAATGTACACATTTGTAGTTCTCTTGTTGTAATCTACTGTTTTTAAGGATTACTTATTCTCTGAAACCACTTACAGCTTTTCAATTAGATTTTGCCAATATATTGGCAAAATTTCAGTCAGATTCTACTCTGTATCTCTACTTCTCTATCAATGTAGCTGCTCATTTTAACTCATGAATCTCAGTGGATCCTATTCATCCATACCAAAATCAAATAAAAGAATAAAATTCATAAATCTGTGTTTTCATAGGACCTTAACTTGAAGATCATCCATATTTATAACAAAACTAATATTTTCTCATTGAATGATTTATTTGTTTTCTAAACTTAGTTTGTAAATGTTAATGGTTCATGACAATTTCTAGTCCTGCAATTGGTCATGGATTATTGTGGTTTGTGTATTTGAGATATGCTTCCCCTAGAAACACTTAAAATATGTCACAATATTCATTCTTTAACTTTATATATTGTTACAGTCAGGGGAGGTTGGCGGTGCCGTGGGCGGCCTGGGCGAGCAGGTAGCCGAAAAGGTGGCCTCAAAGGGCCTTGGCTTATACCTGGCTAGAAGAGTCTGGAAGGTTAGACTTGGGTTTAAATAGGCCAGCCTCTAGCCTAGTAAGTCAGTATTGAGGTGACAGTGATCAATGAGTGATCGGTCGGGCAAGTGTCAGTCAGGAGTCAGTGACATCCTATTCAGTATTCATGTGTCAGTGATCAGTGAATGATCAGTCAGTCAAGTGTCAGTGACAGTTCAGTCAGTGAGTTCATGTGATGCTAGGAGATAGAGACCTATTCCTTCATAAAGGAAAGGCAGGGACAGAGAGAATTAGAAAAATTGAAGAACAGAGGAGACATGAAGAAGAGGCGATAATAAAACAAAGAGAAAATGGATCAAATCTTCCAGCTGCTCCTGCTTGGAGGCGGAAAGGAGAGGATGATAGATTAAGCTCCAGGAGAGCTGATGATAGATACGGTAGGAGAAGGGGAAATGGTGACCATTTTTTATGATTATCGCTGTGGAAGAAAAGGCGACCATAGCCGAGCAAAAGAACAGCAAGTGAGATATCTCTCTACCGTGAGAACGAACGACTCAGCTGCGTATCCTTAAGTTCTGGATGCCCGTAGAGTGACTCAAACAACCAACAGAAACATCTTCTCGCTACCAGTGGCCTATGCTCTGGCCCATTGCGTCACCGAAGATCTGAGAAACTCTCGAGGAATCGCAACTGTTTTCAGGAAGAAGTTTGCCACAACTGAAGAGCTAGAACACCAAGGACCCAGTGTCGGAAGGGCACTCCACCAAACGCTCAGAGGCCAGCATCTGTTTTACTTGGTTACCAAGTGTTCTTCCCATCAAATGTCAACATACGGGGCACTGTAGCAAAGCTTCAATGACCTGTGCAGTAAGCTTCTGAGACTGCATGTCACTAAGCTCGCCATCCCCAAGTTGGGCTGTGGATATGACGGTCTGGAATGGAAGATCGTAAGACGCATGCTTGAAGAAACATTTGCCAACTCTGTAATAGTCATATTGGTGTGCACGTTTAACCCCTGGAGAGCAAAACGTGACTACTTCGGAAGAAGCTCATCGCAGCTAATTTCTCCAAACTGTGCTCTGGGGCAGAGCACTTTTAAGAAGGGGGCAGTGTTACGGTCAGGGAAGGTTGGCAGTGCCGTGGGCATAGGTATGGGTGAATAGGTAGCCGAAAAGGCCGGTGGGTGGCCTCGAAGGGCCTAGGCTTATACCTGGCTAGAACAGTCTGGAAGGTTCGACGTAGGTTTAAATAGGCCAGCCCCTAGCCTAGTAAGTCAGTATTGAGGTGACAGTGATCAGTGAACGATCAGTCAGTCAAGTGTCTGTGACAGTTCAGTCAGTGAGTTAGTGTCAGTGAAAGTAGTAACAGTCTCTGTGTGTCAATGTAATAGATTCTTATGTATAATTTTGGCACCTAATATTAAGATATTGAAGATAAGTATTGTATAATATATATATATATATATATATATATATATATATATATATATATATATATATTAGTGTAATTAGATATAAGTTAGACCTAAGTATAATTGTTATTAGATTAAGTAGCTTAAGGACCTATCTGTATTTATTGAGTTGTAAATAAATTAGTGTTTAGTATTTTATTGTAGTTTGATCAGTCATACCCCCAGTGGCTTACAACAATATTAATTGCTATTTTAAACTTTGATTTCAGTTCCATTATGCGTGGTTGTGACAATATGTGTACCTACTGCATCGTTCCTTTCACAAGGGGCAGAGAAAGATCAAGGCCAATATCTTCTATACTTAAAGAAGTTGAACATTTATCTAATCAAGGTGTAAAAGAGGTCACACTTCTAGGTATTTATACTTTCCTAAACTTCCATTATGATGTAACTATAAATTTTAATGTAATTTAAGAGAAAACCTGTTAGGCCAGAATGTCAATAGCTACCGAGACTTATCCATGGGTATTGGAGACCGAGAAGAAACTAAAATAGTTTCTGGTTTTAAGACAGTCTATAAGCCCAAAAAAGGTGGATTAAGATTTGCTGAGCTTCTTGAAAAAGTAGCTGAAATCAATCCTCAAATGCGAGTCAGATTTACTTCTCCTCATCCAAAAGATTTCCCTGATGAAGTAAGTTTATTGAATCTTTCTTATTTCAATAAAATGGTATATTTACAAGTTAGCATTCTTAAAGTTTTTTTAGTTTATATAGGAAAAAAATAAGTTGATCTATTGTAGGTGTTGGAAGTCCTAAATTCTAAACCTAATGTTTGTCTTAATTTGCACCTTCCTGCACAAAGTGGAAGTACCAGCGTTTTAGAGCGAATGAGACGAGGTTATTCCAGGGAGGCATATTTGAAACTTGTTGAACATGTCAAAGCCAAGCTTCCAGGTAATGTTACATTTTCTTTTCTTAAATTAAATTCAATATTAGGCATTTTAGCATTTCCTGAACCTTTTTGGTGCTGGTTCAAGTCCAGCCTGCATGGGATGATTTATTTCATGACGAACCCAATTAATTATTAATTTTGTGTATGTGTGTGTGTTTGTGTTTGTTGTTTCTTTATTAGGTTATTATTCAAAATGGATTACACACTTGTCTGTTTGTATAATCTTGATTTTCATTCATCAGAAGTTCTGGCTTTATAGCTTTAGAGATTCATTTTAATTATGAAGGGTTTTCTCATGGTATAAACGATCTTTGAATGAAGGAAACATAGGAGAACAAAATGTGATTACATTTTAAATATTTAAAAGTTATCAATTTATTTAATTTAGAAGATGTTTTCTTATCTTAACAACTAATAATGGTATAATACATTTATCAACTAATAATTAGCATTCTTACTCTAATATATATTCCATTTTAGGAGTGACTCTTTCTTCTGATTTTATCTGCGGATTTTGTGGTGAAACTGATGAAGAGTTTGCAGAAACATTGTCCCTTATGGAAATTGTACAATATAATATGGCATATTTATTCGCCTATAGTATGAGAGAGGTATGATTTTAATAAATTATTAGATTGCAGATATCTTTTGTGAAACGTAAGATAGCTTAACTGAGTTTTATTCTTTTATTATTGACTTATAAAATTATTATATGTCATATTTTTACCATGCTCATTTATTTCTAATATGCTGAAAATTATTAAAATTAAATGTTTTGTAAATTATGAAGTACGTTTAATATTCTTAATTTTAGAAAACTACTGCCCACAGACGTTATGTAGATGATGTACCTCCTGGTGTTAAAAAGGCTAGATTAATTGAAATGGTGAAGATTTACAGGAAATACGCAGACAAACAAAACAGCCAGTTTGTGGGTGAAGAACAAACTATATTAATTGAAGGGGTGAGAGTTTATCGTACTAAATAATTTAAACCATTAATTCTCTTATAAAATAACGGCAATTTAACTTGACCAAAATTTTCTTTTTCACAGTTGAGTAAGAGATCAAAGGAATTTTTGGCAGGAAAAAATGATGGTAACATCAAAGTTATTATTCCTTCAGGAAGTATTCCTAGTGCTTACAAGTCAGAAGAAGAAAAACCTATAGAAGTTGGAGATTATGTATCAGTTAAGGTATAACAATAAATTGATTCTATCTTAAAGCATAAAAATATGTTTCTTTTAAATTAATAGGGTCCCCTTGAAGCAATGTGAAAAAAATTGTCTGAAATAAATTTCAAAAATCGATAAAAAAAAAACTGTTAAGTGCGTGTATTCAATTTCTCCCTAACTTGGAAAAACAATAGAACATGGATATGTATATCTCTTACCTACTGCTTTTCCCAATTTATATTTTAGAATTAAAAGGATTGAATTACTTAAATTAATAATTAAATTAACAATCAATGATTATTCGAAATCAACAATGTTGAGAGAAAACAGCGGTTTCAAATGCGACTTTTTTCATTCAAGCCAATTTAGTTTCTAAATGATAGATCCTAGTGGCAAACATTATATAACAAAAGATTATCTTGATTATATGTCTAGCAAGGGAACTGTAATCAAATTTTTGATCTGAGCAACACCAAAATAGCCAGAGTATATCAAAATGTTAAATGACATTTTTTTTTTTTTTCCCGAATGAATATAGCTCCTAAACGGTAGGTCCTAGAGACAAATGTTATATTTATAGCAAAACATTTTCTCATTTAAATTTCTGACAAGGTAACTGTCGTCTAATTTTTTATCAGAACACCAACAGAGCTACAGTGTGTAAAAATATTTAAAAAATGTAGATAAATGTGACTTTTTTCATTCAAAACAATATAGCTCCTAAACGGTAGATCCTCGCAACAAATGTTATCTAAGAAAATGTATTTTCCATTAAATTTCTGACAAGGAAACTGTTGTAAATTTTTCAATCAGAGCAACACCAACAGAGCTAGAGCATGTCAAAATGTTTCATTTATGAATGTAAAAAAAAACGTTGCATCAAAAAAAGTATTGAACCCCAGCCGAAATTATTGTATTTTAGAAGGGTTAAATCAATCAGAATTTTCTGGAGAACATTCATTATGCTCAAACAAAAAATTTGGATGTATTTTAAGTTATTTTTTTTTTTTTTTACGCTGCAAAATACTAAAATAGTCATATTTGACCAATTAAAATAAAATTGGGTCTTTTGTGATCGAGCGTGTTAGAGAATCAGTCCCTTCAGCTTTCTTGTAAAAGCTTTCTATGTGGTGCTGGTTTAGATCCAGTGGATTGAAATTTATTTCATGGCAGACCTGCAGAATGAATCTCTCCTCAATCTGGCTGGAATAGGTTGGTAATCTGTGAGATAACCCATTCTTCCTGTCCTAGTTCGAGTACATAAGGACGTTAAACCCTAAGAAACAATTATAATGTTTTTGTAAAACAGTTTATAATCCTATTATTCATTTTTTAGATTTATTGCATATATTATTTACCAGGACTATTTTTGAACGTTGAATTATTTTTAAGAGTGGGGTTTGATCAGATTCTCAATCACTCACTACTCTTCAGACATCTGCAGGGTACTACTTTTGCCTCTGATTTAACTGTATATTCCTTTATCAGGAAAATATTCACAAATGTTACTTCTAAACACCACAATCTAATTTCAATTTTAAATAAAACTTTGATGCATTTCACTTTTATTCTTGGTGGTTTAATCAACTTATTGTCTTTCTATTCAAGCTTGGCATATTTAACATCATTATTAATCAGAACATTGATCTGATTAGAAAAATATTTAAATGAACTAATCATAAAGATTTTTTGAGATTTTGTGACATTATATTATTAAAAAAAAAAAAAAAAAAAAAAAAAAAAAAAAAAAAAAAAAAAAAAAAAAAAAAAAAAAAAAAAAAAAAAAAAAAAAAAAAAAAAAAAAAAGAATGGTTGAAAAAAATTATTATTTGATAATGCATTAAACAAAAAATTGATAATATTATAAAAATAATTTTAAAGCTATGATTTCAATTTTTTCAGGTGACTGAAGCCAATTCTCAAGTTTTGAAAGGGATACCATTATATCATACAGCTTTACCATCTTAATTATTGTATAATGGCTATTGATGTAGGAGTTGATAACTTATTTTGTTTAAAACATGTACATTTGTGTATAATACATTTTAAATTGTTTTAATAATATGCTGTTTTTTGTTTGCCTTTTAAGAAGTTTCAGTTGCTAAATATTAACTAATTTTTTATTAATAAAGATGCGTTACAATATATACATATAATATTATATTTAATATATACATATAATAATAATATATACAATATACGTAATATTCAAATTAATTATATTTCCTTTTTATTGAATTGGGTGCTGAGAGGGACCAGTCATAAAAATTAAGGCAATATTTTGTATTAACAAATTTTATTTTTTTTATTTTTTTGCCGTTTTGGCCATACTATTAATGGCCATTGTAAAGCTGAAACAGAAAAGAGACAATAAACAGATAAAATAATTGGGAAAAAAAAAATAATAAAATTGTAAAAACAAGGTTATGAATAAGTAAAAATTAATTTGTAAATATATAATTCTGTTTTTTATTTACAAATTAACTTTTATTTTCTCTTTTAATGATCTTATATCTTATTTATTTTTTTGTATTTTATTTTTAACCTCTCTGTACATACAATAATGTCAATTCTTTACATAGAATAATCAATATTGTTTATTAGCCCTATTATATTATATTTTATTTTTATTTTCATCATTGTAAAATTTATCAATGTTTTTTCAGATCATTTCAAATATTTTATTAACCCTATTATTTTTATTTATTAATTTTTTCCTTTTCTTTTTTCCTTCTGTATTTGATTATTTTTTGTTTTAGCCCTGATGATGGCCGTCATTGAAATGTCCAAAACGGCAAAAAAAAAAAAAGAACTATAAAATAAAATATGTATGTTAATATCAAACATTGGCTAATTTTTTATGGCTGATACATCTCAATATCCCACTCAATATATTTATCCAGTCATTCAACATAGCTCTTAAATCATTTATTTTTTACGCTTAGTTCATTTTGGATAATCTGAGAAATCCTTTACTTAATTTTTTTTTTTTTTTTTTTTTTTTTTTTTTAATGGTGTTTCTGGTTGGTTTCCCTAACTAAAAATGTATATTTCACTTTCTATTTTATTTATTGTTAAAATCTTCTAGTGTGTGTGTGTGGAGGGGGGACCAGAATGTTTTTCAATTTTTAAAATACAACTTAAGGCTTCAAAGAAACCATTTATTCAAATTTAGATATTTATGAAAAATAACCAAAATTTTTTAAAATTAACGTTTTGAATTTAGTAATTACCTTTGGAAATATAAAATTATTTCTTAACCATTAACTTTAATTTCAGGCTACTAATAAGTTTTTAATCACTCTGTGGCTAGGTCATGGCCAAGTATTGGTTGTTATTTAGGTCATGTGGTACATCAACCTTCAACTATAGATCGATAAGAATTCATTGTTACTGATAAGGTTTAACCCAGCTTATGAACTCCTTGAGAGTGATTCCTTGTAGCGATCTTCTCTCTTTAGACGAACACTTATAAATTATGGGTTTTTAACATTGTGTTCGATCCAAGTCATATTTGCGATTAAGTGAAAACGGTGTTAAAATTATTAACATAGTTTCAAACTGTACATTTTAAGCAATATTAATTCTAACCACAAAAAATTGTTTATAAGAAAAATTAATCATTCCAAATTAAAAATGATTTACTGAAATTTACAACTGCATCAAAAAAATACTTAGAGGTCAATGAAAGGTGTTGAGCAATTCTGGCTCACTTTTGGTTTGAAGGACCAATGCAATCATAGTACGACTTGTATGTTGAGGTTCTGTTCTTGCTCACGCCCTTCTGTGTTCATTGGTTCCCATGAATATCGATCTTTGCATGGTCACTGCCCATTCCCGCCGCTCTACTGCAAACACTTGCCCTTTGGTGTTACCGTTTCCCATGAATGATGAAAAACAAATTAATTGAACACGTTCGTGAGAACTGTGACTCACCGCAAATATATTGATAGTTGACAGAAATCTGGAAGAAAACGGTGTAAAGTACGTAAAATTTCTTCATTATCCACCTTTTAAATATTTATGTATGCATTTAAACTTTCTTATCTAATTGTAATATAATATTTGAATGATTCTTAATCAAGAGGGGTACTCATAGAGTAACTTAACATCGGTTCTTCCGGGCCCGAGTTCGAGTCCAGCTGTAAACTGAAATTTTATTATCTGTTATTTAAGCCGTAGATCGACCTGCAGGTCATAAATCATTCCGCGGGACCACCACGAAATATGTAACTTTTAGCCCGCCCAGGTGGAATTCAAACCCACGACCTTCCGTACCGAGCGAACAGTGACCCTAACCCAAGGGGGTGGCCATTCTTTAGTTTTGTATTTTAGTTAATGTACATTTTAGCGTTTTTTTTATTTTTTTTATTTATTACAGTGATCGTTAAGATAATGAAGAACAAAGGGGGACTGTCAACATTTTGAGTTGGCAATAATGTTTATTCGGCAGATATAATTTTATGATTTTATCTGTTTGGATTTTAATTTCTAACCCAAAATATTTATGACAGTGTGGCAAACCTCGCTTCTGCCACTCAATATTTTACATTTAAATGTTTATTATTATAAATTTTATTATTACTGTACCTAACTAGAACTATGAAAATGATTTAGTTAAAATTTGGTACTGATGAGTCCATTAATTTTACCATTGTAAACTCTATTGTGGAATGGTGCTAAACACTCCATTGGTCGATTTACAAACTTCACTGGGAAGTTTTCGCAGTTCACATTCGCATGTCGCATCACATATTTATAATTTCATTAACAACAATTTAATTGAAAATAATTGAATTTTATAATCAATTTCAAGCTCTATATAACATCGTACCATTGTAACCTCACATGTATAATACAGCTCGCCACCTATCAGTCAATTTTCAAACTTCACTTTTATCCATATACTATCGCTTTTTTAATGATAAATTTATAGAAAATTAGTATATTTTATTATTGCTAAACCTTCCTGGAACTATAAAGATGTGGTTAAAATTTTGGTGCAGATTGGTTCAGAAGTTTTCGCGGTTAGTGATCACAAACAAAAAATAGCTTGTCCTTTTATATAATAGTATAGATATAGATTACTTTTACTTAACTTTCTATGGTCTTTTGTAGCATAGATTTTTGTGATTTTGATTTCAGATCCAAACGTGTGAAAAAAGAGATGGTAATCGTTGCGCGCACAATATAGAAAACATGTACGTAATCTTAAAGAAAAAACTTGTCAAACTCCACTCTCAGTTCCAAATTTTATATATGCTCATAATATGGACTTTCTAGCATATATATGGATATATGGAGCACATTTAAAAAATAAAAAAAAAGGGGGACCTCTGATTTCTTGGGATGCAAGATCCCGGAATCCATCCCAGAGGACACTGGTGATTTGCAGGAAAATAATATAAGAGTTCAAGAACTTAGTCGATTGAGTGAAACTCCTGCTTTAGAAACCCCTACAACTTCTCAGAGAAAAAACCATTTTACAATGAAAGAAACCTGGCGAACTCAAGTGACGCCGAAACTGCGAATAATGTAATTATGAAGTACGTTCCGGAAACAGAGAGAAAACAGGAAATAAATGAAGATGAAATTGATCATTTCTTTTTGGCTATGAAAGGCCGTTTCCGAAAATGTTCGGAACTGTAGCAGTTGCAAGCAAAGCAACAAATCTTTAATACTATAACAAGTATTGAAATAAAGAGATGTGAAAAACAACAAGGCACCATGATACCCCCACAGCCACCTAATATTCTTTCTCGTATCGATTCCCAGTATCGACGGGAAATAATCAACAATCCTTCACAAGACGACCACAGCTCACCCTCTGAGCAAACCTTATCTGAATCATCGAGTGTTTCATCAGTTTCTTCTGATAACTGATTTTGCTGGGACTTACTATTGTTATAGGATTATGAATTAATATGCTTGGAACTACTTATATTTTTGAAAATTATTATTGGTAATTCAATATTAAAAACTCATCATTTTTCCATACACGGTTCCAAGTATTTTATTTCTTCGTAAAATATAATTGTTTTGTATTCAAAACCTTTAGCATTATTATAGTGCCTAATGAATCGACCTTTAGCATTATGGGCCAGAACTGCTGATTCTCATCCCAGACACATTTAGAAAAATTGAAGCTATCATTCATGAAGTTGTGGGTGTAGTGAAAGAAAAATCGAAAAATTTATTCGATTTGAATACATTTTAAATAATATGTTTGTAATAATGTGCGACCATAGATAAAGGACATTTTCAAAAAATATTGAAAAAAAGGAGGAGCTAAGAAATTCATAAGTAAATGGAAACTTTTAAGGGTTTTCTTGTTGCTCACCATTAGTAGTTGTTTTTTTGGTTTGTTGTTGTGCAAACTTACGCCTATTTGAATCTTCTCGATTTTATAAAACTCTCATAAGACGTATGCAGCTGAAATATAAATCCATAGTTCAGGTACAATTAGTCATCTTAGAATATTTGAGAGAAAAATATTGCGCAAAATCTAGAGTTGTTTTCGAGAGAAATAGAACAAATAAAGAATTAAGAGAGGTATATGGGGACGCAAATATAGAACAGTTTATATAGGCATTCTGTATCGAGTGGAAAGAACGCGTGATGAGAATGGCGGAAGACCGGAACCCAAGAAAACTGTTCATCCACAAGAAGAGGACGTCCCAGAATACTTTGGCTACAGGATGTATGATATTGAAATATTGGGAGTAAAAATTCCGAAGGAGAAGGCTCCTGATAAAGTCCAGTGGACGCAAGCTAAGGCACACACAGGGCTATTTACTCTACGGAAGAAGAAGAAAAAATAATGGCGTGAATGGTAAATGTTACTAAAATCTTAATTTCATTTCAAAAACTATATACACAACAAATGAGGAATGCAGTTGAAGTCTGCAAAGCTGGTACAACATACTATTTTCCTCTATAAGCAATACGGTAACTCATATTCAAAACTAGTTTAATAACTTTCTCATGCAGAATTTTATTTTGGCCATTTTTATAAAAATTGCAAATGGAAAACAAGTGGTTACAATTTTAAATGAAAATACCAAATAATAACTTTTAAAAAATGTACCGGTGAAGAAACTTCGCGAGTTTTCGATCACGAGACCCACAAGAAGTATTCACCTAAAGTTTCAAAACTTTATTTGTTTCCTCCATTCATGAAAACTTCAGTTCATTTGACTGAACTGGTAGGGGAATATGAATCGTCTAACAAATCAAATTCACAAACCGCCTTATAGTTTTGAGGATTTCGCGCACATCACGAATACATCCCAAAATATGAAAACTAAATGTAATATTGAGTATTTTCCTCGCTTGAAACATGAGAGTATTTTTTCCCCATTTCTCAGAAAACACGCTACACAGTTTTGTTCTGTCATATTCCACATTGAACCTTCATTATTTTTTATCATCTCTGGAGAACTTGAAATTACCGATTTCATAATATTGGTAGCATCCCGTGGCCTGTCTTATAGAGACCGTTTTGAGCGTGGAGTGCTAATTCATCAACACTGTTGTTAGCATGTAAGTGTTATGTTTTTATTTTTCTTGTATTTTTCAAATGAGCTGCTAAAATTTGAATTTTTCTAAACACATCTGATGTTGAATGTTTGGCACTTCAAGAAATTCGTTAAGTTTTTATTTGTTATCAAAATATTGTTCATGGGACTACGTTCCAACCATTTACCTTTTAGTAGACTGCGAATGAAATGTCTTCCGGATTTCTCAAATTTATAAGTATATGAAAATATTCTTAAATCTAAAAAGATATTCTAAACGCTCTCAACTTATATTATATAATGTTAATGACTCCTTATTAAATCCATCTAACTCAGACTTCCATTGAAGTTGAAGATGTTTTTTTGTCAAAATGTTGACACTTCCAAGAAAAACGAAACTTACAGCTCTTAACAGCAACATAATGTATTTAAATATAGAATAGAATAGAATAGAAAATAAACTTTATTCTGGGACGATGTCCCCTAAGAATAACATAATGTACATAAATAAATACAATGAGTCTAGCTTTCACAAGATGAAATAAAACAAATTAACAATCTGGTTAACTATTTACAATTTTACAAATAAAAAACAAAAACAGACACAGATGAAATAAAAATTACAAAAATCCAATAATTGTAGGAGAAAAAATAAAAACCTATTTACATCTACTGAATGCTTTTTTTCTTTCTTTTTTTTTTTTAGTGAGGTTTTGCTAGTTAGTATCATTCTGGAGGGAAAGGAGGCATTGAAAGAGAAGAGATTTAAATGTGGACAGAGGTGGAGCATTACGGATATTACAGGGCAGTGAATTCCATAAGGAAGTAGCACGGGAAATGAAGGAGTGATCAAATGATGTACTATTATGGGAAGAAGTATACAGTTCTGAGAAGCGAGATCTTGTAGTGCGGGAGGAGACAGAGGATCTGAACTGGAAGATGTTATAGATGTAGGAGGGATTCCTAGAATTAATGGTTTGACAGAGGAAGGAGACTAGGAAGTAATTTCTGCGGGATGAAGGATAAAGCCATTTTAACTCTGTATATAGATGTGACGTGTGGGAGGCTTTTGGGACCCTAAAGATAAACCTAACGAAACAGTTCATCAGTCTTCTTAGTTTACTCTCGAGTTCCACCGTCAACCCACCGTATGCCACACAGCTGTAGTCAAAATGGGGTAGGATAAGGGAAGAAACCAAAAGTTGACGATTAGGTTTCGGAAGGGAGTCCTGGGAAGAATGGAATAGTTTAAGGATGGATATAAACCGTCGAGAAATTTGGGAGATATGAGGTTTCCATGAAAGGGTTTGGTCAAAGGTAATACCAAGGTTTTTAACTGTGGAGTAGAATTGAATAGGTTGGGAGTTCATAGAACGGATCGGGAGTTCCTTCAATAAATATATTGAAAATTGTTAGCGGTATAGTGTACATTTGAATTTTTTAAAGATCTTTTATTAAAACCACATATTTATAGCTTTTCAGTGGACAGTGGACCAACTACGTAACTTCAAAATTGGGCCATAAAAATTGAATATTATTGTAGAAGCATAAACGGCATAATCCTTCGATTAAATTGATTTTTATCAATTGTTCTTATGAGGGTAGTCATGTACTTGATGAAATACGGAAAATATTGAAGTTATCGAAACTTTAGTTAGAAAGAACAATAACACAACAGAAACAGAAAATTTTATTCGGCAATGGTTTATTGTATGACCAATTGTTGCAGCTTATTTTATTCAACTTTCATACATTATGGCTACAATGGCAATTATTGGTGTATTTAATTTAATATAGTAAATTTCGTTAAGGGTGTTCTAAATAACGTCCGTTAGGAGGTGGAATTCTTTTCGAATTATTCTCCTGACGATATTTGTAGAAAACTGATTCGCAACTAATCCGTATTCATAGAGGGTAAATATTGACATTAATTGTTTTCCTATTTGTACATTCTAAGTTAAAAATAAACTCGTGATACTTTCTTCCAGTTAATAAAGATGAAATTTAGATCATTTCAAAACATTGACCATCGAGAAATAATAGACCTTTTGTCTAGCTAGAACGGTCAAATTCTTCAGTGTAAATCGGAACCTTACCTTAAGTTGGCAATATGCTGGATAAACCATCCTGTCTGTCCTAGGAGTACCTATGGAAGTTATACTCCCATAAACAAACAAAAATTAGTACATCAAATGTATGTGCACTGATACTGATGATATGACAATGAATTAAAAAAGAAAGCTCATTCAACTCATATTCCGCCATAAACAAATATTGCCTTAAAAAATCTATAGATTTTTAAAGTACCTTAAAGTTGGAAGTTTCATAAAGTAACCAATTCATCTAAATGTAATGTATATTCAAGGGTTCTCTTAAACCCAACTCTCACCTTTAATAATTTTCTTTAAAGGGTGACTGATTAGTTTGGCAATGGCCGATTTCCGTATCCATATATTGCCCGAGAGATGGACAAAATGTGTAGAAAGCGAGGGTCAGTACTTTGAATAAAATATATTATACTTTTTTTTAAAAAATAAAATCATTATTGAAAAAAATTAAAATATCGATAAATTTATATATAAATAAAAGTATTGAGTTACTTACAGGTATTGAAATGTAACAAAACCCATATAGGGTCGGTCATATTATTAATAATTTAGTTTTTATATAAAATGGAATCAACACTGTTTTATCCAACGCTTCTCACGTGAATTGGACGACACAAAACAATAAACAATTGCGTAATATTTAGTCAACACGTGCATAGTGATCAGTAGTTAAACGAAGGACTGATTTGAATAATTTTTACCTGTTTCGGAGTGTAATACGATATATTTTTTTAGCTATCAGTTCACATCATCTCTAATATACACGAAGGCGGTAACTTTTCAAGGATTACAGAAAAACATATTTTTCTACAAAAATAAAGTGTCTTATTGGAGCATTGTTTGATTTCCTCTATTGGAGCAAACAATTCTTTTACACATGCTATTTTATTTGAAATTATCTTTCGGAATATTATGAACATAGCCTACTCTAGCTTACAATTCTTCCTTTCTGAGTAAATATTGTTTAGGCATTCTTTAAATAATTACTATTAATTTGGAATCATCTTGGTTTGTCTGTGAGCAGTATATTTACTTCGGAATAAAGTCACCCTTTTGAACATGTGTACTGGATCTTAACATCCTTTACGGCATCAGATTACATGAAGAATTTCTTTTTTAAATTCAAGAATTTATATGGTTCAAAACTAATTAAATTAGAACAGTAAAATTGGAATGAATCTTCATCAGAGGCCATTACTCTGGCTACACAATACAATGATCAAAGAGTTCTGAGATATTAGATGGCTGAAACTATAGAATAATATTTTATTCAAAAAGTTGAATTGAGACTATTACTAGTAACTTTATCATTGGACAAAGGTGATGTCCGCTTGTGTCCCGTTTAGCAAGTGGTGTGAATTGCATAACGATTTAGTTAAACCGAATGCTATATGGCCTTCATAAGTATATTATGGCTTTGAGTCTATTTATAGGAATAATTAACAGCATAACGAAATTCTGTTACCTAAGCTTTAGTAATAATAAATTAGTAGTTAACCAATTATTTTTTACGATTAAGCAATTTTTTATATTAGTTGCGAATTGCAAGCTTAATTGCAACAAGTCAGCAATGCCCATTTTCAAAGTAGAAGGGAAAGGGAATTTAATTTAATAAAATTAAAGTACATAAGTAGCAGCATACTGTTGTTAGCCTAAGCTCAAACATCAGATCAGGAGATGGATAAAATATTTTGATTGAATTGTTACTTTCCTTGCTGATGAATGATATGTACTTATCCAATATTTACGAGGAATTTTAATAAACACAAAGAGATAATAGCATTAGTACCTAAGAGTACATAAAAGACTTCGTCAACTTTATAATTTACTTATAATGTCTATTATAGTCCAAAATGTATCTTCAATGGATTGTAGTGAGAATAGTTAAAATATTCCTTTGGAATATTTATATTTATTTTATAGGATTTCTTTGGAATTATTGATGAAGAGGCAGTTTTTGTGAGGAAGATACGAGAGAAAGGAAAAATTCCACACCAAACTAAAAATTTTAAATTTGATCCAATAAGGAATTTATTCTTGTGGTTTTTTGATAGATACTTGTTACTCAATAGACTGACTGAACAGCTCTTCCTGTACTAATGATCCTGAAAGTAGTAATATTCCGACTTGAAGTGTATGTAACTGGGTACAATGTAAAATAATTATCATACGAAAAAATAAATCAAATATTTTCTAGATTTAGAAAACATACAAGTATATGCTAATCTAACTCGGCAAGAAGCTTGCACAAACGTGAGATTTTTTCACCAAAAATCAATTCTATGTCCAGAAATATTGATAAAACATCATGATTATTATTATCATTATTATTATTATTTATTTCTTCTCTAACAGAGAAATAAATCTTCAAAGTTAAATTTTGAAAATTCATTTCGAAAAAAATACCAAGGTTACAGATGTTTTCCTGCTTTACCTGATTCAGAAACCCTGAAAGAGGTATTTGAATAATTTTAACAGGCACCATGTTTAGGGTATTTTATAAAGTTTTTTTATAATTAATTATAAATTATTGAAATTAATAGTAACAAATACTTAATTTCAATTATCACATCCAACTTAAACAGACGTGGTAAGTAGAAAATACAATAAATAAAGTAAAAATTAATCACTTTTTGTATTGTAAAATTAATAAATAAACAAAAACAAAATTTCGTCCGATTAGCCATAGCAGCATAAAGCGACGTTAAACGAAATAAACAAACAAACAAAAACAAAACTAAAATATCTAATTGTTGGTTTCAACTTCATCATTTTTCAGTGGATCTTCAGTTCGAAGTTCAAAGCCAGCTAAATCTTTTATTTCCTTTTTAGATCTTTTGAACAACTCTTTTCAAGAATCAGTATAATTGTTCTCATTAGGCGTACTGTTTTTCTTTTGTTTTTGAAAAATAGAGAAGTTGTAAAGAATATTGTGAAATTTTTATGAATGTGGAGATTTGTCACAGCGGTATGTATCTGGTTTATCAAATCCAATGTATGATTGTCTTCGCTCAAATTCGGTTAAGGAAAGTCAATTATTAATGTGTACTTTTAACTTTGTCCTTAGTACAGCCTGATAAACTAGTTTGCGGCAGGGCGGAGTAATGCTTATTAATTAATTCCCTGTGCCCACTCTCCCGGCCTAGAAAACCCCGTGTTGCCGAAACTGTAAGATAAGTGAGATGGGGAAAAAAGTAGTCCATGTTTTCAGCAAAAAATATTGTTAGTCGGCTAATATCAAGTATTCAACTGTATTCCATTGGCGAATATTCTCATTTCGGACCAGATGTCTTTCATTTTGTGAGCTATCAGAGAACACCATAATTAACAAGTCACTTAGTAGACAGCAGTTACTGAACACCACATGTAAGGATCCACCAAGAGTTGTATGGGATTTCACTCTGCGGATGAACTAAGAAAATAAGCGTTATTCTTCTGTTTTTGTTGTTTTATTAAGTGAAGTCAAGATATTGAAACATATGCATGAAAAAATAAGTTCGACTAATCCATCTTTCCAGAAAAATGATTTTTCAATAGTTCAGAACTTTATCGTAAAAGAGGAAATCAAATAAAACATATTTTATTGCGATTGTTACTATAAATTTATCTTATTGATCTAGGCGATAAATTAGTTTTTTTTAAAATAAAAATAGTGTAGATAGGTTAAAAACTCTACTGAACCAAATCAAATATCAAATAAAAATTCAACAAAAAAAGAGAAACAAATTAATTTGAGTTCAGTATGAAATTGTTTCTAGAGCAACAACGGTGTGTCATTAATTATATGAATACAAAAGCCCTTTCAAATTGTGGCGGTAAAATCAGCACTTGCATATGCAGATCGAACTGTCTGTGTGGCAGTAAACCACCTGATTTTCTAAAATATTGATTATTTCTAGGTCATATTATTAATGAGCCAAGTTCTTTTAAATATTTAATTCAATGGTATGAGTATTTTATTGACCTGATCACTGAACAGAAAACATATATTGCCTCAAATAATAACTCTAGAACTGTAATTTATTTAATTTTAAATTGTTTCTATGAAATATCACCCCTTTTCTTGTTGTGTTTTCTTCTGTAGGTTAAGTTAAAAGTTGTAAGAATTGCAACACCTGTTTTTTTGTTGTTTTTTTTCATTTGCAAGGCCCCTGGGAGGAGATTACGTCACTCTTGCTTGTTAGTGAAAGCTCCCGTTGGACTTTCAGTGACCGTTTGTTCTTACGCCCAAGTCAAGTTAGTGGAATGGGATATACCTTAAAACTTCAACTGCTCAGTTCGTAGTTAACACCAGAAAATCTTTTCTACAATAGTCCTACTTTTAGATAATCTTACGTTCTTTCAAGATGTTGACGTTATCGAGATTAGGTGTTATCGGCAACCTTTCGAGGTAATTTTTTTCTTGATAAGCTTTATCTATTAATGGATTGTATATTGACACCCCGAAGATTAGATTATTTGATTTGTTTGTAAATAATCTAATTTTGAAGATGCCAATATGTCAAAATCTCAACAAAAATAAAATAATCTGATCTTGACCAAAAAAAAATCAATGTTTTCATTCATTAATAAAAAGGCTGCTTCTCATCATTCCATAAATAAATATACTTGTTAAAAAAAAAGGAAAAATATTATGTTTTCTTTATTGTCTCATTATTTTAAATATCACTAAATACTATTGGCAACTTATTTTAGGTTAGCCACTAGATGTGCCTCATCTGTAGTCCAAGAACCGAAAATTGATGATTTTACTGTTAAAAATGAACCTGTTCTGTGTAAGTTTTATTTAAACTTGTGTTATGAAGTTGGTTTATATTTTGATATTAGTTTATTTAAGATATATGTTATTTTAGCCTATTTACCGGGTAGCCAGGAGAGGAGTGAAATTGAAGAAGCATTGAAAAAAACCGCTTCGAATTGTGAAGATGTTCCTATTATTATTGGAGGCAAAGAATATCGTACCTCTGAAGTTAGGTACCAGGTTATGGTAAGCGCTTTTTGAGTAATTGATGTATTTATATTTATTAAAAGTTGATACTACTAAGTAGATATGATTCCATGACTATGCAATACTTAGGAGTTGGAGAATGATTACCATGAGCTAAGTAATTTATGTGTTACCATTCAATTTTAATTTGATTTATAGATGATTGAGTTATAAATGCTAATTATTAAAGAGTTAAAAATTTAAAATGGTCCATTCTCACTAACTGGATTTTTATATAACATATTCAAAATGAATTTAGAGGGATTTTAGTATTATAGATCTAAAGTTACTAATATAGATTATAGATCTAAATTTATAATTCATATTATACAAATACATTTTGTATTAACCTGTATCAATATGTATGAAAATATTGATTTCTATCCATTATTTTGTTTGTTGCTTTCTTTCAATTTTAATTTTATAAATTTTCAACTTTAATTAATATATTAGTTATGATTAGTTTTTTTAATCTGACGACTCACTAGGGTGTAAATAGTAAGGTTGATTTGGATATATTGGTTTCTATATTTTATGATTCATGTTTTTTTTTGTGTTTTTTTTACTTTTTCAAAATAAAGTTTGTCTGTATTAATAGTTCAAATTTGAAATAATACACTTTTTTCTCCTCTTGGCTATAGGCCAAATAACATGTTGGCTAGCCCTCTTCAGATTTTATTTCTGTATTTGTGTTAGGCATAAATATGAATATTTTTAACTGCTCTTATCTATTCAATAATTTAAAGATCTATTCAGAAAATTAATTAATAAGTTTAAACAAATTATGAAAATAAACTAAAGATCTTAATCTTTAGTTCAAAATTATGGATTATAATAAATAAAACTATTAATTTGATCATTTTTTAAAATTTGTTATGGGCAATAAGTTTATGTAACCAAGCGATGTTGTGGTAATAATTTCATAGAAAGGTTATGAAAACTGACCTATTTTTATTATTATTAAATAGTTCTTCTCATAATATACTACTTGTTCTAGTCTTTTATCTTTTAAACATGTTTTTTTTTTTGGTTTGATTATGTGTAAATTAAACCATTACATATCATTGAATATTTTGAGCTTATAATTTTTTTTGTAATGTTTTGTTCTTAAATTTTTATTTAAACTTTGTGAATTAAATTTAAAAATGTTCAATTTTAAAACTATTTAGTTTAATAGGCTAATTTAGTATCTACAAAATTACTAAATTCATTAGTTGTAATGTGGGCATTCCAAAAAAAAGTATTAATGTGAAATTCTGTTTTAAATTACAGTTCAACTGTTTTTTTTTTTAATATTTAGTTTTGAATGGAATTATTAACAAAACCTATTTAATTGTCTCTGTAACTGTACAAATTGTATTTTACATGTTTCTCAACAAATATTTTTCAATAATAAAAACCAACAATTTTTTATAAAATAGCCTGAAGTATGCAGAAGAACTTAAATATGTATTATGTTTCGGAAACTCTCTTTTAATCTATTTACTATGTACATATTATGTGTATATAAGGGAGTAATAGCTTCCTTTCTATAAAAAAGTTAGCGTTATGAGTAAGGCCATGTTTTCTTTAAACATTTCATTTACAAAGTTACTGAAAATATGACTTCTTGTTTAGGATACTTAAATATATTAAAAAATTGCATTACAAATTCCTTATAAACTTTCTTGACGAAGACATTTTTTTTTGCCTTTTAAAAAGTACATTTAATTACTTTTTAAAATTAGATATTAATTAAAAGGAGATGTTATAAAGATTATGTATTATTAATAGCTGTGTGCTTGTTTTAATGGGTCCCTGTTGAATTATTAATTAATTATTCTTATGGGATATAAAAACTATAAAGCGGTGTTATTATTAGCTCTACCTTTGGCAATATGTGTATCCAGTTTTTTAACTTCATGTCAGAATTTTAAATGAGTTTTGGTGAAGATGTCTGATTTTTAACTGGTTATTAACAGTGGATGTTAAGATATTGGTTTTTGTTAAGATATCTGTTTCATTGATTATATTATTTGTTTAGCTAGTTGCTTAAATATTAAAATCATTTTTGATTAAATTGAACTGGTAATTGGTAATGTATGATTCAAGATGTGCAGATAAATAAATAAAAATTATAGTTAAACAACACATTTTTTAAAATTACTTGATTCTGTTATTATAGTGGTCTTATTTTTTAATATATGAATTATTTAAAATAATTTGTACCATTTTATCAAATTCATTTGATTATGTTTTATTAATATCTGTTACACTTTTTCATAATTTAGTTTAGTCATGATTAAAGGCTGTTCTAACCAAATCATTTATTTTAAATATAACTTTAAATATATTTATAAATTTCTAAGCTATTCCATGTTGTATAATGGATTTAGTGAAATCAAAGATGCTTACAAAAAATTTTTTTTCCAGCCTCATAACCATAAAAAGAAGATAGCGAAATTCTACTACGCAACCCCAGTAAGTTACTCAGTTTTATTCTCATTGATTTTTTCCTTATTTTTGTGAGCATACAACAATGTTGTTGTATGAATTTGCAGGAGCTTGTACAGAAGGCAATAACCACTGCTGTCGAAGCTCAAAAACAATGGGATCTCGTTCCACTGAAAGAGAGGATTAACATATGGCTACGAGCAGCAGACATGATGGCAACGAAGTATCGGCAAACTCTAAATGCTGCAACAATGCTTGGTCAAGCAAAAACTGTCATCCAAGCTGAGATTGACTCTGCTGCAGAACTGATCGACTTTATCAGGCAAATCACACTTTCTCACATTCTAATCGTCGTATGTCGTTCCTTATCCGTTTTTAATTGTACATAGTTTTTTTTTTGTTTTTTTTTATTAATATTTTTCTTATTTATAATAGTGTACGTTAAAATACAAATTTCTAAAAAACTCCTAGAGAGGTTAAATTTCTTTTATTGATTCGGTATTTTTTTAGGGACACTTGAACAATATTTGGGTGAGTTTATCTAGATTTAATTATTAGTGCTTAAAAATTCATTTTGAGGTCAGTTTGCATATATAATTTTAGCTATAACAATTTTACATTTTTTTTTAATGGAGGAATTATTTATACCATAACAGTTTAATGAATTAATTTGTTAGGCATTCGTTTTATTCTCTATAGCAGGGGTCTTCAGCCTTTTTTGAACAGGAAGGGTTCTATGGGATAGTAACATTTTTAGATTATTACATATAATAAAAACTTTTAAGTGGTTACAATTTTACCTCTAAGATATTTTTTTATCTAATTAAAAGAAAATGCTCATCTTATTTCATCTGGGTTTACATTTGGAGAAAGTAACATAAAAACATATATGAAAATTAAAATATGTAGAAATTGATATGAATGCAATTAAGCAAAAACAAAAGTTCTCGGAAAAATTATATAATTTTTGTAACAATACTGAACCAAAGAGAAATTTTCTTTCATGTGTACTCTCTGTTATCTCTGTAAAATTGACAGAAATGTGTTGATTTCTTAATAGATTTTGGTTAAGAACATTAATTTATCGGAGACCTATTATACTGGTTAATTCCAGTTACGGTCAATTCCAGGATGAACCATGCCAGATAATTTTGTTTCCCTTTAAAACAGATCTAACTTCCTTTACATTTGATATGGTTTATTTTCTGGTTGGACATAACCAATAATTTCTATAATTGACAGCAAAGCCATTTAGATAATTATATTATATTTTAATTAAAAGAATTAAGTTTAAGAAAGTATCATGACATTTCTTAAATTTTCATGATATTTAAAAGTTCCTTTCACACATCCCCTTTAATGAAGGCTTCAACATTTAGCTAAAACATCAGCACCATAAATATTCCTATACTGTTTTTTAAATGACTCCACACCACAATTATACACTTCTTTCTATAAATATCATCTTTTGGATCATTCATTTAGAAATTTATAGTTTCAGTTTAAAAGGAGATTCAAATGAGTATTTCAATTTTTGATACTGGTTTAGAAAATTTTGAACTTCTAAATATATTTGACTGAATGTTTAAATATTTCTAGTATAGTTTTCATTGTTATTATGCATTAACTATGTGGTTAAATGACTATAATTATTATTCTAAATTTAAAATACAATTACTTTTAATTGAATATGAAAACTTTTATATTTATACTACTCTGTTTATATAAAAACCCATTATGTATTCCTTTCTTTATTCTATCAATTACCTTAATTCCATTTTTTAATATTTATTCATGAGCGATATTATATAACTTAAGGGACCCTGGGTTGTTGACTCCTGTTTAAGAGGATTAACGAATTTTAAGTTTTTCTTTTTTTTTTACATTTTGTTTCCATGCAGAAAGCTTTGTTTTGATATTATCTTTATCCTGATTTTAAACAATAGCTTTTTTAACTGAATAGAAACGTGGAAGCTGTAATCTTAGCTGCTGCTATTTGACAATGTTAAATGTTTAGAATTAGTTATTGTTTTTATATTTTCATTAATTTTCTTTTTATTGTAACAATTATGAGCATTGTGCATTCTAATGCTGCAAAGCTTTCTAGCAGTGGAAAAAAGTCTGAAGCTTATTTAATGTTTTTTTACAATTTAAAAATAATTTAATTGGTTCAAAACCAGTATTTTTATTTTGTTTTCGAAAGAGCTTCAAAATTTATAAAACATTTTTAGTTATTGCATGTAATTAATTTTTGTAGCATTAGTTAGGGCTGCAGAATCTAAACCCTGCTCATTGTAGATTTTCATATTTTCTACCCCTCATGAAGTGTTCAACTGAAATCGTATTTCATGAAAAGTTCATAATTATTTTTTTATTTTACTTCATTTATTTATTTTGCTCTTGTATGATGTATTTTTAATTCCACTGGGCAATACCCCTCTTTCATGTATTTCAAGTTCAATGTGAAGTTTTGCATGCCAACATCTGCTGGCTGTGACCATTGGCAGAGGTCTAGGTTGAATTATAAAGAGATTTTGTTTTTTAAATTTATCTCTGATCATCAGAAGTATTTAAGTTGTTTTTTTGTTTTTTTTATTGTTAGGGTTACTAGATAATGAATTTTTTTTGTTCCATTCTTCTTTTTCTGATTGTTTCATTTTGATAATCTTGGTTGTCAGATCAAATGGAGTGTTTAAGAACTTGGATAATTCTTTCTGTCTTTTTATTTATTTTTTTCTTCCAATAATTACTGATTAGTTTTTTGTTTTTTTTCCTTAATATCTTGAAGTGAGGGTGGTAGGTTTCCATGTCAGATTTGGATTTATTGGAAATGTTAGTTAATGTTTAACTGAATGTGCAAAACTATTAAAGAATAATCGACTAGCAATAGGTTTAGTTTGAAATTAGTGATTTAGTTTATAGATATTGATACAATAATGTCTTGTTAACTGACTTTAGATGTGTACACTAACTATGTTCTGTTAATTATTATAATTGGTTTATCTGTTTATGTAATGGTTTTTAAGTAATAGATGAAGTTCTATGTTTTTTCTATAATATATGCTATAAACAGACAACCATTTTCCAAAACTTTGTATTCTTCTTACTATTACGATAATTATTATTTGTTGATTACCATTTCAATTATATCCTGCTCATTAGATCACTGCAAAAGTCTGATCAAATAATAATAATAAATTCCTGAAAAATGTATCAAAACATACATCGGAAGTTTCCGATATTATTTCAAAGTTAAAGAGTTTGAATATTAAAGAAAAACGAGATGTAAAGATAAGGAAGAAAAAGTAAAACAATGTTTCTGTTTTATGAAGGCATATAATTATTAATCACAATAGAGATTTCTTTATTTTTAAATCCAAAATATTTTTACCAAAAGATATACAAATAGGAAATATTATAGTTTATAAAATCAATCAAATTTTAATTTGAACAAAATTTTAATAGTGTGGGTTGGTTGACCGTTTCTAAATTGTGGAGGAGATGGTTGTGGATGTTAATAGGAGTTTAAGTACGGAGTTAACCCCTCTATTTACCTTTTTTCAGTCCTATGTGTGAAGTTTAAAATTTCAACTTCTGTTAGGTCTTATTATTAATATGTTTAATAAATAAATTTCCTACCAAATAAATATTATTTCAGTTTTTAATTCAATATTAATATTTAAAATATTAATTGTTGCTTTGCTTCAGATAAATTAATTTATTATATGTGATTTTATTGCCAAGGGATTTTACCTTATTAATTTTATGATTTATATTTGTCTATTCAGCTAACATGAAATTAAAATTTGTTGTACTTTAGTTTCACTTTGTCATTTAGAGTTCATTCTTTTGATACTAATTTGCTTGGCTTAAAAATTTGCCTAATCATTGGTTGCGGTGTTTTTGTTAATAATTGAAATTTATTTTTGTTACAAAATTGGCTATTGTAGTCATGGCCAAGAAACATCTATTAACTCTATTGAAGTTTTTATTTAAAATGTCTTATAGAATTCCTATATAACTGTTTAATTTTTTAGATTATTTCGTTATGCTTGAATTATTAAACATCCATTATTTGTATTTTTTATTTATTTTTTTACATATTTTAAAACCAAATTAAAAACAAAAAAATTTGGCTATGGCCAATAATTAATAAATTCTCATTTTAGTTTTCTTATTGGATTTTAATATTTTAAAACTAGGAAAATTGGTTGTTTCTGCAGGGGTAAATTCAGTAATAATTTATACCAGCCCTATGGGTGTAGTTCAAGCTAACTTCACTTGCTTTTTATAAGAATACTTTGTGAATCCTTCTTTTGATTTGTCGTTGATTAGTTGATTGAAATCATATATTTTTGTTTATTATTTTACTATTTTTTGTTCTCACAGGTTGAATGCTTATTTCGCAAAGGAGGCAGTTAAGTACCAGCCTATCAGCCCCGATCCGAAATCCACTATCAACTGGCACAGGTATCGAGGTCTCGATGGCTTTGTTGCAGCGGTTTCTCCATTCAATTTCACTGCCATCGGTGGAAACTTAGCTTATACTCCAGCTTTAATGGTAAGTTTATTTAAAAAAAAAAAAAAAAAAAAAAATCAATATTGTTTAGACAGTTTGATTACAATTTGCTTTATGTTCACTTGGGTTTTGATGCCTCTAGAAATTTATTTCAGATCTCCTTATTTGATCTTTTATCGATAGCAGTTAGAAAAATGTTTACGCTTGTCTTTTACAGCTTTATTTACATTTATGTAAGTTGATTTGACATATATGTTTTTTGAAAATAATTGGAAAAACTAGTTGAATTTGTTGTGTTGTATTTGATGAAGAATAGCATAACTACGCTAAACTACTTATAGTGACTGTTCATTATGTATACAAAATCTTGACAGTAGTCTTTGAATTACCTCAAACTTTTGTTTCAAAGCTGAATAAAAATTATTAATGGAATAATAAACTTGTTAAATTTTTAATAAATAATCCAAAATATTGATTATTAGTTTATAAGGATATTAATACTCGTGTGGCGATAATTCAAACTTTGAAACAAGTTAAACGGGTGTTTGGTTTTGTTTATCAATACTGTTTAAGACAATTCAAAAAAATATTTTTATGAACAGAGCTAATCTATTATTCTAATAAATGACGGCTCTGAATTTTTAAGAACTATGATCAAAGAAAAGGCCTACGATTTAAATAAATTTTTATCAGAAACAAAAGTTCTCATGTAATAGAGGAAGACAAAGGAAATTCAACTGGGCATAAAATTTGATAGTACTACATTGGCGATGTACAAAAAGATTTTATTGTAAATTATTTTTCTTAACACTTTGTCTAACAGGAATAAACACAACCTAAAACAAAATGAGGCTGAATATATTTATTTATTTTTATCTAAGTTTCAATCTGGTATATTTTTAAATTTTTAGTATTATTATTCTACGGCTTCCTGTCCTACAGAATCCTTAAATAATATTCCGCTGATCTCTGTTAGACAGATCAGCTATCTAGGAAATCCACATAAAAATACTAAAACAGCAGGAAACTGCTCTTCATTTTCGACTTCTTCAAAGTTTACCAGACCAATGTTCAAAGCTTAAGATTTACTTCAAAAGACTCATTTGCATAACAGTTATAAGGAGATATGGAGTTGAGCTTAGGGACTCATCTAAACCTTCCAATTCTTCCTTACTATCCAAAATCCTTCGAAAAATCCTCAATGCTACTTACTTTGTCACAAATAAACTTATCCTTATAGATCTTAATGTCCTATATGTTGCTGATTCCCGATAACCCTCTGAGGCGTCTGAAAAGAAGATGGCCTTGAGACCTTCTACTATAGAACTTTTATTAAAGTGCCACCAATGGGTGATTGTTTTACGTTATTGTCTTATTAATGTATTTATTTGTCCACACATTTAGTGGATGTATTAGTACTATACAGTTGTAAATATCATTAAAAAGACGAAAGAAAGAAAAGAATATTATAATTCTTTTTTTAATTGTGATGAAATAAAATAAGCCTTAGTTATTTCTGTAGGGATGTGCTACATTATGGAAACCTTCCGATACAGCTCTGTTGTCGAACTATAACATCTATAAAATCATGACGGAGGCTGGTGTACCACCCGGAGTGGTTAATTTTATTCCTACCGATGGCCCAGTTTTTGGAGATAACATTACTGCATCTCCCTATTTGGCTGGTATCAATTTTACTGGATCAGTACCGTAAGTTTTTATTTTTAATTTTATTTAAAATTTTTAATTTTTTTAATTATCAATTTTGAAATCTTGAAAAATTGCTTTTTATATCATAAACATTTATGTTTATGCCACAGAAAACAACATTTATATTTTTGTTATGGTATAGATAACCTTAAATGACTTTAGCCTGTTAAACAAAATATTTTTTATTAGTCCAGTCAGTAAACACATTGTAGAGTGCATGGAATATGCGATAATTTTTGACTTCATAGCTTCGTTAGGAATAGTTGGAAGGTAAACATACTAAAAGTCCCCACCGCTGGGGGGGTGAGCTAACGGTGGGGGGGGAGGGAGAAGTTCCATTTTTTTGGTTTTTCGATAATATCTCGAAAACTGTTGGCTCTAGAAAAATATGTTTTAAATAAACATAAAAGCTAATTAAATTTACTATAAAATTTATTAGATATATATTTGTCATAATTCTAACCGTTTACGAGATATATGTTATTAAAAATCGACAATTTTAGAAATAAAAATAATTTTTACCCCACTTTTTATTAAACGTTTTAAGCAAATACGTTAAGTTAGGATTTGTTTTTGAAAATTTATAATTTATTTATACCGTAGAACTCCTGTTATCCGGGGTAATGACGGGAATGGGGGTTCATGGATAATTGAAAACCCTGGATAATCAAATTACAGTATTTTATTAACCTAAGGTGATAGGTTTATAAGAGGTTTATTAAAAAAATAGTAATAAAAAAAAATAAAAAAACAGTAGAAAATTACTTTTTGTTAGCAAGCAAACGTGTCTTATATACATTTATAAAATTACAGTATACAGAGATTTTTGTTCCAGTATTAAAACTACATGTTTTCTTTTTTGCGATATTTCGTTAGCATTTAAATAGAGACTAAAGCACAGCTGAGTAAATCATTTTGTTTTGTAGGCAAACAGGCCAGTAGGAGTTTCATAGAAAAACTTGAAAATATTACCGTTTTCTAGAATATGAATTAGATATATGCATAGCTAGAGGAAACATCTCATTTGTGCAATATCACATCTTGCTGTGTTTATCCATTCATTATTTTTAAGAATAGTTCATAATTAACAATTATGTAATCATTAAAAATAATCTTACTTATTTTTAGATAAATATTATACATATAAAATAAATGGTGTAAAAAAAAAAAAAATTGTTCCCTTGGAATCCTGGTTAATAAAGCCCTGGAAAATAGGGTCCTACTGTATTTTAGGAATCTTACTGCAAATAATAGAAAATATTTGCTATTATGTTATTAACTTTAATCTAAACATCTTTTTGTTTAGAATAATTACACCTTAGGACCTATTTCATCTTATACCCCACTTACTCTTGAGAAAATAATTAGTAATTTGTATTTTAGGTCTTTCTGTAAATTTCAATTTCAATATTGGATTTCATTAATCATATTTTGAATAAGTAAATGATTCATGTACTATTTTTTTTTTTAAAGAACCTTCAATCGACTCTGGGCCCAGGTTGGCCAAAACATCAACAAATATCGATCATACCCACGCTTGATTGGTGAATGTGGTGGCAAGAATTATCACTTTGTTCACCCATCTGCCGAAGTTGACACTGTTGTTCCTACCACCATCCGATCGGCATTTGAGTTCTGCGGGCAGAAGTGCTCAGCTTGCGCGAGGATGTATGTTCCTCAGTCCTTGTGGCCCAAGGTACCGAAATAATTTTCATCTTTTAGCAATAATATAATGAGTTATTTTTTAACCAAGCTCTGTGTTAAATATGTTTGTTAATCTGTTCCCTTATCCTTGATGGAAAATGAAAAATTTATAAGGTTTTTTTTTTTTTTGGTGTGTGTATTTACATGTTCAATCATTAGAAATATCTAATTAAACAATTAAAAAATGAATATTATTGTTTAATTAACAGAATACATTCAGACTTAATATGCTTATTTTATAATACATATATCCTTAATCTTTCTAATCTCAGCATAGTTACCATTAAATTTTGATTTTTGATTTTTATTAACTTGTTTTAGTTTTTTTATTAACTCTAAACCTACCATGTCCTGTCAAATGATTCTTTTCGAAATTTTGGCAGAAGTTCTTGGAAAGAACATTCATTACTTTGCTTTTTGACTTCACTACTTGTGTTAAAAAATATATACTACTAGTGTTTTTTTAATAACCACTTCTCTCTTATTATTGTTTTCCCCCCTCCCCAAGAAATTGTGGTAGAAATATGTATACAAGGAATGTCGGTAGGTCTAGTGTTCATCTGTATTTTCATGAAACTTATATTCCATGTGCCATTAAATTGTGTTTTATTTTCTATGCTATCTTCATTTTTTGTAATTTATCCTTTTTTTTTCCCCTGGTATATCTTTTATTCACCATTAATATTATTGCTGAAACAACATAACAATTAAAACTTTTAATTTGAAAACATACATTATTGACTGATTTCTCAATTATCTACACCACTTATTAAAAACAGTAAAAAAAATCCACCTATTCTTAATTTTTTTTTGACATTTTTCTATTAATTGGAGTGCTATGATTTCATAGTGTGTAAGTTTGTTGATTTAGTGAACAAAGTAAAATTTAAAAAAAATTATTTGACTAATTATTATACTTTTTGTTAAAATGAATGTGTCATACTTGAAGTTGGATAAATTTTATTGATGTTTAAAGAACTTTTCTTTTGTTTATCTTATATGCTGTATTTTTGAGATTAATTGGTTTATTTTTTTAAAAAGAGTGTTTTATTTTGTATATTATATTATTGTAGATAAAAGACGGTTTAGTGAGCTTGAGGAGTAAATTGAAAGTTGGCGATGTTAATGAATTTGATACCTTTATGTCAGCCGTCATCGATGACAAAGCTTTCCAGAGAATTAAGGGCTATATTGAACATGCTAAAAATAGCTCTAATCTTGAAATTATTGGAGGAGGAGGTTACAGCGATAAGTATGTGGTTTTTATTTAGATATTTATGTTCACGTATATAAATAATTTTATTTATTTATGGTAAAACTCTTTTTCATTATTCAGTGAAGGGAGTTGAAATATTTAAAAGAAAATCAAATAACTAAATAAAAAATAATTATCTTACAAATCAAAATGTATGTTTAATTTAATGTCCCTTATGTATTCTAATTAGTTTATTAAGGCTGGGTATCCCAACTGATGAAATGAGCCAGTTCAAGCCATAGTGAAAAGGTTGAAATATATTTTCCATGTCTGTCACAAGATAGATTCAAACCAGGGCTTCTTCCTAATTGGCTATGCTAGGGACTTTCCCTATATTTTTTTCCATCATAGAATTAGTTTGTTAAAACCACCAAGATCATGTAGCTAGGAAATAGTTTTTTGGCATTTAGAATTAAATTCGCATAATATGTACAAACACTATAAATTTACTTTGGCTTCTTTTGGATTTTACTAATTTCACTGATGATGGCTTAATAATGATAGGGAATATCTGTTTTCTTGCAGATATATAAAACTTTTTTTTTTCTATTCTCCACCACCATCTACCAAGATTGTAATTTGTTTTAATTAAATTATTTTTTTGAAATAAAAATAATTAAGATTTTTTCCTTTCCTTGTATTATGAATTGCTTTGATTTTTTTTTTTTTTCTTGATTTTTTGTTTGGCTCTGCAGACCTTATAGATATTTGACTGCCTTAACCTTAACCAGGTATCCTTGTCATACACAGCCAGGTTTGTTACCGTTTTTAAGAAAGATTTTGAGAGGCTGATTTAAGGTTTCGTAATAGGAAGATTTTTACAGACTAGAGTTATTAGCACTATGCCTAACCCCCAACCTGGAAGACCAAGAGCTGTGCCTGGTACAGGGTTCGCTCAGCTCTATGTGACTCTCAGGGTGACAGTGTATTGCCTCGCTGTATTACCCTGAGTATCTAATCTCTGTGGTCTTACCTAGAGAGCAATCACCCATCCAAGTGCTGACCACGCTCGATAGTGCTTAACTTTAAATATCTATTGCACATGTCTTTGTCCACTCCGCTATGCTAGCCCCATTGCTTTGTTATTACATGCTTCAAATGTTATATACTTGAATATTATAACCCTCAAAACATTTCTAAATTACTTTGTTTAGTAACAGATAGTTTTCTTCCCATTTTTAGGACTGGTTATTTCATCGAACCAACAATCGTCCATACGAAAGACCCATTAGACAAACTCATGACCGAAGAAATCTTTGGACCAGTGCTTAGTATCTACGTTTATCCAGACAAAGATGTCAACAAAGCTTTGGATTTAGTTGATAGTTCAACTCCATATGCTCTTACTGGTGCCTGTTTTGGAAAAGATGAGTAAGTAAATATTATCAGCCATGTCAGTATTTTTTTCATATATTATATCGTATTTCTTAAATTTTGTTTTTCTTGACTAGATCATATTGTTTTAATATTTTGGAAGCTTGATATAATTTCTTTTTTTTTATATAGTTGTAAAAACTAAAATGGACTTTCTCTTTTTAGGGCTTTCCAAAAAATGGCTCTTAACAAACTGAGAAATACTGCTGGTAACTATTACATTAACGATAAGTCTACTGGGTCTGTAGTTGGCCAGCAACCATTCGGTGGCTCAAGAATGTCTGGTAAGCTTATTTGTTTTGCTAATAGTTTCTTTATTACAATAAAATCTCAATAATTTGTAATGCCAAGAGATCATGGGTTTATAACAATATCAAGAATTTCGAAAGAGCAGGATTACAAACTTTAAGGGTTAATAAAACAAAAATTCAAATATACAAAATCATCTGTGTTTAATATAATTTGATGTACATTATGTATAAAATAAACACATTTAACATAAAATTAAAAAACAAACTGAAATATGTATAATTATTCTTGAAATAAAAATGTTAAATTCCCAAGCTCTGTGTATAAGTGGTGATCATTTTTGCCTCTGTGGAAATCATGTTATATTACCAAAAAATGAGGAATTATCTTTCAAAACTGAAAATGTCCACTTCAGAAAATTGTTAAAAAAGAGCAAAAAACCTACGCATTGCTCATATAAATCTACACCTCCCCTTGCTGTTAAATAAAAAACAATTATATTAAATAGGTGTCTACTAACGAAAACAAAGTTATTTTATTTTTGTATTAAAATGAATTTAATTTTGATGAACTTTTAAGTTATATAACTAGTTAAAATTAGAATAACTAGTTTTATCTGTTCATTTTGTATATAAACACTAATAATTAATTTTGTTTCTTTTTTATATAATCCTAATTAGCAATAATAATAGGATTTGAAATTAAAGCTCCATACTTATTCAGAAATTTTTATTAAATTATTTTTAATTGATTCTTAAATAATTTTTTTCTTTTAGGAACCAACGATAAAGCTGGTGGACCTCATTATGTATTAAGATGGGCTTCTCCACAGGCTATCAAGGAAACATTCGTTCCGCAAAAGGAATGGGCTTATCCCTACATGAAATCAAAGTAGGGCATAGACTAAGATAAATTATATATATATTTGTGTATATACCATTATATGCGTATATACTGTGATAATAGGCACCCAGTATTTATACCAGTATTGTCTCGAGCTCCTAACGGTGCTGGCCTCATTTATCCACAATTTAGAATTGTTACCACAACACTCTTTTTAAAAGCCATCATGGCTTGAATAAGGACAACTAAAGTTGTCTCTATTTTATTATTTTTTAAAAGTGTATTTATACAATAATTTATAATAATGTAAAATTTATTTATGTTTTCAAACTTATGTATATGTTGTTACAATTGTTTTCAACGTGTATATATATATATATATATATATATATATATATATATATATATATATATTATATTCTATTGCATTTGATAGGTATTTTTACTTAGACCCTTATATAAATTTTAGGAATGGTACTAAAGAATAGTCAAGAGTAGGTACTGTATTTTGTATGCTTGTCGAAAAGAGCGGTGTCTTATTGTATGGTAGGTTGTCTAATGAACGTTAAACAAATGAACATATGTTTTATGTTGAAAATTAACATTGATCTATAATTATTTATTATTTTTGTATTATCGTTTTGTGATCATTATCGTTGATGTTTCTTTCAATTTAATCTATTCGCAATTTTATTTAGTACAAATTTATCATCCAGATGTAAAACCTTTTGTGTAACGAGGGTAATTTGTGTTTTGAACACATGTAATAATTTAAGTAAATACTTTTATTTTAAATATAAGACCTGTAAAAATACATTATTCTAAAACTTGAGTTAGCTGTTCTTATTCTCCTTTCATTCAACCTATAAATTAATTATGTATTGTTTATTAAATGAAACAATGCTTTAACTAAAACATTATAAATTCAGATCTTTTTTTCTCCAAAAATTAACCTAAACCCTAACAAGATTAACTTAGCTTTAGATCCCTTGCCAAATTTTTAAACTATAATTAAAATAACTAAGAATATGAAAGTTTTAGTGGGATAGGCAAATTATAGAACTAAATAAAAACTATTAATATAGTATTATACTGTTGATTTATTGATCAAAAAGTATATACAGGTCATACAAGAAGAGCATCTTCTACAAATTTTGGTAATACAAAAGCTGCTTTGTGAATGTCCGTGGTGTAATATTTGAGATTCATTCCTTGAAGATCTTTGTACTGTGGTTCCTTAAAGTTGATTTCCTTAAATTTTTTAAAATATTTGAATTAGTTCATTAACAAACTTGAGACTAACTATTCTTTATACTAATTAAAGTAATGTATAGTTATAAATCAGTTCTTAGCTCAGTGAAGAGTAACCTTTTTTGTACCTATCTAAACTTCCAACTCTTTAATTATTTGTCAAGTCCAATTTTTTTTTTTTTTTTTTTTAGAATATAAAAATTGTAAGTATTACTATGCCTATAAAAAATACAACTCAACAAGTTTCTGTTCCTGAAATCATGGGATATCAGTTCAGATTATTTAATACTGGATTTTTTTCTTATCGATTAGGGTAAATTTAAACAAGTAGGCCACAGGTGGCTCTTCACTGGCCTAAGTTGTAATAAATAAATAATAAAGTATTCATTAACATTTATTAGTATAGCATTTTTCATCATATTTCAATTGTTTGCCAATCAATTTAAATATTAGATAAATAACGTTTTCAGGTTAGATTTTATTCCCTATCAATTCAGTTATGCGATATATAAAAAGAGAAATCAGTGATTAGAGACTATGTAGCTCCAATAATTACTTTTTCTTGAAAAATTAAGAATAGAAGCTTCTTTAATTTATTTTGATTGTAATTCTAAAATAACTGAAGTTTACATAACACAGTAAAACAAAATTTGACTGAATTTATTTCCAGCTCTGTAATATAAAGGTTTCATAATCATAAGGTATAGTTGACTGTGATGTATATAGGAGATGTAGATAATTAGGGTAGGCAGTCAAAGATATTCAGCTGTATCTTTGAATATCTTTGACTGCCTACCCTAATTATCTACATCTCCTATATAAAGGTTTCACTTCATTAAAATTTCAAGTACAGTAGAACCCCTCATATCCGTTACCCACGGGACTGGAGCATGGTCGGATAATCCGAGGAACAACAAACAATGAATAAAAACACACATAAATGAGTATTTATGTGTATATGAAAGTAAATGCACATATTTATTGAATACAAAACATATTGAACACAAAAAATACTGAAGCATAAAATACGGAAGTGTAAGGTTATTCTTACAATTATTAATAATAAGGTGAACATATAATTAATTTTACTTTATTTTGTCCGGGCGCTGTAATATAATTAATGAAAAATGGCTTTTCATAAAATGATATAATTAAAAAAAAAAATACAATTTCCATCCAAAATTAGTTAAAGTAAAGTTTACACACAAACATTCAATATTTAAATAAGCTATTTTTTATATAATTCAAATTTAATCAACTCCCTGTCCAAAGAATCTTAATACAAAATGGACAAACATACCTCTTAATCACAATAAAAATAATGATTATTAAATTGTTTTGTTAAATACATCACCAATTCTTCTCATAAACTAACTTTAAGTACATTTCAATCAACATATAAAAAAAAACATTCATCTTATTATCACAAACATGTTTCACTATAACTGCTGCACACACCATGTGGCCCCACACATCCTGTTCCCTACCAAAACACTGTCCCCCCACTCCCCTATTCTATGTATTGCCAACTAAATTTATTGTACAAATTAAATTTTAAACAAATTTTGCAAATTACACTTTTTCTTTAGATGTTATCAATATAATTTACATTATTCTTACCCACAATTATATATAAAATTAATTATAAACAAAAAATTATATAACAGTTAACTCAGTTATATGCAACCATTTTTCATTATTTAAACAATTTTAATTTACTAAATAATTTTCTTAAATTTATTTATTTTGAATTATTTAAAATTTCCATATGAAAATAGACAAAATTTTAGACCCTTTACAGAAGTATGCATGTATGTACATATACGCATAGCCAGCTAATTAATTATACATAAACTCATTTTTAAAAAATCAGTTATATTTTTCTTTATTAATGTACTTAATCTTGCTTTAGCAGCGGTATTTTCCACTTCTAAATGTACAGGACATCTATCGGTGTTGCGTTTGGATGCTGCTCAATGTATTTCATCGCAATTTCGAAAGCCTCTTTAGCTTCCGTGTGACTAATCTTTTCAGGCTCTTCTTTCTTGTCGTTCATTTTATCATCTTCCATTTCTGCATTGAGAACCGCCGCTACGATTTGATTGTCGTCAAGATCCTCTTTGGTGACCTCAGCCATGTCTCCTTCCAATAGCCACTCTTCTACATTGGCTGGTTGGATTTTGTCATCAATGGTTTGTAAATCTTGGAGAATTTCCATGACATCTGTATTGATGATTTGAGGCTCATCAGGGGTCGATGAGCCCTCACCTTCCATGACACTTGGCCAAAGTTTTTTCCAAGATTTTTTAGAGTAGATCTTTTATTTCTTCCCATGCTAGGCAATATAAATTGCATCTTATATATTGAAAGACTTTATAGCCTTTCAATTCACAGAATCGAGCATTCGAGACGCGGTAGGAGGGGTGACGTATATCCTGAGGAGTCAGATATGAGGAGTTCTACTGTATGCTCTCTTTCACTCATTTTAATGAGAAAATTCATACCCTGAACATATATCAATATATATCAGTGGTTGTCGTGAAGAAGTTGATACAAGGGAGATTACAAAAAAAACGGGAATTTCATCATAACTTATTTATTTCTCAATATTTTTTACACCAAATCGTAATTACCTTCAAAGTATTCTGCATTGACCATTATCCACTCCTCTAAACGGTTCTTCCATTGTTCAAAACAGTTTTTATCAGAATTCCTTTTGAGTCTGGGGAACAAAAAGGAGTCTTAGGGGCTAGATCTGGTGAGTAAAAGGGAGCGTGGACAACAATAGGTACATCGTAACGATGGTATAACCAGTCGCATATATGCCAAAGATCTGTCATTTTCCTTCCGATACTCTCCCTCAATCTTTTCAAAACCATCATCAATCGACAATCTGCCATCACATTTTTTCCGAAATGGAAAAAGTTATTTTACTGAAAAAGTTCTCTCAGACTGAAAGAATGCACTCGCAGCTACACAACATCGCAAAGACTCAGGAGGCATGATCCTAACGGGTACTTGGTTCGAACAATGGGTTCACCCATTCCCTCCCCATCACAGCCCAATTCCTATTACTTATGGTACTCCTTATAAGTCAAATTACCTCAAAAATGAGTTAACTGTGCCTTCAAAGCTCGATTTTAGCTATAAATATTAGTGTTATGAAAAAAAGTTATACTTATTAATAAATAAGGCCTTAAAAGTATCTATTTTGACACAAGTGTTGTTTTTGGTTTAACCCTTTTCAGAGCAAGTATACATACTGAAACATTTTTAAATTTGCTGTTTTTATTCTTTTTTATTGGTCTAATGTGGAATAAATCTGTAAAAAAAAAAAAAAATAATAATAAATAAAAAAAATTACTTTCATTTATTACATGTTCTTGTTTTTTAACCTAATTTTATGTTTTTGAATGAATCTATCGAATCATGTTGTACTGTACACTGTGCCCTGAAAAGGGTTAATCAAAGGAATTTGGGAAAACTGCACAATTTTGACTTACCAACTTCTTCATGACAATACATCTCCTGATCTGATTTTTCGTATTTCAAATTATTGAAAGTCATCTTATAACTAAAAAAACTAAGCAAATATATTTGTGAACAACACCTTTGAAACTGAAGGACAAGCTAAGATGATTTAATGTGGTTAATTTATAGCAGAATAACATTAGGGGAAAGATTTTCAAAAAAATTAAAAAGAAAGATTTAAATTAATAATATCAACTAGAATAAAAAAAATAATAAATAAAACAAAATGTAAACCTTTATTATGAAAAAAAGGTTATTTATCTGGCAAATTGTTTAATTTTTTAGGAAAATGTTTTGATTAGTTTGGTAAACAGTTGGAATGGAATGGAAAATGCTACTTTTGTTTTCATTATTTGTATATTAAATTAGGATATTAGTTTATCTTATGTATAAAAAGTATTGCTTTTAGGACTGAAGAAGATATAGAAGTTAGAATTTTTGCATAAATACAATAACATTGACACTTGTGGACTAACTAATGCGATAACAATGAAGCCATATGATATATAATTTCAAAGGACATACTTCATTCTCAACCATATATTTCATTCTGGTTATTTTGTTATTTACCAAAAGAAAATATTATTTTTCTTGAAGCGCAATCAAGAAAAGAATTAAGGAAGCCTGGTTTGTGTTATATTTTATTTCTCCTTCTTTTTCATTTTTTTTAAATCAGATTAATATTAATTATTGTAATTAAGTTATTTTTTATCAAATTTTGATTGTTTACAATTTTATAGTCAATGTTTGGAAAATAAACATTTTCAGTTAACTTTATAATCCTTTTTAAGTTAAGATAGAGTTCATTTTTTTTTTTTTTTTTCTATTATGAATAGTTACAGTACCTTTTTTGGTATCATGCTATAATATTCACATTGTTGAAGATTATATTATTTATAAGATATTTCCTTAGTGAAGTATTGGTCTAGTCAATTGATATATCAGAATGAAAAAGTTTTTTTTGTTAGTTATCTTCATACATGATCCAAAACATCTATGAATCCAATTAGATTGAAGCCTCAGTTAAGGTAAGGTGGGGTAAGTACATTAGTCCGCCATAATTTCTATTGTCATTTTGTTACATCAACTGTCATCTGTTGTATGTAGACAGAACTTCATACCCTCCAAACCTAACATACTAGAGTGCTCTACTGTAGAAGATAACCTCAAGGAATTTTTATAGTTCAACCTGTTCATCTAGGTGTTGTGTAAAGTTGAATGAGTTAAAATTATGAAGTTGTATTGTATGTATTTTTCTCTATTTTTTTAATTTCAAGGAGTAAAATGATTTCTGGGAGTTGCTTATTTTTCACTTACCCCATCAGAGAATCAATTCACTGCTAAGGAGTTTACAAGAGATTTATGCACTTGCCCCGTTTAGGTGGGGCAAGTGCATACATGGGACTTAAAATTGATTTTCCTTCGCACTGATAATATTTTTAGGATATCAGGGAAATCAACTATATTGCTGAAAAGAGTATAGTTCAACGTTTGTAATATAACAAAAAATATTATCTTAGCATTAATAGCTGATTTTTTATGTTAAGTTAAAGTTGAACTTTGCACTCCATATGACGTACTTACCCCACTTCACCTTATCCATTATGGATTTAGTTTAAATCCGGCTGTTATTTGTTAATTTAGTTTGATAGATGTAAAAAATGTACATTATTCCAATTTATAACTAATCACTCTGACTTCAGTGGTTAGCATCTCTAATCAAAAATTATTTTCTTTTGGAAAAAATTTAAATGGAATTAAAACTTATCTTTAATGTAATATTTGTTTAATGTATTATTGTTATCTTAAAAATCGAGATATCTAGGTCTAAACAACTTGAATTTAGATTATATAGGAAACCCACACAGCCAGGATGTAGTTATGCTAAATAATGCCAGGAGACCAATAACACATACCTGTAGCCTTTAATAGCACAACTTACTGCCTTTTAAACATGCTATTAAATGAACAAAATTATAATAAAGGAATTCAAACCATATACACTATAGCCAGCAATAACAGATGCAGTAAAATCATGATTGGCAGTAATTTATAAAAACTAACCCATAAAAAAAAATATTAATACTTAACATTCCTAGAGAACAAAGCTATCTCGAAGAAATGCATTACAATCCTAACTGTATTGATCCTTCTATACTATCATGTGTACCGCAAGTGATGTTTATATCACTTGGTCAAAATACTAGAAGGGATAGCAATTCAAGTTACCACTTCTAGTCTTGTTAGATTTTAATTTTCAGTTATTTTCAAAAACTAATAGTTCAGTTATTTTCAAAAATTAATAGTTCAGTTATTTTTGAACTTAATAATAACTTACTTGATTTAAAGTTCCTAAAACGAAGCCAATTTGTCCTGTTGGATAGGTCGGGACGCAGGTATAAGCATATGAAGCCACTGGAAAGGTTTGTTTGCAGATGTTGTAAGTTTTGCAAACTATATCGAGGTTCGTCCATGGTGTTCCAACTTGTGAACACACAATGCCACCAGGTTTGAGTGCACTTCTCATTAATTCAAAGTAGTTCTTTTGAAACAATGGGATTGCTGGTCCTAGCCGATTCCATGAAAAAACAAAAATATATTGTTCATTACCATTCATTTTATTAGGATAAAAGTACATAATTGTTCTTGTATCTAAATAACTTAATCTGTTAAGGAAAATTCCTTATCAATCAAAAATTTACCTACTAAAAAAAATAATTAAATTGTTACTATGATAAATTAAAAAAAAAAATCTTATTCATTAATTAATTGGAATAGTATCGGCATTGAATTTTTATTCAAAATGAAAATTAATAATTTGCTTAAAGCACTTCCCATTTGATGATAGCTTATAACACTACTTTCTATCTTAATTTTTTCTCTTCTATCGCTTGGTAAAATTGTGCCTTTTCAAAATGAACTAAATGCCATTATAATGTAAGGTATTAAAACCTAGCCAGTTGCATTTTAAATTTATAAAAGCCCCCTTCATATATTTATTTAAAAAAAAAAAAAAATACACATTCTACAATTTACATTAAAAAAAACTATAGCAATGGACACAGGTAGCTTCTTAAAAATTAAAAAACTTTGGACTTGACATAAAAAATTACATCAATAAATTCAGGGATATCAGTTGCCCCTTCGAAGATTAGGTTTTCACACATTAAATATTTTTTGTTGTTGGAAATTCATAGAAACTCATTAAAGAATAGGTAACTATTTATATTATGGTCTCCAAAGTATTTTTTTAGCTATTGAAAATATTCAAACTGTGCCATTTTTTAAGATTTGCACTTATCCTATTTTGAAAGTTGATGCCTCAAAGAATTTTGTATAGCCAAGTTCACATAAATATTAATTGAACTTATTACAAAAAAGGGTGTTAGACTAGAATGGGGAATGTCCGGTAACCATAGTTCTGAATAAACTGCAAAAGCAAATTAAAAAGTCTGTATTCTTTCTCATTGTGAACGGGTTCTTAAACTTCAAAACATGTGAAAATAATCTTTCTGGCCTCCATGAGACCACCTTAAGTGATAGTTCCTAACAGGTGGTGATGAAATCTGTTTAGATTTGTTTGGACATTCCCCCATTTAGCCTAACACCCTTTAGATATTGATTATTCACTAGTAAAGTATTGGTATAATCCATTCTTAATATCAATAATTAATCTATATAATGTAGATAAGTTTATTACCGACTGGATCAGATGAGTCAGTAATGATAACATCGAATTCCGCTTGATGTCTTTCCATAAACTTAAATCCGTCCTCAACATATAATTTCAGTTTTGGGTGTGAAAGCCCGACTGCCATCTTGGGAAGATACTGTTTACACAAGTCAATGACGCGTTGATCAATCTCAACCTGAGAGACCTCTGTCACAGAGGGGTGTTTACATACTTCTCTTGCCACACCTCCATCTCCGCCCCCAACTATTAATACCTGCAGAGTTCAAGAGTTGTAACGGATAGTAATTAAAATTATTTGAAAATATTTAGTCAGTTAAAACATTTGTAATGTTTCATTAGTTATAAAATATAAATTGAAAATAAGGTGGTTGACTGTACGATATAATGGTTGGAGAAGACGGTCAGGTTCAATAAATGAAGCTTCTAAGTTTAACAAATTTTATATGGAGTGCTGATGTTTTGACCTGCCTTGCAGGTCAGGTCTTCTTCCGAACTAAAAATATCAAAATCTGAATGGGACCAAATGATAACAGAAAATTAATCCTAAACCATGGATTAAGTTGCTTTTCTCAGCCAGCCGGATATTTTCTTCTCCAGTTATCTCAGACCCAGACCCACTTGCTTCCAGTCACTAATACCCTTTCCTTGACTTTTAGTTGTAATTTAAAATTTAGTCTAGTGAGTACCTGTAACGTTTTTTGTAATTGAATATCTGAAACAAAGCAAAGTAAACCATATTCCCGGTCAAGTATTTGTTTTCTGTTTTCTAGTTATCATAAATTTCATGCTACAAATAAATGTCTTATAAATTTTCTGCTTCTTCTTTAAATCAGATTATTCTAATACGTCTCTTTATATTAAAACTGAAGACATACCTAGAATTTTAAAAGAGCTTAAAGAGCAATCTAATGAGCAAAAAGATGCTAGAACATGCACTATCATACCAAAGGAGTCTGATTCTTTTAACAGCGAAGATTATAAATCATTCTGATCAGGAATATATTGTGAAACCAAGCAAGAAGCAGATTCTGAAAATGAATCAACCTTTGAAGATGAGATGAAAAAAGCATTTATCTTTGGAAAGGATGATACCATGGTGGCCTTCATCTAATGTTTAAATTAAAAAAATGTATAAACTGAAAAAACGAAGGTAGTGAAATGACTGATAAAAAATTAAAATAATAACATAATTAAAAAACAGTATATACCATGTCTTATAAGTAAAAGTTCATTCCTCATATATATATATATTTTTAATTGTATTTTTTTCCTAGTGTAAAATAAGAAATTAATGTCATTATTCCCATTACAGCTAAAACCATTAATAATTAATGTCAATACATAATAGTTTAGATCATATATTTTTAGAAGGTAAAGAAAACAGTAGTGGCTACAAAGTCCACTGCGTGCCTGGATACATGACTCCAGTAGGAGCACCAGGTTTAGGGTTAACAAAGTAAATTAATTTACAAAAGAATATCAAAAGTGTTTATTACATTATTAAGTATGAAATTGTATCAAGATCTAGTAGTTTGATACAATTTAGTTGAATTATTTTTAGTTTAATGATACAATATTCAATTGATTAAACTAATTGAATGATACAAATTTTAATGACTGGAGAAAAGGAAAAAGAGTAAGATAGTGAGATAAGAGATAAAATTAAGTTGGCATAATAATAAATGAAAGGAATTTCTCAGCTTTTCCTTTTGTTTATTATTATGCCAATACTGTTTCATTCTTAATAATGTAATTAACACTTTTGATATTCTTTTGTAAATTACTTTACTTTGTTTGTTAGTTTTCTGTTATCATTTGGTCACCTCCAGTTTTTGTTATTTTTAGCTATGAAGAAGACCTGCAAGGATGGTAAAAATGGCACTCCATGTAAAGTTTTTTAAACTTGAAAGCGTAATTTATTAAACCTGACTGCATTCCAGACTATCATCGTCAACCTTAAAATATTAATATCACTTAATACAATAAAATGTATTTAATAATGATAAATGTCAAAGGTTCTTATCAAACTAAAAAAGACATTATATTTTGGTTCATTAATTCTTAATCCATTAAATTCCTCATAGTTTTTAATGGATAAGCTATCAAGAAATGTTGAGTAATTGATTTACAAACTCTTTGTCTCACAACCAATTTTTTTTAACATTAAAACAACATTCTTCAATAAATTTTTAACTAAGGCATGTAGACAGAGTAAAAAAAAAAAAAAAAAAAAAAAAAAAAATCCATCAGATAACTACTACAATGATTTTTGTATCAACAGATTTTACCATTATCTAATCAAACTCCAGATTATAGACATAACGATCTAGTTATGTAAAAATTCTTTTCGTTGTAGTGTTCGATCAGTGTTTTATTAAATGAATAAATTTATAAAAAAATGATTGAATTATTGAATTGATTTATTCTTTGTAAAATAAGTAAGAATAGCTAAAATATGTTATTAAGAGAAAAATAAATTGTTTCAAGTATTAAATTAATAATTTATTTTATATGCACTTCCATCATGAGTGCCACAAGGATCTTTATTGTGAATAACCTCAATATTTATATAGTGAGTTTATAAATATCTTGAAAGATTGTATGTTAATGCCTTTCTCTTAAACCTTAATTAAACTATCAAATAAATAGTAATAGGATATCATTGATGGTAATAAAGTTTATTGTGAATAATAAAAAGAATTCATAACAAATCCATGGATTAATTTGATGGAATCCAGTTGCTATTTAGAAGCAAGATCCATAAAGTGAATCTCTGATGCAGAATCTGGCTTCTTATATTCATAAGTTTATAAAATTGTAAAATAGATTCCTAATTACACAATTAGTGCTAGTCTTTTAGTTACTTTGTTATAACTGTTACTTATTAAACTATTGCCCAAAATATTTTATTTTAAAGCATATTAGTACTAACTGGTTACTGCTACTCTCTGGTTACATCTTGCCACAGCACATCATCTTACACTTAAAATCATTAAATTTAAATTTTTTATAAAAAGAAATAAATAACGAAATGAACAATTACTTTCTTAGGATTCGGATGACTGAAGAGAGGTAGGAATGATATCATTTCTTGGTATGAGAATTCATCCAACTCTGTACATTGGATAATACCATCCAAAATAAGTGCTCTGCCACATGCTTTCCTGTAAATTACCACAATGGATTTAGATTAAAACTATTTTTAATGTAATTAGGTATAATTTTATTGAACTTAAATATTATGGGGTCTGATGGAGACAACTTAATCATTTTTGAAGAGCAGTTTTTCAATAATCTGAAAAATACATAGAGATTTTTAAATTTTATTATCCAGCTTAAATCCTTGACTTATGTATATCTTTTTATTTTGTGACAGTAGAAATAAAAATATTTTTTTAATATAATACTATAAAAATATTCAGTCAACATGTAATTTGAATATTGGTTCAGTATACATTATCAGTCAGGACTAAGTTAGCTGGCCTTTAATAATTCAGTAATTGATCGTAAATATTTTTATTAAAAACTATATTTTCTTTATTTAAATTTAACATTATTTGTATCCACCTCTTACACTCCAGACCTCTCTTTTCATTTTAAAAAGAAAAAAATAGTTTTGATATACTTTTTCATAGGCTTGATTGTTTAATCAATGAAAAGTTTCAATTAAATAAAAAATATAAAGATGTTGATAACAGTTAGTAAATATAAACTTATTAGTGTTTGGGTATTACGTTTCCAGAAAAATTATATCCTGATAATCTGATTTTTCTTGATGAAGGACTTTTGTTACTTCCATTGACAGTGTCAGACCAGGCCATAATTCGCTTGATTCACTGAACCAACCTTCCTTCATCAAATTCATGATTTTCTAAAAAAAATAAAATTGCTAAGTGCTTAGACAACTCATCTAGGTTTCTTAGATTATTTATATATTTTTTGTGTAAATAAATTAAAATATAATTCTACACAAACCTATTGAGGAGGACTCCCTCAGGAAGACTGATAACTTACTTCTTTAACCAGTCTTGGAGTTGATATCTCTACTCCACCTGCCCTGCTCAGAGGTGCTACTATCTTTTGAGAAGTTCAGGAACTGATCATAGCATAACATAAATAAGTCATTAGTTCCACTTAAATTTTCAGTAAAATATATTACCCTATTCAATAACTTAATATTAATAATAATAAAATCTTTTTCTTTATTTCTGGTTGTATGCGAATCAATATTTTATAGACATTTGATAAATCCAAAGTTTTTTGACAATGCTTTAAAATATAAACATAAGATATATTTTTTAATTAATTTATTTTTCGTTAATTTTGTAATGGTTGAAAAGTTCCTATAATTCTGGTTTTATTTTTAATTTTTTAGATCGGGCATTATAGATGACCTTAGTGTTTTTAATAGTTTAATTGAAAACACAATATAATGTTAAAAAACTTTTTAACTGATTAAATCTGAAATGAAGGTTTTGTTTTTTAAAGTAATAATGTAAAATGTATTCAGCCTGTTTTCCTTTTCATACTATTTATATGTAGTCAACTGAACTGTGTTACAAATAAGATACTTGTTAAAGGTACAAATTATAAAAATAAATGTTAAGACTGTCATTTTTATTCTGTTTTGTACCTAATTGAGAAAATAAACAGGTAAATACATAATTAAATGGGAAGTAATGGAGTAATTCTCCCAATTGTAAACAGTAACTCCATGATTCTTTAATATTAACAAATCTATGCTTAAACTTTATTATTGATGCTTATTAATAACAAGTATCTGACTTCATTGGGATGAAATATATAAATATGTGAATTAGACTTTGTTTCTTAATATTAATAACAACCCTTGCCTATTTTTTTTATGACATTCCTCTCAACATCCTGCTCAATATATTTATTCAGCATAGTTCTTCAATTATTTAAATAGTATTTTATCAATTTTTATCGTTGATAGATCCCACTTTCCTTCATTACCTTAACCATTCAGTTCCACTTCTGTTTCTCAGGCTTTTATTTTTCCACCTACTACCTCTTTATCTTCGTTTATTCTTTTTAATTACCTGGTTTTATGGTTTCTGTTCAGTCTCTTATAAACAATTTTGACATCTATGATTTTGTTTAAATGCCATAAGACAGCTGTTTAACAATAGAATGTGGTTAGTGAAAGCAGCTCTTTCAAAGATTAATTATATAGGTGAATTCTTCAAAATTTATTCATTATGATGATAAAAGTATGGTTGACTGGATGATGAATGGAGAAGAAGATAGTCAGGGATGCAGTCAAAGTAACACCACGTCAATTTTTTATTATTATTTTTTCATTATTTTATTTATTTATTTTTATTTATATATATATATATATATATATATATATATATATATATATATATATTATATATATTTTTTTTTTTTTTTATTATTTTTATTTTTTATTTTTTTTTTTTTTTTTCCTTTTTCATTCCTGTCTTGTCCTTATTCTTACCTTGCTGCTTTGTATTCTTTGTTATTTATGTATCTGATCTTTTCTATACGGTTTTTGGATATTGTTTTTTTATCTATGCCATTCTGTATTCCATTTGTCATCTGTTTATCGGTCTGTTATTTTTGTCACATCTGTTTTTTTGTCACTTCTGGTATTTTGTTCATTATAGCCCTGAAGAAGACCTGCAACGCAGGTCGAAACGTTGGCACGTATTAAAGAATCCTTCTTTGACGTGGTGTTACTTTGACTGCATCCCTGACTATCTTCTTCTCCTTTATTCATTATGAAAACCTTCGAAATTCTCAGGGTGAATCTAATGAGCTAGAAACCATTCTGGAACAAATGTTTGTATAAGGGGACTTTGGAGTTGTAACTCACAAATTTGAATGCCGATTTTTGTGTGGGTTAAACTAGAGTTACAGCCACCAATGGGCATTAGGAGCCGAGAAAACAAATAAAATATGAAAATCACGTTTTATTTTTTTTTTCTCACCTCTCATTCCAGATAGTGAAATGATTATTTCACCTTAAGTTGTAGTTTTGTATGCATTTTGACATAAAAATACTTTCCTTATGCTCAAAACATGACCTGGCTTCAGGGTGCCCAAAAGCTAAAAATAAAATGACAAAATTCCAATAAAATCTGCTGTAAATCAGTGAAAAAATTTTTTTATTGGAAAACTGACTTCAAATCTCGATTCAATGCACCAGAAAACCCAAATATGTAAAATTTTATCAACAACTTCTAACGGCCATAGCATTTGCTGTGTTCAGCCGATTAAAATAATAATGTCATCACTAGAAAAATAGCGTGCATTCTGCTTTCTATTTATGTATATAACCTTGGGCTTACTCCAGATTTTAGTGGACAAAATCTACTTGGCCTTCTAAAATCTTGGGGGTAAAAAATTTTTGATTTCGACCAAATTTGGTATCTACATATTTTTTGGGATGAGGAATCTGAAAATGATATCAGATTTAGGTTAAAATATTTTCTCACATTTATTTTTTAAAATTTCAGGAGTAAAAAACCATTAATTTTTTATTTCGGCCTAATTCACTATTTACATATTTCTTCAGATGAATAATCTAAAAATAATATCAGGTTTAGGCCAAAATAAAAAATTGGGTCCCTATTACCCACATAAAAATCGGCATTCAAATTAGTGAGTTTGAATGCCGATTTTCTCCAAACGTCCCCTTGATAGTTACTATCCAGGTTTCTAAAATACAATCTAGACACTGTTGTCGATTCTTATCTTACTTTTGATTCTATTGAAAGAAGATTTCTGTTGTTGTAATTAAGACCTAATGAAAGTGAACAAAGTTCAAAGTTTCATGTTCATTATTCGTAAATTAATCATTTTTTAATTAATTTTTTATGGTACTATGAATAAGGTCTTATATTAGCTAATTTTGTTTTTGTTTATAAAATATTGATACGTAATTATAACCAAATATTTGTATTTAATAATAATGTTATAGTTGACTTAATATCAATTGTCATCCAAATTTTTATTTCAATGATTGTTTCATTGTTCATTCATGATAAACAATGTCAATCGATTATGAGCTATTTAACTATGTTTAAAATTTGTTTTCCTCATACTGCATAAGCAGAAATTTTTTCAAACAGATCATATATTAAAAGTTTTATTAAGATATAAAATGGAAAATCAAACATTGGAATATATTTCTGAGAAAGAAGGAAATTATAAATGATTGTTAAAAAAGACAAAATATATAATCATTATAATTTATTTGAACATTGAAACAAATATAAATTTTAGGAACATTTGAAAAATTTATACATTAAGTTGAATGATTGTATTCTTTTTATATATTTGTCTTTGATAAAACTGTGATCTTCACTGCACAATTAATCATGGAGATGCAGGTTAAATTTCCTGGTCACCTGATATTTTTTCAAATGGATCAGAGTTCAAACAAGATCTGCTCACCTCAGTGGCATAGCAGCTATGCTACTCACATAAAATAATTACAGACCTTTCCAGAAAACAGGAATTAAAGTTACAAGGAATAAGGTTGCCATCTACAACTTTTCAGCGCAATGCTTCACATTATAATAACTGGATTAAAATTGTCGAATTAACAAAATTTATAAAATTATATAATACTAGTGACCTTTCTTGGTTTTGTCCGTTCTCATAAGTAAAGAACAGATAATTATAACTAATTATTGAAGTTTTATTTATAGATAAAAATCTTGTATCAAACTATGCAATTCACGCGTAGCAGTAATTTTTATCCTGGTTAAAATCGCACTGATTCGGTGGTTGAAGGTCACATAAAAACTTAATTGGGCATCCAATTTTTAATTCTAATATATGAGTTGGTAATCCAGATGGACTGAGACTATTAAGAAACTCTTGCAGATAATGGACTGCATTATCAGTGCTTACAACTATAGCCAATGAATCATATTTTTACACTCAATATCATAAAGTAATGGATCGAAATTTAGATTTGGTAATAATGTTTATTCAGCAGAAATTTTTTTATTGATTTAATCCGGTTGGATTTTAATTTCTACCCATAAAACTATATGACAGTTTGGCAAAACTCATTTCTGCTACTCAGCATTGTACATTTAAATTTTTTTATTGCTAAATATTCCTAGAGCTATGAAAATGAGGTAGTTAAAATTTGGTACTGATGGATTCAGTAGTTTCACCATTGTAAACTGTATTGTGGAATGGTGTTAACCACATATTTGAATGCTCCATAAATTTAAATATTTTTCAATAATTTAATTGAATATAAGAAAATTTTATTATCAATATCAAGTTCTATATAACATGCACAATGGTGCTCGCTGCATACCAGTCAATTTTCAAACTTCACTGTTATTCATATATTATCACTTTTTTAATACAAAATAATTAAAATTTAGTAGATTTTATTATTTCTAAGCCTTCCTGGAACTATAAAGACTATGAGGTTAAAATTTGGTAGATATTGGTTTGGTAGTTTTTGTGATTAGTGATCACAAATAAAAGATGGCTTGTCCTTCTATATAACAACATAGATTGATAGATAACTAAAGTTGACCTTCTCATTGATTCTTAAAATAAAAAAAGCAATACTGTCATTGAAACTCTATTTAGTTTTTTAATAATGATGTTTATTAATGTCATTATTATTCTGGTAATCGTGTTTCATATCTTATTTTGATTGAATAAGATTGACAAACTATTGAACAGTCTGTAACCATTGCCATGTTACAAACTAATAGTATGTAGCAGGTTATTAACTTGTTTGATAAGAATTGAAACAAACACATAAATTAAAAAAAAAAAATATGTTGATTAAAAATATTTACCCTGTCACAACGCTTCTGTTTACTGGTTCTCTTTCTGATAACTACTACTTACCAATGGTTATCTTTCAGTTCTGCCAACCTAAGGCATTGCAAGTTGAGTGAATCATAATTTTAATTTGAAATTATTCATTATTAAAATATAAAAAACTGTTATGAAACAAAACTAAATATTTTATATCTATATCCTTTATTCCACGATCACTGAACCTGGATTGTTATGAAGTAGTTCTCATCTTAAACTTACTCCGAATCTAGAGGATTGGAAGGGAGAAGGGGAAAAGGGTTGTCAAGAGAGTGAGAATTCCCTCTCCATGTGAACAGCAGAAAATAATACAAAATAAATCAATATTTAAGATGTTATTAAAAAAGATCACAGCTTTATTTAGAAAACATCACAATAACCATTTAACACGTACTTATCTACTTTCAATGTTATAAATAGTACAAAAATACTTATAAAAATTCTTTTATAACTTAAATTTAGATGACACCACAAACACATTGAAACAGTAGCTTGTATTTTAGTCATAGACAGAAAGTTTGTAAGTACAAAAAATCCATAAAACAGTACATCATATGTAACTAACATTAAATTAAGTTTCATAAAATACTTCATATTTCAACTGGCCAATAGTTTGTATATTTCATTTTATATTACGTCAATTTTTTTTTTATTACTTAAATATTTTAAAATTTCGTTAAATCTGTAAAATATTTTTATTTTTTCTATATGTTTTACAGAATTTGTTATGAGTAATCATTAATAATATGAAATATTTTTTTTTTTTTTTTAATTTTAAATTATCATAAATCCGAAATGAAAATTATTAAAATTTTAATTTAAAATGTTTCATGTGTATTAAATAAATAAACTTAGAAAAGAACTTTTTTTGTTCTGGATATAATTCATGAAGACAGCAAACGTCTGGAGTCTTCAGTGTAAATAAATAAAACTGCTACCAAACCCAAGGTGGGTGAACTGGCTCGAATTTCCACACATCTGGCTGACCATAGTGAGGTAGGTACTGCAAAATACTATTAGACCATTGGAATGGAGGAACTTCATCGGAGTGCAGTGGACCAGCAGTTGCCAAATAATCATTGTTACCAATGGCTATCTGTAACACGATGAAAGCAAATGATTTAAATTGGACAGCAAAGTAATGTTAGTCAAAAAAATAACACAAAAAAATAGAGAACTAAAAAAAAAAAAAAATCACATCTTCTTGTCATTGTATATAAAAATTTATCATGGTGAATAACTGATTTATTACAAACGAAATTGTTATTTTTTCGAGTAGTAATACAATACTAGATGTCAGTTGAGATACAAGTATTACATAATTTATATAATACCTGCATTTATATAAATATAATATGTTTTTTAGAACTGAAGATAAATGTCTAATGTTTAAAACTAGTCTTCTAATAAACTAAATATCATAAAATTAGCAAATAATAATTCAGTTCCTAACACAGATGTTTAACCTGTCCCAGATCTTCAATAAAAAAAATATTTACTTATTTTTCTTTGATAAAATATTTTTAAAAATGATAAAGTTTTATCGATATTTTTATTTAAAAAATCAATGTCTCCCTGACTGGGTAAAACAATAGGTCATGGATATGCCTAACTATAATTTACTGCTTTTTCCAATTTATATTTTAGAATTAAAAGGATCAAATTTCTTAAATTAATAATTAATGATTATTCAAAATTAACAAAGTTGAGAGAAAATAGGTGCGCTTCAAACTCAAATTTTTTTCATTCAAACAAATATAGCTTCTAAACAATAGGTCCTAGAGTTAAATTTTATATAAGAAAAAATATTCTCCATTAAATCTCTTGTAAGGGAACTGTCTGGTAAATTAGGATCCAAGCAACACTAGCAGAGCTAGAGTGTGTCAAAATGTTATATTTTTGAAAGAGAAAAAACCAGCCAAAATGTCTTTTGATATGTCTATTGGTGTCAAAAACAAAGTTATTAACTTAGATATGACTATTGGAGAAAAAGCTCCATTATTAGCATAGTTGCCTAAAACACTGAATCCATTATTCTTTTATTTATTTATTGCTTTTTATAACTGTTATTTAAGTAAATGTGAGGAGTACTGACTATATAATGTAACATATCAATTACTGGTCAAGCAAATACCTTGACTTCAATAAAAGTTCAGTTGCTTTAGGGGGGCAATAGAATGGGAAGGAAGGTGAGGGACTAGTAGATTTGAGTGGATATGGAGTTTATTGTGAAAGGACCATTGAGGGTTTTGTTGAAAGATTTTGGACTGTATATGGGATAAATTGGATGGTTTAGTGGAGCCTCAAAGCTCGCACAGCTGCATATGCTTGAATAGGTTTGATTGTAGTTTCATAGATAAATATTTAGTTATTACTTGGCATCTTAGAGCATTTGTCCTATAAATGTTGAAGTAGAAAATATGAAGAGTTCCACAAGTCATAAAAATATGAATAGTTTCTTGTCATTTTAGTATTATATGTGGACCTAAGTAATTTTTTTTTCCAAATGAAGTACTACTAAATGGATATGTTTAACATGGCGTTGTGGAATATCATTTAAGGATACAATAGGCTGGAGGTCGAAGGTTTAAGATAAAGAGTAAATGTGCCTTGATGGGATTTGTTTAGATTTATTTTGATCTTCCAGTTATACACCATTCTTGAAAGTTTATATGAGACTGAAGTGATTTCGATGCTATGAATGGGTTATTATTTACTAATAGATTCATGTGTCAAAGCGCTAGTGTATCAGTAGGCAAGGACAGTGCTTGTTTGGAATGCCAGCTGTATATAGCATGCAGAGAATAGGACCAATGATTGCTATCTTGAGGTACACTGACAAACAGTTTAAGAATCCATATTTTAAGGAATTGTGTAGTAGCTATAGGCAACTTATCTAAGTAAGTAACTTAATTACCTTGAGATCAATAACTCCACCATTGCTTGGATTGGCAGTTCTTTCTTGATATTTATCATTATATTTGATTATATCAGGCCTTCCCAAAACAATGAGTTCTGGTTTGTGCATCAGTTGTAGGAGTTCACTCGGGGTTGTGATATTCTGATGGCCATTCTTTAACAGATCCACAGCTTCACCAAATCTGGTTTTCGAAATGTCATCAAAACCAAGAACAGATCTTGTTTTCTAAAAATAAAAATATTTACTTCAGTGACTTTCAACACTATGTCTTATTTTAAATTGAATTTTTTATTATTTTGTAGCAATTTAATATTCACTATAAATTTAATAATCAGTGTAAAGGATTACCTCAAAATGTGGAATGCCTGTTGCCAGCCAATAACCCTGATTTTCTAAGATGTCAGTTTCTAAGGAAGCTACAGTAATGCCAGGGCCTTGCTCGACGACCCAGAGGGAGAGAGGTCCCTTTGTGTCCACGATGAGCCATTGTTTACCTCCGGTTCCACTTTCTTCTCTATTGATCAACCCCACCCAGTCCTTTCCTTCACTTGACAATCGACAAGCTGCCATCACTCTAGGTCCAATTAGGATCTACAAACATCAGATAATCTTAACCATCTATACATAAATTGATAAGAATATTGTGGGTAATATAGTTTAATCAAACTATTCAGTGACTAATTTTGGCATATAGGGAGATAATGTTATATGTGATAAAGATATATAAAAAAACATATTTTTGAAAGAATATACATTTCAAGCAGTTTTTGTCTTGGTTGAACGGTGGCAAAATACATGAGAAATGGTGACTTGTTGAATGTTGTACAAGTTATTAAAACATCAATATTGAGATGGGCAGATCATATAAACCCTGGATGAACACCTATGAAGAACCAAAGAAAATATTAAAATAAATGCTCCTCGAACCTAGAAGAGAGAGATGACCAAGGGCATGATGGTCTGAACTTTATGGAGTGTGATACAAGTACTTTCAGTATTCGGAACTGGAATGCAGCCACACCAAATAGAGTTGTACTACAGATGCTGGTTAGGAGACTAAGAACAGGGCATTTAGCCATGTTAAATAAAATAGTAATTTCTAGATTATTTATCTAGCTTAGAAATAATGTTGTTTGATGGGGCTTAATTTCCTTATGTACTCCACTTATAACAGGAAGGATGGGAGAAATACTGTAAATGCTTGTCTATGAATGTATGCATTTATATTTCATTAATACCAAAGAGCCTTTGCATCTTCAATTTTTTTTTTCTGTACAAAAGTATAAATATCTGTATATCTTAAAAAAGATATTGTAGAGATATTTAGCATATGAAGAAAAAGATTTAATATATAATATATATTATTAACTGTACAATTATACTTTTGAAAATTTTTAATGAGAGATTAGAATAAATCATAAAGTTTTTACGATCCGTAAAACAATTAATGTCAAAGCATTATTAATATGAATGTTTTGCTCTTCAATCAAATAAAATCAATAGCTCTAATATTGCTCCAACAGAATTGTCCTTTATATGGAGTATTTCAAAATTTATATTTAGTTATTTTTTCTTGGAATAATAACAAATTGAATATCATAAAAGATAAGTAAGTACCTTATTGAAGTCCATTTTTTCCAATACACTGTGATTTGATGTTCTAATAGCTGTTCCTGATACAGTCAATGCATTTTCACCAGAGACCTTTCAAAGAAAAGAAGATTATTATATTATATAAGTTTGTTAACCAAATCTCAACTTGTTTTTAATACATCAACAATTACTCTTAATGTGTTATAAATATTTAGTTTTAGAGATGAAAAAAATGACTTGGCAGTTGGTCCCTCTTGGATACAAGTTACATCATCCAAATATTGAATGCAGTGGCAATCAGTATTTATATTGATTACATTTTTGAAAACTTCATCTCTTGGTCCAAAAATTGACCAATGAGTGAATAGAAATAAATTGATATGAAAAATAAATTTTATTCTGGGACTTACTGTCCTTTAAGAATTACAATAATGCACAATTACAGGTACAATTGTCTTTCTGTATTACAAGTTAAATGCTTCAGTAATCATGACATATATTGATAACAGGAAAAATAAAATAAAATAACTAAAAAATAATCACAATAACATAAAATACAATCGTATATGAAAGGATAAAATAATTCTAAATATTTACATATTTGCAGAAGATTGATTGTGTAAAAGGTGTAAAAATAAATTATTTTTAAAGGAAGTAAGGGAAGCAGCTTTACGAATAGGAGTGGGTAGAGAATTCCAGAAGGAGGTAGCAGGAATGATGAAGGATTTTTCAAAGAAAGCAGTTTTATGTGAGGAGGTACAGGTTAAATGGTTGGGGTCTAGTATTTAGGAGGTGGATAGAAGAACGCAGAGTTAATAGGTCATGAATATAGGAAGGCTTTTTGGTTTTTAGAGATTGGAATAGGAAAGAAAGTATTGTCGTCAGAATACAGGAAAAAGCCACCCAAGCTCAGAATAAAGGCAAGTAACATGTGACCGCCTGGGAATTCGGAAGATAAATTTAATGAAACAGTTTATCAATCTCCTCAGCTTCATCCCGAGACCACAAGACAGTCCCCCATAAACCAAGCAACCGTAATAAAAGCAAGGGAAAATAAGAGAGGACACTAGAAGTTGATGTGTATTTTGGGATCTTGGAACAAACTAAACATTGGATCACATCATTGTGAATTATTTAGAAACTAGGTTTAATTAATTAATAATAATAAAATATTATATAATATTACCTGGTAAAAGTCATCCAGAGAATAAATAGTTCCAGGGTATGATGTAAAAATAACTGTTTGACCAGGAACCAGTTTGCTTGTGTTAGAAGAAGTGTAATGATAGCCAAACGTATATTTTTTTTGCATTCTTAACATTTCTGTATATCTAAAAAAATAATAGATAAAATAAATTACTTCCCATTCGGATATAAAATTACTATACAGAAATAATTTATAAATACAAAATATTGGTTATATTACAGCTATATGTTTTTTTAGGCATATCTTTCTTATAAACTTTATTGACTATAAATTATTAAAAATAAAAATCTTATCAAAGGTATTTAAATAGATGCTTTTTTTTTTTAGTTCACTAATTTTTAGTTTATTTAGTTAAAGAAAACTATTTTTAAAAAGTCCTCTAATAGAAATCATGGTTTAGAGAACCACGAGGGATGAGCATATTGAGGTGAGTGTCTAAGAGTGCTCAGAGGCCATGGGTTTGATTCCCACATGGGTTGGTTAATTTTATTTCTTGGTGTGTTATGTGAAATGATTCTCAACCCTTACATTCTATATACCTTCCTGCCTTTGTTGGAGTAATTAAAGAAATTAAGCCCTAGCCAACAAGTGTCATAGCAATGACCAGATAGTGTACCGTACCATTGTATCTAAATACAGTAAAGTAGTTGGATAGTAACTAATTCAGTACAGTGGACGTATTAATGTCTTTTCTTGTTGGTGTAAATCTATTTAAACAAATATAAGACTCACATTACTAACTGTTTTCATCCACCCATGTTAATGAAATAATTGATTTAATTTCTCTATCTTAACCATTTTCTATTTATTTAGATTTTTATTTTATTTTTTATTTATTTTTATTTTTAATAATTTCCATTTACATGAAAACAATAGCAATCAAATCCCTTTCTTCTTCTTTTTTTTTTTAATGTTTTTCCAGTATGATCACATTCTTACAGAGGTTTTTAAATTTAGATGTTTTTATATATAAAACCTCTTTTGTATTATAGGTGTTAAAAGTTTTTAGACTTAGATGGGGCATGCCAGAGTGTAACTTTTGCACAAAATTATATAACAACAGAAATAGTCTTAATTATTTATTTATGTCTTTATAAAATTATTTCATTCATAATTTAATCTATAGATTTAAATTCTTATATCCAAGGTATAATGCATTGGAGTAAAGAAAATAGCATGGAAGTGGAGAATTTTATTATTTTATTAATATAAATTATTTTTATATACCTTTTATTAATATACAATATTTATTTTAATGGTATTATTTTATTGTTCGGGTGCCAATATTTTGCGCTTGAAATAATACAAGAACTACTTCAGTATGCCCTAAACTACATTAGTGCTACTTAAAGATTTTATAGTATTTAAGTAATATGAATGATTACAAATACTAAGAAAATATTTAGGTTTCAATTGATTTTATTTTTATTTCTAACAATTATCTGTTAAGTATTTTCTTTTAATACTTACGGTCCTCCTGATTCATGTGCCAACATAAACTGAACAGTTGTGTTTGGAAGCATCTTCAACAGGGATAATGATACATACTGCTTTGAATTCCTAAATTCTTCTATGTTATGATATTTCAATTCCTCCAAATTCTTAATGTCTTCTACGCTGTTCATCCAACTGTATGGTAATAAAAAATATTAATAATATTTTTTTCTAGGTATTATTTTTACAATAAAACATTAAATTGAACATTTTACTAACAGAAAATCTTCATGCAGAATGTTCAGTTGTTTTTTTCTGCTCCTGGAAACTCCAAGTTTCCAACCTTCTTCCAACCCGTCAAGCTGAGTATAATAAAGATTTATCTGTGAAAAGGATTAGATCATTATAATTATAATGTTGTTTTTTTTCCTTTTAAGATTGCATCAAATAATTAAAACAATAATTAAATATCCATCATTTTATAAATATAACGATAAAAAACAGGGTAATCATTGAAGGTCTCTAAAAATTATATCCATACAAAATTACCTGATGCCAATAATGGTCTGTCAGGTCAGCTTTCCTTGCATTAGCTTTGGCAGCAGTTTCCATGTCTCTCAACTTAGCTCTAATATCATTGCATTGTTGATGATTGGTCTGACATTTGGTGCCTATGATGTTCAACCAACGGGAATAGATCAACTGCCAACTGAGGCTTCCTTCCAAGAGTCCTGCACCATAAGCCTGAGCCCAATCGGGGTATCTCGATTGAGTTTCAATCTCTATACTGGCCCACCTTTAAAAAAAATTATTATTAACTTTAAGGTACAACTAAATGTGTCAAGTTTAAACTTTACTATCAGCATTATAGTAAAGTATGTTTGGAACTTCGTTCATAAAATAAATATATTTGCAACAAAAAATACTATTTTCTAAAAATCCTTATAATCCTCTAATTACTTAATAAAAATTTGTAAAGGGGTAGATTGAACCGATACATTAAAAAATATATTTAGAATGGAACTTAAGGTTTGCTAAATGCCTATTTACATAGGATTCGAAGAAAGCGATTTCGGGGAGTAAAAGTTTCCAAAATTTTAATGAAACTATTATTATTTGACTATTTTGACTGTGAGAAACTAGTAAATACTAGGTCGACTGTTGCTATTTCCATGGCATATGCATAACCACCATATTGCAGTAACCTTAAACCCTATTTGGCACTTAAAGGAGAAAAGGAAAAAAAAGTTGGATAGAAGAATATAAATCAATCAGGTTAAATTATGAATAAAATAACTTAATAAAGACCTAAATAAATAATTAAGACTGTTTCTACACTTATTATAAGGTTGTGTGCGGGGAGTTGCATTCTGGCACGCACCAATTAAGAAGAAAAACATTAAGCGTTCCATTCAATTCAAGAGGGACAATGATTATTTCAAGACTGAGCCATCTTAGAAATGTCTTTTGGGCTTGAAAAAGTGACTGATTCAGAAACTTGATACATTATGAACAACACTTAATGTAGTTATTCCTTGATTATAAAAATAATACTAAAAATATGAACCATTAATCTGGAGCATTCACCAAATTAATTCTGATGAAAATTACTTTATTAAAGTTATATACCTACAGTTAGTAAAAAAAAATCTGCATACACTTATTATTAATTTGAACATGTGGGTTAAAAGCAAAAGAGAAAAAACAGTGAAACAATTTATTTATTTTTTCCTTTTAAATACAGGCCCTTTTGATTAATTTGGTACATTTTAAAGTTGTTTAAAAATTTTATAAAGAAACGATAGAAAAAGTAACGATATGTTATCACAAAAAAAGTCTTCATACACAGCAAATGAAAATAATTATCAACATAATTAATTAACAAAAAATTCTCTAATGGTCTGTGGGACCTCCTTTATTTTTTATTACCTCTCTTAAGCGACTATTCATCGAGCTATTTTTTTTTTTTTTTTTTTTTTTTTTGTATAAGTTGGATCCGTTTTCAACCATTCCTCCTTAAGGGCCTCTGAGAGTTGCTGTTTATTTTTTATTTCGTGACGCCGCAGCCTCATTTTAAGATCCTGCCAGAGGTGCTCTATGGGGTTGAGATTAGACGATTTTGGTGGTGTTCTTAACTGGCGTGGAGCATTGTACAGCAACCATTCTTCGACCCTTCTGGCACAATGTTTAGGATCGTGTTAAAAAACAAATTTGATCCTAGTCCTAACTTGATAGCACTGGGTCGCAGATTTTGTTTTAGGATATCTATGTATACATATTGATCCATTATTCCCTCGATGATCTTCAAGTTGCCTACTCCATCTGAAGCCATAGAGCCCCAAACCATGATCTCTCATCCTCCGTGCTTAACTGTCGGGCATAAGTTTTTCAATTCCATGGCCTCGTTTTTTCTCCTCCACACTCTAAAGTTGCTATCAGGGCCGAAAATATTAAATTTGGACTCATCTGTGAAAATTACTTTGTCCCAAAAACTGGTAGGCTTATCAAGGTAACTTTTCGCAAATGCCAAACACTTAGCTCGGTTAACTTTACTAATAAAAGACTTCTTGCGAGCCCTTCGCGATTTAAGGTTATTTTTTTTTTAGTGAATTACGTACCGTTTGAGGTGTTACTTCAATGTTGTAATCCCGCAATAAATTAGTGGCTAATGTAGGAGCACTTATTTTAGGGTTTTCGTTGACACTCCTTAAAATAGCACGCTCATGACAACGTTGGAGCTTTTTTGGCCGTCCTGATATCGGCCTACTTGCAATCCAACCTGTTGCATTATAATTTCTAATTACAGTCTGAACCGTCGAAACACTTTTATTGACAATTTTCGCGTAATGATTTTCCTGCGGTTTTATGATTCACTATTAATTGCCTAATCTCGCGAGGAATTTCCATTATGAGCTGTTGGTTTCACTTGGCTTTGGTTCTAACTGATTAAATTAGGAAGTTTGACTACAGAAAACCTCTATGAATGTAAACAAATTAAATGTTTGTTTACATTTAAAGGATTACACTAAGGTGTATGTAGACTTATTAGTTGTAATAAACAGTGGCAAACATTTATTATGAAACATTTTGTAGGTATTCAATTCCGAAATCATATTATAAGCACGATTTAATCTTCTACAGATCTTATTTTATTAAAAAATAAAAAAAAACTTTACAACAGTGATGCACATTAATTCATAAATGAATTTATATTGTAGCGTATGTAGACTTTTTTTACTAACTGTAGATATTATTTTGTAAGATTCAAATGAAATATTATTTATTTTTATCCAAATTACTGTGATGTCTTACCCAGTTTCATGTGTTGTTGGTTTATAATAAGCCCTCACAATTCCTTTTCTCACCTTACTAGGCTCATTATTCTGCCCCCAAAACTTGATATTGAAACCAGTCTTCTTGCTGTAGAACGCTGTTGCTGAATAAATGCCATCATCGGGATCGCTGAAAATTATTAAATTTTTATTGAAAAACCTGATTATTAATTTTTATAATTGATAATACAAATTATATTCAGAGGATCATCCAAATACTCATTGTTTTAATCGGAACGAGCCAACAGTATTGTTCCTATAAACCATTATGAAAGTTTTTTTTTTTTTTTTTTTTTCACTTTTTTAACTATATCCACACCTGTCACACAATTCGTGACAATAAGCGGATGTGATATAAAAAAAAAATAAATATAAAAATTGGCATGTCAGGCATGAGGGAGTTCAGCACCCAGCGGTGCCTACTCCAGTGGCATTTTTTAAAAAAGATTTATCTTAAGAGATCTCTTAACCAGCTCCTCTTTAGCCTTCGTCGTGTTGTCTCTGGCATAATCCAAGTCGCCATGTTTTGTATTAGTTTTGTTGTAGTGTCCTGGAAGTTTGTCATAAATCGTTTGTAGGAAGTGTGAATATGGTCCTGTACAGTGGGTATGTTCAAGTCTGTATGCAATGTTCTGTTACTGACGTACCAGGGTGAGCGAGTTATGATTCTTAAAACTTTAGATTGAAAAGTTTGTAATTTTTTGAATGTGAGTTTTTTTTGCTGTCCCAAAAAAATTTTTGATCCATAGGTCCATAAAGGTTTGAGTAAGTAAGATTTTTAGAGTCGATTGTTTGTGAAGAATAGAGTATAGTAGTCTTAGTCTGTTGTTTAGACAGAGGCGTTTCATTTTCACGTGAGGGCCCCAGGTCATCCTTCTGTCGAAAGTAAGTCCTAGGTACTGAACTGTATTTGTTTGTTGAATGGGTTCATTGTTTATATAGACTGCGGGGCAGGGTCATGTCTAAGAGTGAATGTGATATGCTGAGATTGGTCATTATTGAGTTTAATTTTCCACTGTTCGAACCAGTCCTGTAATTGTTGTAAGTAATGTTTGCAGAGTCATTGAAGCCTGAGTGATGTCTGAATGTCTTGTAAGAATTGCTGTATCATCTGCGTATGTTGCTATTATTGTGTTTAGGGATAGTTGGAATGTCATGTGTGTATATTATGTAGAGCAAAGGTGCTAGAATTGATCCTTGTGGAACTCCGGCCTTGATCGGATGTATAGAAGAGACATTCCTGACCCTGACGAACTGAGAAGTATCTGTCGGAAAAGAAATGAAAGAAGGATAAGGTAGTAAGTCCAAGGTAAAAAGGATTTAAGTTTTGTAAAGTAGTCCATTGTGCCAGACTCTGTCAAACGCTTGAGCTACATCCAGGAATACGCCAGTAGCATATAGTCTGTCCTCTAGTGCGACTGAGATGTAATCTGTGACTCTGTGTAGTTGGTGATTGTTGAGTGTTGTGAACGAAATCCAAATTGATGTTCTGGCAGTATTTGTTTGTTAGTTAGTGTACGTCAAGAATACGTTGTAAATTAATCTTTCGAAAATTTTGGAGCAAATTGGGAGTAAGCTAATGGGCCTATAGGAGGATGGGTTGTTGTTTGTCTTTGTTTGGTTTTGGAATCATAAGAATGTGAGAGTATTTCCATTGTAAGGGAATTTAGTTGTCCTGAGTATTGCGTTGAAGATAGTTGTTAGGAAGACTATAGCTTTTCTGGGGTAAATGCTGGAGTAGCTCGGCGGTGATCAAGTCATGTGTCAGGAGCTTTCCTCTTAGGTAGGTTTTTAATCTCTGTGAGAGAACTTCAGAAGGCTTAAAGGCTGTAGGTGGCATTGTCAGTGGCAGAGGTGTATTTAGTGAATCTTGTATATAATTTTCATGATCAGAGTCTGAGTAGTCTGTATGTGGTGTGAAAACTGATGATAGGTGAGTAGCAAAAAGTTCAGATTTTTCACAGTCCATCACGGCCCAAGAGCCATCCTCTTTCCGGAGTGGCGCCGACACATCACGATGCTTAAGTAATCTTTTTGTATGTCTCCATAAACTTCCGTCGTCAGTATTTAGGCTTCTCCAAAAATATATTGTAATTAGTTTTGTTTTAAACTTTTTTATTGCCGTTTAAGTTCGTTGTTTATTTTGTTATATATATGTTTGTCCGATGGTAGTCTGTTAGTCTGCCATACCTTACGAGCTCTCTCTTGGCCCTGATTAGATCCTTATATATTGTGGATAGTTTGGCTGTAAAGTTCTTTTGCGCCTTGGGACTGATGATGAACCAGCAGATTGCTGTATGTTCTTTGTCAAAACTTCAACTGCTTCTTCAATTTTCTTCCTCATTTTTAATGACATAGGAATCGACAGTGTTTGGTTTAAATCCTGGTTTGGTAGTAATCCCAATTTATTTTCCCACGGATGAGTGAGGGGCGTTCTTCCTGTAGAGATAGTTCTTCAAAAAATACCAAATGTACAAGGGATCAATCAGAGCATAGATCGGAGCTAGATCTAACTGTGTAAGGTATGGTCTGAAGTCATTTTGTAATGAAAAAGTCAAGTTAGTTCGGTCTCTTTGTTCATGAAGTAGCCAGTAAGTCGGTGAATTTGGTAAAATGGTATTTAATAAAAGTTTATGGAGCGCAGATAATAGATTTTTCCCTCTTGGACTCGATTTTTCACTATTCTGGAGCCCCATACCTGGTGCTTTGCATTATAATCACCTCCAGAAATAAAACATCTTCCTAGTTTTTCAAAAAAAGTTCCAAACATGTCAGGTGTTAGCGTATACCGTGGTGGACAATACACTGCTGCTAGTGTTATTGTGTTTTGTGAAGTGTATAATGTTATGGCTGTGGCTTGGATGTGTGGTGTAATCGGCAAAATGTATCGGGTGGTGTTTAAGTGATGTTTTGATGATGATGGCTGTTCCTCCGTGTGAAGTGTTGTCTGGATGGTCAGTTCTGTAGATAGTGTAGTCAGGGATATATATCTTATGACGAGAGGTTTAGGTGTGTTTCAGTAATTAAGGCAACGTCTATCCGTTTTTCATGTAGGTACATGTCGAGTTCGGTTTTATGTTGTAGTATTCCGTTGGTACCAACAGTATTGTTCCTATAAACCATTATGAAAGTGAAAATAAAAATGAAAGTTTCAAATTACACTGCATTATTAAACAAATATAATTAGCATTGAAGTTTAAAAAAAAAAAAAAAATTGGATTTTATAGAATTTGGGGAAGTAATAAACCCATCAATTTATGGTTTGAATAATTTATAAAAATATAATAAACTTCTAATTACCTGGCTATGCTGTAATTTTTAAGTATTTATTATATATTTTAAATGCTTCATAGGGTTAATTATTGTGCTATCAATGGTTAGATGAAACCATTCTTGGGCACTCGACACTTTCAAATAAAAATAAACCTGTTTACTAATATGGATTGTGGTGCCGCAAAAATTAATTGTTAAACATATAAATGATGGCCAGAATTTTGCTGCTTCATTTTCTTATGTTTTAAATATTCATCAATGTTACAAAACCATTCATATGTGCAAAAAACAAACTACTACAATATGACCTTACAAAATTAATATTTTATTTTTTCATTGGGGGGAGGGGAGAAATCTTTAGCAGTAAAGACTATTTGAGTTATTATTATTATTATCAACACTAAAATGATTGACTTTTAGATTTTGCCCTCTTCTCAATTAGCAAATCCCCCCCCCCCACCGGGAATTGATTGCTGTAGTAATGTTTCTGGTCAGAATGATAGGAGAAACAAAGAAAACTACTGTAGACCGCAATCTAGAATAATACTTCTTTCTTTTAGGCTAATTTAATCATAAATATAAAAACACAGTCAATTTAAAAATAACTGCAATGTTACAAAATGGCCGAAGCAATGTTGCCAAAACACAGACAACAATGGCAATGCATTAAAATATGATTTAACGAAATAACTTTCTTTGAATAGAGAGGCTAAATAGATTTTTCTTTTTACAAAATGGAACCTTTATATTTGAATGGTTCTCCAAATCAACTGTTCAATCAATAAACTTAAATATTGAGTAAATTCATGCAGATAAATATATAAATGAGAAATATTTTAAATCTGTAATACTACATCTAAGTAGCCCTCATGTAGACCTACATACATCATGGTTTTAATCTTTGACTTACAATAAAGCGGTAGAAATGTTATATTCTATTCAACATCTGTGGATTCACGATCTTTTCTTCGATCGTTCTTAATAAGAAAGTGCGATGTTTTTCAACAAAATTGTTGCTTGTTTTCATTTCTTCTCTTGTTCATGTAAAGGGAGCGTGCGCATATGAGCAATTTATTTAAAATCTAGTAAATACATATAAGAACTGTTACTAACGTAGGTACTTCGAAGAACAAAATGGTGACCAGAGCTATGACGACAACTATAAAGAGGAGTATAGATGTCAACCTCGTCTGCTCCCAGGAAGCACCGACCACTTTCAACATCACCTTTTACACCTGAAATCAAATCGTAACAATTATATTTAAGCTATTATTTAAAGCGCAAATATATTCTAATTATAAATCAATTAAAACTAAATAAACTAGTTTATATGGTAACAATGTATATATTTATTAATATTTTTTTACTTCATACCCCCTTCTGAATGTCTTGTTAAAAATATATTCCCTACAGATCTATTGCTTTTATTACATTTTGTATTCATTGTTTCAAGATTTTACAATATGCCTGGAAGGTAGGTCATTGGATTGGACGATCCTAATCTGAAACGTATAATTAAAGTAACTAACCACTAACTAGGATCTATCAACGTTGATGGATTGGAGGAAGGGGTTGGAAAAGTGAAATATTGATGAAGAGAGAACTGGTAAAAGTTTTCGAAAATTCAAAAACCGTTAAGACTTTCTACCAAAATTCCTAAGCAGTGGATAATGTTATTTTCATGATATACGATAAATTTTTAATACAATTTTATTTTGGAGCTGTTCTAGCCTTTTAATGGTTTATTGACTTGAAGCAGTGGTTGAAAACCATGAAAGAGTACAAGATTGTGTAAGATTTTTAATGAATTCTAATATAAGTTATACGTAATATTGAAATAAGTAAGTTTGTGTTAGGATTTGTTTGTACTACTGTATTTTTCTCCCCATAATATCTCTTTTCTTTTTCTAACGAAGCGATTGAATCATTCGGATATTCAATTCTACCTGATGTTAATCATTTCAAGAAGTCATATAATAATTTTGTTAATTTTTAATAGTATTTAAATAATAATTAGATGATGGGAATGTTTTTAAAAATATATATAATCCTTTCCTTATAAGGAAAATGAAAACCAGTTTTTCAGGAAAAGTGGTATCAGGATGAAATTGTAGGCTTCAACAATGGAACGGAAACTTTATTTTTTCAACTTTATTAGGAGGCGTAATTTGTTTCTAGATTGATTTTTTTTACCATTTACAATATTTCTTTCTGTTAAGTTTGGTAACGAGAAAATAGAGACAAGAAATATCTTTTTGAAATAAATTAACACCACATTACATAGAAAAATATATACTACATACGCAAATAAAAATTAGGCAACTATTTTGATTAGTTTGGCAATGTGCTAGCACAAGTAAAAATATTTAAGTTTATAATATAAAATTAGTTGGCTAATTGTTTTGTAAATTTATATTCGTTATTACAATATCATGTAATGATTAAAAGGATATAGTTTTAGACGTCTATAACAAACCCATAATTGCGCGATATCTTCCTTAATAAGATATTTATTTTTTCTGTAATCTTTTTTACATAAGCAGCAATAATATGCAACATCGAACGATAAGCAGTCAGCTCTTTACGTAATGCAATAATTGATCTTTAAGTGATTATACGTAGTATATTTTATGTTTAGAATTTAATAAAAAGTTTCATGTTCCAAGATAAAATGTTAATAAAAAATAAAAATTTTCATTTTATGGTCATAAAAACTATAATTTTTTATAATATTCTCGCAAATCTCATTTTCATACTCAGCGAATATCATGAACAAGTATTTATTTTGTTTATTAAAAAAAAAATATTAATGACCCATGCCGTCAGAAAATTTCAAGTGTTTCAAAGAATCTTAAATACCTCTCGTTCAGCATTAATGTTTTTATATGTTTCCACCTTTATTTTGTTCAAAATTTTATAAGTGACATGATGAAGAATCATAATTTGAATTAACGGATACTACAATTGGCGCATGATAATTGATCACTCAGTCGAGCTGAAATCATCGTGTATTCGTTTTGCAATATCATTTTGGTTACAAACTTTCGGGTGATTATTGTTTCGATATTTTAACGGAAATTACATTTTTTTAAAAATATTAAATAAAACTTTATCACAAGTAATTTAGTGAGGAATTTTCGTGTGAATGCAACACATAATAATTACTTTGTTAGTTACTGTTATTAAACTGCATGTTTATAACATGTTAAACCGTAGCTCAATTATATTAAATACGTTTTAAAAATAAAATTAAGTCAGTTGGATTGATAAATTGAGTCGTTGACCTGATTGTTGTCTAAGTAGGTTTAAATATTAGGTCATATATTAGGTTTAGGATTCCATCCTTTCTTATAGTCTCGGAATAAAGTTTTTATGTTATTTATTTAGTTGAAGGCAAACCTAGCTGAACTCAGAACTGTATTACTTCTGACCTTAAAGACATAGGCAATACATTTTTTAATATGCTTTTATTAACTTCATCTGTATGTAACGGAATCTTTTATCGTAATTTTCACCAATTTCAAATGATTTGATTAACTTGAAAATTTGCACATGTTTCAAGCACCAATGACAATACAATAATTGCACAACTTTGTTCTAATATTCTCACTTAGCCTAGTTAAATTATCCCCAAAATGGGGGTCTGCCTTGCAAAAGGTGAAGCAGTAGGTTTTATGTTTTTATTTGGTCCAGGTGGGCCCTGAGAATAAAATATCAAATATTAAACTAAATTTGATAAGGGGAAAATGTTTGGGGGGCAGCATTAATTTACAAAATTAATGTTTATTAAATTTTGCGTCTAAAGAGATCCCTTAAGCTGAATTTGATCTATCGATTGTCAAACATCGAAGAATTTTGCCAACTTTAAAAAGTTAGTTTTGATCATGTTTTAGGGTCTATAACGCAGAAATGGCTAATTCAATAAAAAAATGTTATATTCTAAAAGTTGTAGATCATTACAATTTGTGCTAGATAGGAGTAAACAATTGTCCATTCCTACTCTGAAATATATCAAAAAACAAAACAAAAATTGTTGGTTGATTTTGGATAAACTGTGTTAAAAATGCAAACAAATCACGAATATTACAGGGAAATTAGGTTGGAACCTTAAACTAAAAAACTAAAAGGTCTGTCTGCTGCAACTTGTTCACCACACAGCTTTTTCGTTAGGCTTCCTATAAAAGCGTGTTTTTCTAGTTGTTTTTTTTAACTATAATTTTTTTATATTTCAAAATAAATGGAGCTCTAGAATTTGTATAGGTCCAGTTAAATCTAAGAATATATAAATCATCGATAATAGTATTTTTTCTAAACAGAAAATGTATGGGCTTTTTCAAAATGGAAACCTTTGATCCACGAACCCTTCCTGAGTCCATTTATTTATTAATCTATCATTAGTCTGGACAAATAAAGTAGTCATTAGTAGACAAATAAAGGGAATATTACGGAACTGGTTTTATAGCTATTAATAAAATCAAATTCATTATTATTGCTAACAATAACTGATTTATATTAATGCTGTTTACCTTGTTGCAATGTTTCATCATTAGAAAGTTTTATGTTTATATGAATGGTTTAGAATCAAATATAATATATTTAGTTTTAATGTATATTTGAAAAAAGTGTTAAATATCTTGACTTGAAGATATTTAAAATATAATTTGTATTTATAATATTTAATGAAACGGTGTGGACTGATATATTAGTCACTCATTGACTCCAAAACCGATGACTGAAGAAGGAAATTTCGCCAATGTTTCAAATCAGTCTAGAATGTTCTTCTTCTTAAGATGTAATTGAATTTTTTTTTTTATTTACTTTTTATATGAGGGGTTATCTTTCAAAACTGAACATGTCATTTAAGAAAATCGTTAAAAAAGAGCAAAAAACCTACACCAGTCCTCCACCAGCTGTTAAATCCAAAACAATTACATTATTATATTATTTAAATCCTTGATAGATGTTTACCAACGAAAATGAAGTATGGTAGTGTGTGCGACTAGTAAGGCTTTATCAGAAAAAAAAAAAATCGACCGAATGTGGGCATGCTCAGTTTTGAAAGATAACTCCTCATATATGGTAGTTAAAATTTAAAAAAAATTAAATATTTGATATATAAAACTGAAGATTATAAAGATGGAAACTGTACATCTATGATTATCTTAAATTTCAACGAAAATTTAAAAAAATATTTTTTAATTTATTCATTTTCACGGCCTTCATAATATCGGAGATTTTTTTTTTTTTTTTTGTTGTATGTCACTAAAGAAATTCAGAATCTAGTGCTCTGCGTTGTTCCGTGGATTTCAGGAATGAATTGACATTTCAACGTTTTTACTTCCAATTCTATCCTATGAAACCTTTTCAGAGTCCAGCTCTCCGAAATACTAATTCTTTCCATGAGTCATCAATTGAATGGCGAGTGTGAATCACCATTTTGTTGAACAAGCAGTTCAGCTAGTAATTTAATGCTTTGTTAAGTTTACTTCGACCAATTAGTATTCAATTGTATTTTATGTAAATTTCCCAGCACGTTTACCGGTGCTTTTGGCCGAAAACTGTAATTATTAGGAAGGAATTCTTTTGCTATGACAATAGCTATGTTTAGTTGAGAGATGCCATTAGATAAAAAAAGTAGTCCCTTTTAAGTACTCTCTTCCTAAACAGCAAATAAATATTTATTCGGTTTAATCAAGTTCTTTTAATAATACTCCACTACGTACACTTTCCTTTTGAATAATATTTTTCAATTTTCGATATTCCTGAATGTTTAAATATTCCGGAATGTCGAAAAAATTAAATAAATATAGTTTTCAAATTAAAAGAAAATTCTAGCTTTAATTATTTTTGAACTATTTAAGATTTTCTTTACTTGATTCATTTAAGATGACCCAATGAATTTTATGCGATCCTAATTTATTAGTTTTAGGGAAAATAAAAAATTAGCCCGAGAACCTAGAATGTCGAAATCAATAATTATTAATGGAGCTAAAATTTTTAACATAGATTCATAATGTTAAGTTCTTTAGAAATAGTCAATAGCAAAAATATCAGTAACCAGTAACTTAATAGTACGACATGAAGACATCATCAAATGTGTTGTTCTGATCCGCATAATTTGCAAGACCTATCGTTTTCTTAAAATGACTTTCTAATTCTTTAGGGAAGCAAAACATTAGTATGACATTAAAGCGACAGTTGGAATCAAATTACGCTGGTGATATAAAACTATTACGTATACAATCAATAGTATTTTATACTTATAACAACGTGATTTGCACGATAGTGACTTTAGTACTGTGTCATTTTTAGCGGTGTCGTTTGAACAATTTATTGGGGGTGGAGCAAAATTTAAAATTTCTCAATTTATCTCAAGTTCATGCAATAAAATATACTGGTGTTAGTTTTAAATTTCAGAAACTGGAGAAAAGTATTTTACCATATCTTTTACAGTATGTTCTCATGATTCAAATTTCTCTATTGTTTTGGTTTTCATATTATTGGGAGATGTCATCCCTTCTATACCCTCTCCCCCCATTGCCGGAATCCCTGGTTTGTGGTACAATGAAGCGAAGATATTTGTAGTCAAAATTCATTCAATTCATCCGATTTATGAAGATAATTTAAATAAATAAAAAATTTTAAAAAATCCTTTAACAGGCTGAAAATTTGTTTGTAATGGCTTGATGGATTGAAAAATGTTTTGAGTGAATCGTTCCATATTTACTTTCTCCAAAACATCAGATCAATTTTTTTCTACAAGAATATACTATTTAGCAACGAACTTGGACTAAAGTTTGGAAAATCATTTAAACTTTTATGAAACGTGGTTTATGTTTGTGGTATTTTTTTGACATTTTAACAACCTAATAATTTTTTTCTAAATTGTTTTCAGTACTATAGCACGTCATATTCTAGGGCAGTAAGCTTGGTATGATACATATTCATATTTTTTATAATAAAACGCGCTAACAAACTGTTTCTGGAAATATTTTCTTTATTTTATGCTTCACTGAATTCAATAAATGTTTACTTGTTGATATTCAATCAAATTTATATTAAAGAATCATTAAGAAAATTCGGAAAAAAAATATTAAATTCACAAATTTTATAAAAGAACTTTGATGATACTATAGTTGATGGATTTTTTCAGCAGAATTCTTTGTTTTGGTAATGTTAAAGAAATAATCACAAAAATAAATGTTTGATGTTTTTGTAAGTTTGTTGGTACGTACGCAATGCGCGGCAAAAGTGGAAAAAAAAATAAATGAATATCTATCTAGAATATTATTTTTAAATACCTAAATAAATGTATCATAAGATTGTGGAGCTGATTTTTCGATTATTTTATTGCCTGGAATTGTACACGTCCTAAAAGAGGTGAAGAAAATGACTCATTTTTAAAGTTCTCTTAAAATAATTTATTGTGAGACTTATGTTTTCCGCCGAAAATTTCAAAAAACATTGATCATTGCTAGGGATGTGTTCTGATTTATTTAGGATTTTTATTTCGTGAAAATAGGTACAACCGTAATACCTATCTTTTTTTATTATTTTTGAATTTTTACCCTCCAATTATGACCTCTTCTGTTGATCCGATGAAGCTGATTATTTAGCCACCTTATGAAACGTGTAATTTCCAAATTTGATGCCTATAACAACTCCTTTAGATAGTGTGAGATTTTTACCCATTTTTGGCCGTTATTACTGGTATATAGTATATAGTAATTATTTATATATTTTTTCTTTTATTTATCCAATACAAACGATTGTTTACCTTCTCTGCTATGAACGTGCAGCTGATGACTGGAAACGCATAGGCTGAAACCTAGAAACATGGAGATGATGTAAAGATCCTGCCGAGGAATTGTAAAGATACCAGCTGCCAACACCTCTTCAACGGTATCTTCTCACTGACTGCCTCAAGGAGCTTTTCTATCTCGAATCGAAAAATATTTTTCGAATAACCACTCAAAACATAGCCGAGGATCGTAGTGGGGGGAAATTAGAGGGAAAAAATGTGGATAGGTTTTGAGTGCGAAGACGTCAATGTCATGTTTTCGAATACCACTTACAGCTCGAGCGTTTGTTATCGATAATTATTTTTATTTTTTTATTTAATGAGGTATAAAAAAAAAAATAAAATACTAGCTGAAAGTACCCCGCTCCGCTACGGTTTAATATCATTAGGATGAAGACAACTTAAATTAGTAAAAGTTAAGCTTAACGTTGATAATTATTATTACTTAAATAAACCTGAACAATTCCATTCTTAGAATAATTTCAATAAGTAAATTTGACAATTTGCAAAAGTTAATTTTATATTATTTTGATAGCCCTCCAGTGAAGCTTCGAGGCAGCACTACCATCTTACCCAGCTCTGATACCAGACCATCAGCTTTTCTTATGGCATACTTTAAGTGAATATAGTCTCAAATTTTTTGATTTTTTCGAATAAAGTTTAGTCTACCTGTTTCTATTTTTGCGTACATATCAAGCATAAATTGGTTGAGGAGATTACGAAATTAAAGTAAATAAGGTTCTTCACCTCCTCGCTCCACTAACATTTAGGCGTAAAAATCAGCTACAGACACAGTTTTCTTAACTGATGTATTGGAGTTTGGGTCACGCTGAGGGATGTTAATACTGTACCTTTCTTCTCCATGGTAGAACATGATACGATACTAAAGAGAATCATACACTTGGTAGAACTATTGATTCTTATCTGTTTTTTGTCCCTACATCGAACTGGCTTACATGTCGTCACCAGAGAACATAAGTCTTTTAACCTCCTCTTTAACATAAGTCTTTTAATAGCTTCTCTTCACGAAACAACTCAAACTTGTAAGTTGTAAGTAACCTCTGCAGCTACCATGAGTTCACAGAAAGTACCAATATTATAAGGTTTCGACATCGATCGTATTTTTGTTTGTTTACAACTATAAGAAACTTAAACGGTGGTCAAAGTTTGCGGCTTAAAGATCTAACCTATTTTTTAACTTAGCTTATATCCAAATACCATATGATAATTAATCTTTTATTATCCACCCAATAAAAATTGAAATCGCATTTTTCGCAAAGTAGCCGCGATCCAGACCGATTTTTTAAAATTCCTTTCTTAGCGAGCATCTACGGCCCTAGAGGAATCTACATATCGAATTTCATTCCAATCCGTTCGGTGGTTTCTGAGATTTCGTGTTAAGTGAGTGAGTGGTATTTGACAAATATATAATAGATTATGTAAGTAAAGTGTTCGAAATTAAAGATAAATCGTTGACATTTATTAAACAAAACAAAGTTTCATAATTGGCTGGGATGGTAATAAGTGAAAAAAAAATCAATTTCTCCCTGCCTGGGTAAAACTATAGAGCATGGCTATGTCTATATATAATCTACTTATTTTTCTTGTTTAAATTTTAGAATTAAAACGATCAAATTACTTAAATTAATAATCAGATTAAAGTAACAATTAATGATTATTCGAAATAAACAAAGTTGAGATAATATCGGGGTTTCATACGTGACTTTTTTCATTCAAAGCAATATAGCTCCTAAACTGCAGGTCATAACGACAAATGTTATTTAACAAAAAATACTCTCTATAAAATTTCTGATAAAGAAATTAAATTTGGAAAATTTTCGATCCGAGCAATACCAACAGAGCTAGAGCGTGTCGAAATGTTTCACTTTTGAGTGTAAAAAAAAGTTTTGAAAAAAATTTAAAATAAGAAGCCCACCCATAAGACATATCCATATTAAAAATTAAATCATTCCTGCATGCATCGCGTATTAATCTCTACCATTTAGGAAGAACTAAGAAAGTCCAAAATCATTTTTTCAGAGCAACGCTTTGAAGTTTTCTTTTTTCAGTGTATATCGAATTATGTTTTTTAAAATTACTTTTCGAAGAATTCCACAAATTTTTCTATATTTTATTATTTATATATATATATATATATATATATATATATATATATATATATATATATATATATATATATATATATATATATATATATATATATATATATATATATATATCCTATATATATTTATGTCTAAAGGTCCCTGATGCGTTTTAATGGATTCTATTGACATAACGACTTATCTACTTTGAGTAGGACTTACACGTTGAGTAGGACTATATAATGTTTTTTTTATTTCTGTTTTATTAAAACCAAAGCAGTATTAATAAAAAAACAAAAATGGAGGAGGAAACACCTAAAATCACGCTCAACAGTCTAGCCCCCGTTCCAATTAGGTGTACCGACTAAATAGAGGCTGAGTGAGCCCCAGGAATGCCTCCAGACCGAGTTGTCGAACCACGGTTGAAATGACAGAAAATAAATTTTCGGCATTTAGCGGCCTTAAAACCAAATCTTACACCAGCAGAAAACATTATGTAAGCTGTGATTAAAACAAAACGAATTCCTTAATAGGGACCACATTTCTTCTTAATTTTATTATTCTTTTTTTTTTCCTAAATATAAGCTCAACCTGAAATTTCAGAAGTAATTTGAATTCAAGGTTGAGGTAAAGATGGCATGAAATGGTGCAAAAACAAATTAAAAATGCCTAGGTGAGGAATCAGTAACTCAGAAATTACGAAAACTTATGCATTCCAATTTAAAAAAATAACTTAAAATAGACCAATTTAGAGAAAAAAATAATAAAACAATCATAGTAAACTGTTGTTAGTACCTTTGAATCCATAAGGCAATACAGCTTTAAGTGTAATACATTTTTAAATGAGACTTATTTAATTTTGGTTGAAATAGTATTATGCGTTGTGTAGTGATAGTTGGTGTTTAAAATTAATTATTTTAAGGTTCTAACCTGAAGATGGGAAAAAAGTTTTCCCAAAACATGTAGTAAGTATAATAAATTAATAATAAATCAGTGAAATTCTGGACTTTGATAATAGAAAACTTATTCAATTCATCAAGATTACAAAACATCTACAACTGAATTTAATCTTATCCTGGCAAATAAATACATTGTATAAAAATTTATTCATTGAATCGCATTTGACTAACTCAGCCTCAAAAATAATTTCTTCAGGACAATCTTAACGTTTTCAACATCTCAATATTTTAATAATTTAGGAGGCTGAGAACGTTTAACAGATAGAAGGCAACATTGGAAGAATATTTCATGAGTACATAATTACGTTTTTGGGATACTAGGGACTCAAAAACGTTTAAATCAATTACGATTTCGAAATGTTGTTTTTGTCTGATTGCTAAAGTTGAAAAAATAAATCAATACAAGCTAAAAATTACGAAAGGTATTATTAATAGCTTGAGGGTTGTTTACTCGATAACACCTGTTGTTTAGAATATTGGTAGAAACGCCAACATTAATTATACAAGCTACTAAAACTTAAATTCAACAATTAACTTACATTAAGATGTAAACTATATTCCTAAAACAATGGAGAAATGCCACATACTTTTCCCCGTGCATCTTTCCACTGCCCTCTTGATGGCTAGACTGATTTAGTTGTTTTCTATGCTGAGAAGGATGGCGCAGTCGCCATTAATTGAAGAATTGTGGAAGAGAAGTATTTCCGGTGTCGAGGAATTAAAATTGAGGCTAATAACGAGCTTTGTTATGACAACAATTTTTATGTTGAAACGTTGTTCACAATACAAACCATTCTGCTGTTATAGTGTAGTATCGAAAAATACTCCAAACCATAGCAAATTTAACTTCAAACAACAATAAAAATTTTTATTCATCAATATAAAATACACTATATTTTTTTTTCTTTTTATACAAATATAGACTTATTATTTTCTCTTATTTTTTGTAATCATTAACCATATATTGTAAACTTTATTCATTTTTCTAATTCTTAATTATATACTACTCTCAGGTTTTAATAAATAAATAAATGCATCAAGATAGCTATATAATTTTCAAGTATAATACGTATAAATGTATTATTTATGTTTGAGAAATGTAATACTTTTGTTTCAAGTTTCGTTTGCAATTAATCTTCCAGGGGCGATTATATTATGCCCCCATTTAAGGGCATACATTACTTTTTTTAATTTTTTTTTATCTTGGAAAACTTAAATGATGTGAATTTCAGAGTAAAGTAATATTTTTACTATTTTCATATTAAAGTATCACTTTTATTTTTAATTTATTATCCATATTTAAGCCTCCACATCAGCACTCAACCCTTAATCGGTTTACGACGATAGATAAAAATTGACCATTTGGAATAGGTTAGTTTTTTAACGAGCTGAAATCAGTGACTGAAATGATAAAACTTTCTAATTTTTTTTAGGACTCCTATTAAATATAACTAAATATTTCAAATTTTCAATTAAAACCAATGATCAAAAACAATCTTTATAATCGTACAAGGGTTCTCTGTTAAACTGTTGATGCTATATAATATTTTAATTGATTCTACTCAAAGATAACACGAGCAACAAATGTATGAATTTACCTTATCATGCAATAATTGTTAAGAGAGTAGCTTCTGATTGTAAAGTCAAGTGTTTAGCGCATCCTACATATTAAATTCAAAATGTTGACGGGATTTATTATTTATAACCGAAAATAATAATAAAAATATAAACTGAATCTCAGAAGTTAATTCTACTATAAATTTATTACAAAAACGATTGGCATGATACTAAACAGAATTAGAGATTAAATCAAAACTATAAAGGGTTAATGGTGAACAGAAATAATTTTAGAAGAGATAGGTTATTGGGGTATGCAGTAATAAACCCTAAACCTTAGTTGAGGGTTTAATGTGTGGGTTCAGCGTCGCCCGGAAACCCTGAAGAAGGCTTACATTAGAGGCCGAAACGTCGGCCCTATAAATTAAAATTTCTTTTTAATTGCTGTGTATTTATGACTGCATATACCAACAACCTTTATATTCATAAATTTTTCAGTTAACAAATACTCCATCAATAGAAATATTTTTTATTTAATTCATTGATTTAAGAAAAAAGTAACATATGAAAAAAAAATCTATTTAAATTAGAATTATTCACGTTAAAATGTTAAAATTATTGTCTTGATTTTCTTATAATATCTAGTCTTGTTATTCTTATAAGTATCTTGTTTTTCAAAGTTCAATTCTATGACCAGTAATAAGATACATCACTGAAATCACTTAAACCCCATTAACAATTTCATGGTATATAAATCTTATTGCTATTTGGGAAACAACTGGTTTCTAAAGTTAATGGAAATTTTTATTCATATTTTTTATAATCATACATCTTTATTCACTCCTGTCAAATATTCCTACTGACATTCCATGAAATATATGAAAAGCTTAAAATAATTATGAGGAAAATCATAATATATACATAATAACTTGAAAAATTACGATAGTAAAGCACTCATCAAACTTCATTTTAATTTCCTTTTTTGTGTTCTCAAGCATAGAATTACTGGTCATAGTCTTTATTAGTGAGTTGAGTATTTGTATTTTGTAATTAAATCGTTTGTAAAGTGTCCATAGGCATTTCCATAAAGTTAAGGTAAGACTGTACGTAACGTTGTGTTGGAAACGTACTTAGAGCCTTTGCATAAAATAAAAATATTTTAAACTTTGAAGTATTTAGGAAGAAATAATTCAAAGTCTAAGAGGTCACCAGCGAGAAATTGAGGGAACCGATAGAAATCATACAGAAAGTGTTCTCATTTAATTTTTTGTCGTTGAATTATTTAATTTTTTGTTGAAAATGCAATTTAAAAAATTAAATATTTATGAAAAAAAAATATAATAATCCCAAAAAACTATCGCCTACAGACTTGCATATTCATATTCACACTTCATACAATCTATTTTATGACGAAATCCACAGATATTATAACAAACTTATACAGAACATTGCGAGTATGCCTGAGTTAACACAGAGAAGGCTGAAAATGTGATGGCTAAGAGATCTCCTGAGATAAACCAGTAAATACAAATCAATAAAAGGCACCAAAAGGTTTAGGATGTCCATTTCATTCATTCAAATCACAACCGCTTATTGCCACGGTTTGAGCGGTGAGTAAAAGAAATATAATAAAATTAATAAATTTAAAATAAACAATTGAGCATATTACATTTCCTAAATAATGTATTTTTTCCATATCTATTATTCAGGAGCTGTAGTTATAGTCAAGTGATTTTATGGCCTAACGAAAAAGATAGGTAAAAGCTTTTTTAAGTTAATTTTTGTTTTTAGAGGTTCTAAGTCTGGAATTTAACTTAGCCACTTGGAGTGGGGGAGTGTTCCGAAAAAAATTCTATATTTTATTCCGGTTTTTTTTCTTTCGGATGAAAATCTGTACATTTTATGGAAAATAAAAATAATTAAATTTCCTACATTCAGAAATCCTTTATATTCTACCTCCTTGCAACTGATGATGGATGCTTTACATTCGAAACTAGTTTTCAAATAAAAAGAATTTCAATAAAAGTAGGAATTAATTCATCAATCCTAATTTTTATAGGTTCGTTTATTGAAAACTGTTAAGGCGTAAGTCCACCGATAATGAGTCCCTATGACATAATCCCAAAGAGTATCTATATGCACTGAATTCTCCAGAATCCCAACTTCAACTTGAGGTGTAAGTTTACTATGGGTTCGTATGACCGCTGGCATTTGTTAAGAGTAGGACGCGCAGTTTAACCTTTTGTTTTTATTTATGACACTCCGCTGCAAGTAACAAGGGGGAAAGTATTCGAACCACTTTAATCGCATCCCTGACCTCAATACTATCGGACATATCATGAGCTGAGGTTGCGCATCTCTTAGTGACGTGTGCATCCAGTCATCAACAACGGATTCATTAATCTTAACCCTACCCCCACTCGGCCATAAAAGCCCCCAGTCAGCCGTAAAAGTGTACTCAAAATAATTCCGAACTTCAAAAGTACAAAAATTATTTTATTTTAAATTAAAAATATAATCTATAATGAATTGTAAATGTAGAGGGCTCGATGAGATAAGGCTGGGTTCAGTTACCCTGAGGTGGGAGGAGGGGGTAACACTGACATAGCTTCACGTATCAGTGGCCTTGCAAGGTGATACTTAAAATTTTTTTTTTCTTTTTAACAAAGTTATTTTCTATTTCATTTCTCATGATTTTAAGTTTAACGTATCAGACAAAATATAAGAAACTGCTCGTCGTTTCCGATAACTCTTAACATCTACTGGACAAGCGTTCACAGCTCCAAATATATTACAAAAGACTTATTTACGTAACCGTAACTACACCCATTTGAACATAATCCTTCATATTCTTCTCGTATCCAATCCTTACAACCCAAAATCCTTCGTAAAATCCTCAAATATTATGTCACAAACAAAGTTATCTGATGTTCTCTCCCATCTCTCTCCTTCGTTCCTCCCTCCATCTGTTATCTTCCTATCACTTTCTCACCTCCACTGGAACCCATACGCTTCTCGCAACTTTCCGGACTTTTTCTCTATCTTGGTAGTCCATTTCTCTACTTTGTCCTTTATTTGTTTCGCATATCCATTGACGTTCTTCAGTCTCATCACTTCATCAAATTTTAGTTTGTTCAACCTATCCCGATTCATTCTCTTCATATGTCCAAAGAATTTCAGTCCAATTTTTCTCATCGATGTTTTAAGGTCTAGATGTTCCATAAAGCTTACTGTTCTTTCTTAATAAGTACCCCCTCCCTTACCCTTCTAGTTTCGTATGTTATTATTAGTATTCTCTCAATCCTTAGCAACGGATCCAATCCAAAATCATTTCTAAAATCCACAAACTAAAACTTCATCATAACGCATTTCCAATGTCTTGATAAAAAGAATATTGTTGGGGAATGATAAAAGTTGCTGAAACTAAAATTTATTATTAGTTGTTTTAGAAATAGTGGAAGTGAAAAATATGAATAATACACTCCTGACTGTCGAGAAGAAGTAGGTAAGTCAAAATCGTGCAATGTTCAGTAGGGCATTCCCGTTCGGTTTCCTAATCCTGTTATTACTCTAAAAGTACCATTCGTGCCCAAATACGAGGTGTGATCAAAAAGTTCCAGGACTTTTTATATACTATGGGAATGCAATGTCTCACAGCGATGCGGTTGGCAGCATTGTATTGCCTGACTCAACAGGAACACAGCTGTGTTTGCAGATCAATCATAACATCACTGAAAGCAACATTAGCACAGTTTGTTTGAGGTTAGTTTTATAGAGTTTGGCTATTTTATGAAAATGAATGTGAAAGAAGAGCAACGTGTTTGTGTGAAGTTTTGTGTGAAACTGAACAAAACGTTTTCTGAAACCTTTTTGATGTTACAAGAGGCTTTTGTTGAAGAATGTCTAAGCCGATCATGCTGCCATCAGTGGTTCAAGAGGTTTAAAGATGGCCTTTTTGTGTAAAAAACGCAATGGCTGTCATTCCTCAGCCCCCCTACTCACCTGACCTGGCTCCAGCCGACTTTTTTCTTTTCCCGAAGCTCAAGAGACACCTGAAAGAACGAAGATTTCAAACAGTTGACGAAATTAAAGAAAAAACACCGGAGCTGCTAAACACCTTTACAAAAGAAGAGTTTTCTGGGGCCTTTGATCAGTGGAAACACCGGTGGGAAAAGTGTGTAGCTTCCCAAGGGGAGTACTTCGAAGGAGACAAATTTGAATAACCTGTATGTTGTATGAATAAATGTATAAAAATTCAGTCCTGGAACTTTTTGGTCACACCTCGTAAATACTTTAAGGCCTTATTAAGAAGCACAACTTAACCAATCTCCAATAAAGCGGATACTGAAAATCCTACTTTCAAAATTAATATCCGATTATCACGATAACCACCGATATATAACTTGCAAATTTAAAAAGAAAATTTATATCCTGCAAATTTACATTTTTCATTAAAAAATCTTCTGATTTGTTGATTGTTAAGGATTTCTCAAAACTGTATTTTCTAATTTATAGATGTCTTTTAATGGTATCCTCTTTCACTCCCTTACTACAGGAAAAAAAACCCTATAGTTTACAAGGTCACCAGAATGCCGTTAAATTGTGGCGTAATTATTTCCGAATGATTTTTTTTAACGACATATTTTTTTTATTTTTTTTTAATTGGAATTATCAAATTATATTATGAAAAATCTCTTTTCATTCGAAAAATAAATAGATCTTCTCGTTGTTATTATTACACGTAGTCGCCAAAGAAATATAAATTTTGGAGGATATTTCCATAGAAACTATTTGACCGTGGAAGCATTCCTGTTTTTTTAAAAATTTATTATTATTATTTCCGAATGAGCCGAATGAGATTTAAATTATGTTAAAAGAAATTTATGCTTACATACATTTAGAAAATCTCCTTTGGAACGTTATAGTGAATAGAATTTCTGTAAAAAATTAGCAGTTAAAAACAGGACTATAGAAAAAAATCTATAGCGTCGGGAAATCGTTGTAAACGGGACTGTTTGCTGTTACAAATTAAATTATCTGTATTTATTTCAGAGTCTAATATAATTTTTCATAAGTTAGAAACATAATTGTCCTTCATAATGAATTCCATACTCACTCAAACCCACCAAATTTTAGGACTGCTTCCGATTATTTTCCTTTGAGTACTAACATGAGTACCATTTGAAAGCCACCCTCCTGCCAAGATTTATTTTCACTCATTTGAGGTTTAGACTTAATGGCATGATACAGCCAATTTTTTTTGGCCTGTGAACGACGTGGTTATTCGTAAAATCTGTTGTCTCTTAAAAACAATCCATAAATTAAACCTACCGATTTCTAAGGTCACTCAAACAGGTATTTTTAAATTAAAATATCGATGGCATTGCAATTAAAAATAATTAAAACTATAAAACTAACGTAAAACAATATTAATGTCGCAAGCTATCCATATTTACTGCATTCTATCCACGTTCAAAATTTTCCACATTTTTATCAAGGATAGATCCTACAGGCTACGGTAGTACCGGCATTTGAAAAAGATCGATATTTAATTAATTGACCATAAATAAAATCATTAAATATTTTTTTAAATCATTTCGCAAATCCAAAATGAATGAGGCACAATCCATAAAAGTGTATTTTAGTTGGTCTTAATTTTAGAAACTACAATATGGTCTATTTATATTGAGTACTATTGTATTATTCCAGTTACAATTTGTAATGATGATTAATTTTTTTTTTAGCCTCTTCCACAATGACTTCGTGGCTTTCCTTAACCCCTAAGTTTTTAGTGGCCTCCCTCCACATTCTTCTATCTAAGATCTATCCCTCTCCCATCCTGTACTATTCTATTTCCTTCTTCAATGTTTTCCTTGGCCTACCTCGTTTCCTTCTTCCTTCTATTCACCACCCATAAACTTTTCTTGGTAGCCTTCTATCGGATAATCATTGTAAGCATTTACGGGCATCCGTACCTGCTTAAAGATTTTTCCCGATCTCTTCTAGGATATTTTTTCTCTAATGTTTTCATTATTTACTCAATAACTTGTTTTTTCAATTATTTTACCACAATAATTAAAAGGACTTCTTCATGACAATGGTAAAAAAAAAACTTTTTGTTTTAAGTTGCACCTGTTTCATTTTAGAGGTGCGATTCTTAATTTAGTAAAACTTTGAATATAAATTAAAAATAATTAACCATAAAATTGTTTTTACAAGATTTAAGTAAAATATCTTGATATCATGAGGTTAAAGTTATTTAAAATCCACCAACGTTTCGCCAACAGTCTGACAGACTAAACGCTCGTTGGTTTTTAATAAGGTGCAACTGAAGAGGCTCAAGGCCAGAAATTAGCATTATTTTAAAAACAAATAATATTTCAAAGATTTATTTTAATTGTTGTTTAGGTTAATTTATTTCTTCATTAGTTCATTATATTCCTAATTTGCAGCATAAATTAGGTCCTTTGTCTCTTCCTTTATTTTAGTTTTTCTCAACGAATTGATATAATAGAAGATCGATATTTTTTATATATATTAGTAACTAAATATTTGAAATGCCAAATTTAATTTAGGTTTACTTAGCCTTACAAAGCCAAACATATCATTAAAATGTTTTTTTGTAGAATATAATAAAATTTCATTTCGAAGAAATTGCTTTTAATAGCTTATTAAAAACAAATTAATGCATAAATTAGAATTTTCGTAGAGGGTGTTTTGGTTCATAATGAGTATGATGTGGAATTTTTTTTTTTTAAATTAATTTCAAATATATAGAAAATGTCTGTGTAGAAAAAAATAACAGAATTCAAACAAAAGATGTCTTCTGTATATAAATACAGCCTTCTTGAGTTTTCAATATAAGAATATATACTTTTTTTTATTTATGTAAATATGGTTTTTGTAAAAATGGTAATTGTTTTATTATTAACAGTCAAAATTCGCTTGATAAAAAATAAATTTTATTTAACTATTTCCTCTTCCTTATAACTATAAATATATATTAATTATTATATTATTATAATTATATAAAATAACTTTTTTTTATATATTTAGAAATTAAAATTCATTATATTTCTAAATATTTTATAATTTACTAACATACAAAAAAGAAACTGTCACCAAATTTTCGATCCGAGCATTACCTACAGCTAGAGCGTGTCAAATATGCCACAACACTTAAAAAATGTTCGCCAAACGTTTCTTTTTTTGTTTGTTAATTATTATATTAGTTAATTGTTTAACAAAAAATTATTGTCTATTAAATTTCTGATCAAGAAACAGTCGGCAATTTTTTTTATCTGATCAAAACCAACAGAACTAGAGCGTGTCAAAATATTAAATTTTTAAATGTGAAAGAAAATTACACATTTTGAGGGTGAAAAAACAAAACATGAAAACTATGGTCCCCTAGCCGTACGACGCTTCCATGTCAAAATCACATATTTTCATTAAAATAAAAACAGAAAAAATTCTTTATTTGAGGCGTCCAATTGCAAATCGTAGCAAAACAAGATTTCAAAATTTTTCAGCAGAAGCCAAAAACCATAGCAATGTGATGCCCAATTGATACGAATGTAATTTTTATGGTATAATTAGCAGAAAAATAGATGGTTTTAGTTGGGCAAGCGTAATAAGGGCCCCTGTTTACCATTTTTTTTTTTTTTTAAATTGGTTTTTCTTCTGTACTTACTCCGTTTTGCATAGTTTTGGGGACTTACTCCGTTTTGCAACAGTTTGAGACTTACTCCTTTTTGATAATGAAATAAATACATGTGCTGAGTTGATTCATAGAATTGAAATGATGGATTTAAAAAATTATTCTACGCTCAAAAATGTTTCTTATTAGCTTGGTGAACAATAAAAACGGATAGTAAAGGAATAAACGAAATATGTAGATACATGGACTAGTCAATGGAATCACAGTACACATTTTTCTAAACATATTATTCTTCCTTATCCTACTTCTAGACAGACTTTTAGTAAAACTTCTTTGAAAATGGTTAAAAAAAATTTATCATTAGAAAATATTTGTATACATTAATGCGAGTATTGAGGAACAAAATAAAAACAATAAAGTATTGAACTACGTATCTGGTAGTATCAAATTATTATTGACTCTGTTTTTTAGTAGATAACTTTAAAATTCAAAACAAATATCTATCTAAAAACTTTTTTTATTTAATGTTTAAATACATTTTTTAGTTTAGTTTAACAAACAAAAAAAATGAAATATAATTTAAAAAATGGACTAGTCAATAGTAATTGCGTTCACAATATCATATAACTTTTCTAAACAGCTAATTGTGTTTCTTCCACCTCGTTTATGTCTTCTAAATCTGACAAATAATCTGCATAATTTGGCAGCCATATTGTGAGATACTTCCTTTTACTGTGATAGGCATGGTTTTATTCCCTTTTGCAACAGTAGGTGATTTTTAATTGTACATTTGAACAACTTTTCCTTCGTTTTTAAACCTAAAACCTAGTCAGCCTTCTGCGTGGCAAGGAGCTGGATTGAACGGTATATAAAACTCAAATTCGATTTTCTGTGGATTTGCTACGTTTTGCAATTAGGCTACTCATTTATTTCTTTCTTGATTAAATTGAAATTTATAAATGTAAAACAATAAAAATTTAAAAATCCTGTTCTTTTGTGAATAATATGACTTGATATAAACTTGTAGAAAACCACCCATTGCTAGCAGATTCCTCTGAGGAATATTGGGAATATAAGGGGAAGCAAGTTGGGGAAATATAGAAGAAGTTTGGATTTGAGTGGGTATGTATATTATTGTTCATGTCAAGTCAGCATTTTATGGGACATTAAGTTCTTTGTCGATTAGTTCATTTGCAACATAGTAGGGAGCATTGAAGACTTTTTAAAGTATTTTGGATGGGAGAGATTGGATACGGAAAAAAATAAATTATAAAAATTTAAATATTATAATATTTTGCTTCTGTCTTTTTAAAGATTTTTTACAGCATCAAAACTAGTCCTCTGGATATTACCTTGTATGATACTGAAATTTTCTTAGTAACCCAACAATTGACGATGATTGATAATTTATTTAAACATTTAATACTGACAATTATAAGAATTCATCGCTTTAACCTTCTGCGCAATAGAGTATCTGTCTTCGTTAAATTGATAGGTCATTTGTCTACTGGTTAGCGTTATCTATCCTAACTATTATGTAACTATTTTCTAATAAACCCCCCCGTAATGATAAGAGGTGATATGTAGGTTGTCCATTATTAAGTTTGTCTTAGTTCATAGAATGTTTAATCAGAATAATCAATCGTGAAAATTATTAATTAAATAATAAGACGTTATCGGTAAATCGTACATGAAAATTTGAAAAATGATCGATAATAAATATGAACTTATTTATTTCTTCTTAAGTAAAAAATTAATATAGAATTGACGAAAATGTATTTAATTCTAACAATCACGGCAACATGTAAACAATAATATTATTGTCAGTTGATTTTATTTTCGTTTTAGTTAATAACAAAGAAATTGTAAGAAATATAATTTATTTAATACGATTTATAAGTGTAAAATAAGAATTAAAAAAACAAAAGAAAAAAAAAAACGATTAATATAAAACTCATCGATGATAACAAATCAATTATATTTCAATCAACGAATATCTTTTTAAGTTTATAATTTATTTTATTATGCTAAAGTAACAATTTATCTTAACTTTCCTCCGATTTTTTTTTTAAATTTTTTTATTGATTTTTTTTACCTCTCAGGTAGAAGTTTCGCAAATATTTGTATTTTCTCACGAACTAAAATATATTTTTGGACAGTGTTTTAGTATTACATTAGGAATATGTATGACCTGATATTACGGTTGACTAACTGGATAGTTTAGTAGAGAAAAAAAAAATGTACATGTACATAATTGATTTTTATGTTTCTTGAGTGTGCTGATTTGGAATTTAAACTTGGTTCTTGGGGCTTAATGTCCACATATACTCCGACTAGGGCAAGAAGGACTTTTCATCCTACAGGTTACTAACCTATTTTAGCCAAGGTGGAAAGGTAAACATTTATTTCGTGGGTTAGCGAAGAAATAAATTTTAACTAGCACAGGAGGGATTCGAATCCACGAACTTCTGGTTACGAGCGTGCTGAGACCCTCGCCCCAACTCACTCGGCCATCGAGTCCTCCCAATTTAAACTTCGCCCCCTAGAAAAGTTTCCTTAAAAAATGGTAATTTCTCACTATTTTTTTTTTTTATTCATGCATTAGGCTAGATGGGAGAATGTCTGGTAACCATGGTTCCGAATCAATCGCAAATGAAAATTACAAAGTCTTTATTCTTCCACATTAGGAACTGGTTCTTAAACTCCAAAACATGTGAAAATCTTTTTTTTAGCCTCCTTGAAACCACCTTAAGTGATAGTACATGAGACAACGTAACAGGTAGCGATGGAATCTGTTTCGATTATCTTCGATATCTCCCTTCTAGCCCTTTTATATTTATATGAAAAAAACATTTAAAAAAATAAAATACACTTTTAGGACCCATTTTTAAGACCTACTAGGAAACAAGGATTTGCGCTTTGGGGCTCCATTAACCTTCCATTTATTCTCGTATCCAATCCTTAAAATTCAAAACCCTTCGACAAATCCATAATGCTCCTTATTTAGTCACAATTAAATTTATCTATAAAGATATTAGTGTTGCATATGTATCTGTTATTACCCAAATCACATACCTATCCTTTCAGAGTAAACTCTAGTTTTTCGACCAATTTTCATATTTTTGAAACGCCATTGTAAAGAGCTATTAGAACCATTTGTACACACGGAGTTGAGCTTCGGGGCTCCACTAAACCTTCCTGTTTTCGTATCCAATACTTACAATCCAAAACCCTCCGTAATATCCTCAATGCTTCTTATTATGTCACAAATTAACTTATCCATAATGATCTGAATGTCCCATATGTTGCAGATTTGTCCTAAACGAGATCCTATCCTTCCATGACAAGCTACATACCCACTCAAATCTCCCAACTTGCCTCACACTCAGTTCCCGATAACCCTCCGAGGAGTCTGAAAAAAAGATGGGCTACGAACTTTTTAACGTAAAGATTTGGTTAAATCTCAATACTAATTCTATTCACTTCTTTTTTTCACTGAAATTCTTGATAAAGCTAGTTTATATACTGTAGCACGGTTCTGTGTCGAATAGGTTTATATCTGATCCCTTTCTCTGAGCCTCAGCAATTCTTAGAGCGTTTGATTTCTTCACTGGCTAAATCAGAATTTATTGCCTTTTTTTAGTCGTTTGACGCCACCAAAGCATGTTTTCATAATTTTTTTCATAGTCGATAAAAAGTTCAATGTTATTATAATTAGAATCATTACTTAACAAAAAATTGTTTTGTATAAATTAATTTAAATGTAAAATTTAATGACGCACGGAAGAACCATTAATTGAAACAACGCTATTGAAAATTTAATTACCTCTATTTTCTAGAAATATCTTTATTATTGCATAAATATTTCTCCACGTGCCAGAGCGATGCCTAATCTAAATAAAAGGCGTCACAGATCACGTTACCGACAGAAATAGACAGAGAATGTCATTAATTTTCTTCATAATAAAAAAATATCTGGATATCATTATTTTAAAAAAAATCGTAATAACAAATTGCAATTTTAAGTAATATCAAATTTCAACCTATTAAATTAAGTTTCACACCTTAATTTCGCTATTCAGCTGATATTGGGTTGTCCCAATTTTCTTTGAATTACTCTTCTATGTAATAAACTGTTTACATTTAATAGATTTTTTTTCAAAATGGATGTCTTTTGTCTCACGTTTCAAGGACCAATGACAATACAATAATAGCAAAACTTTGTTCAAGTGTTCTCACTCAGTCTAGTTATAAATTACTCCCAAAATAAGGGTTTGCCTTGCAAAAGGTGAAGTAGTAGGTTTTACGTTTTTATATGGTCCAGGTGGGTCCTGAGAATAAAATATCAAAAATGAAACTAAATTTGATAGGGGGAAAATGTTTGGGGGGGGGGGGGGGACACCGCTTTGAGCATTTTTCAGATTTTGGAGAAAAAAAACATAAAGAAAAATGCTTTCAATCGAAGAATGTTTTATTTACAAAATTAAAGTTTATTACATTTTGCGTCTAAAAACATCCCTTAAGCTGAATTTGATTCAGAAGTTTAGCTACAATCGATTGTCATCTTTAAAATTTTTCCAACTTTAAAAAGTTAGTTTTGTTCATGTTTCAGAGTCTATGACGCAGGAATAGCCAGTTCAATCAAAAAATGTTATATGCTAAAAGTTAAATGTTATATAAAAAACATAATTACATTTCGTGCAAGAAAGTAAAAATTAGTCCATTCCTACTCTGAGATATGTCAAAAAAACAAAAATTGTTGATTGGTTGTCGATAAACTGTATTAAAAATACAAACAAATCACGAATGGTACAGGGAAGTAAGCTTCGATCCTTGAACTAAAAAAATTATAACGTCTGACTGCTCCAAATTGTTCACCACACTTAGCTTTTTAGTTAGGTTTGCTATAAAAGGGTGTTTTTATAGTTATTTTTTTTTTTAACTATAATTTTTTTAATTTTGATTAATACAAATATTTTCTAATAATTTATTTTATAGTATTATTTTTCAAACACCTGAATTAATTTCCGGACAACCCAATATACAGATGTTCAGAAGATCGTTAGCCAAAGTGGTATCTCGGGTAGGGAGGTTCATTTTGAACCTATTAAAAGGCCACTTACCTATATACAAAGTCTAACGGTTTTTTTTTTAATGAATTTTTTTTTTTTAAATAGCCAATACCAAACATTTATGCGTTATAACTTCATTGTTTACTGATATATCATCGCCAATTTTTTTTTTTTTTTTTGCTGTAATTACTAATACATTGTCCATATAAAATAAAAAAAATTTGATGCAAAAAACAAATACAAAAAAAACAGGAGATCATTAAATCTTGTTATAGGAAAAACAAATTGAGAACTGTTTAGGCTAAAAAAAAAAAGTAATCGCATCAGCCAAATCCAAATTATTTAAAAATCCTCTAGTTAATTGTCAAAAAAATTGATAATAGAATTATTCAACATTAATCGATAAATTAATTAAAGTTTCCAACTATCTTAAAGTTTCAGAAGTCTTCCTCTACCGCACTTTGGATCGGTTTGGGGTAGAAGTAATGCATTGTGTTTGGTGGAACTTCGAGGATGTTTTGTATTTTGTGCTTGTTCATGATGGTTGAGGGAGGAACTCAAACGATAACTGTGAACAGGTTTTCATAAAGTTTTGCGAAACGACAACACCCCTGCACATTGTTCTCGTCAAACCGAGGAAAATTTTTTTGCCTCATCCTGCATGTAGGCCAGATTTTAAACCACCAGATTATGGTTTTTAAAGATCAGTGGCTCTTTTTTTAAAATGTCTAATCTTTGATTTGGTTTGAAGAGTTATTTGGCTAGAGCTGTACTGGCATCAAATCCAGTTACTGGCGGAAAGAAGGGTGAAAAGTAGTTGAAAACAAATTATTTTACTTTTAAGAGTGATATTCAATAATGTTTAACATATATCTGAAATAAAGTTATACTAGTGTACAAGGACGTTTAGAAAAAAAAAAATTATATTTTAGTTATCACTTTCTTCAGATCTTGACGCACGCCTAAGAATTCAGGGAAAGTTACGTTCGACAACAATTAGACTATCTACAACGAACTATTAACTATTATCTAAGATTATTTTGTTTTGTTTAGTTATGGGACTAGAGAAGAACGACAAACAAATCTATCCTTCAGATCTGTGTTTGTCGTTGGAGATAACAGCTATATAGATGAACTCTGGATAGGGCCTTTCCACTTGAGAACTGTGGACTTTCAGATTTTCAATGATAGTATACCATAAAATAAACTTAATAAAAATATATATGGCGTTATCAGTAATATAAAAACAAAATTAACAACAGTGATATTTTAATTTATTAACTACCAGTTCAGAATAATTTTTTTGTTTGAATAACTTATCCTGTTTTCCTTATTCGGATTTAATTCACAAAAATGAAATTGTTTACATAACGTTTGACGCAGAACGAACTAAGGTGACAATAAATTCTTTTCATAATTATTATTAGTTCCTTATCAGTTCGATTAATATCACTGATTAATATGCACTTTAGAACGTTCATGATCAACCTATACTCACAATCAGATAAAATCTATTAATACAACGGGTTTATAATGTATTTGTTTTTATTTAAATTTCTTTAATATGCGCATCAACCAAACATATTGTTGTCAGATGATAGTCGAAAACGAATCATTAGGTGGCCTTAAGTGCTCGAACAGCGAAGAAGAAAATATTTTTATAACAGCGAAAGTAATTTTACTCAATAACAAAAAAAATTTAATCTTTACAATTTCAGTTTATCTTAACAGATAAAAAGATCCTTATTGATTGTATAAGAAACCCAAAATCATAATACTGACAAACATATACAATCAGAAGAAAAATTAACTTTAATCGACTGAACATTATAGCGCGATTAACTGGCACTTGATACAGTTTTGTCTTTTTGACAAGGGGTTTATAGTTTTCTTGTGTATTTTCACCCTCAGCAATGTAACATTTTGACATATATTTAATGGAGAATATATTTGTTATATAACCTTCTGTTTAGGAGCTACATTGGTTTGAATAACAGAAGTAACGTTTTGCCTTCATTTTTTGTGTTGGGGCTTTTTTGATAGGCTCTAGCTGTGTTGGTATTGATCGGATCGAATATTTGCCGACAGTTTCCTTATCAGAGATAGTAGATAGATATATCAATGATCTTTTGTTTTTTCCCAGTCAGGGAGAAATTGAGTTTTTGTTTCACAAATCATATTCATGCCAAGTTGTGAATATCTGATGTTTTCAACCGGGGGGACCTTGTGGCGACTTTAGGAGGGGGAACAACTTCAGATTTTTTTATTTTTATTTTTCTCTTTATATCCAATTCTTACAATCCAAAATCTTTAGAAAAACCCTCAATGCTCCTTAGTTTGTCACAAACTTATCCACAAAGATCTTAATATACCTTACCTTTTCTTATGTCATGGGGTGCTAAATTTTAAATTTATCCCCTCGAAAAAATAAAGCGTTCCCAATAAGTAAAAACCTAAAATAAAATAATAAAAAAAATGAAAAAATAAATAAATGGAAATCACCTAATATGAACACCAAGCACATTAAATAGTCTAATAGTTCTTTGAAATAGTTTTTTTTTAAAGAATCCTGCTACTTTGGAGGTAGTGAGTGTTCATTAAAGTTAAATATATGGAACAAAAACGACAACAAAATAAGAAGAAACATCTACTGATGCACATATCTATTGATAACATTTATGAATAATTTTGTGTTTTCAAAAAAATAATTTTTATCAATATTTGTATTTCATCTCTTTTATCACAAGTTTTAATATATTAACTATTCTAAAGACTTAAACTAAATAAATAATGTTATAATTCCATCGAAATTAAGCAGTTTTTGCTTGTTTTTATATTATATATATATATATATATATGTTGTTTTGTAAGGTTCTTGAGGTTCAGTCATAAAATAAAAAATCAACTATTTTGGTGACGTTCCGAGACTATATTGTTCTCATAATCATGCCCTACAGTGAAAAAACAGGTTACAATAAAATTTACATGTTGTTATATACCTACCGGTACTGTAGCTAACTTTATGTTTTGAAATAACTTGTATAACTTATATGATTTTATTGTAACCTGTTTTTCACTGTAGGGCATGATTATGAGAGCAATATAGTCTCTAAACGTCGCCAAAATAGTTGATTTTTTATTTTATGACTGAACCTCAAGAACCTTACTAAACATTTAATAGTAACAGTCAAGAAATTTATCCATATATACATACATATATATTATACGCCTATATATGTTATATTATATATATCCAACTAGAGCAGGAAGGACGGGTTATCCTCAATGTTACCAATCTATTCTAGCCATGGAGGGAAGATCAGGATTCATCCTGTAAGTCCGTAACAAAATAAATTGTAACCCGCCCAGGTGGGATTCGAACCCATGACCTTCAGTACCGAGCGCGCAGAGACCCTCGCCCCAACCATCGATTTCCCTTAAATTTATTTAAAACCAATAGTAAATAAATAAGTGTTACTTTAAATTTAAATTAAACGCTAACTTTTATATATATGAATATAATATAAACATATAAATTATTAAAGTGATTAGTATGTATAATTTTATGCAGAATCACAAAAATATTATTACGAAACAGGTGAACAGTCCGGAGGGTCATCCGGTGAGTGAATGGTCCGGTGATTGAACTATTGTGCCTGCTGAAGTTACTAAGTGATGTCATCTGATTCATTTTTTCATATTGACAAATAATTAAATAGAACAAGTTGTTTATAAGTAATAATTATTTCTACTGTTGAAGGACACAAAGAACTACCAGCATTGTCCAAGGACTCAACGATAGACTTACTTGAACTGCATAAGCCGGAAGACACGGAACACAGAAGACGATTACTCAGCCCTTTCCCCGCCGACAAGGATACGATAGACACGTGGAACGAACACTGCTAAGTCGTCCTTTGTGAAATAAAAACGTCAACCTAGATATTATTTTAACTGCCTATATTATGTTCGAAAAGGAATAGTTTTATCGCGAGTTATCTGTTCCATTTACATCCAGTTTTGTAACCCGGTTTACTTCGCAGTAAAATAGGTTTTAGTCACAGGTTAGAGTTCTTTAAAAGATTATTATGGGTATGATATGCCACTGAGGTTTAAAGAAGTGTCAGCATATCCGGAAAATATAAACTAGAAGAAAATCCCACACAGAAACGATTGAGCTCAATGTAACCCAAGTTGTTGATTTTTAAAAACTTTCTATGCACCGCGGTTTTACCCACATTTAATTTCAAAGAAACTCAGTTTCTCTCTCACTGAGAAAATAGTAGATCACGAATAAGTCTATATATAATTTACTTCCAAATACAATGAAACTCCAATTGTCTGGATCGATTTGAAGAAAATATATATATTTTTTATTACATAAAAGTTGAAGTTATTGTTGGCCGTGGTTCCTAGTTCACGCAAAATACGATAGGTCCCGTCTTATTAGTTTCTATGGCACAATTAAAGACTAAATAGACCAAGCGGCAGCTACCGGAACTGCGCCTCATAATTAGCCCACACACCTATTAACAGTTCTCATTAAACGTACTTCGTGAATTTCTAGAAGGATAACAGATCCACCCTACACTGGTTTCGCCCAGCCTGGGCCCTATTGCCGTCGCGAGTGGTGTCTTTATAAACTTATACGATTTATGGCACCTAAAAGAAAACGTGTTTTATTAACTGTGTCCGAAAAACTGTCCATTGTAGAATGTCTTAGGAAAGGCGAATCGGATAATTGGAGTTTAACTGTATTGCCAATAGATTTGTCTATGGGACATTTGAACCCATTAGTCTTCGTATCACATCCAATTCAACTGTCGATTGAACTATTAAAAATAGTTCTCAACTGTCTTCAGAGTTCAGTCTTCTTTAAATTTCTGTTTAGGAAACTATCGTCAAATTTTCGATCTGATCAACACCAACAGTGCTAGAGCGTGTCAAAAAAAACCCAAAACTTAAAAAATGTTGGCAAAACATGACTTTTTTTTAACTTCAAAGCAATATAGCTCTAAAACGGTAGGTCCTGCCGACAAATGTTGTACAACAAATATATTTTCAATTAAATTTCTGGTAAGAAAACTGTTGGAAAATTTTTGATCCGAGCGACACCCACAGAGCTTGTCAAAATGTGACAGTTTCGAGGGTGAAAAACACGTTATACGAAAATAAGTATGAACCCCCAGCTAAAAGACATATCCGTGTCAAAAAAAGAGCCAACTTCAGTGTTACTGACATGAAATTTTGTTATGTGAAGTAAAAAAAAATATTTTGAGTTTTATCTCGTACATTTATATAGTTTTACCTTATACTTAAATACAGTTTAAGAATCAACTAATTTTCCCCACAACTTGATCCTGACAAGGTAATAAATAATCGTTCATGGACAAAATAATATTATTTTACATCTATACCAACTTAAAGGTTGGTCCTTATGCTTTATTTATTTTTATTGCAAAGAATACCTTCACGCAAAATTTAAAAACATTAACATTGCAATCTAAATTTTCAAGACTGTTAACTTAACAGAGTCTCTTCTCAACAAGTCAAACAAATCATTTTACATACAGATCTACTTGTTCTGATAGTTACGAGCTACATTCATAGAATTTACAGACATTTTCACAACGTAGTGGATGGACTAACAAACAGAAACAGAATATGGCAACATTACCGATTCCAAACTCAACGTTGGCTGAAATTGAGCAAGATGAGAGATCTCCTTGCCTAATCACAAAACATCATTCCCGGAGACTATGGCTGGGTGCTGATTTCCTCATGCCTCATCATGTTTGTTGTTTTTATTGTTACAACACAATCACTGGTTGTATACTAGTATTACAGTTGGGAATAACAGTGTTGTTAAAAAAATATGTCCGCGTCTGGTGGTATTTATGTAAAATGCCACATCACCAAAAACAATCCGGTTCATACTTTAGATCGTCATGCCACATTTGTACGGAACAACAGCCCCATTATTTTACCGGGGAATCCCGAAATTATAACCCCTATAATAGCATAGTCATATCACAAAATGTATCTGTCGGGTGGTTTTCTGCTTGGAAGATTCTTGCTGTTTAATCCCAGGTTGGTGATTACACAATTATTTTTAATAGTTTAAAAAAAAAAAAAAAAATTGAAACTAGTTTTTTCATCTCCTTAAAACTGCACCTATTAAAGGGGTTGTTACCCACGGCATTGGAGACCTAATCGACGACGCGATTGGTGGTAGATATTTGTATTCTTGTTCTTTTAAACTGTTATAGTCTAGCAAGCAGGCATTGAAAAAGAAATCCAATCAACAAAAGTTCTAAAGTGAATGAAACTTTAGCTAATTGTATATACAGGGCCAAGAGTGCATACCTAAGTTTTGTCGATCTCAAAAACTAGTGTTCGTTAAAATTAGATATATACAATCGGATGTAGCGGCTTGTAGACAACCGTTTGTTTTACACATCTTCTTTTCACTGCCACCTACATTATTGGAGCTATAAAAACTAAACCTTTACGAAATAACTTTTAGTTGGTTTAATGTATATTAGTTTTGTACCATGTTGTCTTTTAACTATAAGGAAAATATTTTCAAACTAGGCGAGACTGTATTAGGTACGAGAGGATCAGAGAACGGTAAGAGGTGCCTCCATTAAAGACAATAATCGAAAACAGAAAACTTAAATGGTATGGAAATGTCTGTCGGATGGAGTGAGTGAGAGAACCTAGAAAAAACATGTAAGCAAGACCTACAAGTTAAAGACCACGAGGTCACCCAAGGATCTCCTATCAGGAATAAATCCAGAGAACGGGATTAAAGAAATAAAATCCTCGCCGAAATGAAGTTGCTGTGCAGGGACAGGGAGGACTGGCGACGCAGGATCGAGGCTTCTCTACTCTGATTCTGATTTAGCATCCAAAATAGCATAAAATTCTGTTCTTCGATTAATAGTAATTAGACTATTTCTTAAGCGATATATTTCGATATCTATTGAGCATAATGTAAGTTTAGCCAATAAAAATTGTAGAAAATTTATGTTTCTACAAAAACATTTAAAAAAAAAATCATGGATATTTTTTTCGCAGAATACATAGAAAAGAGGTTATGTTGAAAAAAGCGAAGAAAAATTGAAAATTTAGAGGGTTTATTCCCTGTTCTCAGGGCCAAACTAACTTTTTCTTTCACTACCTCCTTTAAATCAAGAGGCAGCATCTTCTTGCTAAGCGTGGAGGTGCTGTTTCTGACCATCTTGCCCTAAGGTTCTTTTCCTGTGTAAGTCGTCTCCTTTGCGGCATGGTACAGCCTCTCAACGAACCAAGCCTCTTGATATATTTAAAATACATGAGTCTTTGTCTTCCTTTGAGTCTCGCTTCCAAAAACCACTTGACCTTACGGTCATTCTATTATTTCAATTGTTTTTCCTGGACTTCCAGCTTTTCCCATACCTATTTATTCCTTATTAGATCTTGCCTGGTTTTCACCAGTATTCGGCGCGAGAAATTCATTTCAGAGGCTGTTGGAATTACTGTCAAGAAGCGTCCAGCATTTAGATTTGTAGAACAGCACTGGAACGAAAACTGACTTAAAAATATTTATTTTTGCAGCACGGCTTAGTTTCTACCTCTCCCCCTATCAATTTTATATAAATATGGTAGAACATTCCATTGGCTTTCTAAATATAAAATAACAAGATAAATAAAAAAATGTGAGGGATGCCCTGTTTGAATATATTCTGACTTATTTTTTCTCAAATATCCAGCGAACTATCAACGTAAACAAAACGTACTCAACGTACAAAATTATATAACAAGAAATCTCAAAAAAAAAAATTATTTTATTATTTTTTTCTTAAGAGTCAGCCATTTCATAAATGAGGAAGAAATTTTAGAACATAATTCAAAATACGGGTAGAAACAATTTGAAGATTTATACTTCAATCCATCGAAGGAAATTTCCATCGCAATCTCAAAATATGTGCAATTAAGTTATGTATACAAAATAGATTTGATTGAAGTTGATAGTTCCCTAAATATTAGAGAAAAATCCTAAAACATCGAAACTGCTCTTAACCCTTTAGTAGTGAGGAATTTTAGATTTTTCATAGCGAATAATCCAATGAAAATTTAAACCAAAGTCTACTACGGAATAATATATATTTTTTTATATTCCCTTTGTTGCCTGGACTAAACGACAAATTGAAAAACAAATCAAAGTGGGGCTAACTATTGGATTTTTTTGGAAACAAAAAGTTTATTATCTTGTCAATAATGCTCAAATCGGCAATCAGTGTAACCCAAAAATTCAAACGATCAACAAGCAAGGTGACATGCATTTATAATTATTTCACATACGTAAAAGAAATAGCAATTGGCTGAGCAGTCGTTATTGAACTGTCTTATTGGCAACACTGGCGGTTAGGTTGGGCGTGCCAAGATCATGAGAAGGTTGAAGACTCTGCTTACAAATAATAACCTCTGTATAAATTTGTATGACCCTATAACCAACAATTGGCACTACTTTGTATCCAATGAAACTCTTCTGTCTAATAATAATCTTTCAGACATGTTTATGTACGAAATTAGAATATGTGATGAAATCTTGCATACGTAGTTCTAATCTTTAAAACCTCAAATAAGCCTGTACAAAATGATAAGGTTTAAGCTTTACATAATAGACGATTCAGGATATCGCAATATATCAACAAAATATGTTTTGCTTTTGTTCTCCAAATAAAGAAAGTAATTAAATAAATAATAAACATCTTCAATGATTCATCGCGAAAACTGATTATTCCTATGTTATGAGGAAAAGTATAACGAGAAAATATATTTAAAATGGACACAATAGAAATAATTATTAATTATCTCAAAAATACATTGAACGTTAGGAATAGTATTAATTCAATTAGGATGGACATATTATTTCTCAATTCTATTGTTTTTTTTATTCGAAGAGTAGTTTCGAATGTTAAACATTCATCGCCAGTTCTAGAAACAAACGAAAAATTTGAAACATCAGCACTTCGGTACACTGATCTTGATAGCGTTTAGAAGTCCTTCCATTTTGCCTCATTAGATGAGAATCAAAATATTTGTAAAAATTAATGTGTATATATAATCAGTGAACCAAATTGCTAATTTTTTGTATATTTCTAAAACTGATGATGAATGTTCGAAACTAATCTTTGAATAAAATTTCCAATGGAAGTGGCGAATAATTCATCAATCTTAATTGATCCTTCAATCAATCAAGAGTACCGTAAAACGGCCTGACTTTGCACCAGTGAGTTAACTTCGCACCAAGTTCACTAAAAAGTTTCAGTTTTGCTGTTGTCTAAATGAGGGATAGTTTATATTTGTTACTTACTTATGACAACACTGATTAGGTCTAAGGAATTTTCACGCTGATTCTAGTAACCTTCCATGTTTTATAACTGTTGATTGTAGTGTTGCAATAGGTGTGATTCCTTTGTGGGATAAAGTCGTGTTTTCAACAACTAAATATTTCTCAAATCGAGTAAATTTTGCATTAATTTTATTCTATAAATATTGTAATTTAAATATATGATATTCATTTTGCTCAAAATATTTTCCAAAAGTCATGGTATTTGAAAATAAAATAGAATCCCATTTTTTATATGAATTAGGAATGACAGCACCTGGCATCACTCCTCCTAAACCAATCAATAAACCAGGATATTTTGAAGTTAATGAGTTAATAGGCTGGTAAAAATCTAAATTATTTGAGATAACAATTTTGCTTTTTGTTATCTATGTGCAAGTATACAAGTATACTGTTATAATTTTGCCTGGTTATAGCTTTAAATTGTTTCAAGTACTAGAGTTCGTTTTAATTTTTTAATAAGTTTTGTCTAACCATTGCACAGATTCCATAGATTCCATTTTTTTCAACAGTGTTTCTCAAAGAATCTGTGTGTAATTTATTTTATATTGAATTTAAAATTTTTTTTGTATATTTTTTTAATTTGGTTCTTATTACCCATTTCATTTTCATTCTATCAGCTGTATGAAATGGGTAATAAGAACCAAATAAAAAAAATAAAAAAATTTATTTTAAAATTTAATATAAAATAAATTACACACATATTCTTAGAAAAACACTGTTGAAAAAAATGGTACTTGAAACAATTTAAAGCTATAACCAGGCAAAATTATAACAGTATAAAAGGCCAGAATGTTAGTAATAAATAAACAAAACAATGATTGAACATTGCTCAGTGGTGTCAGTGTGAATTAATGTGACCATATGAGAATATGACAGTGTAAGGTAAAAATTCAAATATTGTTAAATGTAATAGTAAAATAGTATAGAATGGTAAATGTAACATAATGATTGTAGAACCTGAAGATGGATCAATTGAGCTCTGAAATATGTCGAAATGAATGAATAAAAAATGAATAATGGGGAGTTATGCCGTTTAAAAAATGAATTTCTAAATAATATTTTATTGGTATGTTCTTGTATTTCATATCGTTCCTCAAAAAGCTTTAAAAAATGAGCAATTTTGTTTCTCATTTCAATAAAACTATTGTAATTTACAATCGTTTCCTTAAACAAAATCCTTACTAACAGAGAAAAAAATCACAAGGCTAAGCTCCTAACACTATCAGAAAGAAATGGCTTTGCACCTCTTAACTACTATCAAGCTTTTACTTTGCATCATAATACGTTTCTAATGATTTTTTAATTGAAAACATATGGTGGTGCAAAATCGCGTGTATCCGGTTGATTTTGCAACGAAGTTTAAAAACAATAAAATTAATTATAAGTTTTGTAAATTTTGCAATTTGAGGAGTAAGTGGTGAATCAACAGCATTTTTAAGCTATTTATTCAAAGCAAATATTTTAATACATGCATTATAAAAATTATTGATAAGTAGTTGAAGAATGAAGTTCAACTAAAGTGGTGCAAAGTTTTACGGTAACGTAAGTGGTAATATTTATTCAATAACAATGTTTTAAGATACTTCTGTTCAAAGATCTAATGGACTACAAGATTATAACATAAAAATGGGACCTACCGAGCCATGCCCCTCTCACGTCACACTTCCCTCCGTCACGCTCGAGTCACAGTATGACGTCGATTTGATTCTCTGTTGGATTTTATTTCATGGCGGATCCACAAAAAAAACCGGATCTACGATTCGGATTCCCAGGATCACGGATCCACGAATAAACAAATCCAATCTTCTCTCGATCTGTAATAAGCTGGTAAGATCTCGAGGAAAACAAATTCCTTTGTGGATATGGAAGGAAAATCATTAGATTGACCAGAAATTGTCCACTGATAATTGGCCTTATTTTCATTGGAATGTTGGATTCATGATCTGAGATGGGGTACGTTAAATGTATAAAGTATACATAAATGTATAAAGTATATCCATACTTAAATGTATTGTCATGAAGAAGATAGTCTGGGATGCAATCGGAAATATGATAAAAACAGGTCCAGATTAAAAAAACATATCATGGAGTGCCGACGTTACGAACTGTTTTGCAGGTCTTCTTTCGGGTCAAAAATAAGAAAAACTAATGATAAAGGAAATTACTAAATAAACTTAATTAAATTACAAATGATTATCAGAAGTTATCATACTAATTGTGTGATGAATCATTGAATCAAGTGACTTATTGAAGTAAATTTTATAATAAAAATAATTTCTTTAAAAGTAAATAATTAATATTCTTATTTAAATTTAACATTAAATCACGTAAATTCTTTGCTTCATTTTTTTAAAGTGTGGCAACGCTGTCAATGGCGGATCTATTACCTTATATTCCTACATTATAGCATGTTATAGCATGATATATAGCATGACTAATGTTATTAAATGTTAGTAGAAAAATGTCTACCGTTGGTGAAATTTAATAGGGTTTAACATTAGTTGAAATCTTACAAAAGTAACCTGATTATAACATTTGTCATTTTTGAGCTTTATTCTCATTTTATGTCAATGAAATCTATCAACCAATCAAAATGATTCTATACTTATTGTTTTTAGTTGTGATTAAAGACTATATAGTGTTTTAAAAATAACATGTAAGGATCTAAGTGGTTTATTTTTTCATTTATCGATTTTTTCTGGATAATGAAATAAAAATAGGTTACCTTGAAAACTTGTTAAGAGGAAATTTCTCCCTTTCGGGGCTTCTCCCTTTCCCTGCCGAATAAGGCTCTTCTTGAAAAACTGCAAAGATTATGACAAAATATTAAAAAAATTCGGAAAAAAAATTGATGAGTAAATATCGAAATCTACTGTTGTCATACCTCCTGATCAATAGGACCCTCGCCAATCACTTTATCGGAACCAAGATGAACTGGAAAAAAATAATTATAATACTTAAATAATATTTATTTCTATTTTTCGATAGATGGAAAAATGATTAGGTACCAACCTTTAAAAAAAATAAACAAAAATTTCAAGCCAAAAATCCAGACAAACAGTTCAGTCCCTGTTTGGGTCCTTGGAATCCCACCACCAGGAGAGGCCTCCGTTGCGGTGATCTGTAAGCAAAGTTTAATTATTAATTTATTAATTTAAAATTAATTTTGATTGAACATTAAAATAATTTTGATTGAACTGGGGATACCAAAGAAATTGGTTAATCTAGTAAAGATGCATGTCCGAAACATTTAATTGAGTCCGAATCGGGACTTTTTACTACGAAAAGTTTGTGGTACGTTCGGGTTTAAAACATGGGGATTCTCTTTCTCCGGTATTATTCAACTTAGCACTAGAATACGTCATTAGGAAGGTAATGCTTACAGGAAAAGGATTAGAGATGGGTAGTTAATGTCCGGTTCTTGGTTATGCCGATGATTTGGTACTTTTGGGTGAAAACAAGGAAACTATAAAACTAAACGCTACTACGCTCATGAAAACCGGTAACGAAATTGGTTTAATAATTAATAGCAATAAAACGAAATATATGGTTAGTTGTAGAAACGGTGAACATTTTAGTAATGCAGATATTTCCGGGATAAAGTTTGAACACGTTGAGCTATTCAAATATCTAGGGTCTGTTATATCGAGGAAAATGAAATTCAAGAAGAAATCAAGGCTAGGTTAAAAGTTGGTAATACTCGTTATTTCTGGGTCACAAAATTACTCAGTTCGTGCTTACTATCCAAAAATTTAAAAATTAGGATATACAAAACTATTATACTACCAACAGTTCTCTACGGATGCGAAACATGGCCGCTGACTTTAAGGGAGGAACAACGCCTTAAAGTTTTCGAAAATAAAGTACTTCGTGGAATATTTGGCCCAAAAAAGGAGAATTTAGAAGGCTTCACAATGCGGAATTGCGCGAGTTATATCCGGTAAATATTTCAAGTATAAGCAGCGCGACGCGTAAAATGGGCATGTAAGGTCATTAGGTTTAATAATATCGAATGCCGGAAAAAAAAATCAGTTTTGAGCCGTCAGGTAAACGACCGAGGGGTAGACCGATACGAAGATGGGAGGATTGCGACCTGGGAGATTTGTGTTTTGGAGGAGTGGGTTGGAGGGAAGTGTGCGGTCAACGGTGGTGTCGGCATTGAACCTTCGGGTTCGCTAAGCCTTTATTATTATTATTATTATTAACTTAAAAGAACAACTACTTTTATTGAATAAATATTACAATATTATTCAAGTGCAATAAGTAATATAGAAGTTATTGAAACCATTGATACAACATTAATAATAAAAATAAATTGTTTGTTTGTTTGTTTCGTTTAACGTCACTTTATGCTGCTATGGCTAATCGGACGATGCTACGGTGGGAGTCCTAAATTTTGCCTATCCAGGTATAATTAGGATAGGGATCTTTAACGAGTACCTGACATCGCACAGGCTCGGGACCCCCATTTTACGTCCCTTCCGAAGGACGGCATAGCTGAGGATTTTTTACTCCCTTTAAAAAATCCTAAGGTCATCTGCCGGGCTGCGAACCCGCAATCTTGGGTTTAGTAGGCTGCTATGCTAACCACTACACCACAGGTGTAATAAACTAAATAAATTAATTAATAAACTAATATTTAACAATAAAAGAAATAAAATAAAATATAAATAATAAATAAATAAAAATTAAGATACAATAATCCTAGATAACCTTTCATTTAATTTATAAATATTATTGAAATGATATTAAACATTAAAAATAGACATTCTTTGGATTTAGTGGGGATAGTTAATTAAAGTTTATTATCCAAGAGTATTTATAGAAATACCTTTAAAAAAAAATATTATTATACTTAAATGGGCTGATACAATATTGTACATCTGTCCGAACATTTAAATATATTTGTTAAAAAGAAAATGGCAGACATCGTGTGATCACAGGCCACCAAGAAACTCAAGATAGATGTAAAACCATGGAGCAGTTCCTGCCGTACTAATCGCAGAGAGGTGATTCTAACGCGATTAAGAATTGGCCATTCAAAAACTACAGACCTCCACCTTATAACCAGATAGGCTCCTCCCAAATGTGAAATGTGGTATTTCAATATCCCATATAAACCAACCTAAAGGTTGGTTGAATCAGAAATACCACGAGATATCTCCAAGGCACTGGGAAACGATGAAAAAATTATTGAAAGAGTGATAGCCCTCCATTACAGAGAAAAACCATATCATAAATTATAGATGAATGAAATCAACTTTCTATTAAGAACAGAAAAGCGTTGATGAACCTTATGTTTTACGCTCAAAAATCTCAAATAAATAAAAGACAAAAAAAATCCATTTAACGGATTTTGTTCATTATCTTGGTTGAAAGTTCTTTTTCAAATGTTTACGTCCCCATATACTTTAACTAGAGCATAAAATTCGTAGTAGGATTACTGAAAATATTGAATAAATAAAAACAAACAATATTTAAAAATTTAAAAACATTAAATTTTGGAAATGTTTAATTAATATGATTTATACAGTTTCGCATTAAAAGGGGCATATCCCTCAAGAATTTATTCAAATTCAAGTTAGACCACATCCGAAGCAAGAGATGGATATTTTCTTGGTAATTTTTTTTAATTCTGTTGTGTTTTATTGTATTAATGTTTTTAATAATCCTTATACGTTTCATACGCCCTGAGTAAAGTATATGGAGTCGAAAATAAAAAAATCGATAGTGTGGAACTTTTCGCCTGTTTAATTGCCTGGAAGTTTTCAATTATTTAATTGAGTATTTAAATGTTCACTGTCAAACTGAATTTAACTTTATTTATTTACAAAAAGATTTCGAACTAATACCGTGTATCTAAATAAATGGCTTAATGGATCACAAGATTAATCTAAAGAAATGGATTTGTTTTTCTTTTTTCACAAAATTAAAAGCATTGAACTCTGGGTACTGTTGATTAAAGCGTCGAAATAAAAATAGATAGCTCGACATAATCATTATTGTAATGGTTCATAATATATTAAAGATACATAGATCTCTATTTAAAAATTTATATTTTTTATTTTATATTTTATATTTTAGTTACTATTGCGAAGGATTTCTACATTAATATTTCCTGCCATGGCTGATAGTAGACATAAGATGGCTGAAGGACCCATCACCCAGTTTCAAAGCCTTCATTGGTGCGGTGACTGATATTTGATATCGTGTAAGATAGTTTTGTTTATTGTGGGCGAGGTTAGGTGAGTACAAGAGCACGCCAAGGCTTGTGTGACCTGCTCAGTCCGAGGCCTTATTAATATCTTATATAATAAGATAATATCTTACCATTATTATATATTTTTTTAATTGGAAATTCTAATCTCCACAGATCAACAGAGACATAGAAGTCAGTGCCAGGGAATATTAGAAATAGAAGTCAAACAACAAGATAGAACAATGGTTTTATAAATAATGGGAGAGTAACATTATAACTGACAAATATTAAAATAATGTAGTTATTACAAGATTCCCAAACAAAACAAAGCCATCAGTATCTCAACAATTTGCCAATGCCGACTATATATAAAACAACCTAGAATGTCAGTAAATATTATATTAAGCCAATATTAAGTAGAATTGTACTATATAACATATAAATATATGTTACCAATAACTTAATTATTCCTTTTATATACTGAATTACATAGAGTATATATTCTAGTGACGTACATAAAGTTTTTCCTCATGTAAGACAAAGTGAGAGTTTTGGATACCCTTTCAAGTCACCAATTTCTTTCAGCATTTTCCTCTCAGATGTAAGTGGTGAAGACAGATGAAATAATTTTAAACATATATTTTATGACTGCAGATTATTTAACAGAAAATTAATAAAAAATGTACTTCTTGAAAATAAGAAAAGGCCAGAAACAGAACACATATTTAAGGCAGGCTTGCTTACATTTACGAGTATACTAAATACTAACAAACCAGAAATTGGACAACGTACGTGATTCATTCTTATAATAATTTTTTTTAAATTAATTTTTTTCAATAGATTAATAAAATAATTAATGGGCATACATATTTGTATATAACTTTGCCAGGTTTAACTTCGATATCCAGAAGACTCCCATATTTCCTACCTCTATTCCGAATTAAATTGGCTTTATCCCACATTCCATAGACAATATTTCCTTGGAACATTCCTTTACCAAATTGTCAATATCCTTGGTCCTTCCTAAATTTACATTATTCAGTTCAGACCTGCAGTCAATTCAATGCACACAAGATCCCGTCTTTCTGACCTATACACCCCATCACATAGTAATTTCGGATTCCAACGCTCCTTCCTCTTCTTCTAACCTCCAGAATTCTATTCTTCGTAAAATCAGACTAGCGAAATCCCTTAAATAATTTAAATACCTATATTTTGAGAGCCTCATTCAGACGCTTAGATTCCACTTATTTTTATTTTTATTTTTTTTCTTATTTTGAATATAATAATTAGATAATATTATTGTATTTTTTGTACTGCCATAATCATTTATATTTGAATACAAAATTCCAAAAACAATATTATTTTTTAATCTTTTTTTTTTTTATCGTGCTTTTTTTATACTTAATTTCTATTTCCACATGAATAAAATAGCATGATTTTGAGTATTTAAATAAGAATTAACTGGATTTGGAAATATATATAATCAAATTCAATCTAATCGATTTATTTTACGTATGTTGAAAAATCATTCTACTATCTATTTTAAAACATCCTTGATGAATTACTGGATTATACGGAATGATTTCTTACACAGATCACAGTATCTCTGACTTCTTTGATCTAAATTTAAATTTTCTCTTAGCACGAATCTTGGAGATATGGAAAATGTTTTTTCCGAGTAATATCAAGCTTTTTAATGAATCCTCAATCAAAAGAAAATAAGTGAAGTTAATCTGTTTTATCAGTCACGTTTTTTCCAAGCAAAGAAATACCTCGTAATCTTAAAGGAACGCGGGGGCCAATTTTTTTCATATAATAGTATAACCTTATACCGCCATATGTTAGAATCGTATAGAGCTAACAGATAATTGTGACTTACAGATAATATACAAATAATATTGCGACTATAAATTAAGATATAAGGTATCCTATCTTTTTTGTTGGATCAAACTGCACACGGCATGCAAATTTGATTAAAATCGGTTCAGTAGTTTAGGTGTTAGCCGGCCCCTAGGCGGCGACACGTAATTTATATATATTAAGATTTCTATTTCACATGAATAAATAGTATGATTTTGAGTATAAATCAAGAAAACTGTGGATTTGGAAATATATATATCAGAAATTCACATCTTATCGATTTATTTTACGTATTTGAAATAATCATTACTACTATCTATTTAAAACATTTGGAAATTATTATACCGAAATCAAATGACAGTATCTTCTTTGATGTTACATTTTTTTTTTTTTTTTTGTTTTACGTTCCCTGTAAGTGGTGGTCCTGAAGTGATAGTGAAAAAATAGACCTCTAGGTTTGTATTAAATCTCTCTCTCTACTTTTACCTCTCTCACTCTTTCAATATATGCATATATATACACATTAATTTATGTTGATGGTTGTATAACTGAAAGACATAGAGAAAATCTTGAAACCCGACCGCAAGCGTAAAGGAAAAATATTAAGCAATACTAACTTGATTCGAAATCGGAAATACCTTTACCAATTGTAACAATTATTAATTATGAGCTATTATATTAACTAAAAATTAATCAATATAGAAACGAGCATTTTTTTCGGAAGTAATGAAAGTCCATTCCATATAATATAGAAACATATAAGGGTCCGAATGAGAACTTTGTATAAATTATTGGTTATAAGTTAATGAACTCATTTTAGGTATGTATTTTAATATTATATTTCTTTTAGTTTATAATGTGATCCTTTTTAAAAGAAATTTATTGTTTTTAGGGCCTCAAATTGACTGACAACACTTTTCAAGTCAACCAAATTTAAATCATACATTTTAATCAAATGTGTTATAAAACATAAACATTTTAATCTCAGGGTTAGATCAAATCCTGAGATTAAAGAAGAATCGAACGAATAATAAAACGGAATCAAACCAATAATAAAACACAGTTTTTGTTAACGAGTTTACTCTTTATATTAATACTTGTTTTTTCATTATGAGAAAGTTTTTTAAAACAGTCATGATATATTGAAGGTAAATAAGGTAACAGATCCGCCATTGACAGTGTTGCCACACTTTAAAAAAATGAAGCAAAGAAATTAAGTGTTTTAATTTTAAATTTAAATAAGAATATTTAATATTTACTTTCAAAGTAATTATTTTTGTAATATAATATATGTGTCATTTATTATTATTATTTAAATTTATTCGAATATAGTTAATTGATGAAATGATGAAGATTTAAAAGGATTTCATTTTTTGATACTTGATATAGATAAAACCTTCACAGCACATTGTATTATTTTACAAATAAAACATCTCGTGTCATACATTAAATAAATTTATTTCCCACATTAATATTCCTGAATTGAAGGAACTTATATTTCTCTTGCGTTCGCTACTTATAAAATTAACGTTTGTTTTTATTCAATAAACTTAATTTATTTTTAAATGATGCTGATCAGGTTTATTAGACCTGGTTCCAAATTTTATAATTGCTAATAGGTGACTCGTAAATATACTTAATATACACGCCACTTAATATACGCCATAAATATACAACATGGGCGATCTAAAAATTAACCTTATCTTACTAATTTAGTTTTACACAGTGCAAGATTTAGTGATCTCTTGAGACAGTTACGTGATAATAGATAATTATTAAGAAAATTAACACTACATAACAGTATTAACTCTCAAAATTTTTTATAAATAAATTAAAAAAAATAGGTCATGCTAAATATTAAGTCTATCAAATACAATTAGAAATATGTTTTTCTTTGTTTTTAGTATTATGATATTTACTTTCACAAAAATAAAAAGAAAAAAAAAATGTTAGGATGAACCTAGTCCTAAGTTACGTAATCAGCCTAAAGTTAACAATTAACATTGTTTCTTGTTTAAATAGGAAGAAAGTTAATGGATTAAACTAATTTTCGTCTTGTACCGTTGTAGATTAAATTAATAAATTATTTTAAAAAAACAAAACGAAAATCCTTAAATGTTAATCCCAATAAACATTATTAAAAAAATATCAATGAATATTAGCGCCAATACCTTTAATCCTTTTTTTTTCTGGAGGGTATTATTTTTTTTTTATCAAATATTCATATCAGTAGCAATATATGCAATAAAGATTATCGTCAAGGTTAATAATAATAATCAGGAAAACTATAGCTTGTTGTTTTAACATAGATATATCTTTTGACTGGGGGTCCATACATATTTGGTGTAAGGTTTTTTTTTCACCCTCAAAAATGTAAGATTTCAACAGGCTCTAGCTAAGTTGGTGTTGCTCGGATGGAAAATTTACCGACAGGTTTCTAATAAAAAATTTAATGAAAAATATTTTTTGTTATATATTAATTGTCGCTAGTACCTACCGTTTAGAAGCTATATTGGTTTGAATAAAAAAAGTCACGTTTCAAACCTATATTTTCCCTCAACTTAATTTAATTATTGATTAAAGTAATTTGATCCTTTTAATTTAAATTAAATTAATTAATTAATTTAAATTGTAAATGGGGGAAAAGATTAGATTATAGATGGACATGTCCATGATCTAAAACAGCATTTTTTTTTTTTTTTTTTTTAATTTAGAGTATGTTTCGAAGAATTCATTAAAAATTAAATCAGATAGAAAACCTTTCGTTTATTTAAAAAAAAAAAAAAAAAAAGAAATGTTAATTTGAATTGTTTATTAATATCATTTCAAGGTTACAAACCCAATAGTCGAATTTTACATTATAATTTCACGGACCTTCTTTTCAGGAAGGCCTATTGTTAACATATTTCAGCAATAATTAAATTTACAATAATTAACTTACTAGTTGATATTTTTAATTTATGTATATGTTTTTTATTATTTATGTATCGTATCTACTTAGTTAAGAATTCATTTATTGAGATTATCAACCATAACAATGAAATAAATAGAAATATATAAATCATTATTTTATTTTTAAAAGAAGCAGTAATAAACAATTTTTATATTTCATTGTTGAAATCACAACTACCACACATAACTGACAAACAGGAAATGATATTTGAATAACAATGATGTGTGGTATGTATGAGAAACACGAGGAAAAGAGCATTATCGACTTCTGTTTTGATATTTCCTTGCTATTTAGCTTATTGTCAATCTTTTACTTATTTTACCGGGCATATGTGTTATAATTTCTTTGGATTCTTTTTTAGTATGAACTGTTAAAATTTGTTTTGCGAGTACTGTTAAGTAAATAAAATATAAAATTAAAAAATCAATACACTAGTAGAAATTATGGAATGAAAGAAGTATGACGCTTGTGTCGAATCCTGAACCTTATAAAACATATTGCACACTTCTCATGAACAAAATTACAAAGATTGTTTAATTTACTTAAATGAATATCCTGGACGCGCAAATGTGCTGACAATGGAGTTTTCCTATTTTTTAGGAACCCTCACATTATCATTGACGTCACATAACAATCCATAGTAAAATTATCTCAGTCAAAAAGAGTTCCATCAATTCCTCAGACGTAACGAGTCACGGCCTCGTCAACGGCCGTAATCAGAGATCAAGGTTCCTCTGTATAGCTTTTACTATAGAGTAATTTGCATATTCATTATAAAGTAATTTTTCTAAAGTAAAACGGGATCGATAAGCATACGACAAAGTATTGAATTACCTCGGGCAATAAAAGACAATCAAGAGACCCATCGTTGTTAACCTTCGAGAGTTCCTGTTGAAAATGCATTCTGAGACAACACGTAGTCAAACGTCCGTGCCGAAGAAAATACGACCAAATCGAACCCACAGAACATTACTAGAGGGTATATTTTAAAATTTCAAAACTTTCAAATTTTTATTTGTATCCTGTTCAAAACCACAAATAATTATGATAGAACCGCTAAACCGAAACAGAAACGCCTAAGTGGTACTCCTCTAAAATTTTTACTTTATTCTTAATTTTGTTTTTTTTATTGACTTTTTTTTTTAATTCTTTCTCCCTTCAGCTAAGGACGATCAGCGAATATGCTGAAATTATTAAAAAAAATTGAAATATGAGGGAGTCCATTATTCGTTAGTATCTTCTCCAGTCTTTATTCCAGGTTATTTGAAACGTGAGAGAGTTCTATGATCCAATAACTTTTATTTTATTTTTTAAATTATAATTTTAAATCGATAAATAAAATTTACATAAATACATTTTTAAAATACGCAAGGGCTTCAAATTTATCACAGAATTTATAATTTCAAAACTTAATTTAATATAAAATTTCAGTTGAATTTTGGACCAAAACGATTTTTTTTTTTTTTTTTTTTTTTTTTTTTTTTTTTTTTTTTTTTTTTTTTTTTTTTTTTTTTTTTTTTTTTTTTTTTTTATCCCCGTTCTATCTAATGTTTTTAGCTATATTTCTACAATTATTTTTTTCCCTACTTGTCCTATTATTTTTTTGTTAAATTGTTAGAACTTGGTCACAAGATCTAGTTTTACAATGGAAATTAACTATTTACTAACCAAAAATATTTTTTCCCTTGCCCTCTTGATGATATTGTTTATTATAGGTTATGACGGAATCCCAGGTAAAGACCATCATTTACAGTAGATATTAGGAATAATTTAATTGGAGACCTTCTTTTACTTTGATATGAACAAATATTTTCACTAAACAGTTGATAATATTAAATTTATACTTTATTATTATTTAATTTCTTCAATAAAGGAGTATTTTATATTAATATATTATATTCACTTTATTACAGCATTTACTCCTCTTTAAACAATCATCATTATGTGACATGTTTCGGGGTCTTCCATCCCTTCATCAGACTATCTATTCTTCTGGTGTTAACCACCAAGTCAATTTTACAGTTACATTTAAACGGGTTGAGGTATTTTAAATGTAACTGTAAAATTGACTTGGTGGTTAACACCAGAAGAATAGATAGTCTGATGAAGGGATGGAAGACCCCGAAACATGTCACATAATGATATTTCTTTAAAGAGTAATAAAGTGAATTGAATATATTTATAATTTTTTTTTATTATTATATGATTTGCCTCTATGTCACCATCACATACAGTTCCTGTTCAGCGCATACTCATTGATCCGTCTATAAAACCCCATAGATCGTGGGAAAGTCCTTAGTGATGTCATCTTGTTGGATGTCTGCCAATACTTAAATATTGCCTGACTTTCTATGGTTCCCTTAGTTCTCTACAACTGACTCAAATAGGGCTGTCTAATAAGAGAATTCACAGAGAACGATTCGTAGGTGGTGTAAGACTGTTTCTTCTTTTTAAGAGCTCCTAGAACTTGTTTTTCATTTTTTCAAGCATTTCGCGTTTATTTATAATAGCTTAGATGGACTGGTTATCAAGGTCTCATTCCACTCAGCTTTTATTAAATAACCTTCTTTCCCAGGCTTCTCTAGTTACAAGCTTGGTAGTTATAATAGAATCAACGTTACAAAATTGAGCCGACTGGAATGGAACAGTACACAGAAGAATGTAATATTAATGCCTTTCTGATGGATCTGGAGCTTTAAGCTAATATCTTGAAATGTTAAGGCATGGTAGCAAGTAACAAACATATAGTTCGATCAAGATGAGTTATGTACTTCAGTTACATACTGCTACTAGGTGGTGTAAAAGAGCTTCCTTAATAGACCGGTCATTAAACATATTGCAGAGTGCATGAAATATGCGATTATTTGTTATCTCAGGAGTAGTTAGAAGATAAACATACTAGAAGTCCCCGCCCCTGGGGGGTGAGCTAACCAAGGGGAAAGGGGAGAAGGTCCCATTTTTCGGTTTTTCCCTTATATATCGAAAACGGTGGACTCTAAAAAAATATGTTCCAAAAAAACATTAAACCTAAATAAATTTCCTATAAAATTGTTTATATTCATATTTGTGGAACTTCCAACAGGTTATTGAAAATCGATAATTTTTGCAAAACAAAAGTTTCAAACATCACTCACTTTTTGTCAAACATTTGCTTCAAGAGCAAAAGATGCTTATATGAAATTAAAGTAAATTTAATGCTCTACAACTTTGATTCTTACATTTTTTCTGAGAAACGATCGCGGCAGGCACAAGAAGCAAATGTTTGACAAAAAGTAAAGTCAAAAATCTGTTTTTGCGAAAATTAACGATTTTCAGTAACCTATATCTCGAAAATGGTTGGAAGCTCGACAAATATGTATATAAAAAAATTATAGGAAATTTATTTAGCTTTAATGTGTGTGGTTTTTTTTTATACACATTTTTCTAGAGTCCACTGTTTTCGATATTTAAACGAAAAACCCTAAAATTGGACCTTCTACTTTCCCCCCCACCGATAACTCACCCCCCTCCCCCCCAGAGGCGGGGACTTTCAGTACATTTATCTTCTAACTACTCCTAAAGAAGCCCTGAGGTCAAAAATAATCGCATATTTCATTTTCATTTCAGCACTCATTGACTGTACTATAATGGCAGTTTCCTCTCCTGTGAAAACGGAACACAAAACGTAACTGAATAGACGTTCTACGCTTTCGGTTACCGCTGAACAGACTGCTACTGAGTCCTCATATTTTAAAGCGCTCAATAAGTGATAATCCTGAGATTTTAATAAAAGAAGCACAAACATATTTTTAGATTGAATGGAAGATTTTACTTTTGCAGGATTTCGTTAATGATGTGTGCACTGGTTTCAGGATAACACCGACGTGGTTTGGTAATCTCTGGATAGCGATGAATACAATTTTTATCTGTATTTAAGTGAATGTCAGAAACTACATTGATTATTCTATGTTGAAAATAGTATAATGAAGTCTCTCATCCAGATAAGATGATTAGTTAGTGGACGGTTTAAGAATAAAACAGATTTAGCTGTATATTTCGCGAAGAGATGTTATCTTCTTCATTTCAAAGAAGATTCTGTACTTTCTGCATATAAGTTTAGAAGATCTGATGTTCTATAAGTGATCTTTATATCCCCATCTTTTGGTGAAGAAGATCTTTTGAACAGATATTCTTGCGAATATATATATTATAAAGCCGTATTACATTATACTTCTTAATCTGTTCTTTTAACCCTTCAAGAGTGCCAGCCTAACAGCTCCACAACAAGAATGCGAAAGGCACTTTAGGAATCTCAAATATTTTGAGAAATTATCTTCGATACGCTTGGTAATATTAATCCTTATTATGCTTGTTTAGTGTTTAGTTTCATTAATGAGCATGATGCTACTATTATTCAATGTCGGCTGTGGGTTCCGAGTGTAGCTTCGTAAGCGCCATTTGTTTTCGAAAATGATATTGCAAAGACTTTATATATTTACCTAAAGTATTTATATTTATTATTATAGTATTGTATTTATTAATATAATCATCCCCAAAACAATATGCAGAGAAATATCGATCGTAAATTAATCGATTCATCCCAAAACAAAGAAGAACTTAATATGAATAAGTGGAACTTTCAAAAATATTAAAAATTTATTTATTTATTTGAGATATTTTCGAGCGTAAAACCTAAGGGTCATCAACGCTCGTCTGTTCTTGATAGAAAGTTATCTATATTGTTGTAATATACCTTTTCTCTATAAAAGAGGGCTATCACTTTTTCAATTATTTTTTCATCTTTTCCCAGCGCCTTTGAGATGTCTCGAGGTATTCCTGATTCCGTTAACCTTTTCGTGTAGTACGGGCACTCGGCAAACATATGGTATACTGAAAAAACATTGTCACAACATTTCACATTTAGGAGGAGCCTCTTTAGTTATAAGGTGAAGGTGTGTTGTTCTCGAATGGCCAATTCTTAATCGCGTTAGGATCACTTCTTCTCTGCGATTAGTACGGCAGTAACTTCTCCATGGTTTTATGTCCTTCTTAATAACCTTGAGTTTATTTGGTATATTGAGTTTATTCCAGCCGTATAAATATTGCAATGTTTGTGTAATTTGCACTTATGTGTTGTTTGAGGAGTGACAAAGGCAGATGCTGTTGATGTGTCCGATTTGGATCCGTCTGTGAATATTAATAAATGTTCAGGTAAGGAGGAGATGATATTGTCGAAGTGTTTTTTGTATACTTCAGGTTTTGTATTTCCTTTGGGATATTTTGATAAACTCAGGTTTAATTTTAGTGTAATGTAAGACCATGTAGGTATGTCAGTTTTCATTAAGTTTAATTAAAACTATAAAAATATTAAAAATAAATAACAAAAATAATGAATTATTCACTTTAAATTTATTTTTAATGGATTGTATTTGATCACTGCTGGAAAAAATAGAATCTACTTACGTATTAATGAATGAAATGTTTATTTTTAGACTAAACCTCTCATTTAAAGGGTCCAGGGGAAATAATAGACATATCATTTTGTTTTTAAAGTAAAAATAATTTTTGGCACTGTCCTATTTAGATAACAGAGACGAATTTTTTTAGCACTTAAACATGAAAAAAAAAAAATACAAAATGAGCAAAAATATCGCCTTTAAGATTTGGCGTGCAGAGAAAGAATCAGACTGTTTCCAACTTAAAAAACAGATCTCATTCGTTGCCAAGAAAAATGGCATGGTTGTTTTTTCTCTGTACCCTTCATTTTTAGTTTGTAGCTGACAGTGAAAAGAACTCCCAAAAACTATTTTAGAAGAAGAAAAAAATGAATCAAATATATAAATTTATATCGTGGGGTTACAAGTGAAACACATTAAGTAAAAAAACATGATTTTGAGTGAACGATCAAAGATTTTTTCGCTGACTATTTTGGTACTGACACTATTTTATGAAATAAGCTAAAGACCTGAAGTTGCCAGTGCTTTAACTTATTTAGACAAAACAAAAAAATCATTGATTGACGTTTAGTCATACCACGTTTTTGTTTAGTGTGGTTCACTCGTGACCCCACGATATATATATTTATTTAATACTCATTATAAATCAAAGGATGAAAATAAAATAACAACATTTCAACTAACATTGTTTAACATTTTGAGTCTCTGTGTTGAGTAACAAAAACAAACAAGGCAAGGCGTATACAAACCGTAAAGAAAACTTTCTAATATTAAAATAGCCCTCGTCACAGTGATCGGCCTGATTTCAATCTTTAGAAACTTCCGACATAATATTTAAAAAACCTTAATACGATTAAGGAAATCGGTAAACAAATTTAGACAGCAGCACAGTAGGGACACGAACGTCAAAGTACATTCACAAATATTTGCTCAGCATATAAATTGATCTTAACGCTATCTTTATCCTGAATCACACTACTAAATTCTAAATTATTGAACGTCGGTTTCTTGTTTAATCTTGTCTGTCGCATCTTGAAGATGCGTGAAAGTGAAGATAAAGGAAAAGGGCCCTTTGAGTTGAACACGCGAGTTCCATTCCAGTTCACGTGGTCGTTTTCGGCTCGAAGATTCCAGAACAATCTATTTCGGAGACAAATTTCGTCAGATTACGAATTTCATTTCTGATGACAGATTATGATGTTTTCCAAAATCGAGATTAAAAAAATCATCTGGTCTCCTGGGGATATAGTTACGTAACCGTAAATAGTTTAACATAGAAGTTATGACTCATGTCAAGAAAAATGAGTTCAGAGTTGATCTTATAAGTGACCTGTTTATTTATTTGTATTATTATTATTTTTTTAAAATATTTTCTGCAGTTAAAAACCTTTGCTAATACAAAATATATTATATATAATGTAAGTAAAAAATTCTAAAAGATAAATATATTTTACCAATGATTATTACGGAAATCATAAAATTTATTCTCCAATTACTTAGAATTAGAATCCTTTACTAACCAGAAACTAATTTAATTATTACTTAAAAATTAAAACACTGTTTGAGAATTTATCCTTTTGTTAAACGAGACCTTGGCTTGTAAATTAAGTGAGAAAATATTACAAATATGCGAATATAATTAACAAACATTTCAAACACACCACAAACAGTTTTAGTTTAGTCTGCAAATACTCTTTAAAAATACATTACTCAAGGTTCGGATGATTTGTTTCATGTAATAATCAATAATATTTTTAAATTATTACATAAACATTTCTTTCCGGTAGTTTGAAATTTATTTTAAAAAATAAATCCATGGTCAAAACGAAATTAAGAAATGATAATAGTAATAAACAGCTTAATAATATATAACATTATATTATTAAAAATACTTACGTAAAATGTTTTCTGGGATAGGTATATTCGTTATAAGCATCACAATAGTAATGGTTGGATGTTAAACTGCTTGCAGAGCGGAGAGGCCGAACAAGACTGACTGGCAAGGTATCTGTCCTCCCTACCACATCTGTGACCAGGACCTGGCAGGGTACCATGCCTTCAGTGGATCCGTGGACTAGTTCCTTAACAGCATTCCGATCGTAGCTATCACCATGCGTCCTGAAGGATAAAGAAATCAAAACAATTACTATAGATCATCTCTACAGTTTATGATCATTCCTGATATTTTACTTATTTGCGATCTGATTAATATGATTAAAAAAAAAATAGTCGATATATAATCACTAAAATACACAAATAACAAACATTTACTGCAATGCACGTCTCCTCAACGACTGTTTTTCTCCAATCGTCATTTTGTACTTAACTTTTTTTTAATTTTCTTTTGTTTTAGTTCCAGTACATTATCAAAAAAAAAAAAAAAAAAAAAAACTGTTTTGTTTCAAATACACTTGTCAATTTAAATCTATATTTTAATATGGAATTATCAAAATCTATTGCAGTCACAACTACAGTTAACACCACTATCCGCGAGGGAATTACCTAATTTACTGATTATCCGCAGCCATTCTAGAAAATGAAGACCTACTACGTTATCATTTTTGTCTCCATTTTTATAAAATTTATAATTTTTTATCCCCAATAGAAGAAAAAAGTTATGCAATTATGTCTGTAATTAAGCGTTACAGAGAAACATACAATACCCTAAATTTAAAACAGACGATTTATTTGTGAAAAAGTAATGAAGAACAACAACGTTTACAAACTTATGTTGTTTTTCTACTGTAAACAGAAATTGTTCGAAAAGTCTCAATCTTCGGATTTTCCGTGAAATCAGCTCAGTTGCAGCGTCTTCCAATTCTATAATCGGATAATCGGGAGCTTAAAACATGGAAATACAGTAAATGCTTGCAAGATAACCATCAGTTTTAATTTATTATCAGGTATCATACAAATATTCAAAACTGAGAAAATATTGAGTAAACTATTACGTGCATATGTAACTATGTACTTATAAACCTAAATCGTAATGTAATTTTGTTTGCAATGATTTACTTTGATCGGTAATTCTTTCATGTATATAATACGTTATTAATATGATCTTATTTGAATTGAATGGACTTTTCCTTCCATTCAAGTGTCATAGTTGAATTAGTAGAAAAATGATGCACCTGAATTTTTCAAGCTTAAATTGCTTTATATTTTAATATGATTTAGAAGGCTATGGAAGCACAGTTTTTATGAGAAAAAATGTTTAGTTTTTCTTTTCAACAGTTTAAAAAATCGGGCAAATTAAACAGCCCAAAAATTAAAATGTTCTTATTATTATCATAAAAATCGAAGTGGTTTAAGATTATAATGACGATTCATTTGGCAAGGTTTATAATAACCTTTTGGTAGCAACTAATCGATATGTAATTATTCTGAAAAGCTTATACCAATTTACCAGTTTGAAAAATTTGAAGCAGCTATAAATGAGTCAAGTTAGTTTTGTTTTTAATATAATCCTTGAATTATTTTGTCTAAAATTAATAAACTGAGACTGACATTTCTATGCTTATATTTAAATATCTTATTCAAGATTTATAAGTTTTTATGAACAAAAGTTCAAGAAAAAGAAATTTGAATTTAAAAAATAAATATATTGAAAGATTAACTACGGATAAACATTTCTTAATTATTTAACCAATCAAAATATATCAATAACAAAAAAGAAAATTAAATATATTGATTTCACGATTCATTTGTTTTAATTTTTAAAGATACTGCATGAGTGCCAGTGTTACCAACCACATTGCCTCAATAGTTAAATTGTGCTGATTATTTTACCTAACTCATTTGATTAATTGAATTTAGTTAACTTCGTATTATATGTAAAATAAATATTATATCCAATAAAATATAATTTTATATATTTTGACAAGAATTACAAGTAAAAACAAAAGAATTTAGGTCATCTTAATAATATTTTTCTTATACTGTTTTCTCAACACTGCTGCATTTTCATTTATTCTCTCTTCAATATCCTCATTTCTATCATGGGTAAGAATTAAATTTTATTTATAAAATTTTCACAGATATTTGATTATTAATCGTGTTCAATAAACATTACCTTTAGATTTTGCTATTGCTGGTTTTATTGTTAATATTTTATGATAAAAATTATTATATAAGTTCATAAAAATCAATCTTAAAAACTTCCTTAAGAAAACAAAAACTTAGATCATTGTCAAAACTGTGTCAGAAATAAGGGATATGATAAAATACAATACTACTGAATGAAAGTTACTGATCATAAAGATAGACATTGAATAGAAAAAAACAAACAAAAAAACTTTAGATTTAAATTTTGCTCATTCCATTGGACAATGATAGAATTACTAAATTGAATTGTTAATCAAGAATTTATTTACGAAAAAGTGTCTTCATTGATATAAAGTATTTAAGTCTAAAAATACATATCTTTGACAGTATATTTCAGATCTAAAAATCATTGTAAATTATTTGTTTAATGAAAATAGAATAATACTGATCTTCTAATTAATCCATTGGAAGGATGGAATTGTCAGCATTCATAGTTAGTGTTCACTAGAAACAAAGTTGAGTAAATAATGAAAATGTCAAGTCAAAAAAAAAAATTAAAAAGAAACCATTGACTTGTTCTATTGCTGTTTTTTAATTTGTTAAAAAAAAAATAATTTAATTTCCATTAATTAATAAAATATGTAGATTCCCTAATTTTCAACACTAATTAAGTTTAGACAGCTAATACTCTGTTAATATTTTCTTTTCAAACATTTGGCAACAAAGCAATATACTAATATTTGAAATAATCAAAGGAAATTGCCTAGGCCTAATAATCATTACTGTTTTTTTTTCCTTTGTTTTTTTTTTAAGCCAGACCTTTCAAAAATACAAATTGACAATCAGCAAAATGTTAGCATGATAATGCAAAAATAGATCTAAACCACCTTGTTTTCAGTCTCTTTTTTGTGTTTTCAAGTATATATTTGCCTCTATTATTCTAAGGCCTTTCCTTCTAATATTTTGTAACTCGGTTCTTTTAAATAATGGTGGAATCATTTTTAATGAATTCTTATGTATTCGCTGACAATTGGAATATGTGTCAGTATGTAAAGTTTTGTTGGCTTGCCTGATAAGTCTGAGTTTTTTTATTGAAAAGTTTGCAATCTGCTCTAAGTGATTTTTTTTTTTTTTTTTTCATTACCGAAAATCTGAGAAGTTAAGTCCATACAGATTTTAATAATCATGTGTAAGTATCAAGCTTGTGTTTAAGTTTTAATTTGTCTTCTGAATAGTGAATACAATACCTCATATGTTTGGAGTTTTTTCTTTGTACGCGGGCCAGAAGTCATTTTCTTGTCAAAATGTAATACTTGGTAATTTATTTGGTTTATCTATGGTAATGGTGTATTATCAATGTACGTGGAAGGACAAATTTCATGTCTGTTTGAATGTAATGTTTTGGTAATTTTTGTAGTTTAATTTTGCCTTTCAAGGTTTGAATCAATCGTTTAATTTATAAAGGTGATCGATACTCTATAGATCAGTAATTGAGAATTAACTTAATCCAGCCAAATATTTAATTATTTTAGTTTTATAATATTGTTTTATTTTTAGTAATCCCACTTATAAATTACTACTTCTAGAGAGAACGATAGTTACTGCAGAATTCAAAGGTGGTATCTGGCACAGATTCTTTACAGCCGCAAAAAAAGATGCAACTTTGGCTTCAATACTTGATGAAAAAATTAGATTTTATTCATTGTACTATCCATTTCTGGAGAAGAAACAAATAGCAGCCAAGGCTTACAAAGAACTTGATATCCCTCACATTTGTGGAGAAGTTAACAGGTAAAAAAATAAAATGCATAAATACTCTAATTTTTTTTTCTCCTAGTATGTAAGAGTTTTACTTTCCTAAAAATATTATACAATATTTATTGATAAAATATAATGCAGCCAATATAAATCAGTAATTAAAATCAAACTCAGTGAATTGTTTTCCCATTTTAATATGTATTCATAAAATATTGCCTCCCTTTTATATTCACATATTGAATATTTTAGAGTAATTTTCCTCTGAAAATATGTGCAAATAATAGCCTTATTATAACACAATAAAAAAACTTTTAAAAATCTTTTGGTGTATTTTTTCAATAATTGCTTTGTTTGACTGACCATAACTCTAAATTTTCAAAAATACTTTAGTTATAGAAAAAAAAAAAAAAAAAAAAAAAAAAAAAAAAAAAAAAATATATATATATATATATATATATATATATATATATATATATATATATATATATATATATGATAAAGGGTCAATATATCAATTTTATTTAAAAGATATTCTTTAAGCTATAATTGAATAAAAATACATGTCAAGGTTAAACAAGCAATATTTAAAATGCAGTTGTAACATCTAGAAATGAGCAGACATTACAAAAAAAAAAAAATTGTTTCAAGTGAAAATGATTTACGTTATTACTATATTTACTCCAAAATTCAATTTTTCATTTTTTCATATTATGAGATATCTTTTACATGGAATTATCAAGTCAAAAGAATATTGAATTTAAAACTTATTTTTTATAGTTATCAGTTAAACTCTTTCTTTAAACCATGAAAGTATTAGACCTGGAGTAGGAATCACTTAAATATTAGGATAAATTATTAAGTAGGGTCAAATTTGGAATAGTTTAACAAGAAAGTCATTTTTATTTTAGAAAAAGAACAGTTCATTATGTCGTCTTCTAATTATTTACTAAAAAATCAACAGTCTTTAGCCTTAGGTTTAAAATAATATCAAAATTATACTTAGTACAAAATAGAGAACATATAACCTCAATTATGTTCCATAACAATTTTTCAGAAATCAAAATTAATCATATCAAACAAAATATGAAAATCAAACAAATTTATAATATGAGAACATTCAATTTTCTTTTTTAATGTCATTAGCATTGTGTAGACCAATTCTGTCTCTCTTTCCTATTCCAAACTATATTTGATGTAACACACCTAGAAAAAAAAATTTATGCAAACAACGCTAAGTAGAACACCTTATATTACACTGTGCCCCATACCCTACTGTTTAAAACAATAATTTGTTAAAATGGTATTGGTTAGAAATTTCAATAAACTTTGTTTACTATTCAAACACAAACTAACTGAAGATTAAAGGTAACATATACTTTCTCACCAGAAATCATTAGTTTTCAAACAAGAAAAGTTTGAAGTTTGATGTCCAATGACAGCAGTTTAAGATAGTGGCACATGAGATTGACAAAAAAGTAAAGAGACACCATATTCAAATTAAAAAAGGACAGAGCTAATCATAATGTTACACTGTACCCCACTTGACCACATTCTTCTTATCAGCGAAAGGGTCAAAATTAAGTTTTATAAGTTCTGTTTAATTAGAAAATGAAAAAGAGTATGGCATCGAACTCCCAAAACTAGGGTTCAAATTTGAGACCCGGATATGTAAGTGGGCTGTTCGAAAGTGCATGGCCAACACAGCTTAGACTAATTGAAATTTAAATTACAATATGTAATGTTTTTAACTTTAAATATTTTCATTTTCTTTTGTTTTGTTTTTTCAGAAAAGAACTGTACAAACTATTCTTAAAAGAAAGAAATAATCAATATAAGTATAAAGAAAAGTATAAAAAATATCCAACTTTATTAATAGAAAATAAGTCTAGAAACAAACATATTGTAAAAAAACCAACAATTCTTACAACAAAGCAGATAAAAGTTAATAATGTCCATACTGAAGTAGAAAAGACAAAGCAAGATCATGTATTTGATAGCCTTTTGCCGGAAAATGTTAGCCCCAAAAGGAAGGAAGGAATGCTCAACAATATTAATTTAAAACAGACAAAAAGTGTTAGATTTAATGATGGGATTGAGGTGCATTCAGTTAGCCCATCGATGCCGATGTACAAACTTAAACCTTTAGGAAGGCTGTTCGGTGAACCTTCAGCTCTACGTAACGTTGATAACCAGGCCAACTCCCAACAAGAACTTGAAGAAACAATTGATGACAGTGATTCAGATTTTGATGCTGATACAGGAATCACAAGCGATGCCGAAGACTATGACTTACAAGACCCGCCACAAATTGAAGATTCTAATAAAAATACAGAAACTGCTGATAATGGAAAAGTAGAAGAAAATAGATTACTAAATGGTGAAACGAAAACTAGTTATGACTGTTCTGAAGATGATGTCAATACGACAGACGAAGAAATAAGTAAGGAAGGAAATGATCTCATCTTAACCAGCAGGATGATAACAGTTGTACAAGGGAAATGGGTAAAAGAAACAAAACAAATAATTGGTAATACCAACCATGCTAAATATGAAATGATTTCTAATAGAGATGAGTTTGAATCAGTTAAGAACGATGATGGTGATGAGAGGCAAGAATCAGATATGATGAATCATCTCGAACATGTACTTGAAAAAATTAAAAGTTTATGCATTTCAAACAAAGATCAAGGTGAAACAAGCTCTGACACCATTTTTTCGATTGGAGGTGATGAAAGTGAACTGAACATCATCAAAGCTAATAAAGAACAGTTAATAGTAGGAAACATCAAAGTCGAAGAAGGCCTCACTGGCATAGAAATGGCAATAATAGACAAAAACGAACCTAAGAAGAGACAAAAAGAACTTTCTAAAATTGAAAATTCAAAAATAATTTCAGAGAACATCTCTACAAACTTGATTGATCAAAATTGGTCAACTATTGATAATAATAAAGCTAGTTGTGAGCATGACCTATCAGAAATGAAAAGTAACGAAGAACAAAATAGAGATAAGAGAATCAGAACTAAACCCATTAAACTGGTTGATGATTTAATTGATTATATTAATGATTGGGATTCTCGTCGCAAAAGTTCATTAAATTCTAATGTAAGTCAAACATTATCAATCAAACCAACACATACAGATAGTCAAGAAAAATATGACTGTATTAAGAAAAATAAAGATTCTGATTATCTTGATAATGATGCAATGGCCGAGCCAAAGGCAAATGAAATCAAAGAAGTGAAACATGTGATGGATAATGTTGAAGATATGTCAGATAAGGATGAAGATAATTTAAAAGACTCATTCGTTATTAAAAAAACCTGTTTGAAGGAACAAACTTCCTCTCCACAACTCTCTGTTAAAGATGATCAACTGGTATCTTCACAGCCAATTGAATCAAGTAAATTTCCTAATACAATGAGTATTTCTCCAAGAACAGAACATTCTCCTTCATATGATAAATTAGAAAGCCCAAGAGATGAAAAAACAGAAAATGAAACTCAAGATTTCTCATCACAATTCCATATGCCATTTTCCCTAAATAATGAAATTTTAGATCAAAAAGAATTCCAAATAAATAACACATCTACAATCATAAGAAGTATGGTGAGTAATCAAAGCATTTCAAATCCAAATGAAGTGTTTTCAACCTTTTATTCACTTATAACTGAACCTATCTTAATTCAATCACAATACATGGAAGAGGATCTAGATCTATCCAATTCTTCCTTAGCTGCTGAGCAAAAAGAAAAAGAAAGTGAGGACAACAGTTCAAAGTTGTTTATAGCAGATAAAAAGCTACTTAGAGATAAACATGAGAATACTCTTGATGATGTGGAAACAACTGAGATGTATGAAGGACACATAGCAATTGAAAGTGAAACTAACAGTACAAATTTCTTGTCTAAGGTACACATGTGGTCATTACATTCTAAAACGTATTCAGAAAACTTGACTATGGCATCTCAGACCTCTTCAGTACAAGCTGTGTGCAACACTGATTCATTGCAAAGAAATGTAGTTGTTCTAGATGACATCATCAAAACTGAGGATAACCAAAATAATGTTTCTCATAAAAGCTCATCAACTGAAGATTCAATGATAAGTGGAAGCAATGAAGAAGATAATATATTCGGATCAGTTTCAGAAGAGTTGAATTCCACTGGTATCGATCTTGAAACAGGAAGCAGTGTAAGCACTTTAACCCCAGTGAAAATGGAGAAACATAATAGTGATGAGGTGAGTACAGCTTATGAAACAGATCCTGAAACTGGAAAACTTGTAATGAACCGCTATTTACAACCAGTAGCAAACTCTACTCCCGTAAAATGGGTTGATGAACAACAGGATTCTGTCCCAGAAAGAAGATCTAAGGAAAATGGCTTAGAAGAACTATCATCTCATTCATACTCTATTAAAGAAAAAGATAATAAATGCTTTGGATATGAAACTGAAAATAAACAGACTCCGAGTATTTATGTTATTGATGAAAGCACAGAGAAATCTGAAATTCAATTCAAAAATATAAACGACCCACCAGAATCATCTTCCCGCCTAAGCCTATTAGATAAAGGAAATGGAACAGAAACAAATGATGTGCTAATTAACAAAGAAAAACAAGAAGAAACTAGGGAAGTAGAGATTAACAATAATAAAAAGAGTGATCTCAATGATATTCCTCAATATTTAATTGAAAAGCACAACAAGATTCTTTCTGGAACAGACAATCCTACAAAGCAAGATAACATTAATAAGTCGAGTAGCTTAAGTATCATTGAGAGCAGTCAAACCAGCTCTCCCAGAAGATGTAAAAAACAAAAGAATTTTGATAACGTTAAACCAATTTTAAGTCATTCTATAGGCACCGATCCACAAGGAGAAGAATCCATGATTGAGGGAGATACAGCAAAAACAGAAATCAGCTCCATGAAAATATCAAGTAAATCAGACATTGAAAACAAAAACATTTTCGCAATAAGTGAAACACCTGAGAGCAGTGATGATCAGCACAGAAATTCAAGTGAACCAGCAGGTGAAAGTTTAATACAATATAATGAACACCGTACAAGTAGAAATAATGTTACTTCAAATATTGTGGCCATTGAGAAGACCTCACTGGATTCCCATACTCCTGATATAACATACAATCCTTCAAGTATAACTGATGACTTTAAGGTTGGGCGATATGAGAAAACATCTACCGTAAGGCTTTCAGGTACTGGGGAAATGGAATATAATATATCAGAAAGAGAAAATTATTTAAATATTTCAAATGAGCTGATCACAACAGACAATAAAATGAGACTTTCGGCTATCACTGAGAGTATAGTCAATGATTATACAGAGAGCCACATGTCCACATCAGGTAGTATTGAAAAATTACAAAGCAGCAATAAATTGAACATAAATCAAGTTGAGACAGTTTTCTTGCGTTCACCTTTAAGAGACGAGAATTCATCTCATGATTCTAGAAACAATGAAATGAAAATTAGGGAAAAAATAATAAATCTGAGCCAAGGAACGGAAGAAAACAATATAAAGAAAAATGTTGAAACCAGAAGAGCAAGTATGAGCCATGTGACATTTCTCATCAGGGATCCCAAACCATCAGAGGATAGATCATACCTCACCGAGTCTGAGCCTGAACAGCTTTTTAATCCTTCACAGTTTGATAACACAGAAATTAAACAGCAAGATCGAAATAAAGAACCCAACAAAAAGGAAATTCTTTCAACTGTTACTAAAACTCAATGTATGAAGGAAACAAATGACGGTCCAATGAATGAAACTCTAAAGCCTAATTCAATAAATCTAGCTTCAGATAATAATAGTTCACGTTTTTCAATAGGAATTCAGGATAATCTATTTGAATCTTCGCTCTTGTCCAGTAATATTGACGAACATAAATATATTACTAGGTCTAAGACATATTTGAGTTTAAAAAGGAAACTAGGGACAGTCTATGAAGATGATAGTGGCTCTGATATATCACTTTCATCGAGGGACGAATTATCGGAGAAAGAAGTAAAAATGAATGTTTCAGGCAATATCCACTCAAGAGCTGCTGGGTATTCTGAAAGCCCAGTAACAACAGACACTAGTAGTATTGAAATGAATTTTAAGAGGGTAAATACTGATATCAGGAGGAAGCGAGCAAAGTTGAAAAAAGAAAATCCGGTAAAGAGAAGTAGTACTTCTTCGTCAGAAGATGAATTTAAAATATCTTCTTTACGAAATGAGAAAAGTTTAGAATCAAGTATATTATTGCCTCAAAAATCTAAAGAATCTAACATCAAAATGAAGCAATCAAATAAATTATATCTCGAAGATAATATCAATAGTGTTGATTTAAGAATCCAACAGAACTCAGAGAAAAGTAGCACAAATCTAAATGATCCTAGTATGGCTCTTTCTTCTGAAACTGAAACCAACTTTGACAGTTTTGATAAAAAAGCCTTAAAGAGACAAAATGAAACAGAACAGCACTCCATATCTGAAACTGGGCAGAACCTAAAAAGTCGAGGAGACAAGACCCATCTATCATATTCTATATCCAGGAACGTCAACCTGTCTGATAGTTCTAGCAGTATAATTTATTCGAGTCCTAATGCAAAAAAAGAATCTCAAGGCAAAATTTCTGAAACAGATTCTCCTTTAAAATCGAAAATACGTTGTGATAAGACAATAAAAAAGAGGCAAGCAGAAGAAGGACAAATCTTTTCAGATATTTACAACTCCGCAAAGAAAAGAAATGAGAAATCTCATAAATCATACACACTTTACAGGAGATATGATTCTAATAAGGAAAATCAAAATAATGATATAAAGAAATCAAATATCATAAACCCTAAAAAACCTTTACAGCAATCTTATCCAGGAAGATCTGATACTAATCTCAGTGAACAGAAAGAGCAAAATTATAAAAATCCACATCAAAATATAAAAAAGTATATAAAGTCATCTATCGTTCGTTCATTGGATAATAATGAAGCTAGCCTAATTTCAAATTCACCAGAAGTGAAAACGTTATTGCGGAGGACCTACTTCATGGGTAATAATTAATAACTCATCTCCAAAGATAATAACTATTGCAGTCACCACAATTGTATGATGCATCATTTTGTTATTTTTTAATTTAAAAAAATTATAAAATAATCAAGTCTCTTAGAGATTAACTTGTAATTTATTAAAAAACATTTTTTTTAAAACATACTTGTGTCCTAATCTATTTCCCATAATCCTCTAAGGTATCTGAAAGAAAGTGGCTTTGGGACCTTCCAACATAAGAACTGTCTTTTGAGCGGTTTCTGTCATGTTTTATTTATTAATATTACAGCAAATTTGCTGATTGTATTTGTAATACATTTATAAATATCAGTAAATAAAATTTAAAAAAAGTTTTTAAAAAATTTATTCAATTACATATGGTATATCCACCATAGTTTAATGACTATTTAAAATTTGTATCATCATATAATCCAACATCTCTACTGAGTCCTAAAATTTGCAGTGTTAAGATGGAAGTAAAAATTTCAAGTTCTCCTAGTAAGAAACTTTAATATCATATATATTTTTTTGTTTTTTATAAAGTGGTACAGAAAAATGTTTAATTTTAAAATCTTATTGGAATCATCCTCATAACCATCAGTTCATTTTAGCAAAGACGGCCTTACATATTATTTTCTTCAACAGGCTTCAGATCAACTAAATAAAATAAAATGTTAATAAAAACTTACAATTACTTCAAAAATTAATAAATAAATAAAATGTAGAATATAACAGGAACAAATAACCATTAGAAATGCATGAGGGAACACAAACCCTATAAAGAAATGCGAAGACTTCAAATGACCCAATAATAAGTTCTAATTAAAATTTTGCTTTATTTAACTGATAAAAAGGTTATTGGCAAAATAACAACCAGTTTATGTTCACAATTTAATAATGTAACAGATAAAGCAGTATCATGTTTTATTTTTTAAATAAATATAATAAATTTTGAAAAAATGTCTCTAATAAAAATTCAATCCCCCAATTTAATTACATAATACTCCATTAGGATAATTTAATAATTTAATTTTTTAAACAGTGAAATTGTTAATTTTAATAATGTTGCAAGTGGAAAGTTTGAAATCTATTTTGAAATTAATATTTTTATCATTACAAATTTATTAAGCAGGCAATATATGGTTGATAGTAATGCAAATAGGATAGTAATAGGATGGTTCATAGTAAAAAAAAATGTTAAAAATAAGAAAATGTTTAAATCTGTATTAAAAAAAAACATTCATGATAAATACAAGCTATTATATAATTTAACTAATATAATCATGATGTGAACAAAGAAGGAATTATGCTGAATACATGGTTTTTATCAGGAAAGCAGTGAGGTCAGAATGATTTTGGAGAGGGAAATTGCACTTGGTGATCAAGAAATGCGGAGTGTAGTTCCAGTTCATATGCACAAGTACAGCCTTGGTCTAAACTATAATGCACCTTGAAAAATTGTCTATTTCATCAAGTAAACTAATTTTATATTATTATTTTTTTTCGTTCAAAACTTGTATTGTCAAAATGGATTATTTCTCAACCCTTGTCTGCTAGTTAATACTCTTACAGAAAATTGTGATGTCTAATACTTTTAGGCCAAGGTTGTACTTACATGTAATTAAAAGCAGAAAGATTTAAATTTATTAATTTGTATAAGAACAGTAATTGAAGACTAGAAGAGAAGCTTTTGAAATGATGAATTCACTTATTTTTTTTTTTAAATTCATAGTTGAGAAGGTAAAATTGTTTAAACTTATATTTTTCTATATATGTAATTAGGTGTACAATGAACCCTCAGAGATTTTAACTGCTGTCATTTCATTTTTAAAAACAAAACTTACTTCCCATAACTTCCGTTTGAAGTTTCTCCAAATGGTATTGTGATCAGATGGATTCTGCTCGAGTGGGATTACTGCAATTTCTTAACAAATTGTTTTTATTTAATTTAGTATAATTTTTTCGACAATTTTGTTTAAGTGCAAAAGCAAATTTACTGATCTTTGGTCGGCAGGCTGAGTGCGTCTTCCACTAGTGCTTTTTATTTTTCTAGCTTCATATTAGTTTTTCTAATGTTGATAGTTCCGAAGATTTCTAGGAAAACTGTAAAAAGTCATTTAGACAGCTCTTTTCTGTCCTGCTAACCTCTCCTCAGCAGTAATGTTTAGTGTATTGTCCAATGAAGAACTATACCAAAATCCAGAACTTATTTGTTTTTAATTTTGCCTTTGTTGTCTCAACTAATAGTAATATTGAATTTAACTTTTAAGAAATTCATCCATTCAACAGAATATAACAAAACATTTTAATTTTTGATGAATAAATTATCTTTCTGAGTGTCTGCCCATTCAAGGACCTATTTATAACTAATAAATCTGCTCTTTTACTGAAAGCAACATTATAAATAAAAATACTCTATATTAGAGTGTTATATTCACAATCAGTTTTAAATAGTCTAAAATAGTAAAAATTCTGTAGACATAATTTTAAGCAATAGTTTGTTACAATTGGAGTACCTATAAAAATTTATTGGTCCCCCTTCTTCTGTATAGTTAATTCCTAAAAGTATTGCCTAGATTTATTCTCAGGTTGATTATGTATATGTCTTAGTGTTTCCACATGCACATGCAACTTATTTGTCAATATATTTTTGATATAGTATTTAAACAATGTTATGGGACAACAAACTATGATCCATGATGGATCAGTGATTTTTTAAAGATGTTATTGGCTTGGATGTATTAGACTTAGTCACCTTGTTGAAAGGTGATGATACTAATTTTTCACATTGTTTACATTATTAATTTTGATTGGCAATCAATACTTATTCCTTTAAGTAACTACTCAGCCTCATAAGAATTAGTAAAAGCAGTCTAACTCACTCAATAAAAATATTTCCCTTAGATCAAGCAAAACATTAGCATTTCTTTCTTTGAGCTATTTTACAGCTTTGCATACATTTAAATATTTCTCAATATTTAAATTACACTCAACACCTATTAAAATAATCATACCCTTTCAACTTCTTGAATTAACTCTAAAATCAAGATAATAAAGTTCAAAGACAAACTTACATTAAAATTTATAGCTGCTTAGATTACATGATTTAAAACTTTAAAGGATAATATTAACAGAAAAACAACAGCAGAACCCTTCTTAACCAGCCTATACTGTGCAAGTAAGTTGAAAAAAATTGTCATTCTGTATACATAAAAAATGTAAAACCGAATCAAGGGGATTGACATGACATTAGAGCAATATATTGTTGTTTTATTAGGGTTTATCATTCTTATGTACTCCATACAACTAGAGGACGGGTTACCAACCTATTTCAGAACAAAAATTCGATTTGTTGATTGAAAATCAATTTTTCAGAGAACCTTAGATTATAGTGGTTCTCAGGTCTGTCCAGTCTTATTAAGAAGAGTTCTACTATAATCTACATTTAATTAAAAATATCTTAAAAGGTTTAAATAAATTAAAAGGTCTTGGAAAATTGTACTAATAATGTTTTTTTAATCCCTTTAAATAAAAACTTGGTATACACTATATTGCTAATATAAGATAAAGGTTAGGCTTGGGCAGCATTTCCCTTGCACATAAACCAATAACAAAGCAACACGACAAATTAGAGCTATAGGCTATCCAAGATATAGACAGCTATATTCCAAACTGTTCCTGAAAAACTAAGGCAACAGTAGGAGTGGTCAGCTTCTCCAACTCAACCGAGCTAAGTCTAAGTCTAGGCCTCATTACTAGACACTGTACACTAAATAAGCATCAATATTGCATGAAAATAAAAGAATCACCACTATGCCAGTTCTGAGGGGTGGAGGATGAAACTGCATATCATGAGTTATGCAGGTGTAATATGCTGGCTAGACAAATGTTCACTCAATGTGGTGCTGAACAGGTTGAAATTCCAAGCAACAATGAGCCATCAGCCCAATGAGCATTTTTAGGTTTGCAAGTACTAAGATTGCTTTGATTGCAGTATCGTTGTACAATATACGATGAGTCTCTCATGGCCAAAATAACAGAAAATTTATTTTCTACCTTTAACTGGTCGCGAACTCAGGCACGGGAGCTTGGTTTTCAAGTGCCTTACCCACTGAGTTACCACGCCTCCCTATCCAAGAACCACTAAACTTCACAATTAAAATATACTCTAATCACCACTTTTAAAATTGTTTACATTACTGTCATTAAATGCTTAGTTAAAATAGCATAGAACACAATTACTGACATTATATTGGTAAGTATTATATGACAATAATTTCATCCAGAAATCAGATCATTCCTTTGAGGAGGCTACTTATTATACCTAAACTGTTTCAGAATTATAAAATATTTAGGATGAAGGTTAAGATAAAAAAATAAATATATATCTTCTATTGGCATTTATTTATTCCAATAATATATTTATTGTATAAAAATGTTTTGTGCTGAATAAAACACTTATTACTGTTCCATATAAATAAAATAATTTAAGACATTCTGCCCTGTTGAAAAAAAAAAATAAAATAAAAAATTCAAACTGAAAAGTTATAAAACTAACTAAAGGACAAAATGCAAGGAAAGCAATGAAAAGATACGGCAACATAACTAAAAATGACAGATACCAGCATTAATAGTAATAATAAAGTAATAATAATAAAATTATAAGCATTAACACTAAAGAACTTCTGTTCTAATCTCTCAAAATAAATGCTATCATGTAATAAAATTCAAATATGCAACATCTTCCATAAATCTCTATTTCCTCACATTGTTAAAATAAAGTGCACGGTCATAATGCTTTTAAATTAAAACACTTGTTAGTTTTTAAGCCACAAGCACCTAGTAAACGTTTTAAATACAATAATTTTAAATATTTACAAATTAGAAATAACAAATAAAAATTTCTACAATTATACATTAAAATACCTTTGAATAAACAAAATTAATACAAGACTATTTATTCAATAATATATATATACATAGTGTCCTATGATTATTAATACAACTCAGGCCACATACCTTACTTAAAGCAAAAAATGGAGAAAAAAAAAATTACAACAGTCGGCATCGATGTGATGCTATATTATATTATACAGAATTCTCTCAAAATATAGAAAACACATTAATTTGCTTCCTCCGCAATTTCGACTGGAGGCATACCATTTTCTATCAGTGAAATATGGCCATTTGTTGTGGTAACAATGGCCACCTGAGATGGAAGTTCCTCGCTATCGATTACTTCCTTTTTGCTTATAACTTTCTTATCAACTATTTTCTTATTCAAAGCAGTCTTAGCAGTCAACTTATTGTTAGCCTCCTTAGTACTTTTATCTGTAGGGGCCGGTTTCTTTATAGCAGTAGGTGCTGCGGGCTTTTTGTTGATTGGAGCTGGTGGAGCAGCTTTCACTGGAGGTTTGGGTGCTGGCTTGGCACCAGTTGTACTTCCTAGTGGCTTAGCAGCTCCAGAAGTAGTTTTTCCAGGAGCAGGTTTTGCTAGAGGTTTGGCTGCTGTTGTAGTTGTTTTTAAAGGGGCAGCAGCAGCTCCTGAACTTTTAGCAGATGATGGCCTTGGAGATGGTGAGGAAGGTTTTAGAGTTGAAGATGGGGTAGATTTTGTTACTGCAAGTTTGCTAGCCAGTGGTTTAGTAGCTGCAGGCTTAGGGGCTGCTGAAGCAGCAGGCTTCGCAGCAGCAACAGCTGGTTTACTGGCTGGTGGTTTTGCAGCGGCTGCAGGCTTGGCTGCTGCAGGTTTGAGTGTTGAAGATGTAGCAGTCTTAGTTGCTGCAGTTGATGGGGCAGCAGGTTTTTTAGCAGTTAGAGCAGAAGGAGCAGGCTTGGAAATAGGGGGTTTAGCTGTAGAAGTAGCAGCTGGTTTTGGTTTGGCTGCAGTGGGAGCAGCTTTTGTTCCAGTTGGTGTTGATGGTTTACTAGGCGGTTTAGCTCCTACCTTCGATGTCGGTGTGCTGGGCTTAGCACTAGTGAGAGTACTTGTTTTGGAAGCAACAGCTGTTTTAGTAGAAGGAGATGATGGTTTGGTGAGAGGCTTACTACTAGGAGTAGATGGTTTGCTAATAGGAGTAGAAGATTTACTAGCAGGAGCAGCCTTTGTTGCCGAACTTTTCAAAGGAGCTTTTGTAGCAGGAGCTTTAGCAGTCGGTGTGTCAGTCTTCTTAACTGGTGATTTCTTTTCTTCTACTTTTGATTCAGAAACTGCAGTTGCTACTGCAGCAACTGCTGTAGCTGCACCTAAACAAGAAATATTATTTATTTAAACAATTGCCAATAGAGGTTGGATTAAGAATTAATTTTCAATTAAAATAAAAAAAGAACGAGTGAAGCTGCAGTGGGGTATGCTGGTATCTAATAATGGGTAAGAAGAAAAATCAGATAGCAAAGCTTCATACTGACCTTTAATTTAAATTTCAGTAAATTTTCAATTAAAATAATTAGAAAGCCAAGTTTCTTTAAGTCAATACCACAAATCTCATTAAGTAAATTAACTTAACTCTTAGACTGGGGTATTTTTGGAGAGCAAAATAGAAGTGTTTGAAACAAGAAATTTTACACGTGTAATCACTTTTAAAATATGATCAAAAAAGGGTAATCGAAAAGCTGACCATAGACAAGAACAAGAGGGACATGCCTAAACAATAAATATATAAATCTATAAACAATCAATTAAAAATCAAACTTATAAATGATTAAGGTTAATGATCTATAAAAATAAATTAAAAAACTCTTTACCAGCAGCAGCGACGGCAGCAGCAATGAGCCCCTCCTTTGTTTCTTCCTCCTTGAGGCCAGGGGCAGGAGTTGCAGGAGGCGTGGCGGGAGGAGTTACGGTGCCATTCACTAGCTCAGTCTTTTCTTTAGGCTCGGGCGCCAGTTCATCAGTCCTTTCCAATGGCTCTGGCACGTGCTTTGGTGATGATTCTGTCTCCACTTCCTCTTTTTTGGAAATAATAGATTCTTCTTCCTTATCTTTTTCGGACAAGACTTCATTACTGATTAAGTTTGATTCTGCCTCATTACTAACACATTCTTCAGGTTTTTCAAATGATTCAGCCTCATTTCTGTCCAGCAATAATTTCTCATTGACTGCACCAGCTTCTTTCTCAGACTGGTACCTCATTTCCATTTCAATGGTCGATGCTTCACTGGCATTGATTATTTCAAATCCAGAATCACTCTCAGTATCAGCTTCAGTCGTCTGCTTCTCTTGAACTTCGAATTGCAGTTCTTGAACTAAATCTAACTGATTCGACTGTGCTTCAGGCAAATTCTTGTCTTCGCCATGGTCTATCATGGAGGAAGACATTTCATCTGTGTAAAGATTTTCATCTTGGGAGCTGTTATGCTCAATATCATCAGATTTATGTTCAACAATTGGTTCTTCAGTTTTCCGAAGAGGGCTCAATAAATCCACCTGTTCCTCAATATTGCTATTATTAAATAAAGTAGAATCCTCAGCTTTGTGGCCATTGTGTTCTTTATTCATTACAAATTGTTCTTCCTGTTTAGCATAATTAATTTCATTAGTACCATAAATATCTGAGTCGATATTTTTTTGCCCTGAAAAAGAGAAATCCATAATGTGGTCTCTTTTTTCTGAATCAAACGTATGCTCTTTGATATTATACAGGCACACATCCTCCTCTTGCTTCATGGGACATACAAGATCTTGATTGAAGTCTACACTGTCTTTTTTAGGGGAAATGGTAAGCTGTTCTATTTGATCATCCAGAGACAATGTGGGTTTATTATTAATTTCGGAAATAGACTCTACAACTTCTTGTTCAGGAGAAAGTTTATTTTCAATTCCTAAAAAGTCTTCTTTTGTTTCTTTAGTCAAAGGTGATAATTTCACTGGGCATATTAATTCTTCATGAACTTCTAGTTTTTTACAAACTTCCTCATCGACAGGAGTTATGGATTCTTCATTATGTTTTTCCAAGACAGATGAACTTACATCTTCAAATGAAATAGGAACATTTTTTTCATCTGAACATAATTCTTCATTAGGTTTGTTTCCGAAAGAACAGGACTTGATAGAAAATGGATCATCACCATGATAATATGATGAGACCTCTTCTGAAATAGAATTTATATTGAATGAATTCTTCCCAATCTCATTCCCGCCAGACACTATATCTTTAACCACATCAGGATGAGTGTCACTCTTAACAGATTTACCCCAAGACTCATCACTTTCAAAGCTGACCTCATGATGAGGAATTTCTAACTCATCAGTAGGTATTCCTTCAGAAACAGCTTTTTCACCGCCCGTTTCCATCACTAAATCCCTCATTTCTCTGTTAAGTTCTGTCACTTTATGGGACCAATCCTCATGATCTATAACATCTACATGAGAAATTTCAGTAGAAGTTACAGGTTCATCAAGAATATGATCAGTTGAACTAGTAGTTAGTTCTACGCTAGAAGGTTTAGGAATATCACTGCTTGTTTCTCCTGAATGGGATTGAAGATAATTTTCAACTTGTTCAACATGGGAAGTGTCTAAAACTGGCTCTTGTAAATCACTAAAAGATTGTTCCACTTTTGATTCTAAAACATTAGGACTCATATCCTCCATTGCCTCAGTAATATCACTATGAATACGGTCCAAGTTTTGTTCAACTTGTTTATTATGAAAGGATTCAGTTACTTCACTTTCATTAAGGTTACTTGCTTGAAAGTCATCAAGATGATTTTGATTACTTTGTGTAAACTCAGAAGATTCTGCATGAATGTTATGATCTATCATTTCATCATCAGAACTTCCATCATCTATGTTTTCAGGTGTTTTACTAGAAAATTCGGTTTCCAGTTTTTCAAAAGTCTCTTTTACCAAATCAAGTTTATCCAAATTGTTTGTTTCTGGAATGATTCCTGAATGATCACTTTCTAAATTATCTTTGATTGTTGGCCTTAGACAGCATACTTCTTTTTCATCTTCTTCATCTTTATGGTAAACTAGTTCACTTTCAAGCTCTACTTGGCCATATTTTTCATGGTTGAAATCAATAGCATTGGTTTCATCACCAGTATTTTTATTATTTTCAACTACATTCAGGTCTTTTTTCATCGGGCATACAAGAACATCATCTTGATCTGAATCACTGTCAACTGAGGTCTCTGGGCCTTGGTGGGAGGAGACCACTTCAGTTGAACTATGAGGAGCAGTTTCCTGATGCTGCTCTTCTGGAGTGATATCAATATTATTTTCCATCCCAGATCCAAGACCAGGTTCTGGGGATTCTCTCAGAAGAGGTGAATCTTGCTTTGATCTGATGATTTCCTCAACATTTAACCCATCACCAAATGTGATTTCTGATACATCATTAGCATGGCGCTCACTCACTTTGACTTCTGGTTCACTATGAGGTGAAATCAAATCAGGTTGTTTATCAGTACTGGTCATGAAACAAATATCTGATTCATCTAGTCGAGGTTGAGGAGAAAATGGTTTAATGTCAAGATCAGAGTTTGAGAAATCATCCTGATTGGGAAGCGCAAAATGATCTTGAACGAAGTTTGGTATGTGCGATGAAGCAAAGGGATTAGTATCTTTTAGGGGTTCACTATTTGATACACTGTCTACAGTATTATTCAGGCAGACAGAGTCATCACCAAAGACAGCTTTTGTAGATAGGTTGTTTAGAGCATCTCCATTCATTGATGTTTCATATTCAACTAGAACATAAAAATATTATTTAAATACAATTTTAACAAGACAATTAATTTAAATAGACAAATTTACACAATATTGGTATTTAAAGAAAATAAACATTACAGATAAAATTAATGAAAGTAATAAATCAAATGCAAAAATAACAAATTAATAAATAAATCAAGGGAAACATCATACCTCCTATATCTGATGGCCTCTTGCAAATTTCTTTGAAGAAGTCGTTCGGTGATGGAATCGAAATATTTTCGAGACTACGCTCCATTCCTTTTTGTGGGGAACTAGCGATATCTGGTTCAACTGATGTGCTGTAAACAGGCACAAATTCTGCTGCATTAGGATTCAGCTGGGACTCCATGTCTTCTTCACTCAGCTCCTGTCACAAATTGAAATTAGTTCCTCAATCTTCAACGCACTTTCAAAAACAGATTGGTTTAAAAAAATACAAAGGAAAAATTTAAACTTAAAATTCTTTATTCTAAAATAATATTACATTAGGGAGTATAATCAAATTTTATATCTTGTTCTTTAGCAAGAGGTGCATAAAGCTACCCTTCGACAATAATCTCTATCTAATTTCAGTACTACAGTTCTTAAAAGTCATTCGTCCACATTACCTTGGATCTACCTTTTCCAAAATGCACACTAGCTACAATTATGTCAAAATTAAAGAACTATCAACAATATTTTGTGGTGTTGCAATTGTAACACAATAAAATTGTCGATTTTCGTATAAGGCATATATTTATTCATTTACTTTATTTTTTAGAAGTTTTGTAATCACATTAAGCAATATAAAATAGTAGAAAAGCTGAAATTTTGAAATTAGGTTGAATCAATAACTTAGACATTGTGTTTTACAAGCTATTTAATCTAAAGTACTTATTTAAAGTAAGTAATTTTGTAACTAACAAAATGACAACTAGACTTTACATCTAGATTTTGTTTTGCTTAGATATTGTAGAGCCAAGTATTAGTATAAATTTTGTAATTAATTAAAATTAAGTTCCTGATATAACTAAAAAAAAAATTATTTTATGAGAGCTAATTATTCGAATATATTTCTTTAACAGCTTCCATGAGTGTTAATTCAATGACTTCCTCCTGTTCACTTCCTCTACTACAAATGTAAAATACAAACCATCTTCATAGCTGAGCTGGCAAAAATAATCATTTTTGGCACTTTAAAATACCTTCCTAATGGCATATTACAGGATTAACTTAAATAAAACAGAAAAAAATGTTCTCCCTAGTTTAAACTGGAATTTACCTCAATTTTTTGGAATAAAAGATAATAATTCAAACTATATTAACTTTATTTGGACATGTACATCTTTACTAGGATAACTAATTTCTTCAGTGGGACCAGTTCAACCAAAATAATATACAACTTCTGGTTATAAATTAAATCTTTATACAGTTGAACACTTTGTACACTTCAGTATTCTACTATTTTTCTATTACTTGATAACAGTAAAATATTCAACGTTGGTTATACTCTAATGTTGTAAGATATAGATTCCAAAATACTTGACAGAAAGGTATCTTATGAATTTCTACAAGACACTGAGATATCAGAAAATCTATATTTTTACCAATCATTCTTTTCAATGAAGGGGCAGGTAAGGACTAAATGAACAATAATATTATTAAAATTATTGCATTGACAAGTTGCTGTACCTGTTTTTGTTGCTGATTGTGCTGCCTGTTCTCCTTCCCACTGATATAGTTCCACTCCTCGTCAGAGTCTTCTCCGCTATCGGCCTCACCGGCTACATCTCCTGATTCCTCTCCTGTACAAAAGAACACACAGTCAGCTATCTTCTTAAGTATTACCGACAAACTCCACACACCCATCTCACCTTTTGACCCCTCACAACTTTATTTTAAATATTACTTTAAAAATATTTCAGGTTAATAGATAAAGGAAAGGGAAAATAACATCTATTTCTAAAAAAATGTTTTAAGAATAATTCATTTAAAATGTATGATGATATAAATAAAATGAATCGACTGATTATTTACTTAAGATTTAAATTTGTCTAAAGTAACATTAAAACTAAGTTCAAGCTGTTATGATGTAATGTGTAAGTGTGATTTATTTTTAATGGCAGCCATTATCAAATATTATCACAGGCAATGATGCCTAGATAAAGATACTTTGAAAAAATAATTGTATAAAAACAGAAATTGTGGGAGTTAAATCATATCAATTTATTTTCTGTTTACGATTTAATATAATAAATTATCAAATAAAACATAAATTATGAAACAAATGTTAAATAGTAAAAACTATAAGGCGATAAATCGATATTAGAAGTGAGGGGCCTCTGGTGGAAGTTGGTTTGGACTGGCCGCCTGGAAATGCGCTCTATAAATAACAGGTTAAAGCTATGCAACCGTATCTTCCAACGACTTAATTTAACTTCTTGCTATCGGGTCATTATAAAAACATACACCAATCGCTGAGATATATATACATATATACAAAACCCAAATACACGTGTTATAGACTTATTATTTTTTCAACAATTTATTTTTTTAATATCGCTGCGTAATTCTATACATGTCGATAACCATTTATTATTTCCGAAACAACGAACTCTTTCATAATTATATTCGTGATTATTAAAGTTGGTTCTAATTAAAATGAGAGAATATATCTGTGACTTACTACGATAGTAAAACTTATACGAAAATGAAATCGATTTTACAACAGTTGAAATAATTAAATTTGATTGAGGCATTGATGACCCTAGGGTTTTATGCCTATAAACCCCAACAAACAAACAAACAATTAAATTTGAAATGCAAGTCATGTAATCGATGCTAATCTTAACGAAAGAAAATCTATAAACGACCTTAAAAAGGATGTAAATTTCAAATAAATATAGAGTAGAAGTAAATTTCGGTAGATTAAAATTATTACGAATGGTGGGGGTTGGTAGTATAGGTTAGGTTCGTTCAAAATTCAGAAGACAAAAACAATGGCGAGGTCGATACAATTGTTAAAAAGTTAAATATAGTATAACTGCAAAGAAACAGCTGTTTCAATTTCAAACAAAATTACATGAACTTACAGTCTTGGAACTGAGAAGAATTTCACGTTTTCTTTATTCGTATTTAATGAATACTTTCGTATCATTTTCAACCCCCCTCCTTAAGAGTAATGAAATTTATCCAGCTGATCATAAAAAAAAAATATTCTATTAACTCATTATACAAACTGAAGTTCCTTCCGATATTTTTCTCAGATCTTACCCGGTGGATGGAAATCCGAAAGGCTTCAATCGCACTGTTCAACGAGTAATGTTCCTTTTCAACATAACGGTGGGTTTTCTCTAATTGCAATCAACTGAAGGCCAGTGCAATAAGTTTAATTACGCATGATAGTATAGACTGGTCAATACAATCAGGAAATATTTTTGTCACTTGATATTTAGTTAAATTAAAAGATTAGTTTCGAATGTTCAATACTCATCAGATCTAAAAAATCAAAACATCAGCAATTAGAATGTTGGTATGTTTTTAGAACTGAAAATGAATGTACAACATTCAAAACTAGATACTATAGAAGAGGCATATAATTCATCATTTCCTAATCTTAACATTATAAAAATAACAATCCTATGTCTATTTTAGTAACAGCAAATATGAAATACATATTTTACTTTTGTTGCTCGATTTTATTTTGGAAATATTATTAGTTGATATATTTTTATCTTACTGTAAATTTAATACTTAAAAAGGAAATTTAAATTTAGTCTCGAGGGGGGTGCAGAGTAACATCATGATTAGCTCTCTCCTTCTTTAATTTTATTAGGGTGTCTCTTCAAGTTAGTCAATATTATGTGCCACCATCTTTAACAGCTGCCACTGGACGTCAGATTGCAGGGTAAACGGAAGAATAATCTAATGTATGTTCTTTTATAAACAATTTGGCTAGTGAGGGTTTGTTCTTGTAGGAAAAATGATGATTTATGGTAAGTACATGTTCCCTTTAATTTTCAACTAGTTGGTATTCGAATAGTAAACAAAGTTTAATGCAATATGTCTACCAAATATGTTAAATAGAAAATAATTCGGAACAAAAAATGAAGACGTGCATAAGTTTACAGAATGCTAATAGCATTAAAGAAGAAACAAAACTTTTTTCATATTATTTATTTGTTTATTATGATTACCAAAATTATTTTATAATAGTGGTTAAACGTATTTTATTTTTCACAGTTTATTTCGTTTGGTCTACTGTACACAAACCCTGGAGGCACACTGTAACAACTTTGGGATTTCAGATAAATAAAACAATAGGTTTTTAAGCTTTTAAGTATAATTATGATATTATTTCAGGCCTAATATGAAGGTTAAAGACTGTCCATTATATGGTAAATAATTAGAAGATGATATAATAAACGGTATTTTTTCTAAATAAAAATGACTTTTTTGTTAAACTTGTCCCTACTAGCATAATTTATTCAAATGAATTATGTTAATTAATTACCATGCGATGATTTGTATAAGAGTATCTGATAAAGATTAAAACTTTTTAAGAGTGAAAATACGGGTAATTACAGGGAAAACCTAATATTTTACAGTAGATAGCTTAGAGGAGATCTAAAAAGCAGGAAATGAAGAGAAGGCAGGAAATATAGGGAGCGTTTCTAAACAGATAGGGCCAAAACCTTGCCAAGTGTTTTTTTTTTCTTTTATCACAGGATCTGCTCTAATAACCGCCACAACTCAAGGGCGCAGATTGCCACCGATGGAATGTTACTTTCTCTCCAGAAATAGCAGCAGTCATCTTGAAGCACTTTCGAGAGGCTGGAACCTCAACGTTTTGGTGCGGGGGTGGAGGGGGGGGGGGGGGGGTAGTGGGACTGGATAAAATAACAACTTCCACAAGTAAATTGAGAATTGAGAACTCTGATAGGGACCGACTTAGCCACAGAACCCATGTCCAATAAGCAGTAAAGTCTGAATTGGATATTCACGAATCATTTGAAAAAATAAAATTTTTCGAAAACGATCTCCATTTTTGTTCCAATAACGAAATTTTAAATTTGTCTCCAATAGGAACAGAAAAACCGACCAAACATCGGGAAAACATAAAGGACTTCCCATTTACCTGATCAATAAACGCAAGGATAAAAATGTATTCACTTATCTTCCCAACTCCCACATTCGTTCCTTTAGGTCCTGATATTCAGAATCCCTTCCATTTTCCTCTTTAGGATGAGTTCAACATGCCTGATTTATTGTCTTACATTTTTTAAATTTAATACATCACTCCTTTGCAAGAAGAGTGTCCTAAATAAAAGCAAGTCTCGTTTTACTATAACACCAGTTTTAAGCAAATTGAAAAATATTACATCCTGAATTAAATTTAGCAAATCTATGTCTTAAGAAATGAAATCCTGAAAACTTTGAAGCTGTATTCCTAGAAACAACCTACTTCGAATTAGGACTCTCTTTACGTTACGGAGCGATTTATTATCTTTGTAGCAAAGTACTGATGTTTTGAATTTGTTTTATGTTTTTAGAAATGATGATGAGTGTTCTTCAAATAAAAAAAATCCAACAAGAGTGGTAAATAATTCAATCCTAATTGTATTGATCCTTTTATGCTATCACGCGTAACTCAATCAAATATTTCACACTTTTTTATAGCTTAACAAATAGTAAAGGGTGGGCTTAGGAAAATGTTTTGAATTAAATTTATAATAAAATCCTAAGCTTTAAAAATAAAATGAGCTCAAAGATTTAAAGGAAATATCAAGTTAGCCGTGGATGGAGGGCCAGTCGAAATTTTTCAAATAATCAATAATTTCCATGCTTTTCTAAAAGAATTATAGAGGACATAAATTTGCAAACATAAAAAGTTAATAAGTATGAAATCAATTTTTTTAATTACAGAGTGGATTCTTTTCACAAGTCTAAGGAAAAACAATTGAACACTAAATAGCTCGATTCGGATATAGCTCCCTAATTGAGCCGCAGAAACATTAAACTAAAGATGAAGGATGCGGTGATAAATAAAGCTAAGAGCTACATATTATGTAGTATTGGGCTAACAGTGTAACGAGACCAAACTAGACTCCATCCGGCAACAACCTCAACAAGCCCGTGCCCCCCTGTGGCGCAGTGGTTCCTCTATCCTCTTTATTTAAAAGTACAACATACCTTTATCTACATAAAAAATAAATATATATGTAAAACAATAAATATGAAAGCTAATTTTCTACACTAACAGGGCTAGAGCGGGTCAAAAAATGCCCTAACTCTTAAAAAATGTAGGAAAACGTGTCTTTTTTTCATTCAAACCAATATATCTCCTAAACGGTAGGCACTAGCTAAAGATGATGTATAAAAAAATATATACATCCATGTCAACAAAGCATATACTAGCTTCTCCGTCCCGGCTTCGACCGCTCTCATAAGTAAAGATAATTTTAACACATAATTGAATTTTTATTTGTTTTTCGTTAAAAATCTTGTATTGAAGTATGCATTTGAGCATTATTTCCTCAATGATATTTTCATGCTTAAATAAGAGTATAATATAACGTAAAAGCATAATTTCACATCTACATTACATAATTTTAATTTAAGAGTTGGTAATCCAGATGGACAGAGACTATTAAGAAACTCTTGCGGATAATGAACCTCATTATCATAGTGCTTACAACTAAAGGCCCCTGAATCTAATTTTTACACGAGATATCAAAAAGCAAAATATCGAAATTTCGTATTGTTTCTAAACTTCTAAACCTTCCTAGAACTATGAATATGATATAGTTTAAGTTTGGAACGGATATGTTAAGCAGATTTACCATTGTGGACTATACTGCGCAATACTAACTAAATATCTATTTTCAAACTTCACCGGGATCCATAAGCCGCACCACATATTTACAATCTTCTTTAATAATTTAATTAAACACAAGTAAATTTTAATATCAATTTCTAGCTTTATATAACACCTTATCCCTGTAACCTCTGTTGAGTTCGCCACCTATCGTTTAACCTTCAAGCTTCCATATATTTACCATGTTTTTAACAAAAATTTAATTGAAAATATGTAAATTTTATTATTGCTAAACCTTCCTTGAACCATGAAGATGAAGTAGTTAAAATTTGGTTGCGATAGGTACAGTAGTTTTCTCGGTTAGTGATCACAAACGAAAAATGGCTTGTTCTTTTATTTAATAGTATAGATGAACAGTGAATAAATCATAGTGTTTTTATTTATACGACTTAAAATTCCATAAAGTTCGATAATACATCATTTTAACATGTATAACTTATAATTGCTTTTAATATTAACTGTATTATAACTGCCTCATGAAGCCACCTCGGCATTGATTCCTTTAATTTTTCGGTAGCATCTGGAGTTTGAAAACAGTTTGCTGGAATTATTTTACTAATCCTCTTCATAAATAATATCTTTATCTTGTCCAACAATTAGTAATCCCTATTAGTTCTTTTGTTTCTTTAAATATGAACTTAAAGAAAAATAGAAAGCAAAAAGAGCAATGCAAGAAGCATCTTAGAAACATTGTTTTAAGAAGTTCTCTGAAGAGGAAGGAGGAAAAAGAAAGATTAACTGCCATGGGGGAAAAAAAAAGTCCGGTTATTTCCCACCAACCTTCACACGATGAAGTGTAATAAAAAATTACAAGAACAAATTATTAATCCAATAGGATCGGTTAGGGTTTTTTAATTTTATATTTACTAAATATAAAAAATAAATTAGAATGTCGGGGCATTAATAACATAAATTGACACTTAGAAACAAAACAATTTTAACGGATAAATGAATGTGAATTCTAAGTGAATAACTGTACAAAAAACAATGAGCAATATTATTATGACAATAAATAGAAGACCAAAAGGCCAACTAAGATTCTATTAATACCTGTGACGCTTAATGCCTTGGCTGTGGTTTGAATTTAGTGTTCCATTGCTAAGAATGGTGCATTGCAGCCGCATCCTTATGTCTGTCAGTTGGATAATGCCATCGTAATCCATGTAAAGTAATAATTACATCCAAAATAAGTTGAAACATTCAGAATTTGTTGATGCAACAAGTATCATTAGGAATCAGCCCTACCTGCACTATGACTGTTCACCGATCTTACTCCGCTTTGGCAGTTAACAAATATTAAGTAAAACTGCTTTATGTAAAATAATACACATACAGAAATTATCACAGCAACACCCATGGGTCAATATCATCTGGATCAGATAAGGTTTGGAGATGAACAGTGGTCAGATATTTCAATACCTCAAAATCTGACAGCGGATTTTGGCCTTCGATGAAGGTAAAGCTCCTATGAAAATCATTAGTTGCTATCTCCTTTAGGAATTCCCAACCCATTGGGGATTAATTTCTTTTAATCATAATTTATTTTCCTAACTCAAAGACAATCTTCCGCAAATAAATGAATATAGGAGAGCATTTTTTTTCCTCTCTTAGTTCCTATTTTTTTTTGTCAATAATGTGTCGTAATTTCTGATGTATTGATTGGTTAATAATGCGGCCAGACAACTGTACCAATAATTACGCATTATTTTTATTCTTAGGGGACAGTAAATCTCAGAAAGTTTATTTTTAATTTCAAAATCATATAAAAACTCAAATCCAAACCTAAAATTTTAATATCAATGTACAAGTTATCCGACGAAGGCTTCTAAAACAAATGGCAGTTTGATATTACAAGATTATAGGAACAGTTCCAGCTAGTTCCAGGAATACTACAGGCACTATACTTAGACCACTGAATGAAACCGTGATGGCTTGGAGAGTTGAGACGAAGCGAGGTTCAAAGAGTGATTATATTTATTTTTTGCTGGTTCGTAAAATAGGCTTTGATTCTCAATATTAATTCCCTTGTAGATAAGACTCAAGGCAGCTTGGAGAAAAAAAAAAAAAAAATTTCCCTTAATGAACTACTAGTAATCAAAAGGAAGGGTTTAACAACATTTTGGGGACAAATATTTTGCCATGAACTGATCTGTTATTGCGCTAACCAAAGATAGTTCGAGCTTCACTTTCAACTCGTACAGTCAATCGTAACCTTGGCCTGCTGACTTTTTACTATATACATTTTTTATTTTTTTTTTAAAGGCATGGCTTAGGACTTTTTTCAAGAAACATCCTTTCTATATGCAAGCATGAATATATGAACTGCAAATATACTCCTGTTGATATGTCATCTTTTCTCGTGCCTTACTTTCTCCTAATTGAACGTAGCTAAATCCTTTCTAAGGCGGTATAAGAGTTATCTGGATGGGAAATCGTTGGCGGTTATAATAGGAGAGGGAAGGAAACTAGAAAGTGAAGCGTATTACCGGCCGGCCTGGACCGGGACACCGGCTGAGTGATGGCTGCCGTGAGAGGTGAAGTAATTGGCCCATCTTCCTCCCGGATGGCTGGGCTGCCCTTTGAACTGGAGGATCACGAAATCACGGAGGAGTTCTGGACTAATGGAGGGGGGGGGATATAGGGATGAGAAGAAATAAGAAAAAATCTGGCCAACATACACTATATATACAGTGGCTCACAGTCAAAATGATATCAGGTAACAATTGTAAATTAAATAGTGATTTGAATCGAAAGTAATTATTCTTTTTTAATTAGAAAAACATCTCAATAGTATGTTCTATAATTTAAATATATGAATTGTTTTCAGTGCAAAATAAATTTGAAGTAATAAAACATCTATTTCCTCCAACTATCCTGGAATATCAATTTGACTTCAAGGCACTTAAGTTCTCACATTTTTCTCACATGACACCTAGATTATCCAAGTTTTTAAAATCTGGCGTACTACAAGTATTTTACCTACCCTTTCCCCCTCTTTCAGGGAATTATGAGAAAATTATTGATAGTATTGTGTGGCTGTTGGCATGTTATCAACATTTAATTTAATTTAAAGGATATACAAAACTTTAACCTCTCGCCAGAATAAGGCTTAATCAACGCCAATCAGTCTGCCATGAAAATAATAAAATAAAAAAAATATTATAAATTATTATTGTAATATTAAGCCCCCTGTTCGGGCTCTCCAAACAGCTATTCTAATCCCATATTTGATCTTATTCTCCAATTTCCATCGTTATTTGGACCGAAGATCTTTTATAAATACCTTTCCATATAAATCCTCAGTATCCGCTTATTCGCTCATTCTCTCGAGTCTGAGTTTATTCGTAAATAAAAATATAAAAATAAATTGATTTTTAAAATAGTAAATGATCCTAGGAAGGGAACACCAATCTTCTCCACTCGGAAATATAGTTGGTGATAACTATTATTAAACTGAATTACAAAAAAACAAAAACAAACTTCCCATCGCTAGCAGAGTGATTCCTCTGACATGCAGAAGGAAGACGTTTAATCAACGGAGGCACCAGGACCAGCAGACACCAATCTTCAAATACCGAAGATTACTTCCTTCATGATTATTTATTAATAATGTTGGGAGATCAGAAAAAAGAAGAAGATAAACTGTCACTTTGAAAATAAATATAAGAAGAATCACTATGACTAGTCAATTTTTTTTTTTTTTTTCTTTTGTTTATTTTATTCAGATTTATATCCTTTATTGCATGAATTGAATGTTAAATGAACAAGATGTCCAAAATAGGAATCGGAAAAAAAAATTGAAACAATATAACGCAACGCCTATGAAACAAATGAGGCGAAGAACGTCACTAACAACGGCCATGAGGTGTCATCGTGTCTAGTGCATTATTGACTTCCAAATCACATGAGTCACGCCTGCCCTTATGAGTTTGACTAAACATATAAAAGATATATGCATGGAATTTTTAATTGTTTAAACAATGGAAAAGCTTCATGTATAATAAATGACAACTTATGTCGAAAAAAACAACATAAAGCCATTGAAGGAGTTATGTTACAAGTTTCAAGTAACAACTCAAACTCGGCACTCGATAAACCGATTATCGATCAACCGCGCCTACTATTTTTTATCTGATTTTAATTTGTATTAATATTTTTCAAAATTAAATGCCGGACAATAGACATAAGGCAATTTTTGTATGAGCATTACCTACGGTTTTCTAGGAAACGAATATCTCAATAACTATTTCTCATAAAGAAGGGTTAGCTGGGTAGGAGAAGGCACTTCAATATCTAAAAATAGTAAAATAGTTCAATTTGCTAGTTTTTAAACAATGGAGATATCGTGAGGCAGCTGGTAGAATGTCAGTACTTAAACAAAAGAAAATTATTATTATTTCTTTCAAGCCATAATCTTTTTTATTTACATATATAATAATGTCACATATGTACATAATTATTACAAATACCTAATAGTACATGGAAAATAGCATCGAACCCTGAACTAAAAAAAGTTCCGACAACGTGTTCTCGAGGAGACACCGGAAATTACCCAATCTTTAGTGGCGAACCGCTTTAAAACTATGGATTTGAGAAAAAAAAAGTCATTTTTTGGACTAATTTCCCTGGTTGATTGATTTAATCAGATCAATTGTTCTATGTTATTTTTTTCTTGAGTATTTACTCTACTTTTTTGGGGTCTCGACTAACTGAAGATTTGGTTATCATAGGATCGGATAACGGTCCCAACCATGTTGCTTAATAGGCTCTCGAATTTATCCATTTCCACAAAAATTATTTTCTCCCAGGCTGGGAAAGCAATAGATCACGGATACGTCTTTCGATAATCTACGGCTTTTGTATCAATTGCTTCTGAGAAGGAAATTTTCGTCAAATTTTCGATCTGAGCAACACCAGCTAGAGCTAGATATAGAAGATATATCACTCATGTTTGTTCAGAAGAGCTTAAGTCTTAGAATACGATTAGAATCGTATAGGATAGAATCGATACGGTAGAATCGTAATTAGGATAGTCTTAGAAAGACGATTTTCCAAGTTTGAAAACCCACTTTAAATCCTGCTTACGTATTTCTTTACTCATGAATCACTATATTATATCATAAAGGACTATTCATATAGTAAAATACAAACAAACAAAATATTATTTATTTATTAATTTTTGTTCATTTAATAAAAATGATGAAAGGCCATCTGCCCAAAACTAGTGATATATAACAGAGCAGAGAAAAGAGCTCACACGATGGAAACTCCTTATCTTGTAATAAGGAATCTAATGATCATTATTTCTGGAATAAAAGCGACGAGCCTATTAGAAGAAACTGGTTCAGTATAACTGGGTGATTAAGGCGGATATAATTGACTCGACAACACACCCCACGCACATAACATGTCCTACGCGTCGCTATTGTTTCATCTCGTTAGATCATAAACAACATTTTCTTCAGATAATAACGGATGCCATTAAATAAATGATCATTAAGCCATTAAATATTATTGCATGCATCAGGCAATAAATAAAAAAAAATATTTTGGCGACGTTTCGAGACTATATTGTTCTCATAATCATGCCCTGCATCTTAGTAGGAATGTCCAAGTATTCTTCGTATCCGCCAGTTTTCTGTTGGATTTCTGTTACTAAAATAGTTTTTTTATTTATTGACTGAACCTCAAGAACCTTACTAAAAACATCTAATAGTAACAGTCAAGAAATTTCGCCATACTCATTAAAACAGTTACATGTTTATTTTATTTGTATCAATAGATATGTATAATTAGAGTATAAAATTATAATTATAAACAATATTCAACAGACCTAATTGTTACACTCAATATTTTAATAATTCTTTATTCCATTTGAATTTTATTTTGTAAAAGAAATGAAAATTTGCATTTTTAATTTTTAAATAAATAATTATTATTTCAAACATTGTTTAAGCCACAGTGGTACAGTTAAAATATTTTAACGTGTTTGATAAACTGGTCTAATAACAAACGCTGTTCACATCTTTTAGATAGTTAAGAAAATTTTTCCATTATTTAAATTTACAGTAAAATCAAAATATTTAACTATTTAATAAGCAATGTAATAATCGAAATATATTTTAAAAGATATATATAGAGTTGACTAAAAATGAGTAGTGATTAAACAAAAGAGATAGGTACTGATTAAGAAGGCAGTGATGAAGATGAGAAAGGTATTTTCTGGAGAAGCCACTGTGAGTTGAGGATCCAGTCAAAGATCACCTCCACAGTCCAAGGCAACAAGAAGAAATAATCATTAGAAAATTGATTCGAATTACAGGTACAATAAAAATTATTTTATTTGTTCTTGAACTAATAAAGTTAAAGAAAATAATAAATTGGGTTAGAAAAAACTATTACTCGTAATTATTAAATGAATTATAATTTATTAAATATAATTTAATGTTGGATTTAAATATTTGCTGCGATAGGAAATTATTTAATATTTATAATATATTGAATGTTGCTCATCTTTTTGATGTTTTAATTTTATTTGTATTATAGAATAAATTTGAAAAAAATATTTTATATACTCGGTATATACGTTTTTATATATTTTATATATATACGAGGGTAAGTCAATAATTATCCGCAATATAGCTATATTTTTGTTTATGTTGGCACTACTGTTCTTTTGTGTTGATGGCGCATGCTTTGTTTATTCGTTGTTATGTTTATGTTCGTATCAAGCTGGTAGGTTAGTTTTGTTATCGCTGTCGTGCTGTTAATAATGGCCGCTCCACTTTCTATTTGCACCAAAGAAGAGCAACGTTCAGTGATCCGTTTTTTGTGGTCGGAAGGTGTGTCAGGGGCCGAAATTCATCAAAGACTTTTGGTACAGTACGGGAACAATTGTTTGCCACAACGGAGTGTCTATGAATGGATTGAAAAATTCAAAACACAGTGAACAATATAAACAGTGATCGTTACAGTGAGATGCTTACTGCTAAGCTGAAGCCTGCAATTCGAAGCAAACGCCGAGGACTGCTGTCAAAAGGCGGTGTGTGTTGCATGACAATGCCCGTCCGCATACAGCTGCCCACACTGTAGAAACGCTCGCTTTAGAAACTCATTTTGAAGTATTGAATCATCCTCCATATAGTCCCGATCTCGCTCCATCTGATTTTCACTTGTTTGGTCCACTCAAACAGGCAATTAGGGGCCGTCGATTTGCCTCGGACGAAGCATTGAAAGAAGCGGTGCATTCCTGGCTCGCATCTCGACCCAAAACCTTCTTCCATGAGGCCATTAGGAAACTTGAACAACGTTGGACCAAGTGCGTTGAAAAGCAAGGGGACTATGTCGAAAAATGATGTACTTGTAAGTTTCCTATTTCATTTCAATAAAATTTTATAACTATATTGCGGATAATTATTGACTTACCCTCGTATATATATATCATTTATAGGTGGAATAATTCAACTAATATCACTCAGATATTTCTTATATCAACATAGCAAATAATGTTTTTTTGGATACTCTATCCAATTATTATTTAACATTTACCATTTTTAATTTTATATTAAATAGAAAATTAACATTTACTATTTATATATATATTAAATAGAATTATTTATATATATATATATATATATATATATATATATATATATATATATATATATATATATATATATATATATATATATATATGTATGTATATATACTCTAGTTAATTTAAATATATACAAACACATAAATCATGAAAAATAGAGAACAGTGTTGATAAAGCTTTGTTACGGAAACATGATGCAAGCCGCTTTCCCCGAAGATGAAGCAATGGCAACTGCAGGCCGGCGCCAGACCGAACAACAACAGCCGGTGCAAAGAACCTGCCCTTTCACCAATGACTCAGAACAATATTGTATAATTAATTGGGTAAGGCTCATTGGGTAATGGAGCTGTTGGGGAATAGTACATTAGCTAGTAGTAGAGGTAGTATTAGCTAAATACTGATCCATCAATAAATACGTGAGGTCAACTAAGCGGTCTGGAATGTGTGTTGTAAGCGAAGATAAAAAAAAACACTAACAGGTGTATTAGTATTGAGATGCAATATTGGGTTGTTTAAATTTTTTTTTTTTTTTTAAACTTAAAAATTTCTTTTTTGCACCTTTAATACAATATTAAAATCAGCAGATACAATATACAATAATAATAGCATAGTTTGGCATGAGGGAGATCCAATGGTGCATATCTCTCATTCAGAGATCTCTCATCCATCTCCTCTTCAGCCTCGACCGTGCAACATTAGGGATTTCTGTTGGCATATTTTTTCTGGTCTGTTTTCAAGTCCATTTAATTTTTTATTAAATTTTGTAGTTCTTCCGAATATAGTATGTGAAAGTCAAGATATGTAAATCTGTGTTTAGAGTTACGTTAAAAAAGTAGACAATTCTGAAATTAGTCTTAACAACTTTCAAATTTTGTTTACTCTAGAAAATAATCCAGGATGTTGGTTTTAAGATATAAAAAATAAAATGATTTGAAACATGTTATATTAATCAAAATACTACCCTTAGTCCCTCAACAAATGTTTGCCAACGAGCTAAACCAACTTTTCTATGATCTATTAATAGAAGTTGGAGTGTTTGGTATTAACAATTTCTAAAAACGCTCAGTCGCTCCTCTGATTTATTGACATTGTTCATATTTTTGTTTAATAAACATAAATAAAAATAAGATAAATTTGTTATGAGATCTCAGGTAGGTATGAAGAGGGAAGAAATCGTCTATAAAAATTGGATTAAGATTTTATCGAACAGAAAAAAAAATATGATCGCATTTCATGTTTGTGTACTTTGGTAAATAGTTCAGTTTTTTTAAACGTAAACGTACCATATGTGCTATATTGTTCAGAATATTTTTGAATGTCTTTTGTGTTTATGTTGTGATTTTCGCAGAATCTGAATGTTTTATTCTTTAAGTAGCGAAATTAGTTAAAATAACAGTTTATGAATTAATATTATGCTTAGTTTCGATGAATTAAATGTTTTTCGAATTCAATACCCTTAGTGATAGGTTCATAAGAATTTTTCAATTAAAAACTATTTTCTCGTAAGAGACTATATCGGTGTTTGTCGTAAAGAAGCGGATAAGTCAAACTACTTTGAAAATAAGTAAACGAAGTTGTGAAAAATTGGTAAAGTTGTACTTCTTAATAAGGCCTTAAAGTATATATTTAGGAGCAAATTTTATTTTTAGAGTAACTATAGAATTTACCAAAGTGATCAAAAATGCCCTACTGGAAAGAGCACAATTTTGACTTATACATTTCAAAGACAGGGACGCCATTGCAAATCTGTTTCCAGCGGTGACCATTCTATAATATCCCTTTAACGTTATGAAGGTTTATTTTTATTTTTTATTTATTTATTTATTTTAAATAAACATGATCCCAGATGGTAAGAGCCTGATCACGAAAATCCAATCGACCCAGTCCCGACAAGCTAATAAGATATTGTAATTCCTCTTCGAACCTTGCGGTTAACCGGAAATCGTATTTGGGACTCTTGAAGCCGACAAAAAAGAAACCTGTAAATAACGGACACGATTTGTCACAGTTTCTCTATAATAGATAGCGCCGTATAAACAGATATCATAAAAGGAGTTAGAGACACAATAAAAATAATACAAATCAATAAATGAAATATTGTCATTGGACAAAAGCCATAAACGGTGCCGACTTCATTTCAAACCTGAATAGGCTCAAAAGGGTTGGCAATAAAGGGAAGAGCTGATATCGGGACCCAAATGGGAAGGGATTTATCGAAGTCGTCAGGCCTATATGGGGTTCCTCATTCTCTTTCCTTTTTTGTTAGTCGTAAGGCGTTTTGAACTTCTGCCTCGGGTTGTTCAAGCGATTAGGGTCATCAGCAAAGTCCCACAAAAAAAGCTAAGGTGCTCAACATAAAATAAATGGAGAACAAGGGTTAGAATGAACCCTTAAACATTAATGTTAATTTGAAACATTAACATGTTACACACCGAACAGAAAAATTTCTCTTATCATGCGTTCTCTTAACTCGGGGTAGGGAAAATTCTTTCCATATATGGTTAAGATTTATAAAAAATAAATTAATTACATATCTGTAACAGTGCAAGCAGTTCTGAATCCGTAAAGGTCGACAGCATTAGAAGATGGAGATAAAATAACAGTTGATAACATGATCCACAAAGAAAGTAAGAAAGCTTTAGATACAGTACTTCATTATTTTGAACGACAGCCATTCTCTGTCATTTACCCACAGTTTGGCAAAATTTAATCAATCACCTAATTTAATAATGATTAAATCTTTCAGTAATTTATTAGTGACCTAATGATTATTTGACTGAAATATTTTATCATTAATATATTACGCTATTGATTCCAAAAAATTAAGTTGTCAAATAGCTAATATTAAATTTTGCCAAACTCTGCATTTACCTAAAAACAAATCTTTTTCATTATCCATGTTTTGTTTTTTTCAAATTATAACTGATTTCCAAGACCCGGCGTTTTCTTTATCAGACGTGATAAGAGGAAGTATTTGGAAAATAGTACTTTCAGTTTATAGATTTTAAAAAAATAATAATAATAATAATAAAAAAAAGGATTCCTTTCTTCTAATGTTCAACACTCATGAAATCTGAATGAAGTGTTGTAATTAGAAATTTATATAAAATTTTATTTTCTATCTTGGAACTTATTTTGACCAAACATATATTTTTTTTTATTTTTTTTTTATTGGTATTTACAATACAAAATAATATACAACAAGTAAATGTGTTGACAGTGAATACAATAAATAGAAGAACTACTCACTAGTAGCACTTCAATAAAATCTACACTAAAAGGTCTCTGGGCCATCTTCTTTTCAGCCACCTCGGAGGATTATCAGGAATGGAGGAGGAAGCAAGTTGGGAGACTAGTGGATTGGAGTGGTTATGGAGCTTACTATGGAAGGATAGGTATCTGTTTTGGGCTAAATCAGAAACATATGGAACATTAAGATCTTTATGGATAAGTTTATTGGTCACAAGATAAGGTGCATTGAGGATTTTTCGAAGGATTTTGGATTGTAGGGATTGGATACGAGATGAATTGGATGGTTTAGTAGAGCCCCAAAGCTCAACTCCGTACGTCCAAATAGGTCTAATCACAGTCAAGTAAATGAGTCTTTTGTAATTAATTGGGAGCTTTGAGCGTTTGTCTAGTAAATGTTGAAGTAGTCTGTAACGACGGACAGTTTCTTGTCGTTTTAGTCTTGTAAACATATCTTAAAAATAACTTTTACCATAACTTTAAATTTTTATTTCCCCCTAGTAATGCAATATTACAATCAGAATACAATATAAAATATAGACGGTAACCATGGCATGGGTTGGTATGAAGGAGGCAGACTTATGTTAAATAAGGTTCTTCTTTTCTTTTTTTTTTTTAAACTTAACTTTATTATTTTTGTCTTCCTTTACATTCATGAAAGTACTAAAATACGATTTGAGACATGACAGAGACCAGTCCCCACCCTACTTATTTTTTAATTATGTACCCTCACCCAACACTTTTTCTAGTCTTCTGTAAGTATTATCAGTAATAAATAATGAATAAATGTCTTAGAGATGACTTGTATAAATCTCTTAATATAGTGAATGTGAATTTAATAAAATGAGGTTAAGTTTGAGAGATGATTTCTGTTACTACGGAAATCGCGAAATGAGTCGCAGTAATTTTGGTTAAAGAGCATATTAAGTTTTTTATATTGTATGTTTCTAGGATTAAATAAGAATAATTTAAAACAAAATTTTCAATAGTTTGTATCTCGAGGTAATAAAAACAATAGACAACTGTATTGTACTCAGTTTAATCACTTAGGATGTATGAATGTTGTTGGACAAAGTTTTTCCAGAAATAGATTTAAAAGTTTCTTAGGCCTTTTTACTATCGCCAAGTTCAGATTGAAACGAAAAAGTTGCTAATGGAACGGGAATATTTACAAGACACCCAAGTTTTCCAACAACGTTTTGTTTAAGTCTATCAGCAAGAACTTGTATCTTATAAGTTCTTAATATAAGAAGAATACTTCATCAGTAAGTTTCAGGTGGGTTTTAAGTTTCAGTTACCTTGTTTTTTAAATATTCTTGCTAGGGTCGAGCCAATGTCGAACATTGTTTGCTTCTGTGTATTGTAATCCAGAATAATCCATTTTAATGAGACCTAATGAATAAAACACTGTAATCGAGCGGTTTTGTTAATTTCCACAGTTGTTAGTCGCGACTTGTATAACTGTTCTACAGTTTTTAAAAAAATTGTCAGATTCTATTTTATACATTTATCTATATATGTACCATATTCTTCAGTATAGAACAAAGGCTTACTAACAAAACCTCTATTCCTTTAATCAAGAAAAGGTAGATTTTGAAGGAAAGAAAATATTTAGTTCAAGGTCTACGGCTTGGTTCAAGAGGCACAATCCCGAACCTAACAAGCCATTTTTTAACCGAGGTCAAGATAGCTCTAAAAAAAAACTATAAAGCATTCCTATGCGGTCATTTGAAGATTGAAGAATCACCACATTCATGGGCATTATTGTAAATTATTATTTTTTTTCTCCTAAATTAATACATAAGCAGGGATAAAAATGTTATTTATTATAAATAAAAATGAATAAAAAAAAGCCTTGATCAAAATGATACGCGGCATTCACAGGAATCTAATAAATTCTTTATTTATTTTTTTATATACTTTTTTAATAATTAAAACTGTATAACTAAACTCCCCGTCAAAAGTATCGCAACACTTTGAAATATTTGAATTTTATAAAAACGTATTTTTCTTCATAATAAAGAAAGGTTCTGAAGTCTATAATAAACGTTCCTAAACTAACTAGAACATTGTTTATTAAAATAAATTACGATATTTCTTCCAATAAACAAAAAAGTTTAAAAAATTACTTTTAAAGTTTTCATTTTTTACAATTTCAACTTTTCAATTTCTAATTTATATTTAATAAGACATATTCCCTCCTCTGGCTTGAATGACTACTTCCACTAATCTTGGCATACTTGTAAATAACGAAACGAATGATAAACATGAACTGAAGGAAATTTGAAAAAGATAATCTAAAATTCCATAGTTTATTAACAGGGAAAAACATTGATGTGTCTAATCCTTAATGTCTCACGTTTAATAAATAATATTAATATGGATATAAACCAAGTATGGATTAAGGTAAAAACCAGGAAAATCTCTAAAATTATGGGTGTTGCAATACTTTTGACGGGGAGTTTATATACAATAAGTAAATGCGCGGTAAAATGAATGCCATGAATGTCAATAACGTATAAAGAACTAACCATTAGTAGCACTCAAATGTATGTTTTACATTAGTAAATCCCTAGGCCATCTTCTTTTCAGATGTCTCGGAGGGTTATCGGGAATCGAGTGAGAAGCAAGTTGGGAGACTAATGGATTGGAGTGGTTATGGAGCTTGTTATTGAAGGATAGGTATCTTGTTCGGGCCCAATTTGCAACGTATGGGACACTAAGATCATTATGGATAAGTTTATTTTGTAATAATAAGAACCATTCAGGACTTTTCGAAGGATTTTGTATTGTAGGGATTGGATACGAGATGAATTGGATGGTTTGGTAGAGCCCCAAAGCTCAACTCCGTACGTCCAAATAGGTCTAATCACAGTCATGTAAATGAGTCTTTTGTAATTAATTGGGAGCTTTGAGCGTTTGTCTAGTAAATGTTGAAGTAGTCTGTAACGACGGACAGTTTCTTGTCGTTTTAGTCTTGTAAACATATCTTAAAAATAACTTTTACCATAACTTTAAATTTTTATTTGTTTAGCCGAGCCTCAAAGCCCAATTACGTATGTCCAAATGGTTGCTGTGTAAATGAGTCTTTTCTGAATACATAATTATAAGCTTTGAAAGTCTGGCAAATAAATGATGAAGTCTATGAGGTTTTAATGTGAACAAAATGCGATGATTAATAAGAATTTCAAAAAAATATCTGCAAAAGCATTGCTCCAATGTGGCATACAGACGTAATTGAAACTGATATTGAAGAGAATACCTTCGTAGAAAGTGAGGGATTGGCCAAAGCTCGGCCGGTAATTAGGACGAGAAAAAGAACGGACGATAGAACCTTTCCCACGGAAAAAGTTTCTGGAGTTCGCGTGCTCACGGCGGCATATCCGACAGGGATCTTTAAACTGCGATAGCATACAAACTTTAAGCAATCAATGGAACTGAAACTGCGTCCCGAAAGTTGAGGTTTGATTCTCAGTACATTCTGGATTATACTAATTAGATCCTTCATGAAGAGGTATAAAAGCCGCCAGTAGGAACTTAGGGAATCATTAATGAATGAGATATATGAACATAAGAAAGAGAAATTAAAAAATAATAAGACAGCTTGATCAGTAACGTAACAGTTACTGAAACATAGTAGCAGGTACTATCAGACGTAATTAGTGTCCAATTTAACGGGCAGTTTACTCCAACAGTTTCTGGTAATGAATCGTTATGAATGATAGTAAAGAATCGTTATTCCTTTTAGTTTTATGTTAAATAATATTAAATTTACAAATAGGAAAATTTTAGCTGGTATTAATTGAAGAGTATGGACAGCTGAAAGAATGATGGCTGGCACAACATTTAATAAAATCACAAAAAAAAAAGAAAGGAAAGAAAGACATATATTTATTGAATCACCAACTGATTTTTTTCTCCGGAATGATCAAAACATATAAAGTGGAAATAAAATTAAAATAAGGATTTTAATATATTTAATTATTACTCAATACTACAAAGAGTTATTCTTCTATAAAATAATCAGCTTATCTATAAAAGATTAACTGAGATAATACTCGACTGAAAAGTAAGCAAACTAATTAGTGAAAGAAATCTTAATTAGTTATTCGAAGAGTGGGGGAAAGTAGAGGGGGGAGGGGAAGTTGGGGGGGGGTGAAGGAGGCAATCCATTAATTAGAAACAAAATAAATTAAAAGACTCAAATTAGGATTAGGATGAAGCAAATGTTCTAACGCAATCTGTGACGTCATCAGGGAGAACTACCAAAGGAAGTAAAAATAAAAACTTTATATTAACTCAGCACAAATTTAGTAATATATGCGCTTGCTGTGATGTATGTAATATATAGCATAACATTTCATTAATGAATTTTTTTTTTTTAATCTAAAACTCATTTGACTTTTCTAGTTAGATAAAATGATAATAATAATACTTTATAGTTGCATAATACATTTGTACTTTTTTGTAACAATTAGTTTAATAAAGTAAAATAGATTCAGTAACTGAGGAGAAAATAGTGGTTGAATGATATTATTCAAGTATTAATATATATGTTTTAACTAATGAAATGCAAAAATGAGGAATTGGATTATTTTTACTACTTGTTTAGAAAAAATGATTTTTTAAAAGAAACTATTAATCTGATAATTAGCTAAGAAATATGCCATACACACTGTAAGAACCAGTGGTTAAATACCCATCTCGGTGTTGCAAAGTACGCAACAGCAACTTTTGAAAGAGTACTTCTTTTTTAATTAATAAAAACCAAACAAACAGCTAAAACTTCTTCACAGTATGAATAACGATTTTTATGGATTTCAAATAATTTTAATTTTGAATGATTTCTTCCCAGTGACCTTAAGATATATAAATGTACTGACTGCTAATATAATCAATTGACAACTAAAATTATTATGTTAGAGATTGAATTATTGAAAGTAATGTTAGAGATTGATATTATTTCCTTTTAAAGCTATATTTTCCTATCCCAATTCCAGTTTGTTTTTTTGTTTTTTCCGCCCCTCAACCATTTATTAAATCCGATTTAATTTAAAACAAAAATACTAATTCAAGCCATCAAAAGATTCGTATGCCCATTCTAAATCAAATCACAACGGCTGAGTAATATGTTAATGTTCTGATCTATTAGCCAGCGGGAAAATAATTTAGAGGTAAGCCAGGGTAATGTTTAAAATTTAAATGGTTTCCTGCAAAAATGAGGTAGCTCTTTCAGTGAAAATCTTGTAATAACAAAAAAAAAAAAAATTGAGATACATATTGGTTTTGTTAGATGACTCATGTTTGTGTGTAGCATGTTCGTTCTATTTTCAAACTAATTTAAAACTTTAAAATTGATAATAGGAGCTACTTTTTTTTTTTTTTTTCGAAACCCTTTAATTGTTTATATTATTTATACATTATTTGGGATTGATGAATAATTCATGAAATATATGAATAATTAATTATTAATTGCCACTGCTATTGGGATTATTTTATTAGAATACTAGTTTCGAATGATTAACATTCATCTTCAGTTCTAAAACTGTTTTAAAACTGAAGAAGTGGCAATTAATTCATCAATTCTAATTGTATTGATTCCTGTATACCATCATGCGTACCTCAACTAATTCATTTTTTTGTTCCTCAGAGGTTCATTTTTTGTATAGAATCTTTTCTTGAGTGAACAGTATGAAATGTAATAATTTTTTTTTTTCTGGTATAATTCAATAAAATAGTATGTATGATGTACATGGTGCTATCTATGTAGTTAAATACAAATTTAATGATTACAGCTGCTGCGTGGTAGTTACTATCTCAGATGCTTTTGAGTTGGAAACTCTTAATATAATCACACCTACAATTTAATTATCAAATTGTAATTAAATACAATGGACTATTATATTATAATCACATAAAATGGACCTAAAGACCTAGCTTGAAGATGCTAAGGCTAAGTATTAGCGTTCGATTCTGCACCCTAGACCATTTTCCAGTTCAATAGGGGAGGATGGTACGCCGATGGAAAATGGAAAAGCCCTGATAAGGAAATGGTGATAAGATGAGGAAGAGACGAAGACTGCGTAGCAACAGGGCACGCACAACAAATCGATACCTCGTCTGGCCTCCCGTCTCGATCCCTGGAGTCAGTGACCCTCTTCCGCGTCTCCTCTAAGAACGTGTGCCAGCTTGGTGACATACTAAGCAGTGCCAACATGTCCTCCAAGCCTTCGTCGCAGAGCCCAAAAGAAACCGATCCTTGAATTTGCAACCCAACGCGAAATTTATATGAAAAGGGACGGATTGAAAACAATCGAACAATTGGTTAAGGATGACTAAAACATAACGAAGATAATAAACTCAGATAAATATTAATTGGTTTGCCAAAAATTTTGAACACTAAACCTTTAAAATATTTCTTTTATTTTCCTTTTAAGTACTTAAACCCTTAACAGAGACCAGTCCTGCATCAAGAAATGCTTCATTTCTGGTTTCTGATGTTTGTTGAATTGACCAGATAAACATTTCCTACAGCCACATTTTAAATTTGTTTAACAGGAACGGAAAAATCCAATGAGTCATAAGGGAAATCCCATAGTAAACCCCCAAAATTTAACCTACCTGCCCCTTCCCCTTTCCACGATGGATATATTTCAGATACCTGTTTATCTCCTCAGGTGAGAACCAATGTTTGATTTCTTGTGTTACCTTTTTGAAAACTTTAGTATATATAATCCCAATAGAATTGGCAATTAATTCATTAATCCTAATGATTCTTTAATACCATCATGCGAGCCTCAAGTGGCAATAAATTTAAAATATAAGTTGGATTTGAAATCATTACCAATATTCTACATTAAAATTGATGAATTATTTCCCGCTTCAATGATGTTTTTAAAAAAACACTAGTTTCGAATGTTAAACATTCACCATCAGTTCTAAGGAAACATGAACACATACTTTTAAGAAGCTCTTCCGCTTTGCTTCCTTAGAACTGCTGATAAAAGTTTCAACACCTTAAACTATAATATATATTATAGTCTTTTAATATTTCAATAGAAGTAACAAATTATTGATCAGTCCTAATTATATTTACTCCCCTATTCTACAATGTATACCTCAACTAAATAGTTTTATTTCCAATAACTTAAGTCATACAGAAATATCTCATTACTATATATGAGGATAAATAAATTTCAAAACTAATCATGTCCACTTTCCATCACAAATATATTTATTTTATTATTATTTTTCTGATAAAGCCGTGCGAGCTGCAAATCCTACAATACTTAGTAGCATTAGTTAGTAGACATCTATCAAGGATTTAAATTTTTTCGAATTTAATAAGTATTAAATTCATTTAACAGCAGGGGAATGACTGATGCAGGTTTTTGCTCTTTTTTATTCATTTTCTGAAGTAGACATGTTCAGTTTTGAAAGTTAAACTCCTCATATATAGGTAATGGATAAACACTGCAGTTCATACAATTTATAATAAACATAGGATTATAATAACGTAAATGTTCAAAAAAAAGATATATGTATTAAAACTAAACAGTGAAATATGTTCTGGAACACGTACCACTCTAAAGTCATTGATAATCTTAATTTTGTAAACTGTAAGCGGTTATCAGATGACAAATGAATTTATTTGGAAATAAGAAAGAAATCTCGTTTTTCTTTATTTTCTAAACGTGATTTTTGAATAGCTAAAATATAACAAGCACCTAACACCCTTTAAATAAAAAATTGGAACAAAAAAAATTAATCCCCTCCGGTCGGCAATTATCAATATATTTTGCTATAAGAGCTCTCCCTGATAAATTTTAAACAGAATAGAAATCAAGATTAACTAATTGACGATGACGAAGAAGAGAGAAAAAAAAAATGTTTTGAAGCTCTCGATTGGCCAAATGCGGCCTGGATGCTGGCTGGAGCCAGTATGGCTGACGTCCACATGTTCGATTAGCTCTCAGTGGCAATAATTCGCCACTGGTCGGGCAGAGAAGAAACAATATTCAACAAATCATTTATAACAAAAGCGGAGAACTAATTCAGAATGACAAAACTAAATTAATTCAAATCATTATGAACCGAAGGGAGTTTCATGGAACATCAGCCTCCGTCATCTAATTATATAATAACGACCAAGGAAATAATTCAGTGATTAATGAACCGAAATTTGACGAGTCCTGGAGTTCCAAACCGGGAAGTTGTGGGCTCAAGTTGGGAATTGGGGTCGGCCCTAGTTTCTCCAAGTTCAGAAGTTTTCTAGCAATCGGGAAAATCCTCGGCAGAAACCAATTGAGATGTCTCGAATCTCCAGTTGTTAAAGGATCTCAAGTTATCCGGAAATTTAATTTAAACTAAAACTTTTTTACAATAGGTCCAAAGGAAAACGAAATTGTATTAGAGTTTTAACATCAGAAAAATAAATCAATTTTAATTAAATCTTATTTTGGAATCACAAATTAAAACATGTCTGCCGTGCGAAGCAATATAGAGAGCAACTGACATTTTTGGTCAGGTTATATTTTTTGTACTGCAGCTAAACATTCTGAGTAAACAGAATAAAATACGTAGGCAAAAACTATCAAAATATCAAAAATAGTTTCTTCAAATCATGAAGAAGTTTACGATACAGAACTGACTTGGTTGCTATTTCAATTTGAATGAACTTTACCGTGAATTCTTAAGATTTTTTTTTTTTACTACTTTTTAAAATTTGACCAAAATCTTTTCGAATTATTTCACAAGACATGTATTTTAAAAGCTAGTTTTCGGTCAAAGAGAATCGATGAAAGATAAAATTTAATCATCTACCAAATAAAAAACTGGTTGCACTTAATAATATTTTTAAAACTTTATATATAGCAAACTTACAAGCTGATCTTAAACTAATAACAATTATGTACAAATGTACAAATATATACGCCAGATCTTTGAGAATGACTAAGAGATTGTTGAGGGCTAGGTGAGTTCATAATTACCTACTGTTGAAATTTTCTGACATCGTAAGTCCACATTAGTATGACTTAATACATGTGATGCGTACGCACGAAGATTCAAAAAACATCACGACTAATTCCCCTCGAAAAAATTTTCCCCAGGCGAGCATACAACAGATTGGATCATAGATATGTTCATCTACTTCTTTTGTATTTATTGCTTCTGATAAGGAGTTTTTTCGTCCAAATTTTCAATCAGGGCTGGCGTGTCAAAAAAGCCTCATCACTTTTTACATTCAAGCCAATTTAGCTCCTAAACGGTATGTCATAGCGACAAATGTTATATAACAAAAACATTCTCCATTAATTTTTTAATAAAGACACCAACCTTAAATTTTCGATCCGAGCAACGCTTCTAAGCTATAGCGCGGCAAAGTTTTACTTAGTTTGAAAAAAAGTTTAATATTTTGAGGGTGAAAAAAAATAACACAAGAAAACTATAAAACTCCGAGTTATTTTCATAAAAAGGCATATCCATCTCAAGAGATATTTTTATACTTAAATTTTAATTATTACGAACGTAAATCTTTAAGTATTACTAAAACTAATGTAATTCGTCCATGTCTTAAATCTTTAAATTTAAAATTGTACAGTTAAAATTTTATAGAAGTTATAAAGAAGAATAAAAATCAATAAGAATAGGATTAATAAAAATATTTTATTAAAAACAGAACCTTTAATTAAATCTTTCAACAAAGCAAAATATCATTAGAATTAATTCTAAACCCAAAATATTTTTTAGAAAATTCAATGTGGATGAATGATGAACTAATCTTCAGATTTTATTTATCTCTTTACTATTTTTTTTTCTTTATTATTCAATATTTTTCATAAGACATGATTAATAAACATCAAATCTAATCAAACTAGCATTAAATAAAACAAAAATGAAGTCTTAAAATAGACTTCAATGGAAAGTGCTTGGTCCTGATAACTGGGCTCAAGGTCAATCATAAATCAAATTCAATCAGACGTCAGGTTGTCCAATATGGCGGCCAAATCTAGCAAAATATATACGTCGTTCAAGCGGATATATATAAAACATAAGCTTAAAATACATAAGTATATTTAAAAATAAAATAAATCATTAATGTGAAATTAGGGCGTGAATATTTTCAAAGAGGGTGAAGTATTTGTGTGTATTTTTTTCGAGTAATTAATAACAAAATATTGAAATATAAATAAAAGCATAATGAAAAATCCTGAAAAAAATATTCTCTGGACCAAGTAATCTAGCATATGTTCTCAGAAACAAAATTGTCCCTTTATAACTGTGAGAAATATATTGTTCCAACAGCTCTTACGCAATTGATAATTCCCACAATGATTAATCGTACAGTCACAAAGGGAACGGGCGAGCCATGTGCATTTTCCCTGATGATATCAACAGATTGAAAGTATCTTGTATTGTTACAACGATTAATTGAACAGATAATATTGGCAATCTCAACTCAAGGTACATTCGTTGAAAAGTTCAATTCGAGAGGTATTCACCTGAAATGATGTCCTGATATAGTACAAATACAATGAGTCATAGAAAAAATAATAACAAGAAATCTCAGAAAGCTTATTAGAAACCGAATGGAAAAACCACGAGTAAACATTATTTAATTATTTAATTATTTTGTCGCACCTATACTACAATTACAAACTTAATAGTCAACTACAAATTTAGAAGGCATAACGGATAAGTATTTCACAACATATGAAATGCAGTATAGCATTAACGATGAAAAGAATTTACAATAATATTCTAATATTTTTTAAGAAGTTAATAGAGCAGTTATATTCTTTATGGTGTAAGAATAACAGTTACTGGTAACTTAGAACTAAATAATCACTTTTGTTGTACAAATGCCAGCTTATTATCAATAAATAGTGTCGAGCCATCTATTAACAAAAAAAAAAAAAATCCTATTGACTTTATTGCCACTATGTTTACCGGATGAATGATACGTGATTCGAATGAATGAAAATAGTGGTAGCTCAGATGGACTGAGTGATCACTATCAAGGTATCATGGTATCATGATACGTTCTCTTGTATCAACCGGGACTCGTTTAAACATTTTTTACTTAATATATATATTACATATATATATATATATACATATATATATATATATATATATATATATATATATATATATATATATATATATATATATATATATATATATATATATATATATTTTATTATTTTTTTTTCTTACAAGATTTGATCCCCCTTTATTCAATTTTTTTTTTTTTTTTTTTTTATTATCAAAGAAATAACCCCACGATTACAAGAGAAATACACTAAGTAAAAAAAAACAAGGTTTTGAGTAAACGCTGATAAAAGTCTTTTTTGCTTTGTCTACTTTGGTACTGACATTTTTCAAATATTTTAAAGCACAGGCAATTTTAGGCCTTTAACTTATTCGATAAAATAATGTTAGTGCCAAAGTAGATAGAGCAAAAAAAACATGTTTTTTTATTAAGTGTTTTTCACTTGTAATCCCACGATATATTAGTTTATCTTTGATGAAAGACTAAAGCGGCAAGAAACTGCTCGTCGTTACAGACTACTACAGCATTTACGAGACAAACGATCAAAGCTCCCAATTCATTACCAAAGACTTATTTAAATGACTGTTATTAGACCTATTTGGACTTACGAAGTTGAGCTATGGGGCTCTACTAAACCATCCAATTCATCTCGTATACAATCCTTACAATCCAAAATCCTTCGAAAATGTCCCTTACTTTGTCACCAATAAATTTATCCATGAAGACCTTAATGTTCCAGATGTTGCTGAGTTAGCCCAAACCAGATATACAAAGCCACTCAAATCAATTAGTTTCTCAACTTGCTTCCCATTCCATTCCCAAAAATCCTCCGATGCGTCTGAAAAGAAGATGGTCTAGAGATCTTCTAGTGTAGAATTTTTATTGAAGTGCTACTGATGAGTAGTTCTTTTGAAGTTTTGACATGTTATTGTAATCGTTATCAGCTCATTTACTTGATGTATATATTTGTACAGTAGTAAATTTCAATAAATTGATATAACAAAAATTAAAAAAATCTGTGATGAAACCGGGCTATGCACTAATTTTGTACTAAGAATTTCATATATATAAGAAACAAGTGAATAGATACGCAAATAAAAATTTAGATGAATGGTTAATTTGTTAATAATATTTTATTTTAATTTAATTTATTTTAATATATTGAATCAGAATCAGTGAATTGATCAAAACTTTTAAATTCACAATCCATATAAATATTTATTTGGGTTCTTACACACTTATCTCTGGAAAAAAACAAAAAAATAAAAATAAAATACTTACTGTTGAAATAATCAGATATTTAGTGCATAGTCAGACAACATCAAAGATTTACTAATATATAAAAACTGTTGTTTGTATAAGTTTCATTTTATCACTTTATCAATTAAGCTATTTATTATTTTACCGATTAATATTACTCATAAATAAAGATAAAACAATTTTAAACGCTGCACTGAATTAGTATCGAGGTGCTTTTTGTCGGATGCCGAAATAAACGAGATGCAGAGGGTATCTCTGTTTTTAAACGGAGCGAATAAAATTCACAAGAATCTAACAATAGATTTCGTGTAAACCCACTGAATGGGCGGAGTCTATAAGTTGGCTGGTGTATATTGGGCTCACGCCATTGTGCAGGAATTTCTCATGATACACTGTCCGGTTTTTTTATTTTATTGCATTTCCTATTAGTAGTGAATTCAAAATTGAAAAAAAAAAATGGAAATAGTAAATATAAGGTAGTTTGAATATTGCAACAGTGTTAAGACAAGAGAGACTAATAGCACGGTGGAGCGAACCAGGCGCCAGATACACGCCCCAACCTGCCCATTCCAAATACGGTCCTGTCCTCCAGTATATTTCAAACTTTCATCCGAGAAAGTGATCATGCCTTCATTTGGGAGATGTTGAACTTTTTATAATCTTATCTCCTGGCAGTTTCTTATGTTTTCTTCGACATGGAGTAGAAAGTCATTTCCTGTTGACATATGAAGCATCTGCTAAGCATCTATTAAGTCAGAAATGTTCAGAACAAAAGTTGGTAGTTCTCTTTGAACTGGATGATGCAACATAAAGAAGAGCTTTTAACGACGAACAAAAGAAAAAAAATCTTAAAGGATATAGCTTAGTTATTAGATAAAATAAACAGTGGATATAATAAATAAAGGACTAATCCCTCGGCAAACACCTGTTGGCAGTAGTAATTATTAACAACTGTTATAAATAACCAATAGCATAATCCAGTAAAAGTCAGATTAATGGCATCAGAAAGAAAACAGTGTTTTTATTCCTGATAAGCTTTTGAAATTGATTTTAGTTCAGTGTACAGAAACACATTTTATTTCTCACAACTAATTTAACCCTTTTCAGAACTAGAATAAATATTTAAAAATATTTAAATTAACTGTTTTATTTTCTTTTTTATTGGTCTAAAATCGAATAAATTTTAATTCATTTCATTTCTTAATATTATAATATTATTTTTGTTTAAAACCAGTTTTAATATTGTTTAATATTTAATTTAATTTTTTTTTTACAACTTATTACTTTTTATAAACCCTTTTTAGGGCTCAGCCTACAACAGTACACCATAACTTGATAAATTGTTCGGTGTGGACCCATCGTTTAAAAACATTTAATGAGGATAAAAAAAATAAATAAATAATTTCATTTCATTTCTAACAATTTTTTTTTTTTTTTTTACCTCATTGAATATTTTTTAATGATGGGGCCCCTCCAAACAATTTATCGAGCTATGATGTACTGTAGTACGCTGAGTCCTGAAAAGGGTTAATATTAAAGTAACAAGGTGTATAAAAAAAATTGGTTTTAAACAAAAAAATTAATAATATTTTATTTTTTAATGTAACATAAAATTAATATTCAAAACGTAAACCGTTTCCCATCTTTCAGCCAGGAGCTTAACCCTATGCAGACCTCCTCTTTGGGATGGCTATCGAAAAATTCCTGAGCTGGTGTTTCGAATTCTTGAAATATATGACATTTTTCCTTTCAAGAAGAGGACAGTCAACAAGAGCCAATGTCTTAAAAGTAACAAGAATTTCATAAGAAACCATCATTTTGCTTTTTTAATTAACACTTTTGAAGGAGGCAGTCCGTTGTAGGTAAATACATTCGAGTCATACACTGTTGGTAAACAATAAAATAAAAAGTAAATTTTAGACCAAACAAATAACTTCGGAGTTATGGCCAAAAGAGTACCGACAAACGTGTTTTAGCGGAAAAGTGTAACTTACCGCAAGTTAGCCAATTTTTAGCCCTCCGCAGTTCTAAAACTATTGATCTGAGCAAATAAATGAATAGAACCAAATTTATTGAAAACTTTCTTAGCTTTAATAATGTATGGAACACAAAATGTGCTGAAAGTAACGGTTTCAGAGTTATTGTATCAAACTGCTACGAACGTACAAGTTTCAACACTTTTCCCCGATTTAATTTTTTCTTTTAAATTAACAACAGTTTTACTCTTACAGACCTAGGTCTGTGCTTAAATTAAAGCTAATAAAATCTACTAGAACTTCATTTCTCATGACATTAATAGTAGGATCACTCCTTCGGCCGGTGTTCCACACGAAAGTCAAGCAAAACTTAAAATTCGGACTTTTTGGAAAAAAATTACCGATTTTCAAAGGGACGTAACTCAGAAGCTATTAGACTAACAGAGCTGCAATTGGGCTCAAATATTTTCAAAGTTAATCTAATTTAAAAATGGTGACGAATGTTTTTTTATCAAGCACCGATTAGGAGTTACAATCCAAAAACTAAAATAATAGCGAAAATTTCGACGTTTTTCGGCCAACAAAAGTTTTCCCATCCGTTTTTTCGGTTGCAAACCTGGATTTACACAACTCATACATGCCCTAACAACATCAAAAATGCAGCTATCTTCAATTTTTTGCGCCCTAAAGCCCTTTTTTGGTACCAGGTCACCGGCTTACAAATTTTAAATTCAATAAAGACTGGCAGATCTTTCGTTAACCTCTTATTAATACTCGTGAATATATATGATACATGAATAAACGTGAACATCTGAAACACAGTCACCACAGTTTTTAACATAGAAACGAACCATGTTCCTTTATTTATCTAAAAAACTAATCATTCGGATTTTTTCTATGGCTAATAATTGTTCTAAAGGAAATTCCTTACTTTTGGCTTGCCATACTGATTTTTACGGTTTACTTTAAGCATATATTCAGGTTTAATTGTGGTCAGATCCGAGTACAACCGTACATATAAAACGGGAGTTTTATTTGTATATAGGTTTCATAGGGTCGTAGGATGGACAGTTGCTTTAACTCTTTATGACTCACTGGCGTCTTTATGGCAGTCTATAAATTCGAGTGATGTCACTGAATTGGCTTTTCAAGTGGATTCAAACTTTAAGTTCGCCCGTTGATTCGGATAATCCTTCCTACTCAAACAACCCAGCATTAGAACAAGAATTTAACTGACTATAAATTGTTAAAAAGATCAACTTTTATATTTTCCATTCTAATACTGAATGTTGACTTGAATAAAGCCAATACTATTATATATCGATTCTATATTAAATAATTTCCTTTAATCAACACTGTAGAATCCAGTCACTTTGATTTAATAACTAAGACATATTGACTTATTTCGAGATGCATACTTAAGGAGCTCGAAAACATATTTTGAACTTGAGCCAAAATCTTGGATAAACAAACCACTAGTTTAGATGTCAGAAAAGTCGGTTAAGATCACAAACCAGAGAAAATTTAAGACGTTTCCATAAACTTGACTGACAAACACGGAATAAAAAACATAAGTATAGGAAGGATCCATCACATAAATAAGTTAAGATACTTTTAGAATACTTATTTATATATATACATAAACATATCAAAATATTTATTTTAATTATTACTAATAACTAAATTTTCTTCAATGATAAATATTAAAATTTTGATACCATTTAAAACGAAAAAAAATGTATATATTGCACAATCAAACGATCAATAAAGTATAAAAATAAACAGGGAAAATGTAACTATATGACATCTGCGACCCTAACAAGAACTGAAAGCAGATAAGGGACGGGAAAATAAACGTCACGAGATATGAATACTGAATCGAATACTTTTATTCCAAGTGTAATAAAGTGGAAAATATCTTCTATATACAGGGCATATATTGGTCGTTAAAACAGTTTTGTGGATCCTGGAGACTTTCATAATAAAAACCAATCAATATGAAAAATAAATATATATGTGTTCTATTTTCAGGCTATTTGAAAAAATTTTACTTCGGAAGTTAAAATTAAAAATTGAAAAAAAAAACTAAAATCAGACATTTGATTTTAGTGATAAAAGAAAGATTCTTAAAGCTTTAGAATAAACTTAGTTTATAGTTGCATCACTTCATATTAGTAGAAGCGTTAATCGTACAATATATCTTAACGATAAATGCTTTTGCACAAAATTGTTGCCTTATTATTTATGTTTAAATAAAAATATATCAAAAATAAGTTAATACATTGTTGAATTATTTAAAAGGAAGCTCCACAAATGATGGACTAAAAATGTTGGCTTCCTTCCAAGTTACCTAGGAAGAGATATATCATCTCCGTGCATTTTAATGCTTTAAAATCCAAAGCAGTAAGGCTTCACCTACTTAATAAGCTAAGCGGTGGGTGTCGTAACCATTGGTTTAAAAATATAATTATAATTTCTTTTAATAAATATTTATCAATGAATAAACAAAAAAAAAAGTATTAAAATTAATTGAATTAAATTCTTAAATTAAATACACTCTTGATTTATAATCCTTAGAAAATAATGCCAGTTCAGTTTAAGTGGTATTTGATCATTAATTAATAAAAAATAAAACAAGTAAAACAAATTAGGTATCACTATAGAAATAAGAAATATTCAAAAACTAAATTAATGAAATAAAACAGAAATTTACTTATATTTTTCTCAGTATATATGTACATATTTGTACATTTACCTTGTTAAATCGACTGAAAAAAACAAAATAATTAAAAAAAAAAAATTGATGTTTACTACAGTATACATTATATACGAGTAAATTTGAATAAAATGCTTACAATCAAGAACAAGAAGTATCAAGAACTACTTACAAGAAGCTATTCAATAGTTCTACATTAGATGGTCTTTTTCTTCTTTTCAGACACCTCGGAGTATTATCGGGAGTGTAAGGCAAGTTGAGAGTCTAGTGAATTCAAGTGTGTATGGAGTTTACTACGAAAGGATAGGTATCTTATGAAGCCAAATCAGCAACATAAGTAAAATTAAGATCATTATGAATATGCTTGTTTGTGACATAATAAGGAGCCTTGAGGATTTTACGATAAGCAAAAAATAGAATAAAATATATAAAAGAAGGTAAAGTATTAAAAAAAAAAGAAGATAAATAAAAGCCTTTCAAGAAATGAATTAACGATACGAACCTTAAAATTTTTTGATATTTTTAACCCAAGAATTTTCAATTTAATTCCGTCTCGTATTTGTATATATTTACCGTTACGAATCATATAACTAAAAAAAAAAAAAAGTGTCTGCAGATTTCCAAGTTCATTTGTTTTCAGTCTCTAACAAACCAAATATCAGTTTAGAAACTCCAAAAAAAAAAAAAAAAAAAAAAAAAAAAAAAAAAAAAAAAAAAAAATTAACTGCTTTGAATGATGGATCCGTTACTATTCGACAATCTGTTGTGTTTCAAAATAACATTTTGGTGGAATTCCACCTCTCAGTGTCAATAAAACATAATTCAACGCCATTAACAACAATTCGTATCAATCCGTTTAATAATTTAAATTAATAGCAAATGTTATTCAATATTATAACTTAATAGTTAATTGAAACATATTTAATATCACATTACAGAAACTTTTATAAAAAGGACCGTCTATTATAGAACAGGATATAAATGATTTATTTAAGGACTATATAATAAATAAAACGAACGATCCATTTTAAAGACTTAAAAAAGTTATTTCATAACTGTTAATAATTTCAGTGCCATCTGTATGATAATACAATAATATAGATGGCACAGGAATCCTTCATTTAACACTTTAATGCTCCTAATCGCCCGACCTTAATAGATCTCTCTGATTCAGAATTGAATAACCTTCACAACTAAATAAGCTTACCTCACAACTGGCCATCTTCAACGATTTTAAACGCTTTAAGAAAGTAAGAAATATTAAAATAGTACGTAAATTACAATAAATTTTACTAAAAAACTAATGATTTTACTTAGAATTTCATCAGTAACGTTAATATTGGTTAGCTTGCAATATACAATAACTTCTCGGATTAGTTAATAAATCGAATTTTCCTAAGAATAAGAATGCTAATATTACATTTAGAATACTGGAAAACACAAATTCTGTACCAAATTAAAGAAACTAAGAATAAGACAGCAATTTTTTTTTTTTTTAACCATAACCTTGAATATGGGGAAAACACTTACATTTGTATTCTGTTTAAATACATGACTAGATATTCAAACAACGAAGTAATTTTTCTGATGATGCTAATAATTCTATTTTTAAATTGTTAATTTAACGTTGTTGTTTTTTTTTTAAATTGATTTAATATTGCTAGATTTAGAATTACAATGTTTAATTTATTAATAACGTAAGATTAATTTAAAAATCCTCTAAAGTCGTTTAGGCATTTCCTCTTTTATCTTAGCCATATTCTTCCACTTTTTATCTACTGAGCTGTAAAAATAAATTATCAGTACTCCACCATAAAATTAAAAAAAAAAAAAATTTTGCATTAGTATTTGTCCGTATAATATAGAGTAATGTTCTATTTAGTTCAATAACTCCATCAATTCTACTTAAAAAAATTATTACTTTTCATCCATATTTTCATTTTTTATCACAAAAATTTTCTCTTCTTCAGTAAATTATAAATATTTTCTATTTATACCACGACTTTAATATTACTAATAAATAAAATATCACTTGCATATTAATGAATTATTTTATTATTATTTTTTTAAATAAATATATCTTGAATATTTATAAGAATGCATTAAATAAACATTAAAGGCACATATATATGCAAACTTATTATTACACATGCATATTTCATGTAAGTAGAGATACATACTAAAGACTGTGAGATAGGGAAAGCAATAACTAACATATAAACATGAAAATATCTTTAGCCTTCGCAAAACCATTGGGATAACTACATTCAAGGCTAAACTATAAATAAATCAAAAAGCATAACTGAAGGAAGGTTAATTATAGAGAAATGACTAGATTTTAATTTTTTGGGGGGGAAGGGGAGGCATTGTTCACTATCAGATTTTGAAATTAGGAAAAAATTGTTTTAAAAAAATTAATTTATTTTTCTTATTTTTGATGATACTGTAGCAAGGAGCAAATATTAAAAGATTGACAGAAAAAAATAAGATGTCCGGTAGAAGCAGGTGACTGCAACACCACAGGAAGTGCGGTATTGCCCGTCATGCGCCTTGATGTTTCACAGTTTTTTATATATAGTTTCCTTGTTATTAGTAGAACATAAAAACAATTAAATAATTAAAAAAAAAAATTAATATGTAGTCCGTGACAAAATGAACCAGAGATAGTTCGTTATCCCTGCAGACATCAACGTAAACAGTATCAACCAGAGTTTTGTTTTAAACATAAAAACAGTTTTTAGCTAACGATCTTATAGCTATCGTTAAAAAATAAATAAAAACTTTAGAGCTGTGGTACATAATAAAATAAACGATAGATCAAGAGTTTGAAACATGAAGGAATGTGGACTTCCTGTGGCAATAAGAACTGGGAAGTGATATAAATAGACATTTAGCGCAAGGGTTCACGGAAAAAAAACAACTAATTGTTAACAAATGAATTATTCATATCTTCATATTAAAAACAATAATTTATTTAAAAACGTAAAGCCACATAATAAATTACTTAACAAGCTACAAGGTGCCGGCTAGGCTTTTATGAGTTAATAAGACGACCATTGTCAGCTGTATCTACGTAGTTCAGTGGAGAGATGAAAAATAGATGCATTAATGACTATATCCAATACGGAAAATACAATATTATTAAGTAATAACTTATATTATCATTATAAAGATAAAAATCTGATTATGACAATAAACAAAAGTTGCATTTCAACGAATGACGAAACCATTTTCTAGAAAACAAATATGCCTAAAGTAAATAGATAAGAGCATGTAAATATCTGTTTGGATAAATCCTGGAAATACCACTATGAGTCAGTATCGATTTTTGATTAGGGATAACACAATCACTAAATGCTTTTAAAAGTGCAACCTAGATATTTTAGGGCGAGCACTTCTAATATAGATGAAATTGGAATGTCTCAAACATGTTTCGCAAAAGCTTCAGCAACTGAATATTAACTAAAGGAAAGTCGTATGATAATTACGCTGAATTTATATGTGCTGTGGGCATTAATTATGCTATTAATAAACCCACACTGATAGTAACTAAGGAAAAAAACATTTCCATTGAAAATTGTAGGAGTCGTGGATTGAAAAAACTAATTTTTGTAACAAGTAACTACGAATGGATTACAAAATGGGGATAATAGATCAGTTTGAGCATTGAAAAAAATCATCTAAGAACATAAATCAAACAATTAGACAAGGAATAAATATTTCTTTTCTGTTTTCATCATTATTTTCTATGAATAAATGTAAAAATATCACTGTACTTTAGAAAGGTATTAAAATATGTTATTATAATTTCCAGCAACCTAAAACCCATTTATAAATTCCCATAAGGATAATTAAAAGATAATTAAATCAAACCTACCCGAATAATAAAACGAATATACTCGTCGGTTACAATTCATGGAAATATCTGTATGCAGGATAACTCAGTCACGATATATAAATAATTTCTTGTATAACAAATATCACAGCCAGTATGAACTTCTAAAATTAATAACAATGGACACACTAAATAATTTAATGATTGTCTTACTCACAGCAATAAACCAGAGAACGTTTCAGTACAGATCCTGGCCTGAATAAATATAATCTAAAAGGAAAAACAAAACGTAAAACACGATCGAAAATATATAGATAACTAAAATTAAATGATTGCTGTTTAATTGTGACAATTAAACTTACAATTATCAAATGACACGACACCAAACGAAGCGAGCACACCGGCACTACTGCCGCTGGCGAGGTGCCGGCGCAGTGTTGCCAACGCTCTTCGCAGGAATATCCCTACGTCGTTTCACTAACTTCATAGACGTTTATTATGATTTTATTTAATAATAATTTTTGAATATAGGTTCTCCCTAATATTACATTAAAATAATCGTTAATTCCTCACAGACAATAAAAAAAACAAGTAAAAAACCTTTATTTGGGCGGTGAAAGTTGTTAACCGATGAGGTAATTATGAGATGAGTGCACAGTCCTGTAAACACTGTATCCTTGAGCGATGGTACCGGAGCCAAGCGGAACATTATTGTATATTAGTAATAAACATTATTATTTAACATTTTCGGTGCTTAAAACAAATTTATATTAAAAAATAAACGAAACTATAACCCAACTGTAAATCAAGTACCCGTTGAATCTGGTGTTAAAAAATTATATAATTAGTGAATTGAGGTAGTTTCTCATATTTCTATGTATCATTTAATTTTGTTACGTGTTATTTTTGAAAAGTAATTTTTTCTTGTAATATCTTAGCAGAGTTTCAACAAAACTTGAGGAAATTACATATTTTAACTAAATAAATAAAAAAAATTTTGTATACGTCGCTTATGACATTACTTTTTAATCTAGTACTTAGTATTTGGAATTAAAATCTTGTTCTCCAAAATAATAGTGAAGTATTTATAACGAAGGGTTAAATAGATTTTAAGAATGAGAAGTATAATAATATGAAACGTCATTTCTTTAGTTTCAAAACCCCAAATCATATACTCATATATATATACATCTATTTGACAATCTATTGTTTAATATTTAATCCGTTATTGTTAAAAATATGTTCATCTGATAACGAAAACATAAAAAAAGAATGAAGTTCGAAAAAACTAAATGAAGAAGTTATATTTAGAAGCCATTATACTAAAGTATTTTTGATTTTTCACGACGACACACATAAACAACGATATTATTCTTTTATTTTTCGTGAGCATCCCAACCATCATAATTTATTATTATAAGTTATTTCAAAATGAATATCCATTTATATCTTCACGATTGATAAACGTTGTCAGACGAGGAAAATCTAAAAAAGAAATTTAAAAAAAAAACCCAACAGATTAGTCACCAAATGACTGCCTAACTTCCCTGAAACAAAAATAAACCTGCGGGTTTTTTTTTTTCAAACTGTTAGCTAATCCGTACACAAAGTTATTAACTTTTGCTGTCAGAAAAATAATATAACAATCTAGCAAAATTAAAATTGAGGATTCTAAATATGTAAATAAAAAAAAAAATACAAGAATATAAGTTAATTATGAATATATTTCTAACATATGACAATAGTTTAATAAAAAAATGTTAATTGCAAATTAACACAACTTTGTGGTGGTGACAAAACTGAGGGGGTAATTTAAGGTTTCATTGCGAAAGATTATGAGAGTGGATCTCTCATCCACGTTCTTTTTATTTCTAATTTAGTTTTCTCAGGCATATAAGTCATAATAATTTGAATAAAATTTTGGGATGGATATTAGTCAAAATATAACAGAAACTGATCTTACGCTAAGCTGCGAAAATAAATTTTAATAGTTCATAGTGTTATTTATAAAAATGAAATAAATAAATAAATAAACTTCAGTTGGGACAGGTGAGATTATTTCGTCTGCAGAAAACAAAAAATATAAGTGGGATTTCTAAAAAACAGAAACAATTACCTGTGAAACAAAGGTCTGACTCTGACCTTCAACCATAAAGGAAAACGATTCCCTTTTAGAAAAAAAAAAAAACTGTAGGAATAAAGAAACTCTTAATGGAATCTGTTAATATAGTTGGAAAATAAAATGTCAAGCTATACATATTATCCACCATTTTTAAGGAAGGGCTTTAATCAAAGAAATACATTTTGTTCAGCTTATTAATATTAAGACAATCTAATATAACAGTTTATGATTAATTATAAAATAAATCAGAGTACATAAATAAAATTTAAATTCTAAAAAAATAATAATCTATTTCCATTGCAACGAAAATAATTTACTGAAAAACTTAAAACACTGAGATAACCAATTTTATATTAAGGAAAAATCTAATTGTATTAAATCAGATTAAAACAAATGATGTTATCTCATATAGCTTAGAATTAAATTTTATTAAAAAAAAAAAAGAAAAATCTATTAATAATTGATCTCATTGAATAAAACTTTTAGTAAATAATTGTTAATTCTCCATTTAAAATATTTATTATTCGTCTCCTATAGGATTAAATAAATATAATGTTAATCGTTTTCTTTAATTTTAGATTAAATTTGGTTCAAAAATCTTCGCTTGAAATCTTTTCTTTTTTTTAATTTGAGAAAATATTTACATGCTTAATCGCTTTAAGGTTAATAAGGTTTAATTTTGTCTTTTGTTTGTACGTGAAAAAGACAAACATTTTATAGACAACTTTCAGATTCCATTTTTATTAAAAATAATTATTTTTTCTATATTACTATTTTTATACGAAAAAAGAAGTTATTCGAATATAAAATAAATATTGAAAGAAAATAATTCTTGATCTATATTACTTCATGAACTCGCTATTCGAATAAAGTCTACCTGAACTAAATTCTTAAGACTTCATTTACAAAACTAATTAGAACAATAATTAAGTTTTATAACTGGAAATATAAAGACTCAGATAAAAATATATTTAGGTAAAAATTACATTGGCTCGTAAAGGACAGGATAGAAAGTAAAATCCAACGATGCACATTAAAGGTCAGGAGGGTGTAAGAAAAAACATGATTACAAGGGAACAACGTGACCATGATGAAACTATGAAGTATCTTTGGATTCGTTCGAGGCTGTTAAACGTCATCAGTTACCTTAACGTTTTCAGATTTATTTTATATGTATATATATATAAATTTCTTGAGGTCCAATCAATTAATGACGTTCTGAGGCAATATTATTCTCATTATCATGTCCTTTACCTAAGCCCTATAACAGTGTTGGGCATATCCATATTCGTAAATACGAATATGAATATATTCACACAGATTATTCTCTATGAATATGAATACAAATAGTTATATTCATACGTATGAATTGTGAATACAGTTGTATAATGTATCGAGACGTGTAAATACAACTGTATTCACACTTGATACGTATGAATACAACCATATATATTCACACATGTGAATACGAATATATTTGTATTCATATTCATAGAGAATAATCTGTGAGAATATATTCATATTCGTATTTACGAATATAAATATGCCCAACACTGATATAATTACAGTTTATAATTACTATCTAATATATATTTAACTTTATAATTACAGTCTCGAAACATCGCCATAATATAGTTACTATATTGACTGAACTTCTAGAACCTTATGAAACATTAGTTATTAACAATCGAAAAGAAAAAAAAATGCATGTTGAGAGCTGTTTGGTTTAGTTTATAAGGGTTTTCAGTTATAGAGGGAGAGGTATATTAATGATGATAAACACATCGTTTTATGTATTGTTCCATTGAACTGAAATATAATTACACATCAACCAAAATTCTTATTAACTGTAAAATCCAGGAGTTCCATAAGTCTGGAAAAACCACACAACCCTATACCACTCCTAAACCCTCATCTATTTTTCATTTTACAGTTTGTGAGTTATTCTTTAAACATCCATGTGGGTTTATGTACATTATATCATCAGTGGCACTGTAATTAGATTTATCCTTCATATTTTGTAATTACAATATACATTAGATATTCTAACTTATATACTTTATATATTTATATTTTTAACTTTATTCTTTAAATTACCTTTTTAAATAAATGTATTTTAACCTTTTTCGTTCACTGCAGGGAATGATTATGAGAACAATATATTTAATTTAACTGACTGAACCTCAAGAACCGTATTAAACATATACTAACAATGTGAATTTCTTCGAAAAATTCTCAATAATTTTTACTTTTTCACAAAGAAACTTAACCATAAAGATCTGAATGTTCTATATGTTGTGGATACGACTCAAATCATATATCTATCAATTCATAATGATTATTTGACTTACTCAAGCCTACTAGCCTAAACTAACTTATTCGGTTACCGCTCATCTAGGTGTCTGAAAAAAAGATGGCCCTGGGACCATCTAATATGGAACTCAATCTAAAGTTCTCAGGGCTATTACCAATGTGTAGTTGTATTCACATGTAATTATTACGTTTACTTGATGTATTGATTTATACAGATATAAATATTAATAAATAAATGTTTTAATATATATATAAATTTTAAATTTAAAAAATAAGCAGTAAGGGAATGCACTTTTACTACTTTAAAGTCTTACTTTTTTTTAAATCAAGGCCATAAAACTATTTTTTAAGTTTTTTAAAGTCAAGGCCAGAAAAATACCTGAAATAAAACGAACCAAAGGAATAAAAATTGGTACTATCTCCTTTAATAAATCGTAACCGTGACATAAACTCAAGCCCCACCACTGGTCAATATACTACATATTATATACATTATTCGTTTACGATCAATACAGGTTTATTAAAAAAATACTAAAAAGAATACCATATGGCTAGTATCATTTTTAAAAATAGTATGCTATTTTAAATCTATGAAAATAATAAAATAAAATAATTATCACATCCAACGAATACTAAATAATTAGAAAAAATCTTTAAAAAATAAAATAAAAAACATCAAAGAAATCTAATTAAAAAGTTTAATAGATCAATATTATAGTTTAAGCGCCTTAGAAAAAATACCAAAATAAATACTAAAACGCTTAACAACACTGTGGTGCAAAAGAGAATTCGTTGCGCCTGATCAGTAGTAATATTCTTAATTAATAACAAAATAGTTTTACACACAATATGAAGCTTGTAAAATAATTTCAATCATAATAATAAAAAATTAATAAATACAAGAAAACTTCATGTGGTACATTTGCATTAACGATTATTATTTTTTTTATTTTTTTTTTTTAGTTAGCCGACAAGTGGTCTCAAAAAAATTAAGATCCCGCCAGTTTTAATTGAGTTGAATTAGTTAAATTGGCCAAGGCATGAAATGATAATAATTTTTTTTTAACTCCTAGAGAGCCTTATCACTAAATAAAGTTTGAAATAAAATTCCAATTACAAATCGTTGCTTAATATAGAACCCTATTAAAATGCACGATGTGCAGAAAAAGGAGAGAAATCAAGAATTTTTATTATTATTATTATTGGATTTTTGTAGTATATTAAATTAATAGAGTGAAAAGAAAGGAATAAGAAAAAATAAATTAATTTTTTGAAAAATGTAGCACCAAAATTTACATGATGCTCCAGTTCCTTCATTTGATTGTTGACTTTTACAAGTCAAACACTCTAAGATTCCAATAAATTACAATAGATTCATCTACATTTGCTGAACATTTATCCATCAAAATCATCCTGTAAAAAATCCTTGTAATAGTCCTGAAAAAATCCTCAATGGTCGCCTAACATAACGTTATCCATAAAGATCTTAATGTTTCGTACTTTGCTGATTTGGCCTAAACCAGATACCGATCATTGTTAACTCCACAACCACTCAAAAAAAAAAGTTAACCAAGTAATCTATTTATTAATTTATTTTTCACCTCTATCTAATCTTTATGACGGACCAGAAGGGCAAGTTAACAGCAACTATTAGATTTTTTATAGAATTAGTTCAGGATCATATAATTATTTCTTATCAACTTTTTTTTCGTTCTTTTTTATTAGTGAAATGATTGGTTAAGGAAGGTTACTTCTAGGCATATGGTATAACTATTTGTATCAGTAGACCACTAAGAACTCAACAGTGAACAATTCAAAAACGGTTATTTTATTATTTTTCTGAATAACTTAAACTTAAAATTTCTTTTATTATACCAAAAAATCTGTTAGGCCCCACAATTTTATAGTTAAATAATATGAAATATTCTATGATGGGGTTTTTACAAGAATATTATGAATATACACCTCATAACGTAAGAAATCATTTTCTTTTCTTAAATTGTCTAGTAAAACTCCATTGAATTCATTTTATGTTTTTAAATAAAAATAGCACTTCAAGTAACATCGAAAGGAATGCAAAATTTTTAACAAAGTTATTAGTTATAATTTCACAATAATAATAATAATATTGTACTTCCAGACTCTTTTTTTCTGCCTGGATTTATTAAACTGAAATTATTATAAAATCGTACACTAATAGTTTAAAAATCTATAGTATTGTATATTATATGTTAATGATTTATCATAAAATTTTACTTAGGTTTAATGAAGCACCTCAATAGTCTTCATAGGTCAGTATGGATAGAGAATGGATTTTTGTATAAGTTAAATATTAAGTCAGGATAAGGAACTGGAAGTTGTTGAAACTGGGAGACAGGATACGCTCTGAGGGAAAGAAAACATCTTACATCACCGTCCTTATCTACGAGCCCCTTAAGAGGTTCAACTTCGAAATGTTTCAGCAAACTTCATCACGAGATTTCATCTCACAAGAGAAGATTTTCTCATTTATAAACGGATCTTGTTTATATACTCTTTGTTGATTTATTTTCCTTGAACTAATATTGAGAAATTTTCTTTAACATAATAACTATTTAAAAATATTATTAAGATTTTTTTTTTTTTTGTTATCAGGTGAAATATTGACTTGAAATTGACATTATTTCTTCACCCTTGTTACCCGGCAAACCTTTACGTCGGTTAAACTATATCTGGCCAAGATATCTTTTGTTATAACTCTTATTCGTCTAGTTATGAAAAAAAATTATACATAGTTTTATGTTTATTTTTTATAATCAAGTTTTATATTGTTATGTATGAGTGGATTTTTATATTTTCTTGTTAATATTTTTTACAGTAATTTCGAAACCTGAAACACATTTCTTAATATTTCATTTTAAGTTATAGTCTCACATTAAAGTGAACGGTTTGGTGGATGATGGTTTATGCAAAAAAACTCAATTTTCAGTAATTTATGTGTAAGGTTTTACATTTTCTATTAGCAGGAAAATATTACATAGTCCCTTCATCTTCTTCATATCTCTTATTCTAGTTGTTTTGAAATATTCAGATTTTGCTACTCAACATTTCTGTACATAAATTCTTCATCCAATGTACCAGATTGTAAAAAAATGAGACGGACCCCCTTTATCCATTAAACCCATCAATATTACTACGGGCATTATAAAATATCTATTTTTCATTTATCAGAAAAATGTTACATTGCCCTTTCATTTTATCCATCAATTCTTCATCCAATGTACCAGATTGTCTCTTTTAAAAGAAGCGACATAACCCCTTCATCCACCAAACTTATAAATTATTACCACAGGCATTATAAAATATCAATTTTTTTTTTCTTTATTATAATCAGCATATGATCAGTTCTTTTAACTGTAAGAATTATGTATTTTAAATTCATGTATGCTACAGTTTCCCCCCCCCCCTCTATGGTATTGTATATACATAAAACAAAATATATAAATACATAAAACCTATAAGCGATAAAAAAAAAGAAGAAATAAAGGATAAATAAAAAATAGAAGTTAAAAAAAAAAAAAAAAAAAGGATTGTGATAAAGGAAAAAAAAATGAAGGCATATTAGTTCTTATTAATGTTATTGTTTCCTGTCGGAATTTTCTCACTCTTGTTTTATTTCCTGTTTTATCAATATTATTTATAAAAACAAGAGATCAAAAGACAAATAAGTAAATTAATAATATCTGCAATAAATAAGTCATTTTTGGCATTATCATCACATTTACTTGATATATACTATATCTATATATATATATATATATATATATATATATATATATATATATATATATATATATATATATATATAGTATTTTAAATTGTATACAGTTGTAAATTTCAAGAAAGAGGTATTAAAAATACAAAAAAAAAAGAATAATATCTCATTCACTAGATGCAAAGGTGATTCAACAGTTTTGAATTTATTTAAATAAATAAATAAAATTTACATTATTAATAAAACAACAGCAGACTGTCATAAATACTATTTTGCCTGATTTAATTGTGGTAGAGAATATTTTCCCTTAAATATATCCAAGTATTATTAAAACATGAAGTACAAGGGTCGAAAAATATTACAGACTGATATTAAATTTTCATTTACAGGGACTTAGTCAATAAATTACGATCTGCCAGGTGAAGGTAACTAGTCGAGATATTGTAGCAAGGTGTTAATAAGTTGGCATGCCAGGCGCGAAGGGGGTACAACAACGCCGATAACTCTTCGGTCTAAATTAGTAAAATGGGACAGCTCAATTTAACAACCAGCTCTTTCCATGAATTTGTCAGGAGTATGAAATGCAGCACTGTCTGATACAAATTTATGGGAATACCGGTGTAATCTTATAAAAGGAGTAGCGTCACTTTTCTTCATCGTAATAGAGAAAATACAAGGGAAATAAATTTATGTTAAATTTTAATTGAATCGCTTGTATAAAAAAAAATATAATACATAAAAGGACAATAGGAAATAAATTAGATATTTCTATTATAAGCAGTTACTCAACACTCTGCAATGCAGTTCCTTACTCATTATACGTGTATAGCAAACTGCAAGGAGAAACGTATCATGAATGCACTGGAGAAAAAAATACGGTCGTTTATTAATGAAAATAAAATTTCTAATTATTTAATCCTTACTATTTTTAAATAACGCAAGCAAAACCTCCCCTTATCCAGGCGTTATAGAGACCGACACCAAATGAGTAAAGGGAAAACAAAAATCTTCAATTATAATTAGAAAAACAACGAAAATTAAAAAAAAAATGTTTTTAGATTAGGTGTTTCGTAAAAAAAAAACATGTACGGTATATACACAGGAACTGAATATCACCATCGTATCTTTGTTTTCGTTTTACAGCAATTTTTTTAGTAATTTTGTTTTCTTGTAACATGTCTTTTGGCGGGGGTGTATGTGTATGTTTTTTGTGTATGTTTTTTGTGTATGTATGTTTTTTTTTTTGTAAATTTTTTTCAATGTCAAAAATGTAACATTTTGACACGCTCTAGCTCTATGGATGTTACTCGGGTCAAAAATCTGCTAATAGTTTTCTTATCAGAAGCAGTAGATATAATAAGTAACTAATAGATTATTGGTAGACATATCTATGATCTATTGTTTTTTTCCCTGTCAGGGAAAAATTAAATTTTGTTAGTGATACGAGAAGTATTAATTTTTTTTTTCTATATACAGTGAAACTCCAATCATCCGAATTGATTTGAAAAAAAAAAAATTATTTTTTTATTTTTATTACAAAACCTTTTTTTAAAAATAGTTTATTAACAGACATTGTAGGCCATGGTTCGGAGTTCACGTAAAATACAATAGGACCCGTCTTATTCGTCTTCATAACACAATAAAATACGTAAAATGTTAACTAAACTTTGTTGGTACATAGATATAATTTTATAAACAGCCACATTTTTAATTATTCAATAAAATACATAGTTAAAACACGACATATGCCTGTATTTTTTATTTCAATACCGTAATTCAATAGGAAATCTGATTATCCAGATAATTGGAGTTTCACTGTATTTAAATCATAAATGGTAAAAATCTTTCTATTTTGCGAGGGAGCACACTGGTTCGGAGAACGTCGGATAAGAGACGGTTTGTAATATTTATAAATAATTTTCTAAAAATTCATTTAATAAATCTATTTTGTTTTATTTATAACTTAAATAATCCAATCGATAATACTAAAAATGAACTCATAAGTGTACCATCATGAATTCCTAAATTAATCAGTTTCAATGATTAACGTGTTTCTTTAGATCGGGCAGATTTTTTAATTAATAAATTAATAAAATATAACATACATTAAATATATGTTTAAAGAACAATAAAAAGTAATAACAACGAAGTGAGAGAAAGCAGAGAGGTGAAACCAACCCAATGATATTTTCCCAACTGTCGACCTAATTAATGTATTTTTCAAACAAAGAGAGCTGGAGAGAATGCTCTGTTGAAGTCGGCACTCATCAGTAATAAAATAATACTTCATTATTTTTAACGAGCTTAGGATAAAATAAATTATTATTTTAAATAAAAACACCTCCTTATACTGTACGCTCATATTTTCATTTCGTATTTATCCGTTAGATAGTCAGAAATGGGCAAAATTTAATCATAGCTATTAGACAACTAATTTCCTGGAATCAATCACCTAATTTAATTATGATTAAAATTTTCAGTCACATAATCTTCAGTTCAATAAAAGATGAGTGAAAGATTTAATCATAATTAAATTAGGTGATTGATTCCAGGAAATTAGTTGGAAAATAGCAATGATTAAATTTTGATTAATTTTTAGCTACGATTAAATGTTGTCTAACACTGTTTAATTAAATTAACCACGAAATGTACTTGAGAAGTGATGAGTGAAATATAATGTAAGAGTTAAATTATTTTACTTATTAATTTCTTTAATAATAAAAAAAATATTAATAACAATTTATAAAAATAAAAATCATACTAATTTAAGATTTAATTAATATTATAAACGTACATATACACTTTCCTCTCCTACATCTTCCATTTCAATTTCTATTATTATAATCGCTTTATTAATATTTTCTCATCAAGTAAAGAGCTTCTTTCCTCCGGAAATTTTCTCACAAACAGAACTTTCTGTTCTAGTTTTAGAAACGGTATACCAACGTAAAGATCTCCCTTGCCTTTTTTGGTATTAAAACGATACCAGCAGAGAAAACTATAATTGCAGCCCCGAACAATAGGTGATAAATTCTGATTAATTTTAATCTGGTGGATATTAGATTGGAATTACATTGCACAACTATTTCTATAATTCTGTCTATTTTACTATTTCTTTTGTCTATTTTATTATGTATAGCCAAAATGAAAATACTTTAGGAAGCGTAAGTAGTTTTATCGTTTGACTATATCAAATATCTTATCTCATTCTGCCTCTATTTCTCTCTGCCATAAATTACTATGGACGGACACGCGACATCCTAATGGATGGTATTTTGTAAACCTATATTTAGATATTAATGATATAATAAATTAATGTACTGTTTTTTAAAAATAAATATATTTTGAGGTAAAAATAAACACGCGGAGGCCACTCAACTATAAACAACAATTAGAACCAATCAGGATAGTTAAACCTAAAAAAATTCTTATCGCCTTAGGTACTCCTTTTAAAACCTTTGGTAGAAAAAGTTAACAATAATATTAGTAATTTTGTTATTCTGTTTGCTTTTGAGGGACCAGGAGAAAAACAAAAATTAAATAAGTATGGTCGGAATGTGACGATTGTATTAGAATTAGAGATGAACCGACTAGTCTCTAGCCGAATAGTCGACTGGGAAAAAGGCCGATTATACTTCCGTAGGAATTCGGGTGACATCGGCATGTTCGATGCGTTTTGTTTATAGCTTTTCTTGTTTTTGTTTTTTTTAAACATAGAATGTGTATCTGAGTGTTTTTCTTTCTTAGAAAAATTAAAAAAAAGTCAACAATATACTATACTTAGCTTAGGTAGTTAATTATGAAATTCGGATATGAAATCATTCATAGTAAATCATTATCTCGTAGATATCGTGTTTATAAACTATTTTTGACGACGATAAAATATATTAAACAGAACATTGGCTTACATGTAATTGTAAATAAACAGGTATCAAATTACTATAATAGCAGTTTCCTTTTCGTCTTCCAACTTTTACATATGTAACATTTCAATTAAGAATTAAAATTTTGTATTATTATATACATTCAAAACCAAAACTATGATTAAAAAAAAGTTGGTTGAGTAAGTTCTTTATTCAGTATAATAGTTTGTTTATATTAAATAACAAACTGCAAAGATAATCTAAATTGAAAATAACAATTAATAAAAGCCATGTTTTCATTTTTTAATCAAATTATTAGTTTTAAGCGCAGAAATAAAATAAAAATCGCCGACTAGTAGGCTTTCCCGACTTGTCCGTCCATCTTTAATTAGAATATATGAAATGTACTAGTAGAATACAACTCCTTCAAATTTAATGAATTTTCGGATAAATAATACAAAATTCAAAATTCTATAGGTCAGAAATAAAGTCACTGCATTAAGTCTATAATTACTAAATTCATAAATAATGTAGAGAAAAATACCTGCTTCCACCTAGATTTTATAACAACTATTAAAGTCACTGTTTATTAATTTATTGGTTATATAACAAGGATTAATGAAGATATTAGGAAATGTTTTTGAAACTGGGATTCATCTAAACATTATTCTAGAACTGTACGTCTAATCAACCAGTACAGAATCTACCAATTTATGATGTTAATAAACTTGGGCAAGTATCTGTGGACTGCGGATATAGGGTGCGATTAGCGCGCATTTGAGGTAATGCTAAAAACGGTTACCTGATAGGTCGCGCATGTGCCAAACATAATGGATTTCATCGGCGCACCCAGTTTAGTTAGATGGCGCCAAGGTATTCTCGACTCTAGATATTGTACGTGCATACCAACCATATCGCCGTTGCTGAGGAGCCCGTTGTGAGAAGACATTGGAAAGACAGCTATCATTATTACGCCTTTTGGGCACCTGTTTGAATTTCTCAGGATGCCCATTCGGTTTTGAAAAAAAAAAATGCAGCACAAAAAATAAAAAAACTTTTCAATAGCGTTTCGTGGATAACATGTTGCGAGATCTGCTACGTTTTTCCATACCGGGACGATTTCTTAGTTGCTTCGAAATCACAGGGGGAACATGAGCATCATCCAAAGTTCTCCAAAAATTTTTAAGAGGCTCAATGAATATGATCTTTCCCTCAATGTAAGCAAATGTGTCGTTTTGGAGAACCTCAGGGTCGATGTTTGCCTCGGCTATACAGGGTGGACGCAAATGGTATACAGCCTCTTCCTGCCAAAAGTTCAAAATGATTCAGGAGTACCCGAAACCCAGCAACATCAGTGAACTTCGCAGGTTTCTAGGTATGATAAACTTTTACAGGAGATGCCTCCCTCACGCTGCCGAAACACAAAAAACCATTGAACCAACTCACAACACAACGGCAAACGGAGGAGGGTTTTTTTTTTTTTTTAAAACTCCCATTGCATGGACGGAAGGAGACACTACGAGCTTTTGAACAGTGCAAACAGAGTCTCGTTGAAGCTGTTAGGCTGCATTCCGGGGCATCCTGGAATTTCAGGGGGAAAGTCTCTTTAACCTGTGATGGCATCCGACAAAGGTATTGGTGGTGCCCTCAAGCAGCAAGAAGCAAAAGAACGGTGAATGGCAACCCCTTGGATTTTTTTTCAAAAGCTTTGTCAAATACACAAAAAGAAATTATGCTACTTACGACAGCGGGGAACTTCTCGCGATTTTTTTACGAAGGAATTAAACATTTCGACCTCTTGCTAGAAGGTTTAAATTTGCCACATCCTAACGGACCATAAGCCCTTAATACATGCTTTTCAACAAAAAATCTTGAGACAGCCTCTCTCTCGTCGAATCAGGATTTAAATGTTTATAAGTCAGTTTACCACATAGATATTAGATATAAAAACCGGATCCGAAAATTGTGGTAGCAGACAACACTATCCCGAATCGCAGAAATTCAATCACAGGTAGGAATTCTCAGAAATAAAGCATAAAATAGCGGTACGCACAGGAAGAAGGGACAGTAGCATATAGAAGACCACAGAGAAAAATTCCACAGGCTTTCAGCAAACTAAAAGCACATATCACATCCCCGGTAAAAGAATATAGAGCTCCCTTTATGCGAACGACCTCAAATTCGACAGCTTCGACCCATAAATTCCCAAAAGAGTGTTCGCCGCGTCACAGTCTAGACCGTCTTCACTGCATGAGCCCACCCTAGGTATCAGAGCTTAGTAGGAGGTCTGCTCCGATAGTCTGTCTTTCGCGATACTTTCTGGCCGGACAATAATAGGGATGTGGTGACCTGGGCAATAGAACTGCCATTCCTTGCCAACAAGTGCTAAAAATTCACCGCCACACCAGTGAGCCGGCTAGCGTGCGTACAGGGGGGCCAGTTATTTACCGGCACCAGAGCTTCAAAACGGTGGACCCATCCGAACCCTAGGGGGACCGCGGCTACCATCTGTAGGGCAAATGGTGGAGGGGGGGGAGTAGACATTTGTTAAACATGGTTAGACCAGAGCATGTTTCCCCCCCTGGACAGAAGACACTTACACTCCGCCTGGAGTATCAGTGCTTTCGGCTTGGCGCTTCAGGCATTTTATGCCAACTTGGTTACACGATCGGCTTCCTCAGCGGATTACGACAGACCAAGGCAGACAATTTGAGGCAGAACTTTTTTCTTCAGACTCTCAGCACGAATGGGGATTCGGAGGCAGAGAACTACCGCTTATCATCCACAATCCAATGGCTGTGTAGAGCGATGGCACCGGAGTTTGAAAACAGCAATAACGGCTCATCTTAGCTCTACACGAATGGACACAGGTTTTTGCCATCCGTGTTGCTCGGACTACGAGCTACTTTCAGAGAAGATGTGGGAGCTAGCGTGGCTGAAGCAGTATACGGGCAACCTTTGCGTCTTCCTGGTGAACAATCAATCAAAGTGCAATAAACTTAAATTTAAAAAAACCGTAAAAGTCTTAATTAAGAAAATTTATTTCTATCAGAAGTGTAAACGGGCAGTTAAACCTCGTGTTTATATTTTCTCTAATTTATTTATTTCAGAACGAGTCCATTAGAATTGTTAATAAGACGGACGTACGGAAGACGGATGCTATCAGGGCCCAGATGTTGGTTCACAAGATGTCTAAGTGCCTGGTTTAGATTAATTACAAGTTGACAGCTCTATTTTTGTCTGGGGAGAGCAGCTTGTTCAGGAAGCCCTAGGAGTTTTGTTATCTACCTTCAGGTTTTTTTGTCTTCCTAGCCAAGAGGAAGTATGGTAATAGGTCGACATTTTTTTTCCGTTCGAAATCATTTAATTTAACCCCTTGTGGTTCTAAAAAATCGTTTTATTTCTTTCGTATTAAGTTTCTTCCAAATAAAACACTTTTCTACGGAACAGCCTTTCAAGGGCAAGGGTATGCAATTCGGCTATTAAGTTTTTAAAACACGGCGTAGGAGGGCCATTACTAGGATATTTATTTTATTTATGGGACAAAAGCTATAAATGTAAATTAAGGTAAGCAATTAGTTTTGTGTGGTGGTGGTGGGGGGGTGGGGTATGGCTTAGGTAAACCTTAGGCAAATTACGGGGGCATACATAATCAATAAGGTCCCTCTTCCCACAAACCGCAGGTGATGGCTTCTGTCTGCCACCAAAATAACTTTTATCATTATTTATACTTGTTTAAAATACCGCTAATGTCTTATAATCAAAAATTTATTAACTGATTATTGCATACTAATTTATAGAATAAATAGTACTTTCAATTTACAATACTTACAACCAATGGGTAGTTCCTCTACAAGTTTTCGAAATGTCATAACTTTGCATTGTATACCGCATATTTTGAATGTATTTTTGTTACACAATTCTATAGATAAGAATAAATACAATAGCAATAGCCACATCCCCCCCCCCAATAGCCCCTCTGTATTTTTTTTCTTTCTTGTAATCACCTTATATAACGTTTTTCAAATTCTCCTCTTACTGCTTTCTAACATTTTAAGGAGTTGTAGATGATTTATCACAATTTTGTTAATAATTAATATAGTTAAAGTAATAATTAGGTGATGGGGCTCACCGTTTCTTTATGTGTATACGCCTTACACACTAACTTATATCTATAATTTCAAATTTAAGATATTTTTTGCCATCGATTTGGTTCTCTTGGGGGTGAAATTTTGCTGTAGAGAGGATTTGAAATATTTTTTAAGGTATCGAAAAATTTTTCTTTTCTATCGGCCAAAAACCCGTTAATTTTTTTAAATTATAATTCCTCATATATTTTCGTAGTTTTGACTCTGCATTGTAGTACATTTTACAATTTTTTTCATTATTTCATTATACATAATCGTGACTTAGTAACAAGTTAAACTTATTTAGTTCCCATGCCTTTACTGAGAACAAATACATACTTACATGAATTTATTATAAAAATTATAAATTTAGACTAAACTTAAAGTAATTAATTAGTTATATAAAAAATTAGGCCCCTTCTAAAAAATGCATAAGCTAAATTTTAATAAACGCTTAAAAAACGCGTGATCAAATTATATTAACAAAAATGAAGAAATGGGCATAAAAATTAAACTCACGTGTATTTATATTTCAGCTGTTAGGGATACATTATTTATATATATATATATATATATATATATATATATATATATATATATATATATATATATATATATATATATATATATATAAACTTATTAATTGTTTTTCATATTTTTTAATTCAACAAAAATAATTTCTATAATTATCTAAGAACTATGTATCTTGTTAAATATTTATTTTTTTCTTATTAAATATTTCTTTTCATATTATTACTATATCTTTATTATAACTATATTATTTTATAGATGTGTTATTATTTTAATTTTTCGAATTGTTTGAGAATAAGGGATGAAAGTGTACTTTGGAGCACTAATACTTATTGTCTCATGTGCCAAAGTAAAATAAATAGAATAAATAAAATATTTAATATTATTTGTTATTTAATATTTAAAAACAGCATTTAAATAATTTATTTTTTATATGAAATATTGCCTAAAATTAAGAACAATTATATTTATTACTATAGAACTTATTACTAGTTTGCCATTTATTTTTTGTTTTTGTATCAATTTATCATGTATATAGTATAGTAATTTATCATGTGCGTATGTATATATATATATATATATATATATATATATATATATATATATATATATATATATATATATATATATATATATATATATATATATATAGATCAAATTTTAGGTAAATATCTCTCATTTAGTTTGTAAATAATTTTCTTATTTTACAACTCTTTGCTATAAAATTGTATTTATAAAACAATAAAATATTCATTCATATTATTTGAGCGATATTTGGAGTTCACAATAACACCATACGTCTATAGTGTAAATACACCCAAGTTCCTTAAGACCCCACGTTCCAATATTGACATGCATAGCACAAAAGGGGTAACTGGCATTTATAAAGTTAATAGATGTTGGTTAGCTTTACCAACATTTAGCTGAACTGTTTAATAAAACATTCAACAATCAAAATAAGGCTATTAAAATATCAATAATTTAATTACATAACAGTTAATAATTTGTAAGATATAAACGAAGACATACAACAAAAATGAACTTGTACAATTTAGAACTCTTACAGTTACAAAATTCATTAAAAAATAATGAATTTTTTTTTTAAAATTTATTTCGTACAGCTTTTATATCATTAAGTGTGATGGGTAATGGGTAAAATTACAATTTAAATTTAATAAAACTATATAATATATTACCGTTTAGCGAAATTATTATTTTATATACCGATGCAGAATAAATATTGTTTAGTATACTAAACGGAAAATACCCAAAGGTATGAGGCAATGAAATGATATGAACACTAAATAATAATAAGGGAAAAATTATATCAACACGTTATTCACTGATTTATTTTTATATATTACACATTAGCTTTAAATAAAACAGAGAAGACAAAATATGCCGCGCTTCCTACGTAACTGCCAATCCTCGACCTTGTGTTTGATATATTTTGAATTATTATTGAATATTAATTTTTTAATTCTGACAGAATCAGATAATTCCACAAAGGTGTGGTGTTTCCTACGCTATCAAAAGATAAATCATACGATATAAAAATATTTTTCATTTATTGTTTGTTTTTTATTCTCTTTTAAGCAATAGATACATCTTACAATGTATATTAAATTTTATAGCAGAAACAATATTGTTGTAGATAAAGATAAAAAACGTGTAACACCAGTCGGTAGATTATGCTTATATAACTGAAACAACTTGAAGTAAAAAAACGAAAACAATAAGTCATCAATGTTTGAATCTGAAGTAAAGTAGCTTTTTAAAAATAGCAAATTTCTGGGAAACAGAACACATTCTTATAATATTACAACATAAATAAATTAACTACATGAAGCAAATGTTTGAAGCTGAAAAAAATAATTAGCCATTCATAAGAAGAATGAATTTTCATTTTTATAAAAGTAAAATATACCGATCAGAATTAATAGCATGAAATTATTATTATAAACCTAATTATTAGTTTTAAATTGACAAATTGTGATCACTTATCAAAAATAATAAATATTCTATCTTAAAAAACTAAGGACGTTATTAAAGCAGATTTAAAATAACTAACTAAAACTTTATCTCCCTATTTTATAAACTTAAATGCTAAATTAAGCTGAATTAAGTTCCATTTTATCGCTATAAAGGATACTAAAGTATGTTAAGTGCATTATTATTGATCTATAGCTCCACAGAATCATTAAATAAAACATAGTATTAAAGAAATATTAAAATATTATTACTAATTTTGCTGTCGAAAATCACATTAAAGTTTTAATTATTTTAAATTTGCACTAATGACAGCTATAGTTACTTAAGACAAGTTCTCTATAAGTTAAACAGAAACTATGATCTTCTGTTTTTAATTTTATTTTTTTAAATAATCAATGGACATCAAAGAAGCGGCCGAAGCGTATGCACAAGAATTAATAATAGTAAATTCAAGATCTAAATATTTCCTAGTTTTGGCCCAAATATAGATCTGAATTAATAAACAGGGGAAACATAAATAATAATTTAATTATTTAAATTTTCATTTACTTAATATCAGGATTTTAACTCGATAATTATTTATTTCAAAACATCATGCTTGATTTAAACATAAAAATTTAAATCGATCTTTGATGTTTATGGATTGCATTCAAAATAATAACCACTCACTGAGCGATACAGTATTATATAAATAAGAATGATTCAATTGTGATAAGAATAATATTAATCAGAAAATAAAAATAACTTTTACAAGTAAATTAATTTATTAATATGCATGTATACATTACTATTGTACACATCTTATAGTTAAAAAAGTTGACCAAAAGTAATTATCAGAGTATGATTTTTTTTTTTTAACTTATGATTAAAAATAACCAACAATCGCTTTCCATAAAATTCATTAAATGATTTTTTTTAATTACAGATAAAAAATATAGATACAATTTCATTTTTACTTTTTTAACTATCGCTAAGAAACCCCGCTTAATATTGCATTGTAAACTTATTACATAAATAATTAATCATTACATTTGATTAATACACCACCGAATCCTCAACTATTCATTATAAAACAATATTAGTTGTAAATTATTAATTTGGCCGAAGCGGGAAAACTTCGACCGTTCTGGACAAAAACAGTATCAAGCAAAGATACTGAAACCAGCTACTCCGAACCTAGACGTTCACGCCGGCACAATCACGTTACCAGGGAGTTCCACTTCCAATATGCTACAAAGGGTATTTAAACATGGATAAATTAAAAATAAATGTTTAATACTATGTATATATGTTAACTATATATAGAATACTGCTAGAATCGTTAAAATAGAGAAATATAAATAAATAAATAGGAAGATAAACGTATCAGCAACAAAATTGGTTACTGCGTCCGTTGGTAGAGGGCGGCAGTTGTCGGATCAAGTAGTTTCAGCTTTAGCCGTAAATGGGCGGCTCCAACAGAATAAAAATGGTATTAAATTATTTACTAGATGTATTTGTTGTACAGCTGTATATTTCGATAAATAGGTATATATATATATATATATATATATATATATATATATATATATATATATATATATATATATATATATATATATATTTATAAATTATTGTTCGAGTGAGTTCATAAATCAAGTACCTTGTACATAAAGTCTCATTAATTAAATTATTGGTAACTACATTAGCAAAATAGCTGGTATTAATACCTATTAAAGAAAATTATAATAACAGAATAATACATTTAAAATAATAATAATAATAATACGTGCATAACTACGACTGACTTTATGTTTATTATTTTATTTTATTAGTTAATATTTTTTTCTTTTAACTGGTCGCATTTAACTGTTATTCTGTTTATTTAATCTTTGTTAATAGTTATATAAAAAACAGAAAATCACATTTTGGCATTCAAATACGGTATATTAGAATATTAGTCACTAAAAATAGATTATAATAAAAATTAATAAGTGGGTTTCATGTCTATCTTAAATAATCTTGTCACAAGCTTATCTTACAATGAATTTATTAGAAAATATACATAATTTAAATTGAAAATAAAAGAACGGGAAAAAGTCATCTAAGAGGGCATTTTTGAAACAGATACAAAATTTTTAAGGGAAAAAATAATTTTTTTTTTTTTTTTAATTGTACAGTTGAAAAAACTGTTTTGTTTCTCCTCTCCTGATATATTTACAAAAATCTATATTTTTATAAAATGTGAAATTAATGAAAATTGCGCTACCTAATCTGAATATTTAATAATTTGCGTTAAAATATATATGGTAGAAATGGCAGAAAAGTGTGATTAGTGCAAAAATCGTTTTTGAAGGAAAACCATCGATTTTTTTCGACAATGATTCACAAATTGATATTCTTGTCTGTAATAGCCTAATAAGTAAGTCCATCAGACACAAATAAAGAGAAAAAAATTAGCTTCCTGGTGATACCCATAGCCCGAAATTCACTCAACAGGCAATTCAGAAGTGCCAGAGATATATCTTTACACTAAAAAATATGTTCATGATACAATACATAAAAACCTTTCTTTTGTTTCATAATTTATGAAAAGCATTGTCAATTAAATAAAACATACATTGCAGGACTACATTAATTAATTTTTGTCATGAAAACAATTAAAAAAAAAAAAGAAAACAGAAGTATTTCGATAATTTATCCATGCGATAGATAATTCCTCCATGGATCTACGAATCTCCTTCATGATTCGGCTTTCCTTAATATGTTAAACGAATTTCATTTTGTGGCGAAATTCATATTTATATGAGTAAATAAAATATGAGGTTTTTTTAGACAAATTCATTTAAAATATCAAGAGGAAATATCAAGCAAGAACAAGCGGAATAGTCAGTCACGGCTGCAAAGGATTTTTTTTTTTTTTCTTCTGCAGTCTTAAGGTCTTCTTCGCTTCAAAGTTTCTCTTTACCTAATTTGTATAATGCAGCATCAAGGTCTGTCCCGAATCCTTTAATTTGGGTCTTAACGGAGCACCAAGATGCACTAAGGATCTAAATCAATAGGTAAAAAAAAAAAGCTATATTGACGATAATAAGCCCAAAACTTGCGGCCTCTCCAGAAATCGCCTAAGCAATCCAACATGAACCCAAGATAACCTTAGGAATGGCCATTCATAAGAAGAGAGTTGATTGACCGATATAAACTGTTCATAAATTCAAATACAGATTGGATTCATTATTATTTTAAATTTTTATTTAAATGCTAGGTAAAAAAAAGAAATACTAATGTAACAACCTTCTGAAGCGCAAATATTTATGAAGTGATAGCAACCTATCCTACAACCCATTCCCACAGAAACCCATATCTTCAATTACTTTCAAGCACATTCACCTACTTGATATTCCGCATAAACCGAATTGGAGAATCCAATAGCAATAGCAATCTCAGAGATCTCGTATTCGAATACGCTCATCTACAAAACTAATAACCCTTTCCATCTTCTCCGAGCTAAAAAAGCTGTTCGAGGTCAATTTTGAGGTAATTTCTTGGATTTTATAAACGCATTCTTTGCATTATTTAGGAAATAATATAGAATAAGTGAAAAGAGAAAATAAAAGTTTATTTTATATCACACAAATGCACTTTAGAATAGATTTTTAGCCAGGAATAAAGAATAGAATCTACGAAATATAGTTACCATTACTAACACTAAACGTAACATGACAGATCAAATGACCATTTAGGACTTTTTGGCAGAATTTCTTGTTCAGCATTCATTAATTTTCTTTTTGACTCTACTTATTTTATTAAAAAATATATCGAAAGTGTTATTTCAAAATCCACTCCTCTCTTATTATAGTTTTTACTGAGAAATTTTGGTACACATTGGTATACATGAAATGTAGGTAGGCTTAGTATAACACATTGTTTTCAGAGCCATTCGGAATTTTATTATTATTATTTTTTTTAATATACAGCATAGGATAAAAATTAAACAAAATGGCCGATTATATAAAATTAAAAAAAATAAAAATAAAACCAATACATTTTTATATTTCATTACAAAAAAAAAGTCGTTCCAAATTAACTATTAACGAACGTCATATAAATACAGTAAGGTATACATTATACATTTCAGATTAAAAAAAAAAGAAAGAATGTATTCATAATTAGTCCAATAGAATGAAGATAAAAATGTAATCGAAATTTATTACGAAAATTGTTTTGTTTTTTCATTCAGACAGACCAGTTTCGAATAAATATCAGTCCTACATCATCATATCTAAAAAACATACAAAAAATTCAGAACATTAGGTCTTTTATACATAGATTTAACCTGATGTGATTTTTTCTCATGTTTTAAAAATGATGACGAAAACTAGTCTTAAAAAATTGGAAAACAATGCATTAAATCTAATTATACTGATCCTTTTGTATCAACATTCATTCCTGATAAGACAAAAATTGTTCGGAATCGTTAAAGTTGAACGTTTATTATTTTCATCATTCCAAGCATATATTACTAGATGTGGGGAATGACAATACATTTTTTCAACTTAATTTCGTAAATTAAATAAAATATAAATCAGTTGTCGTTATTTACTAGCTTAGTAGCTACAATTTATAAAAACCTCATAAATAAAGAATATAATGAATAGAGTAACAGAACAGGAAGTGTACAAACACTATGGTAATGTCAAGATTCGATCAGTGAGAGAAAGAGGGATGAAGTTCAGAACCATGGTAACAGCCACGCCCAACCCAGTACACCTTTCCGAAACCCGAACACAAACTCCCACAAATGAATAGAATCAAATTTGTTGCAAATTTGAATCGCTTTAATGTGTCGATCGACAAACTTTGAATGATTATTTTCCTTTATTATACAATTACCTTTTTCATTATAATTACGTAGTAAACGTAAATATTTTTGTTATTATTGTTTGATTTGTAAACATTTTAATAAAAGTTATGACTTTGAAAAATGTTGAACTATAGATCCAGTTAAAAATAAAGTAGCAAAGTTATACATAAAGTTAAATTAAATTTAATGCTCTATCAATTTGTTTTTGACTATTCTTCTGAGTGCAGAAGAAGCAAACCTAGTGCCGTCCTCGACCGTTTAGCGAAAAGTGAGGTGAAAATGATTTCCTTTTTCTTTTTCATCAATCAATTATTTCAAATAAAAAAAAAAAAAATTAACTTTGATTGATAAATAAACCATAAAAAGACAGAAAAGTATTTTCCCCCAGAACCCACTTTTGACTGTTTTTTTGTTATCTGCCGTATTTGAGAGAACCGACTCCAATTTATTTACTTATATATACATATTAACTATTCATATTTCGTGAAATTGATATTTTAGGCTTAAACCAAAAATCATAATATAAACTAACCATCGTTTAAGCAAAGGTCCACCTAAAAAGTGTAGGATGAATACGACCATTCTAAACCTATTTAAAGTGAAGAATAAGATTAAAAGAATTTTTAAACATGTAAAAAGTTTTTTTAGATTAAAGAGAACCCGCCAAGAGAGCTATTTTTAAAATTTTATCTCTAAAAATAGATTGAACCGTCAATAAAAACAGCGAAATCAACAAAAAAAAACAAAAAAAAAAAAACGATAAATAACATTCTTAACATAATCCCAAATGTGCCTTCCAGTATTGCACACAAATATATTTCTAAAAAAGTTTTTATGTAACCTAGTGTAACCAACCAAAATAATTAGTTACATTTATTTTGTTTTCAATTCGAAACCATTGTACGTATACAATTTTATGTTAGTGTTGAATAAAGTTTTTATTTAATTTTTTCAATGTATTCAATTTGTGCAATGATATGTTACTATAATATGTTATTTTTTTGATGTTTTGATTTTTTATGTGTAATAGAATAATTTTGATATATTTTTTATACACTGCATATCAAGTTTATTAATTTGGACCCATACACTACAGTAAATGTTTACGAGACAGAAGTAAACTTAAATATACAACACTAGTTATCGCTTAAACTTGTTAAATTAATGGCTTTGTTATAAAGAAAATTTTTAAATTAGCAGGATCCTTCAATTCCTTGATTTTACAGCAAGTGCTGAAGCATAAAGGTAAGGATACAATTACTTCGGACCGATGAAGAGAACCTTGGGAGATAGCATCAAACAATATAAGAGCGAGATAAGAACTTCATGGCACCGTGCATCACTGAACTCATTTTTTAATTCATTTTGAATAAATATCAGTAAATCTATAAATAAATAAGTCTTACAATTGCAATACTCATGGATGTAGAAAATTAGCCTTCTCCAGAATTAAAATTTATAAATAAAGAAAACAATTTTTAAACTTCCATAAAAAAAAGAAAGACCACTTTACATCAAGATAACTTATCAACGACTTTCATTATTTTGCAACATGGAGGATAAACATCTTTAGTTATTAGGTTAATCTATTAGTATAATTTTTCCCTAGTTTAAATTTTTTATCTTCCTATTTATTTCTAGTTACAGTTTTTGATTATCTTCAAATATTATCAGTTTTTTTTTTTTTTTTTTTTTTTTTTTTTTTTTTTTTTTTTTTTTACAGTTGAAAACACGAAAATTCAAAAGATCAGAAATTAGATATTTGGATATAATCTGACATACATTTTTGGATGTTTTTAAAAATAATCACGAAACTCCGAATAAAAAATACTAATGAAAGTGGCAAACAAGTCATCAATTCCTGATTTGTTTTTTGTGTTTTATATGACTTTTATTTTTTTTAAGTTCTTTTCATCAGCTATAAATCTTCTTAATGTATTAAAATAACAATAATGTAACATTTTAATACTGGTAATTTGCAGTAAGGAATGAAATATTAAAAAAAATTACATGGTTATTGCAAAAAATAAAATCCTTCTTGTTATGATATAAAAAGAAATATATTTAGCTAATTGGTGAAAAAAATAAATAAATCAATAAAGCAGCGAGAAAAATGATACAACCCAAAAATGGAAATTTGGAAGAAACAGACAAAAACATTAGAACTAATACTGTTAATGTTTAAAATGTTTACATATTTCATTTACTTATGAAAAATAAAAAATATTTATTAAAAAAAATTATAAACAAATGAAAGTAAAAAAAAATCTAAATTTTAATTTTAATTTAGTTTAACATTTTAATTTGTATATTAATAACTTAGGAGACTGAAATGGCAGAAATTGCAGGTTGTTATCGAATACTATAACATTTACAAGACAAACGTTAAAATTGGAAGCTTACTATAACTGTTATTATAGTAAATGAAAGTACTTTATTTACTGAGTACATGAAAGTAATTAGACCTATTTGGGCATACGGAGTTGAGCTTTGGGGCACCAATAAACCTTCCGATTCTTCTAGGATCAAATCCTTACAATCCAAAATACTTTGAAAAAATCCTCAATGCTCCTTAACAAGTAAAACAAACTTATCCATACCTAAATGTTCCACATGCTGCTGATTTAGCCTTCACCAGAAAACTATCCTCGCTTAGTAAACTCAATACCCCACTAGTCGATACCCATTAGTCTCCCAACTTGCTTCACATTCGAGATCGGGCTCTGAGGCATCTGAAAAGAACATGGCCTCGGCACTTACTAATGTATAACATTTATTGAAGTGCTACTAACGGGAAGTATTTTACAAGTTATTGACATGTCATTGTATTCATTTTACCGCACATTTACTTATTGTATAAATTGTATTCAGTATTAAATATCAATAACAGCAGAATAGGTTGATACTCCAGGTTTGCCAACCGAACGGCTGTTGCTACATCTTCATGGTCCAGACATTTCGCTGCAGTAGCCTTCACGCTCTTCAGACCAAGGTTCCTGCTGCACTCGGCAACAATACTTCCACAACCAGCTCTGGAAAATCCTATGGCGTCTCTTTTTCTTATGTTTAAACTTTAAAGAAAATATCGATTCACGCTAAACTAAAATTACAACACAACAAATAAAAGAACTAAAATAGCTCACAAAACCTTGACGCCTTTAAAAACACTAATTCCCTATTTTGTCAGTTACATTATTGTTAGAAGTTGTATAATATTCTTACGCATGACAACTAACTTATCAAAATATTTATAAAAAATAATTTATCATAAAAATAAAATTATATATCTTTTATATTTTATTATATAGAAGTAATAAATCAAAGAATTAAACCTATCATAACAATTTTTCTCCCCATCAGGAAAAAACATTTTATTTCTTTCTTCTTGTACTGTAACTCAGTTATATTCTAAGGAATTTATGTTTAGGAAAAATGTTTTAATTTTATAAAATTATCGTTAGATGATAAGAGTTAATCTTTTCTTTAAGTAGGCCTAACCTAAAGATTAAAAGTAAAACTAAAAACATAAACTTGTTCACATATTATTACGTATTTCTGTTTGAAAGTTGATAATTTCTGTTATGGTCTGTCACTGAGGATCTTCATAAATTCAGTATTTTTTCTTTTCAAATGACGTCTACTATACTATTTTTTTAATAATTCCGTTTTGAAATGATCCCAACCGTATGGTTGTAGTATTTGATAAATAGAGGGATTTCAGAGCTACACAAAGTAACGCCGGCCTTAAACAAATTTATAAAATGTGAGCTTGAGTCGAAGTGAAAGATTCCATACCAATTAAAAAAATAATAACTACATTCATAATGCAGAAAGCAAAATAAGGCTACAGTTAAGTTCAGGAAACTTATCTTGCTTGCTGCCACCATTTTGACCCGTGTTTGGAAACGGTAGCAGTGGTTTTTCTAACACAAAAATTGACGATCTTTCAAATAAACATTGATTTTTTTGGGAGATCCGAAAAACCTTAATATAGATAAAGGAATGAGTGTTTTAAAATAACGTGCCAAGATATATATTTATACTTATGAATACATAAAACACTGAAATACATATTATTCTCTAAATAAGAGTCAATTCGATTCCGGATAGTTCCATTAACCCTAATTATAAATAAATTATAATTTGAATACATAACACTGTCTTATTTTGTATAATAATTTTGAATGAAATAAAGCGAATAATTTAATTAATTAAAATTACCTTATATTTATGTTGATTATCTTTTTCATATAATTAAAATTCTCTATGCCGCAAATCTCACCTTTCTATTCCAAACCGTTGCAGATATACGATAAACGAACTTTTATATATATAAATTCCTAGTTTTTACATATTTATAATTAAATAGAATGATTTACAGTAATAACCCAACACCACCATAGTTCTTAATAATAATTGAAGAATTATAATAATAAATCATTCCAAAATAAATTAAAAAAAATAATAATAATAAAAACAATATTAAAGATCGATTAGCTAAACACATGCGCCATGCAAAATATAAGACAACCAAACCATGCATATATAGAAAATTAAGATTACTCACGAGATCTGATTTTTCGAGTTTGATGGTTTAAGAGTTCATTCATCCGTTTGAGATGAATGCTGAGATGTTTACTTGGATAACCTTAAATATCTACAACCTTTGCCTCAAAAATGATATATTTTCCATATTCGCTCTTGATATAAAACGTAATTCCAACATAAAGAATAATTCCAAAACAGCATGACATGTTAGGCAATTCTACATTGAATAATTCAGTTAATGCACTTCGTTTATGGAAACAGAATGGATTAATTGAGTCAAATATTTCTTGCAGGGGATGGATGAGATCTTAGAAAAAAAATATCAAATATTTGAAATAATAAAACTGTGTGTTGAGTAATTGTTTTTATTTGCGTTTTATGAAAATATGATAGAATAAATATTTTTCCAAGGATGAAAATTTTCCAGATGAAAAGAGTTGATGGTGGCAAAACGTCTCCTTAGGTATATTTCTGGGCTACTCGATAAGGTCCTTTTTAAGCCTCTTTTCGCCGTATTACTAACAAACATATACCAGAAAATATATCCGAGACAAGAAAGTTCCCAAATTAAATTCCTGGATCAATATACCTACAAAAGAGCGCCGAATCAACACTGAGTACTGCAGTCAAGCGTACCTAATACCTTTAACATTAATGGAAGATTTTTTTAGAACTGACAGCCAATTAATTATTCAAGTAGTCACCCAGTTACCCTTTCGGGTTAAAGGTGGACCTAATCCCCACCCCCACCCACCCCTATGGGAAAAACAACCCTAGGGAATCACCCTTGCATTCACGGGGTCGCAAAAGCGACAGTTCCGAAAATCTAAAACATCAATTGAGAATTTATCTTTAACAACTAAACATGTCCACTTCAGAAAATTGTTGAAAAAGTGCAAAAAACCTACACCAGTCCTTCCTTCCCCCACAGTTAAATCCAAAACAATTATATTATTTAAATCTTTTATAGATGTCTATTAAGAAAACAAAGTACAGTAGAGTGTGCAGTTTGCAAGGCTTCATCAGAAAATAAAATATTCGACCGAAAGTCGAACAAACATGTCTAGTTTTGAAAGATAACTCCTCAATTAACGATCAGTGTTTTATTTAGCATAACAACCCTCAAGTAAGTCTTCCTCCAACAGCATTCGCCACGCGTCTCCATTCTGTGCTGCTGTCATCAAATCCCTTACTCCGATGGACCAACAATCCCCTGCCATACAGTCCAACCACCGTAAGGTCTCCCAACTCCCGGCCGGACATCTGCCCCGTTAGAATTCTCTTCAGTATTGACCCATCCGACATCCGCACGAGGTGTCCTGCCCATCTTAACCTCTCTGCCTAGATGATAGCTATATCAGGCTGATTATAGAGACTATAGATTTCTCTTAATACGCCTTTTACATTGGCCGTTCTCATAGGAGGGCTCGTATATTCTACGGAGGATTTTCCTTTCAAAAATAAGGTTTTAATTAAAGATCAGTACTAAGAAGACATTTATTATTTATTCAACCTGACTATTTTTACAACTAGATAATATAAAATATATAACTGAGATTTTGAAAAACAGTAACAGAAGGAGGAACCATATAAGGTCCTTCTTGAAATACTTTATTCGGTTGTTGTCGTTAAAATACAAAACAAGGTGGCTGAAGTAACCTTACTATATATTTTTATTACTTCAGCTACCCTTCAGAGGTTTCAAAATGGGTGATTATAAAGAATGGGTCATATGATTTAAAAACAGTTTAGAGGAAAAGTAAATTAGTCATGGCTTAAAATGTTATCGTCTGGGTCTAATTAGTAATAAATCAATCTCATCCCCTGGAAAAAATTACAGACCAATCAGAGAGAGAGAAAGAAATGCAAACGAACATGAACATGAAGGACTCCTCATGGGACATGCCTCCGCCGCACACAGGACAAGTTACCTTTAGTTTGGGGGAGCTCCTCAAGTACCTCTGCTACCTCAGGCACATCTGCTACCTCAGGTACATCAGCAACTTCAGGTACTGGTACTGGTACTGGTTCGACGACCTCTTTCGGAGCGTGCACTGCGGCAGGATCATCCTTCTTCGGCGCAGGCTTCCTCACAGCATCTGCGTAGGACCATGGAAGTGTTTTCAGCCACTTCTCGGCATTTTCATCCAGTTTCTGGGGGGCTAAGGAGGCAATCGCTTTAGTCAAGATGCTGAGTCGGCAGGACAGAGGATCACAGGCCATAGGGAGGGGACATTCACAGACAATGAAGAACTTGGATTGAAGTGAAGCCTTTCAAAGGAGAGGGAAGGGACAATCCAATTAGGAATTAACCAGAAGTTGAGATCTGATAGGAATGAAGTTGAAATTTACCTTTTTATCGGAAGCATTCTGTTACAGAATGATAAGTGAAATTCAATTTAAAATATTTAGTAGTCATTTGTAAATGAAAAAAATACTGTAATACCAAGATAATACCAAATAAAAAAAAAAAATATTTTGTTTTATTTTTACTTCGGAACAGTTTTAAATTCTCCTGTCAATAAATATATTTAAACACTATATCATTACATTAGGTGTCTCGGTAAATGAATGAATAAGTTACTTAACAGGTCAGATGTTAAAATTGACTTCTAAATTCTCTAAAAATAGTACAGTATGATGTTATAAACCTGTCTCAATTATAAGCTTACTTTTCATAATTATAGTTGAAATGTAAAATTGGGCCACACATAATTATTTATAAATGTAAAACAATTTACAGTGTTCCTGGTGAATTGAAAAAAGGTGCTATTTTTCATGAATGTCTGTTTATACGCAGACAAATTTTTTTATTAAATACTCTTACTTTTTCGCAAATCAATAACAAACTTATCAACACTGATGTTCATATAAATTAAATTTATCCAGTATAAATTGGGAAATAACGATTCTATTTTCTTCCATGACGTTGGAGGTGATAATTCAATGATAAGTAAAAACGTTGAGACTGATAACGACAAAGATAAACAGAAAATTGTTGAGTTAGTATCGCGTTTTGCAGTTAAGATTGTTGCGAGTTGATCCTCACACATCACTTACCAAACCATTAAATAACCTAATATAGTCAAATATCATTTGGTGATTAATCCTCCATTAACAATTATTCAAAAAATTGTAGAAAAAACAATTTGTTATTGCCTAAATTATTTAGTTTAAAACTGTAATTAATTACCAAAAAAAAAAAACAGATAAAATGTAAGCCCTGTTTCTATGGTAAGATTTATATATAGAAGAAAGGGAATGAAAGGCTCCACGAAACAAGAGATACAACTAAACCACCACCTGGAAATAGTGTACATTAATCAAGAAATAACAAAAAATTAGGACAATTTAACAACTAAAAATTATTTGAACGAAATAACAATAGGGAACGAAATAAGGATAAATGTAGGAGGAAAAATGTGATCCCATTACCTCCATAAACTGGACAATGACAATGACAATGCAATGATCGCTATAAACAAAAATTAAAACTGATCAAAGAGATGGTGAACGTAATTCGATATGTACAAAAGACTTTTTTATCGGCTAACTACGCAATTTTCCTTCATGCATCAACATGTGAGCTACTAATATGATACTGTGATTTAAATAATACTGAAGAATTTTAATGAAAATTCGAATTATTTACATGGAACAGAAGAGAGAGAGCAAGATTGTCTAAAGAATTATTGAAAATTTCTGATATTAATTCTATTCTTAAACAATCATTATGATTACTTTGTACAATATCAATACTGTAGAATTATACAATTTTACAAACAATGTTTATGGCTAATGTTATCGATAAGGTTTCTCACAATATGAAAATTAGGTCCCTGACTACAGATGAGAATTCTTGAAAAGAGAAAACTGTTTTTAAATAACATTTCGAAAATCTTATAAAATAAATCCAACTCGCCCGAGGAACGAACTTCTGCAAAATTTATGTATGTATGGATTCACTTAACAATTTTTACAGTAACAAGAAATGGAGAAACAAGAGGATATTAATATGAACTCATCACCAAAAAGGAAATATTTAAACACCAAGTAGCAATCCAGAATTAGAAAGGAAAATCCCAGCTTAGTGTAATGATATGACCGTGAGTCATCCCTCCACAACCATTAAGCATTATTAGGGAAAATTGGAATCGGACGTAAGAAATGGAACTCTGATTAATTCACGAAACATCTCTCCCTCTCTTCAATACATTTGAATAATTCATACAATTCAGTGTGAAGTTCATTTGAATTTCATGTGCGGTGAGAATAAGGGGTAAAAGCTACAAGATCGATCACATTTCCCTTACAACAAAAAGCTACAAGGCATTATGGATTAAAGCTATTGTAAAAACTGGAGTAACAAAACATATCCTTTTTAAGATCCTAAATTTGAAACCAGGATGGATATAAGATACAAAACTGGTGGAAATCTTATTCAGGAACTGACGTTAACATTTTTAAAAAAGAAAGAACCAAAAGATGGCATGCAGGTGTTCAATTTTTGAATCAAACAAACATACAGACGTACACTTGACAAACACTATCAAAGACATCGAATATTACAATATAAATAAGTGCTCTATTGCCAATAAAAAAATGAATACAAAAATTAAAAAAATAAATAAATCATAAAAATTAAAAAAAGCAATTAAGAATATCAGATATTTGTATGAGCAATCAAAACACTATGCAATCGATATTTGTTAACTTTTAATGAATAATACCGATATTATTGACCTTGCAATATGGTTACATAAAGTTTGTTATTCCATCCGCAAATACTGATATTCCTGATGTGAATACTAGTGCACCATAAGAAGGGGTTGTCTCTGAATAATTTACAAATTTTTAAAATAAAATACTTGAATTATTTAAAAAGTCCATATAAAACAGTGAGACAAACCCTTCTTTATTAATTACCAAAGCTAGACTATATCTTAGTGAAAGAGTAACAGCCATGGGAAAATAAATCATTTTCTGATAATTAACTCAATAAGGTTATCCAAATCAATAAAATAAAATAGGCTTCACGAGTAATGTTTTTGGTTGGCATAAAATTGTGAGCAATATATGAAACAATGAAAATGATTATAAAAATAACGATAAGTAAAAGAACCTAGTATTTTAGAAGAATTTAATCAGTTTTTCGTTAGTAATTATTAGTAAGAAAAATTATTATGACCCACATAACATGCTAGGTTATTTAGTAGGATTTCTTAACATTAAAATTATCACAATTAACCCTTATCGCATTTTGAATAAATTTGAGAAAACATTTTTTTGATGAATATTTTTGTTTAAATCTATTTATATAAACGTATATAAAAAACAAAAATACACGGTGTTGGCGAAGTGGGCTAGATTCGATGTCGGCCTGAAATGCCTCAATTTCATCTCAGGGCAAATCCAGGGAATACGTTTTCCCTATAATCATCGAATATGACTAGAATAAATATATCATTTTTAAATAATTCACTTTTATATTTTAAATGTTTGAGTATTATAATTTATTTAAAAAAATACTTAATAGTAATACCGTTTAGTAACTTGGGAGTTTTCAGCAGACGCACTCAACTACCAGGTTTCTCCCTAAGTCACGGATTAGGCTGAGTTCGCTCTAAGAGGATCGTTCTTTCAGATACTAGAGTCGATCCATAGCAGGCATAAATAAATTTCTGCCACAGTCAGAAGTGGACTCGGAGCGAGACTTAAAAGCCAAAGGGTTCAGGACTCGAAAACTATACAAGAGTATAGGGCTTTTGGATTTACAATATAAAGCCAGATTACTTAGTTAATACCGTCACAGGTTACACAATAAAACGTTATTTATTTTGACAAACCCAAAGCTCGGCCTCAACTTGAGAACCTCCAAGGAATGAAACTGGTTTGGGGTCGTCTTCAGGGTCAGAATAAATATTGACAAAATGTATGATTGTGATAAAGAGTTTATTTTTTGACTTTATTAAATTCACTATAACTCCTTCACTTAGTTTTTTTATTTTTTATTGGATTTGTTAAAAATATACATTAATTGGATAGAGGCGGCAATTATATATTAAGAAAAAAAGATTAATTAAAAAATATGTTATTATTTATCGTGGATGACTGCGATAACTGACTAAATTGAAATTTTAAAAAAGTTTGATTTCATCCTCCATTTCGAAACAGAAATGACAGTTTCTAAATTTATAATAGAATATTAAAAAATTCATAATATTCAGATTTGACCATTTAAACGTCATGTTTTAGTTTATTTTAAATTGGTAAACTGAGCTTAGTTACTCGTTATTTTCTATAACAGTTTAATGCATGAATTATATGAACTGGCACCGCGCGCAATCGAAGGCCATGCGGCTGTTACTCCTCCACCAGCCTTAGATCCAAAGCCAAGCCAAAGCCATACCCTCCACTGAGTGAACTTACCCGAAGTGATCTGCGGAGATGGCTTCAGGTTCCTGAGTACCGATGGAAGGATGTCGTCGGTAACGTCAACCTCCGGCTCCTGAACGAAGTGCCCGTTCTCGAGGGTCGACATGTCCAGCCAGGCGACTACCACTGAGATGTTGTCCTTAGAGCCAAGCGACTTGGCCGCCGTAACAAGACTCTTTGACACTCCCGATCTGTCACCTGAAACAGAAAAGTTAACAGTTAAAAACGAAACATGATAAATTATGGAGTAACTAATTGATATTATGTACTTAAATAAATAATGAAATATTGTTCGTTGTGTCTTCAACGTCACAACGATCTCCCTGAAGAAGACCTGCAAGGCAAGACGAAACATAGGTACTCCATAAAGTTTTTTGTTTTTTTTTAATTACTTCAACATGTAATAGACAAACGTTCAAAGCTCCCAATAAATTAAAAAAGACTTATTTACATGAAGACCTATTTGGACGTACGGAGTTTAGCTTTGGGGCTCCACTAAACCATCCAATTTATATCGTAAATAATCCAAAATCCTTCGAAAAATCCTGAATTCTCCTTACTTTGTCACCAATAGACTTATCCATAAAGATCTTAATGTTCCATATGTTGGTGAGCTAGCCCAAACCAGGTACCTATCCTTTCATAGTAAGCTCCATAACCACTCAAATCCAGTAGTTTCTCAGCTTGCTTCCCACTCCATTCCCGATAATCATCCGAGGCGTCTGAAAATATAGCCCAGAGATCTAGTGTAGAATTTTCATTGAAGTGCAACTGATAAATAGTTCTTTTCAAGTTTTGATATGTTATTGTAATCGTTATCCACACATTTACTTAATGTATATATTTGTACAGATGTAAATTTCATTAAATTGATATAAAATAAAATAAAACGCTTATGTGTTTTGTTAAATCTGACAGCATCCATGACCATCTTCTTAAACTATTGCATAATGAACACTTTGATTGAACGATTAATCTAAATATATCAACAGGAAAAGCACAGAAAAATCAAAAGAGTGATTAGACTCAGTAAACTTTTACAGCTCTATTTATAACTCGAAGAATCGGACAAACATTCTTTCTTAAAAATAATGCCAGTGAACCCTTTAAAAAAAGCGACGCTTGACCTTCTAGCGAAACAGCACGAGATTAACAACTGGCCCCCAATAAAGAATATATTCATAGATATAGAGGATTGGATGAAACTAGCAGAATATTCTAGAAGAAATATTCTGAAAGGAAGAAACTGTGTAAAGAAGAGCGAGAATAGACACGTGAAAATACACGATAAAAGATAAAAAGTTGGTAATGTGATATCTTCAAACATTATAATTACAGCCTACTGTTGTGCAAAAATATATCAAAGAGATTTGACCGTAATCGTCCTCCCCCACCAGCATTTTCTCTTATTATGTATAACCACTAAAATAGGGTCTGAGTATCCCCAGGGTCGATACTTCGCTAATACCACGGAATAAATAATAATCTGCCTCTGCAGGATTCGAACCCAGGTCTGGGAGTTATTAGAACTCCAGTGTCGTTCCCACTAATCGACAGCACCTCCCGTTTCTCAAAAAAAAAATATAGTTAAATTTTAACTCACAATAACAGTGTAAATATATCCTTTGAAAAACAATATATATACCATTCTTAGTACATCAATTGTATTTAGAAAAGAAAAAGCAGTACCACAAAATGTACTACACAATTAGAAATAAAAGAACAAAACAAAACAAAATTGTCTTAATTCAGGATTTGTTGAAGATATTAAATACTTTTATAAAATTTAATCTAATATAAAAATCAATCCATCAAATTTCGAAAGGTCTTTTTCCGCTTAATTATCCCCGAAGAACAAACTTTGTAAACGAAAAACATTATGATTAATTCATCAAATAATGGTAACTATATAATAAGTTTGGTATAGGTATGTATAATAACTGGGGTTCAGAATTGTGCAATTATGGAATTATTCCATTCTCAAATTATTGACCAATAAATATAACGCTTAACGTAAAGTGGTGCAATAATTTTAAATAAGTATTAAACTAAGCTTGATAAATGATCCAAGGGGCAGAAGTTTACATTTACTTCGTGCACTGAACACAGAACGCTTGACTGATAATGTAAAACCAACAAGAGGAAGATATATCTCCCACTTTACTAAATTACAAACCATAAAACACTTTATTAGTCTATATTTCACTATGAAAACTATTTTTCATGAAACAATAAAACATTTTATTTAAATTGGATAGCTAAAAATATAAATTTTCAATAAAAGGCGAAAATGACACTGGCCTTCGTAATCATATACTAATATTATGTAGACTTAAAAGTCATAAAAATGGGGGAAATATGGCACACTATAAACACTTACCCATGGCTACGAACGAGTCCTGTGAAGATTCGATAGAATCTGGCAGTGGACAAAACAGAATTTCCGACTGATAACCCAAAAATCTGACCCTATCTATCGGCTGTAATATGAAAAAGCCGTTAAAACGGCCGTTGGACATTCTTTCAGAATGAATACGCAATGATAAACATATTTCAAACAATGAAGATACTATGCGGAATAATAAATTAGGAATGAAAATCAAACCAATGGAGAGTGAAACGAAAAATAAATTGAGATGAGAAAATTGCAAAACCGATTGTGAAAAGGAAATAAATCTAACGAATACGCAAAAACTCCTAATGCAGAGAATATTTCTATCGATTTCTAAACAATACGTTCTCGTAGGGTAAACGCGCATTTAGAAGGACCTCTTTTTATACTAAATATTTATTAGGGAATTTTTTTTTTTTTTTTAATTTGCTGAGGTGTTAAAGAAATCATTGATTATAAATGTTTCAAGAACAACGTTTAAGGTCAACTTTCGTAAAATGGTTGTAGCTCAACACCGCGCCTTCTCAAGCTGCGCCTTCTATACAAATATGAACTCCGTTTTTCCGAGTCATTCATAAATTCAACAAAAAAATTCCAAGAATATATAAACAAAAAAAGGTGTAAGATAAGAAATATCTATATTATAATAATTTGAGTATGTTTATAGTCGTTTCAGTTAGTTATTTTAAAAAAAATGGAGAACAAGATACGCAGGGTGTTCGATTCCAAAAATAGAAAGTAAATAGAGAAATGGTTGATTTTATAACCGGTACACACTACAACCCATGAAGGGTCTTGGATTCAGTACTTCGGTAAGAATGTGCTGTTACTGGGTCAACGGTTGTGAAACGAGATTTGTCAAGAATGTGTTATACATTAAAATTTACAATATTTGTAATAATGATATACATCTTATAAATGAAGTTGTATTATAGAAGGTCAAGAAGCTAGATTTTCAAACGCCACGGAAGATAATCGGAAATAGAATGGGATGCAAGTGGTATCGGATGGGTCTGTAGTTTATTATTATAAAAGATAGGTATCTATTTCTTGAAAAATCAGCAAAATATGGGACATGTTATAGTGGATGAGCTGATTGGTGTTTTAGTAAGATCATTAAGGAGTACAAGAATGTCGACAAGCAGCTTCATGTCTTTCTAACCTACTTCCAGGGTTCCATTTGTCGAGCTGAGAGCCAAAAATAAAAGTATTTGTTCAAAGAAATTGTGGAGCTCCAACTAAACGAAAGGATAGGACATAATAAGTTTGCGACTCAGTTTAAAAGTTACTTGTTGAGCTTTGTTTGAATTTATCTTAACCCACCAAATTCAAAACCCTTATTTAAAATTACAATAGTAAGTTTAAAGTTATATTATTTCAGCTTTCACAAGCTTCATTCGCATAGTTAAATTATTTAGATCAGATCTATATATATTTTAAATAAATCAAGAACAAATTACATCAAGTGATCTTACGTCAGCGATTTTGATGAATTAACTTTGAGAAGGATTTTAACATCAAGATATTTGATAGATGAAGGGATTATCTCGATGGTGAATCACCACCCAGCACATATAAAATCTATCAACTTATATCTAGCCTTGATCGAGTTTTAATAATTGATTGGAAAACGTTCAAGAGTCGTTACATCATCGTGGGTGTGTAGGATGGATCAATAAAATAAAAAATAAAATTGTATTATTTGTTGTTAATCAGTAAATTATAAATTTAATAATCAGGGATGGATGATGAAAATCGGAATGGTTTAGTTAAATTTACTGAAACGTGAGAAATGTATTAAAAATAAAAATTAATAATAAAAAAATAATTAAAATCACTAGTACACGTTTAAAATAAAAACAAAGAATTAATGCAATTTAAAAAACATATTACCTACCATTATTAATTTCATGAAATAATAAATAATTTTTGTTCATTAGCCCAGAAAAAAATCTAACCTTTTTTGAAAAACAGAGGCCATAACAAATGGAAGACACATAAGTATGGAGGCATAGAATATTAACATGGATAGAACCAAATATGGAAAAAAAATTATCAAATTTGGTTCAAAAGAAATGTTTTGAAATCAAATCTAATAATCCTCTGTTCACAATAAATCTCAAAAACTACAAGACAACATCAATGAGCCAATAGATGTTAAATGTCTAGGTTACATACAAAAATAACATATAAAACATATTTAAGTAAATAATATAAAACCATAGGTGTTAATTAAGGGAAGGTGTAAGGCACTGATTTTATTATTCTACATCTAGGCTTGAAAAGAAATTATCGGATGAAACAAGAACTTGAGACTGACACAAGAATCATAGATAAGCTACCTAGAAAGGCGAAGCACTCGGCTGTAATGAACAAGCGCTATCACCCGCTATGGTTACAAACGTGATCCAACCCACTCCGCTTATCCTCTTGCAAGATAGTACCTTCAGTCTTTTATCTTCCCGTCTCCGTTTTGACTTGGAGTAATTTATCATCCGTGTAATAACCTTAATGGAAAATTCTCGGGCGATATTAAGAATGAATTGTTGGATATATTTAGAAAATTATCTGCCATTGGAAGTAATTTTTAACGACATCAAATGTTTTATCTATTTTCAAAAAAAATAAGTTGTATAAAGGTATAAGTATATTTTAGTAGCATAAAACGGTTCAGACGCTGAGAGAAATTGCGTACATCTGCCTACTAGAGAAAATCTAGAACATGAACCGCAGAAACGGGAACAATGTTCAGGCCTCGTGTCCATTGGTGTACATGTGAAATACATATACCTATGGCAGATAGTAGCAAAGCGGAAAACATAATAGTAAAAGGGCAGACCTTAACTTAATCCTCCCAATTAAATCCCGGTCTAATTTTTAAACGTTAGTCAGCAGATATTTATAGGATATAAAAGAAAAATAATTTCACTCTGAGAAAAAGTCCCTTAAGAATAAAAAAAAAAAGAAGTACTGAAATAAATACAATTACATCTGGTAATAGACATATTAAAAAAACGAAGTTAACCTTAAGTAGATACGTACACAAACGAACTAGAAACATATTACTAAAATAAAATTTATTTAATAAGACATTTTTAGAATTTATGAGTTTTAATTAAATTTTAATTTAGCAAATCAAAGTATTGTAAGCGTTAATTTATTCTTAAGCAGTAATTAATGTCAACGCTCAAAACTTTTGCTCATTTTTACATATATTCAATTTATTTATTTTATTACTTTGCTTTATTTTATTATTATTATTATAATTTATTTATTTATTTTTAGTAGTTTTTTTTTTTTGTTAGTTTTTCCTACAGTTTAAAAAATTGATTCTAAGTTTAATTTATACTGAATGAAATTGCAGTGTGAATTGTTTTATTAGCAAAACATGTATTTATACAAATATGTTACAAAATAGTAAATTGTTAAATTCCGTAAAATAAAGCTCTTTTATATAAAATGATAAAAAATAACAATAATGATAAATAAAGATATAGAGAGGAAAATAAGAGAAAACTAAACAAATGAGATGAAAAATAAATTCCTAGAGTCCAGAGCTTAGTGTATTTGAATTGTAATACCTGAATTATACAAATAGTGGTAACAATCCAGAAATGCAAGAACATGATATCATTCAATTGAGTAGGTAAACAGTTAGCAAGCATCATCTTGGATAAGAATGAAAATAGTGGTATTTAAATGTTTTCAGGGATATTGCTTGTCTGATTTGAGAAGGAGTAGAATTCCGGAGGACAGTTGAGCAGAAAAGAGCGTTGGAATCAAAGGTTCTATGGGATGGGGTATATAGGTCAGAAAGACGGGATCGTGGGTGCAGTGAATTGTTTGCAGATCTGAACTGAAGCTCATTGTAAAAAAAGGAAGGATGGAGGGTATTGATAATTTGTTAGAGGAAATATTTTCTAGGGAAAATAGGATATAAAAAGACAACTTAATTCGGAATTCCCACCTTAGGTGGGAAACATACGAAGTGTCCTCGGGATATCGAAGACAAACCTGGACAAATAGTTCATAGGGGTATTTTATTTGATATAAAAGGTATTTGACATATTTTGTTGGTTTAACTTTCTTATAATTTTTTTTTTCCATGAATATTATATTCCTGGCTGTCGTGAAGAAGTCGATAAGCAAAATGGAGCTTTGAAGGCACAGAACTCGTTTTCAAGCTAATTGGACAAATCCACTTCACGACCAACACCTTACATATCAAAAATAAACCATTTTCGTTTTATTTTTTTACAATTCATCAAAAAATAATTAATTATTAAATTAGCTATCAACATAGCGCCGATATTAACCATAATTATTCCTATAGTAAAAAAAAATAATAGGAATAACGAGCTTCGTTTAAGGCTAAGTGCAGACAAGATTACGGTAGTAAAAAATGCTCGACGAACAGGAAATCGTAACCAGGCTCCTAAGTGCGCTGTGCACTACAGCGTGTGCTGAAGGAACCACTGAGCCTCGAAGAGCCGTAAAAATGGTCGGCTATTAAAACTAAATTACACGTCTGAGCCAACATGAAAATTTGATGACCACATCATCAAAGGAACTCATTCCAAACTCCAAATGGCCCCTTCAAAACGAGAAAGATCGGAAACCTCATCTTCCGGGCCTGCGATTGCCCAGCTCACAAGGAAACTTTTCACCAAAACATTATCTTCCCATTTAAATCTCAAAAGAAAAAAAATGATAATATACTTAAAATCTAACTAACTACTCAGTTCAATACGAGTAAATAAAAAAATATTCTAAATCACCCTAAAACGTAATTTTTTATTATTTATTGTAAGTTGAAGTCGTGGTATTTAACCGCTCAAAAAAAAAATAATAATAAAAAAAATAAATTACAAAAATAAACAAAGAAAGATATGTAAAAAATAAGGAAATAATTAAAATAAAATAAATATACACATATATAAGTGAAGTGGGATAACTGAGAGGGTAAGGCACTGAACTACAAGCTCTGGGTCCCGAGTTCGATTTCATTTAAAGGCAGAAAAGGATCGACTTCAGGGTACACCCTGCATCTATTAAGTGGGTACCCTTAAATTGGTGTAAACCTACATCACTTCCGTTGGTATAGAAATAATACATCCTTAAGTATGGCGGTACAGGTTAAAATTAAAAAAAATAAAAGTATATGTATAAACTGATAAGTAAAAAAAGTTCTTCTGTGTTCGTAAATAATGCAGTCGTATAGTAGAAGTTAAAATGGTTTTGGTGTCTGTCGGTCACATTCACATGCATCTGTATTTTTCAAATGTATACATATATACTACACTTAATACATGTTTATCATGATTAATAAACAGTGATTTTATCCAGAGCAATATATTTCCTGTAACTAAAGAATAAATAAATACGTTAAAAGGTGACTTACATACCTCATAAGGCAAAACTTATTTTATAAATTGCGGTAATTTTAACTTATTTTAATTTTAAATTTAATTTATTTTTATTTAATTTAAATTTTTATTAATTTTAACCATCCCAAATGCTACCATTAATGATTGGACAAGGCCCAAAAAAGGAATTATTACAAACGCCCATTTTCAGCACCCAACAATTGCTTTTACTGCCCCAATTACTACACTCGATACTAATTAATAGACTCAATTAGCCAGCTAACGAGACGATACTCTCCCCCTACCGGGTCATCCACCCAGCCACCAACGCTCCTAAAAACCTCGCTTTGGAATCCGTGACAAACTTCCACTGTCCCCTAGCGGTACAGATGAAATTGTACTCGGCTTTTTTCCTCACTAGCTGACACACGGTATTCCACATTCCTGTGTCCCTTAGGAACAAGAATTTACCAGCGTGCCATTCCATTCTGCCTAACAAAGGTGTTCCTACAATCTGACTCTGAGTCAATGGAGTCAGCAATCATTATAGAAACGAATATGCCTATGATTAAAGAAAGAAGATTGTGTATTTAAACAATATGGATTTTTACGATTTTTTTTTTAAATATTAATTTCAGCTGCCAATCACATCTAAAAAGCTTATTCTGATATGTTGATAAAATATTGGAATGAGGGAAACCTAGGGATCTCTGGGAAAATCTTTGCTGGTTTCTAAGAAAGAATGTTTTCTTTTCCCAAGACATCGTGAGAACTACTTCAGTTCTATCCCACCCGTCGGTAATGGATCCTCTTCATTAATATTCCAAGGAGAGCAACAATAAGTACCAATCCAGATCTTAACCAAAGAATTGAATGAGAGTAGAAAACTAAATCCAGACACTTTCTTGTGGTTTAAATCTGTATTATACCCGGGCGGTATTAAGAATTATATTAGGAAGTGGAAGAATCGAGGCTTAAAGTATAAATATGCCGTTAGTAAAGCATTTTTTTTGTTTAAATTCATTTATTAATATTTGCAACTGTTTACATTATATACTAGTGAATTTGCGGAAAATGATTACACTGACAAGTCAATAACATGTAAAGAACAACTCACTAGTATGACTTCATTATAAGTTCTACATTAGAAAATGTCTTGGTTATCTTCTTTCCAGACGCCTCGGAGGACTATCAGGAATTGAGTGTGAGGCAAGTTGGGAGACTAATGGATTCGAGTGGGTTAGGAGTTTACTATGAAAGGACAGGTATGTATCTGGTTTGTTGGGATAATATCAAGGTTTTTACGAAGGATTTTGGACTGTAAGGATTGGATACGAGCTGAATTGAGGCGTGGAGATAGAAAAGGGGGTAAATCCACTTTTTATTATTTTTAATTTTTTTAGTTAGCGTCCTCAATAAGGTGGTAAATCGTCCACCCTTCAAAGTTTGGGTTGAGTGTATGTGTGTTTCGAAGTCATCGTGGGTTCAAACTTTGAAGGGTGGACGATTTACCACCTTATTAAGGACGCTAACTAAAAAAAATTGAAAATGATAAAAAGTGGATTTACCCCCCCTTTTGTATCTCCACGCCTCAATTAGAAGGTTTAGTGGACCCCGAAAGAAAGTGTCTAGTAAATGTTGGAGTCGGAACGACGAGCAGTTTCTTGTGTTCTAAATCTGGTATGTTGATTCTAAGTCATTTGTCCAGAGGGAATCCTAGGTAGCGGATCTGTTAAACGAGGATTAGTGGAATATTATTAAATGATAATGTAGGAAAAGGAGTCGAAGGTTTACAACAATAGGTAAAGGTTATTTGATGAGATTAGATTTGATTTATTTAAGTTCTCCACTTTTACACCATTCACGAAGTTTGTTGATACGAGATTGGAGTGATTTAGATACAACGAAAGGATCATTATTTACTGATAAAACACATGTGCCATCAGCATAAGTGGTGAGGATAGTGGTAGTCTGTGTCGGGTAAAGCATTCCTAAGTAAAAATGTTGATCTGAATATTTAAATACAACTCAAATAATCGACTCTAAACCTATTGAATTTCATACTATCGATTTTTCCATCAGAGAAACATAATGTACTCATCATCAACAAACCCCCCAGGAAGGAGGAGCCCAGACAGAGGAAGGCGGTGCAATAGCCCCTACGGATCGCTGCGGCCCAAGATCATTAGACATATCCCGGATAATTGCTCCCTCTTGTAGTAACTTATGGTCCTCGTCATAATTATTTGCAGCAAGGTTATTCGCAATTAATTTTCATTTTGCATTTTCCGGTTTATTTAATCATTCTGCCATCAAACGGTTTTTAAACCTGACTGGATGGACTGTGATCGAATGGCACGTTTTATACTATTTTTATCAAACTTTAATCAATTATGTATTTCTTCTTCTTCTTTCCTTTCCTCCGTATACTTTTCAGCACGGAGGCTCTATCCATCTGCACCAGTCCAAACAGTCCCATGACAACTTCTTGTATCATCTTCTGTCGTAACTGTTCGTATTCTCCTTACACAGTTTGAAATATCCCTCGTGGTCTTGTGCCTGTAGGTGGGTTTCGATCTTGACTCATTCTGTAAACGTGTATTTTAACGCAGGGATTCCCAGATTTTTCCTTATTGTTACATTCTTCAATTGTTCTCCTTTTGTTTTACGACTCTGGGAAGGTATTTCATTTCAATTGCGGTATATATGCAGTTTTAAGTGACTTCGCTTCCTTCCTCTCGTTTGCCCACAATAGTGTTGCCAATATAGTAATATAACAGGTTTGCTTTTACTATTTAATTATATATTTATAAATACAATAATTGAAAATCATAAGATTATTTATAATCATAAGTTTATAAATAAAAGTTGTACCACATAGACCCATGGAGAGATTTGACCGCGGTCGGGGAGTGACGACCGCCATTTTTTTTTCTAAACAAGAATACTAAACCTACAGAGTCTGAGTGTACTCAAGGAAGGTCTCCCAGGCCAAGAAATAATCGTCAAACGAATAAATAATTACCTAACTAAGCCAGACTAGAACCTGAGGTCGGAGTATACTGCTTTATCCACCGCTAATTATGCTTATAATTGAAAAGTTAATTTTTAAAAGTTATAAAATAAGAGACGTCCGAATAATGTAGAAACCAATGGATGAATCTAAAACCTACTTTACCTAAAGAGGAAGGGAAAAGTGGATTATAACAAAATAAAGTGCATTGGAAGAATATTTGTGAATTGTTAAAAATAAGGTAAAATGGAGAAAAGAACAGATAAAAAAAAATTGAGTGTTTTTATTACATTGCGATTAAAAATCATTATTTTCAAAATAATATACATAATTTAGAAAATCATTTCAGAAATAAATCAGTTTGAAACCCAAATCAATTGAAAATTAAAAAATTAAAAAAGTGATAAATAAATAAATAATTATAATAAAATAAAATAACCAAAGAGATCATAATAAGATTAAATCTAAATAGATTCAAAATGCTCTATATCACATAATAGGGAAGATACGGCTATGCTTCCAATCCACTCCGTTCTCCTGAAATTCCTTTTTTCTCTTTAAAAATTAAAGAGATTTTTACAAGGTGAGTTAAAAAAAAAATAACTGCAGAATAGTTAATTACATTATTTATTAAATAAAAACAAGGAGTGACATGTACTTTTAACACCGCTTGGTATTTTTTAAGTAAACTAGTTTTTTACAGTGATATTGAACTTATAAATTTATTAATTTTGATTCAGGATGAGCAACACCCGCAGACCGGTAGTGTGTATATATATATATATATATATATATATATATATATATATATATATATATATATATTATATAAACATATATATTGCTATAACGAACAATAAAAAGCAACAACGAAGAATCTTACTTTTTATAGACTCTAGTTATTAGCGAAATGTTTCGGGTTTGCGAAAAAAACTACCGTCCTGACTCGCGTCACATGCGTGACGTTTAAAAAAAGAAAAGATAAGCTGATGGCGTCGTCTTGCACCAGATGAGAAATTAATATTTATGTGTAGTTTTCAGACAATATGTTTTCTCAGGCTCCAAAGAAACATATGAGAGTAAAATTTGGAATTAAAGAATTTAGAACATTTTCGAAATTGTGAAAGCCATCAAACCTTTATGGAATAAAACTAACAAAGCTCTTAGATACAATGAATATTTATTAAATTTCAACAGAACGTGCGGGCTATTCATAAATACCCAAATATAATCGAAATTCAGAAAATGAGATGGGTACAAGAAAGCAATGAATTAAAAAATAACTTATAAAAACATCAAGCTCAAAGAATCATAAATAAAACAAAAATTCACATATGAGCGAAGCATTTATGAATAAAGTCATGCTAAAATATAATTTCATATATGAATTAAAAATTCAAATGAGAAACACGATTGGGAAACCTAAGCCACAATAGAAATATTGATTCCATCAATGTTGTGAAACTGAATAAGGCAATGCAATTAAACTAGAACAACCACTAACAATAGAACAATGGTAGGCCAGAAAATGAGAAACTGTAATTGGATAATAAGCTTTTCACAAGAGGAAAAAATTGATTTTTATAAAAATTAAACACCATGTCAAGAAACAGCTGATGCTTCAAATAAATGTAGGAGTGAGTGAGAGTGTGTGAAATATAAGTCTGTCTGAAGTAGAGACAAGTACATATTTCACTCAACTCTTTGAGGCAAGTTTTAAAAATTCCCAAATATTTCAACAAACCATACACTGACAACACAGCTGCCAGACAGAAGACAAACATACCGAAATTAGAAACCATTTTTAGAAAGAATCCACTTCAGAAATACTGACTCCTCTCACCCCTGCGTTCTGCCACGACAAGCAGTTGCCTAACCAAAGAAGATATTTATTACCCCTTTTGACGTGAAGGGGGGTTCCCCCCCTAGCTCGAACCCAACTTTCAATGTATTTTGGTATTTCAGATCTACCACGATAGAAGAAATAAAAAATCAAAAATCCTTCAAGTCCATGAAGAAAAAAAAGTTAAATAATATTAATAACCAATTAAATTATGCTTTCATTTAAATTAATAGACAAAAAACTACAGCTGATGTATCAGAAAACATTAAACTGATATGAATGATAAGCGCTACAAAAAGCATTAGAGAAAACTAACAGGTATTAAATCTCAGATAAGGATAGTAAATAATACAAGAATATATCTACTCAAGTAACAGGAGTATTAATAATAATTAATTACTTAAATTATACATAAAAATACTTAATTAAATAATTTATTTTTTCTACGATATAACATTTAAAGAAGTCGTCATAAATCCAGTAATTAATAGTGAAATGACGTTAATATGTTTTAATGCTAATGCTCACCTTTTGTTGGTATTATGCCAAAGCTATTTTTTTTTAATTTATTTTTTTTTTCGGTTTACCGTACTTTGCGTATGTGTAAACTAGCTAAATTAGATACTATATGTCTGGAATTAGATCTATTTCTCAAAAATTATTCCGATATTTCCGATTAGATCATTCACGATTTAAGTTACTGTACTACAAGTAACTAAATACTGTACCATCAACTAAATACTGTAGCTTTTTAATATATATAATAGACAAATAATTAACGTAACCTATTCCAATTTAATATCTTCATTTCCATCAATATCTTAATTATATAGATACAATTCTGTTTGCATTATTCCTTACATAAAGAAAGACTTGCTCCAGTTATAAATAATTCCCATGATATGGTGTATACAATTTCTGCTGTTTGATTACATTTTCCGACTAAATATCGCATAAGTATTTCAAAATGAAACCACTCAAAATCCAACATTAAAAAACAAAAAAAAACAAATGTACAATTCTCACGTCTTATATAAAATATCGAAAGTGAACCTGAATTATCTTCTAATCCCAACCCAAGAGAGATCTGTCATGATCGATTTGAAGTCAACTCGATACATTTTTGACAATTCATAGAAGACTATTGGACTGAAACATGATAATAAATAAAAATACAGATTTTTGAGTAGTGACACTTTTTAAATACATTACATTTGCGATATAATTAATTTACATAAAATTATAATTTTTACTACTAAGTCAATCTCTAATTGAGGAGCTTGTATATAAATTTCATATTTTTCAAAATCCTAACAAATATGAATTATATTTGTGTATTACTCTAAAATAACAAATTATCACAAATATAAATAGAAGATAAGGTATTAAAAAGTATTTAATACCAATCAAGAGAAATTGTTTTAAAATAAATTTAAATAAATGGCCTATTCGTAAGTTTGAATCGTATCGCCTTATTAATAGTGTGTAATTAAAATTCAATGGGGGCTTGTTGAAGTGACGCACGCAAGAAACTAAAATGACACGCACATATATGGGCAGCATGTGAAAGCGTTTGTCGCACATAGGATAAAATTTCAACATCGATTTATTTTTATTTTTCTCTTTTTTTTCCAAAAAGGGGGGAGAAGAGGGCGGAGTAATCAGACTAATCTAAATTATATATTAAAAAAAAACTATACATCGTTGTAACATACATTCAGCTCGTGTCATCATTATTTTCATAAATACATATTTATTTCAAGTTCAACTTCGTCATACATAAATATAAATATAAATTTTAAACGAACAAATGGAATAAACTATATGTGGAATATTTATTTATTTTTTAATTTTTGAAAAATATTATAAATTACAAAAAAATGAAACAAAAGTGAAAGAGAACATTTAAATAAAAAACAAATTAAACGTTAATCTTTTTTATAAGAATAACTTCACAAACCTATCAAGCGAGGAATTTTGGCACATAAATAAATTATTCATAATTATAGATTACAATGAACGAAATTTTGAAAAATATAGATTTCAGACGGGAATAGAGATTATAAATATCTATTTTATATTATATTTTTATTGCAGTTTCATCAATAAACAATTATATGAAAAGATAATAAAAACGTAAGATTTTTTTAATCTAAAAAAAAAAATCTGAACATACCTCAAATCACAAGATCACCTTCCTCTACAACTCACGGAATTGCAACGATCGAAAAATAAAAATATAAAGTAACTCACAAGTATTTAATGTTTCTTCAAACAAAAACGACAAATAAAAAATAATACTCAATAAAAGTAAATGTAAAATTTTTGGTTGATCTTTGAAATCGTGAGTTGTTTTAAGATAGACCTGGATCCGGCAGCAAACTTCTAAGGTTTGAACAGGACGAGATTACTACAGAGCTCGTGGCAAAGAGCTTAAACTTTGGACGAACTTGTTATGTCCGAGCTGTTATTCATAAATATCAGACTTTAGACAAAATAATCCGATTAACTCGTGAAAATTTCCATTTTAATTATGAATTAATTAGAATAAACGCGTAATTAATTAAAAACGGTGTGTTTTCTAATTAAGAGAGAACAAATTTCACTACCAACAAATCATTAATATATTACTTTTCATTGTGAAAAAGTAAATATTACAATAATGTCGACCCGAAATCCACAAATCGTAACAAAATCTTGTAATTATGTTTATTTTAATTGATACTCCAAATTTTTACTTTAGCACAATACAAAGACAATAATCGATGTATTTTCAACTAAAAAATTCAAGTCAGGGAGTAATATTATTTTTAATACAATCTGACAAAACCAATTTATTATTACAATTAATACAGTATAACAATAACACATTTTATAATAAATAAATATTTCATTGTAGCATGAAGCACGATAATGTAAGTAAAATTGTTTTAAATTCATCGTTATGTAAGTAATTGAATTGAAATATTTGAAAAATAAATGTCCAGTTTGGTGTTTTAAAAAAAAAATCAATGAACAAAAATTATTGGTATTCTTAGTCAAAAGTATTGTTGTTGAATTACATAGATTAGGAAAACGACAACAAACATTCTAAAAACAAGTAACTCACTACATTATTACTTGTAGTAAGCTATTACACCAACATAATAAAGTAATTTAAGAATTTTTTTTTTTTTTTTTTTTTTTTTTTTGCACTAAACTAAAGGTTTGGTTAACAATAAAGACTCATGTAGTTTTATACAGAACAAAATAAATAAGCCAAAGAGCTAAATAAAGTGATAATTCGAGACCTTCAAGAAGTTTGGTTAAAAAAAAAATTCTTATTTAAACTATGTAAATAAATCTATAAAATAACAAATTGATGACTAAAATGATTTTTCAGTTTAATATCTAAATGAAAAATAAATTAAAAGTATCCTGTAAAAATACCGGTACCAATCATTAGAGAAACTAAAAATTACTTTTATTCAATTAACTAAAATTTCATAAAATTAAATATTAACTTGAGTTTTTTAAAATTATAAACATGAGTTTCTTAAAAAAAAAAATTCAAAATTTTTAAAAAGCTATATTTTTTTAATACAGATTTTAAGGATAAAAATTTTAATGTCCAAGTATTTAAAAATTAACTATTTTATTAAAGATTAATTTCTAAAAAGGAAATGCTATATGAGACAGACCTGCTTCTCTGTATTTATTGACACGCAATCCAAATATAAGCCACGCGCTTTACGTTTATAGTACAAGATCTTACTTCGAAAATATGAAGCGTTTTTTGAGTTTTAAGTAGCTCCGGTATAAGGTGAGATGAAAGATGGTCACTTATTTGTATTGATCCTTCTATACTGTCATGCATACATTAAGCAATTGCTTATTAAGTAAGTATCGGTACCATTCTAATTTTAAATAACTATTATAATTATGATAAACTGATAAATAAATTGGAAGCAATATATTCCAAGTTTACTCAATGTGAGACATCCATTTATCAGTATAAATCTATGTCCCACAAGACAGGGAACAATACAAGAGAGATCTCACTAGGACGTAACACGTGTCGAAAAGTACAAAAATAGAGACGTTAAAGGAAAGGGAGGTGAAGATAATAGTAGGGAAGAACCCGGTATATCTAGGGTGTTACAGCTATTCCCGGCTGTATGTTTTTCTTTTTCTTTTTTTTTTACGTCTGGAGAAGGTCTGGAGGGAATACTATTCCTGGAGCAATGGTAGCTCTCCCAGGATATATAGCTGTTGGCGACCGTACAGATTCACAACCCAGTCCGTTCTCCAGGGCTGGTTGTGAATATCCATCGCTTGAGCCCGGATGATACAGCACTGCTAGGTGTAAAAGTAGTGCAGGTTTATTGTGTGACCTACATAGCAAAAACATAAAATTCTAGATATAAGAAAAAAAAAAAAGAAAAGTATATCAATCATTGTTATTCCTAGGATCATAGAGATAATATGGACAGGATTAAAACAATGTGAAGAATTAATATCACGGGGAGGATTACTTATAAATATCCTTCATAAAGAATTTAAAAAGAATTCAACAAAAATTAATAATTTTTTTTTAATTTGTAGGGCTAGGAAGGATTGAATATTGTCAGCAATATTACTTTCAGAAGATGGCAGAAAACATTCTTGCATGGATCGGTTAATACAGCCACTTGAACATATGACGAGCCACCCCAACCCAGAGCAAAAGCTTCTGTATTCTTGTTTAGAAATTTAGAAGTACATAAAAAAATAAAAATAAATACTATAAAAAATATAGGTAAATAAAGATAAAAGTAATCCAAAAGCAATCGAAACAGAATAATACACAAATTACGAATTAAGAATGACTAATTAAAATTTAAAAAAATAAAAATTAACAGATTCTAGTAATTAATTCACAAAAAGCACTAAGCCCAAAATCATAAATAAAAAGCTTAGCAAACCCGAAGGTTCGTTACCGACACCATCGATTTCTAACAACACACCTAACCTTCCTTCAACTCACCCCACCCCATCGAAACATGAATCCCCAAGATCTATTACCCCTTAGTCGCACTCACCCTACTGCTCAAAACTGATCACCTTTTTTAGAATTAGGTCACTACTAAATCCACCGAATACTATTACATGAACTACATTTACGTGATAGAACCCCTGCAGTTCCGCATAGTGAAGACATTATTTCTTTTTGGGCCATATATTCTAGGCACTACTTTATTTTCAAAAATTTAAGCTACAAAAGCGGCCACGTTTCGCATCCATAGAGAACTTTGTTAGGATAAATGTCTTAGTATAATGGTATAATAGTCATTATATGACGCATAGAATTCCAAAACCAGCCAAGTCTAGTTTCTAGATATTTTTTTAATAGTTTTTCTACTGGATTATCTTTAGGTGAAAAGTTTTCACCCAAAAGTAGTTTAATCACATTGAAAGCGGCCGTACAAAAAAAAGGGCCTCTTATTACTATACTCAGACCTTTACCTTCATTGACCAACTGCGAAAAGTATTAAGAAATGGACTTGGCTGGATTTAGAATGATACACCTCATACATCGCAATTATTAAATTTCATGAGAGTATGAACCCTGAACTGATTAGTATAACGACCGAGAAATAAAATAACTACCACTTACGGATTATAATTTTGCCTTTATTTCCTCTTGGATTTATTTTTCCCTAGATATGGTAGAACCTGCAAATTTAAACAGCTCCAGGTATTCAAAATTATTCACAGAATTTTTTTTTTTTTTTTTTTTTTTTTCTGAAATTATCACAGCTTCCAATACCAATATATACCTCTTAAAATACAAAAATCCTAAAAGACACATCTCTATTACTAAGCTATGCCTTTTCAGTTGAGGTGTTAGTAAAAAACAAATTAGCCTCATATAATCCTTTTATGTGCATCTGTCAACAGCTTATGAATACCATATCAGTTTATTTGCTATACTGATATCTTCTACAATGCGTCGAAGAGGTACTATACTACCTATAAAAATCTGTGAAATCGTAAGAATACAAAAGTGGAAGAACGTTTCGCATACATAACTATGAATAGAACCAAAATCAGACGCCAATCTTCTTGGATGCAACAAGGAAACCCATGATTCCTCACTGACAGCTTGAAAGCTTTCGTCATCATCAGATCGAAATCAGAAACTCTATAACCGAAACACATTAGCATCGATTACTATTTATTATCTTATCTTTATCAGGCCTCGCCATCCGACTTTCAAATCCTCATACGGACATATCCATTACCAGTTAAAAGAGATAAAAGAGAACCAGACAAAGACAAAGAAGGCTCTAAAGAGGAAGATGGATGACGCGGTCACAAGTCACACACAGAGCCGACCCTATCGATAACAAAACCCAAGCCAGATGCACTTGACAAATGGTACTAAATGAGTCCTAATGGTTCCAGTGTCTGCATTTGGTAGTCGACAATTAACAGACAGCACTAAGATCTGACTCCAATCATAGGATTTAGTTCCACTCCATCCATTGCAATTATAAATCATTGGCATATACAAAAATGAAAGGAAGAGGCTAAAAAAATAAGGAATAAATATAATAAAATATGCAGAATTATTTCCATAACAGAGTATAATTTTGATAATTGACGACAAAAAACAGGAAAATATCTATAATACTAAAAACAACTAGATCCCAATGTTAAACATGCATGGTAATGCTCCTGTCTAACTTTCCTCGAACACTATATATTTCTTTGACTCATGAATTATCAATATTCCGAACAAATTTAAAATATGTATATTTAAATAATATACGCAATTTATATCTTTTTACATGATTTCTCCTCTACTTTGTAACTTAGAATTTCATTAATAGTCAATTATCGTTGCCAGACGATTGTTCTATGCAATTAATTATGACGTTTTTCTTAGAAAACATGTTTATTTTCTCCATGTTCTTGGGGAAAAAAATAATAACTGCCAAAAATATATACCTCACTTACTTAGCATAGCTTCAACCACCTTTAATCATCGCATGTTCAACGAAATTTCCAATGGGCGAATTGTTTGTAACGATGGGAAAGTGTGATTCTACTCAGAAATATCTGACCTCTTGAAAAAGGCTTCAAATATAATGATGCAAAGTCTCCCAAGAGTATAAGAATAAAAAACTTTAGTTTTAATTATTTCAAGGACTCAAAGAGGATTTTTTTACTGTACATGAAACTAACTGGATTTTAGAGTAAATTACTCGAGCAAGATAAAAACAGAGGCGCAGGATAGAAGAATCAAAAACAAAAACAAATTTCTACTAAATGCATAATTGTAACAATAAATGCAACCAAATATCAGTTATGAAATTTATTCTCTTCAGATATGGATTGTGTTTTATTTCTGAAGCTAATATATTTGAATAGAGGCAGGATAGAAGATTCATACCGTCATTTAGTTAAAAAAACCTCAGAATTTCAGATGTCGCGCTCAGTATGTATAATTTACCTCTTTAATAACTTTAGATCTTCCTATCCAGCGAGTATTCAAATGTGTTTGCCAAAGAAACTTCGGATTTGATTATCTCCTAAAGTTATATTTCTTAAATATCAAAACTCCAAGAAACAAATCCTTTTATATACTTTTTATCTTTTCTAGAAACAAAGAAAATTTATTAATAGAGAGTTCAATAACCCTAGATTTCATAACAATGAGTCCAAAGGCTAGAATAACTAAACCAATGAAATCTTTTGGGATTAGGCAGATCTAGAGAGGCAAATAACAGTTATTAATAACAGCGATTTTATACTGCATTTTTTTAAAATTATTAACTATATTTAACACGTACTATCAGCACTCTGTATATATATATATATATATATATATATATATATATATACCATACCATTATTCTCTTTTTTTTAATCTTTCTCAGTATTTTTTTTAATTTAATCCCTAATATTTACTAATAAAAATCATTATAAAATTACAATAAAATCTTATACTAAAAAATAAAAATAATAAGATTAAACAATTGAACCTTCACACCAACAGTCCCTCTTTTTATTACGATCTATATTTTGAATTAAAAAAGTATATATATATTTTTGCAGACACTATTTTAGTATCGTCACCTAAGCACCCTTAAAAAATAAAAATAAAATAATAAATAAAATTTAAAAAAACTTGTACCACTACAACCCATGAAGGGTCTTGGGTTTAGTATTTTGGTCAGAATGTACTGGGCCAACGGTTAGGGAAGGAGGAGATTAGGCCAGATTTTACGCTCAACCGGCAGGGTCTCTAATTAAGGGTACGCACTTTTTTAAAGTCTGGGTGAACCACAGGAAGGTTTCCTCAGAACTCGAAGTTGATCCACAGCTGAAATGACAGAGTATAAATTTTATGCCTACGCAGCCACAGGCCATAAATATTTTTTTCCCAACTTTACAGGAGACACATACTACAATATTATCCAAATAAAGCAAAAAAGGCGGGTTTGTTTACTACTTCTACTTGTTGAAATATGATAAAAAATGAGAAACTTACGAGTGCCTCCATTTTTCCAATGTATCACATGAAAAACAACTGTTGTAACAAAGGACTCCATTTGTGGCATGAGAACAAAAATGCCCGTAGCACTGTTCCCTTTATTTTTTCTCAAAATCTGGTAGCGGAATTAAATCCAGCGCGAAATGCTATCCAGGATAAGGTCTAACTAATATTGGCTTATATTATGTGGCTGCTAAAGTGACAATATGTTAATTCAATTACATATTTTCAATTGTAACGTATAACTTACAGCTAGTGAAAAACAAGCGTATGTGATGTGAACTGCGGAAAGAAATAGTAAAACCAGTTAAAAATCTTCATTTTAATTTATTATTTTACTGAAAAAGCTTCACAGAAGAAAGCCGTAAACGGAATTGTACAGCTTCTAATGAAGTGCATTGTCAGCATTATTTCAGGCAAGGAATGATGTCAGCATGACCGCATTCTTCGTAGAGGCTTTGTATGGGGACTCGGGACCATAGCTGACTAAACTAATAAGCTATCTCATCAGGGGAACTACACGAATCATTCACAACTATAATGGACATAAAAGGGTTAGGTCTAAGTCTTCTCATGGTCCGATCCTTTTACCCACGATTCAGATCCCACTTTCAGATACACACAGAACAATAACGGATGCAGAAAGGTATTCCAAACCGAATTGATTGACACTAGCCTGCAGATTTAAATGAATATTCCATTGAGACCTTTCTCTCCGTGTGAAATAGCAAAAACATCCCTCGGTCTACCCCAACAATGGCTCTCGATGGTCATTAAGCTCTTTGCCCTTTATTCAAATCCCTCAGAGAACGACCGTCCTGAAAGGAAAGGAGTGATATTGCAATCTCCATTTAGCCACAGCTTGCTTGAGTCATTGCCCGATTTAGAGTTAGCCACTGTCTCTTTCTTTTACTTCCGTTTCCTCCAGTTTATCAGGATTGCTATCACCGTTCTGTATCTAAGATCTTATGTCGTTCATTATTCTTCGTGTAGATCCGTCTATGATAGTGGCTAGACAACAATAGGCGTTTCACCAAGAGGATATCAGTTCCCGGCACGTTGTAACAACTTACTGGTAAGCAACACCTTCACTTCCCTAGACTTCTTGTTGAAACACTTTCTATTAATGAAAACCAAACTGCATAAGCTTCCTCCATAAAACATATGGCTGTGTAGATATTTCAATAACGGCTCAACGGTAGGGAATAAATTTATCCAGAAAATAAAGCTTAAAGTCCACCACTATAAATACATACATATTAAAGATACTTATCCGAATCTATTAATAAGATTGTACATGATTTATAATGCAAATGTAATCGCAAAAACAATGAGAAGCATGGGAAGAAACATGACTTATTTATGATTTACAAGATCACATTTTTCATCAGAATTCTTTTCAGCATCCTTTTTGTGCTTTTATGTATACACACTGTGGCCATCGATTCCATGTGATAGTTGATACATGTTTTTAACTTTTGATAGAATCGTTTGCTGTGAGTCTGTATGTGTTCGTTAATTATTGGTATATGTAAGTCAGTTCGTAATATTACGGGAAGAACAACGTGTTTAAGTTAGGTTTAACGAATATTTGTTACTTTTATAAGGGTTTTCATTCAAAAACTTGTTGAAATGTAACATCTACATCATCAATTATAAACACATACGACAATTCAAAACATCACACCTTCACTTCCCTAGGCTTCTTGTTGAAAAACTTTCTACCAATGAAAACCAAACTACATAAGCTGCCTCCATAAAACATGGCGATGTAGATATTTGAAGGATAAGACAGTTAGAGAAATAAGAACTTAATGAGTCTCTATTTCGTACGCCGATAGTGGACGCTGATTGCCATCATCAAGTGGTGGCATTTGGTGGCTACGGTGAAATAATAATAGTAAACAAAATTAATATGAGTTGTAAAATATTTTCTCTATTCAGCAATAATAAATGGATATGCTACGCTTTCCACATTGCATACTGTTACTCTAAATATGTTTCATAGATTTAATCCTCAGTCACTCGCGTGGCCTAGAGTTGTAAACAAGACACTTTTGAAAATCCATATTTATCATTAGAATGATCATAAGTGGATGAAGTTTTGTGAGCCTGTGTTTGAATGTCTGATCTTAGAACAGGAGAATAATTATTTTGTCTGAACACCTTTTCGGATAAAATTATATTTTTCATTAATAACTTATTATTTATATTCTTTGAGATCCTTTAATAATTAAATAATAAAACAATAATTTATAAATCAAAGCCAGTGATCATTCCATAGTAACAAATCATAGATATAAAAAACCCAAAAAACATCTGAGAATCATACTCCGCGCGGCATTTTATTTATTTCTTAAACTTTTATTAACTAATAAATTTTATAAGATTAACACATTTAAAATTTTAAGGTTTTACACAGAATATATTTTACACCAAAAAAGGATAACTTGCACTGCCAGCTAGATAGGATGATGCAGCACTGATAACTAATTCCACCATCAATCAACCGTTTCAAGAGTCCATGCAATCGAATAATAGAGTTGCAAACAGATAACTCCTCTTATCTCCTGTTTCAATAAAAACATCACTGAGTCAGTCGTCTAAAAATAAGTAAGTTCTAAGTCAATAGGTTTCCTTTTATGAAAGGAAATTCACAATCATCAGAAGTAATAACCGACAATGAGAAAGTTATATTTTTTTTTAATGCCTTAGAAGTCATTCGATTTAATATGAGATAAATTGATAAAACGATACAATAATATCTAGAGTAAAGTACACATAATGAAACTTAAGCATTTTAGTAACATTATTTAAAGCTTCTACAAAATTATCTCAATAATACAGAAACTGAGAGTTATAGATGGTCAATTCTCTGACTTAAAGCCTACAAGAATTTTAATCAGATTAAAAGCATCTGAAGAGAGAAGTCAAAACCCTTTCTAATTGAAAAGGTTTCCTAAAAGATAAGGACGTTGAGCAGACTACGTGTTAAGAGAAGAAAAAGACAGGTAGATAGGTCGTTCTTTAGGTTTTCCTTATGACATTTCTGGTTTTTTTTCTGTTCCAACGGGAAACAAATTTAAGGTGAGGATACTGAAAATATTTATCCAGTCATTTATACAAATATCTGGATTGATTTAGAACGATTTTATTATTTCTAATGATCCATAAATATTTAGTTTTAAACACTTTTCTACGTGGTGTATTAGTTTCACTCCCTGCTTTCTTGAATTTATATTAATTTTTATTTAAATGGAACGATAAATACTTGCTAGTCCCATTTTAAATATGATTCCAGCAGTAACAGAAAAAAACAACCAGTTATAAGGAAAACCTAAAGGACTACTTATCTACCTGCAGCTGCTTCTCTTAACACTGTATTCTGCTTTGGGTTCTAATCTTTTCTTCTAGAACTAACTCTTTAAAAATTCGTAATAATAAGGGTCTAATCTATTTATTTGTGACATCACCAGGAGGAATATTTCTGAAAAAGGATTTAAGATTCATTTACTAATGAAACTCTCCCTCCTATCCCTTTTGCATTAGGCATTAAAAAATATTTTCCTCAAATAGAGTCCTGAAATACCTCTTTTTTTAGTAGGGCCTTTTTTAAAAGTGAGGATTCTTAAGGAATTATAGTGAAATTGCTTCGATAATTTTTAGTTTTTGAGTTATGTACCTTTTCATTACAATTCAGGCTTTCATACCAGCTCTATTATGTTGGACTATCTGATTTTCATTAACGATAATTTTGAACTGACCATAACCTGTATATAAAAATACGAGATATGAGTTATGGTCACTCCTATCCATTTCAATTTTCTTTGGTGTTACAAACGTTCTTTCTGCTAATAAAGAAAAAATTGAAATTTCTTCATTTGATTATTTCCTTTTAAAACTTAAATACTATATCCCTTCCTAGTAGTGGACATGTTTGACCTTACGTTTCTTAAGTGACCAAAAATATTACTAATGTAGTTAGTAATATTCTGTACTTCGCGGGGGTATGCTGCTGTTTAAGAAAACTGGAAATATCTAAATAAAATAATTTACAAAAAATACATTCCGATTTCTTTTAATTCATTATTTTTTTAGTGGGGATGATAACCATGTTGTATGACATTAATGCTTATGTAAAAAAATCAACGAGAAGTGCAGCTATAAATTATGCACTGATAAATAGTTGTTTGAATACATTTTTAACTATCATTTCCTAACAGTTTTCTAAACTAAAAAGTATCTACAAAGTTTGTGAATGAGTGCATCAAAGTGATTCTGTTTTTAAATATATATTTTACTTTTTTGCTAGACCGCGTTGTATTAGTATATAGATTATTTTTATAGTTATAGTTGTTCATTAATCAATTATTAAAAATATTTGTTTAAAGATTATTTTGCCACGTGACCATAACTAGTCTTGGCTATGACCATAAATGATACAACATGCCCATAACTGGTATTTTTAGCTTTTTGTAAAAAAATAGAAATATTTATATGAAAGGAAGCTTAAGTGTATTTGTCAATTTTGCATTCAATATAGTAAACTTTTGAGAATCTAAGTACATAACCAAAGATGTCATATTTCAAACTGTATCAACGAAAATCCCTTAAAAATCGACAATTTCTCTTAACTAAGACCATAACTAGTGATTTACCCTAATCTATGTAACAAAGGGCTAATGTTTTGACATTTTTGTGTGTTTTTAGAACTGATAATGAATAATAAGTGTTTTTAAAAAGTGAAAAATAATCCATTGATCTTAATTATATTTTTATGAGCTAATTCAGATTAATAAAAAGTTATAAATATAAAATGAATATAAATTTCTTTTTTATTGAAAAATCATTTATTTATAAAGGGAAAATAAAAACTACCGATTAATATATATATAGCGACGTTTCGAGACTATGCTGTTCTCATAATCATGCCCTACAGTGAAAAAACAGGTTACAATAAAATCATAAAAGTTATACAAGTTATTTCAAACCATAAAGTTAGCTACAATATAAAAATATAAAAACGCCTTTGGAATAATTAACTACATTACAAAATGTGGAGGAGTAGGAAACTTCTTATAATTGTACCAATGGATATCCTATTTAGTATCTACTACTAAATTATAACAATTCTAGTACACAACTGGAGAATTTTTGAAAAAAAGGTAAGGGTTGAGAGGGTTGGTATTTCCAAAACTGGTGGTATTCCCAAATACAGGTAAAAGGGATTTCCGTATTCCTGTTTAATATATGTATAAATGATTGATATGATATATATTAATGTAAATGTAAATTATTAGTCTGAATGTATTAAATTAGAATAAAATGTGTTGAGATTTAGGACGTTTGATTTTTTAATAATCGCTAAAATCATGTAAATATATATATATATATATATATATATATATATATATATATATATTATAATGTGTTTTTTTTTTAATTATACAACTGATTAATAATAACGGGTACGTATTTTTATGTTTTCAAGAAATAAAAACGAACCAAATACCTGATAAAGATGATTTACAATGAAACAATTATATTCTTAGTTTATTTTCTAAAAATAAATCATTATAACTGTTGAGAAATGAACTTGGCAAAGACAATTCTATTGGAAGGAAAATAAGAAGAAGAGAGGATAGTAACAAATCCATAAATTGGTTAGGGGGCCCCACCCCCCGGAAAGCCATAAATTTGAATGAGTCAGAGTCCCCCCAACATTATTAGAGGGCAAGTTGGGGTATCAGGCCCACTTGTTGGTCTCGCATCCCTCCTCCTGCATCAGTGATACTTTTACACTGTATAAAAACATTAGTATGCCAAACATAGGTTTCAATTTAATTTGGATGTACATTTAGAAACATATCTTAACGGAAATGGAATAATTGAACTTGTATAACATCAGCGAGGATTAAAATCGTAAGAGGTTTATTAATAATCCGGTGTGGGAAAAAGAAAGAAAACATACACTCGAGTTAATCTGTCAATCATAATTAAAACAAGTGGATTTTCCTGTTCTTATCACAGCTGAATCTAACACAACTTAGCAAAAAAAAAAAAAAAAAAAAAATACAGCTAAATATAAAACATAAAGGAACAAATATTAGATCATAATCCGCAGACTGGTTGCACTCAGAACTATGTATGTACAATGTAACAAAATCATAAGCGGTAACCAGGTTAAGGCCATATCGTTCATGGTCGCCGTGGCTTCGGAAAATTGATTTTCCTCCTCGCCTCAAATGGATCAGAGCCCTGCATCCAGCATCGGCTTTCTCTCAATATCAGTTCCCTCAGGATTCTGAACTATACCGTTCGTGATCACGGTTCCTTTCTACTCCAGTCTCATTTCGACGACCAGTATTGACAAGTAACCATAAAATACACAAGCACTGTTACTCCCTGACAGTTTCCCAGCGCCAAGCTAACGCTAACAACTATTTGAGATCAAATGATAGTGGTAAGACGCCTCACGATGTAATTAAACGCTTGGACGAACCCAAAGACAAAACTAAGGCTCTGAAATACTTTAATTTCTTATTTTTGTGAGTTCCTCTAGCTTATAAAGGACAAAGGCTCACTGACTGATGTTAAGAAGATATAGAATATTCATAAAATTTATCAAGAATAGAATCCAACGTGAAAGATATTCGAGATTAATAAGTACTTGCAATGTCTTGCTAATATATTTTTTTTTTTTTTTTAAATAAATTTATTGAAATTTACAACTGTATTACAATGGCATGTAAATAACATGTGAAGAACTACTCACTAGTAGCACTTCAATAAATTCTACACTAAAAGGTCTCTAGGCCACCTAGTTTTCAGACGCCTCGAAGGATTATCAGGAATGGAATAGGAAGCAAGTTGGGAGACTAGTGAATTGGGGTTATGGAGCTTCCTATGGAAGGATAGGTATCTGGTTTGGGCTAAATCAGCAACATATGGGATATTAAGATCTTTATGGATAAGTTTATTTGTAACAAAGTAAGGAGCATTAAGGATTTTGGATTGTAAGGATTGGATACATGAAGAATTAGAAGGTTTAGTTGAGCCCTAGAGCTCAACTCCGTATGTCCAAATAGGTCTGATAAGTGTCATGTAAATGAGTCTTTTGTTGAAAATCGGGAGTTTTGAATGTTTGTCTATTAAATGATGAAGAAGTCGAAAACGACGAGCAGTTTCCTGTCGTTTCAGTCTTGTATGAGGATTCATAGTTAAACGTTTGTCCAGTTTGAGTCCTAGATAGCGGATCTGTTCAATTGGGATCAGTGGAATATTGTTAAAGGATACTGTAGGACAAGAAGTCGTAGGTTTACGAGGAAGGGTAAAGGTTATTTGGTGAGATTTGTTTGGATTTATTTTAATTCGACACCATTTGCTAATAATTTTCACCTCCCAACATAGTTCTTGGTATTTGACCGCTAAACATGGCCCATCTATTCCTGCTATCTAATCTAATGTGGGGTTTAACGTACTTATGTACGCCTACTAAGGCAGGAATGACGGGTACTCATAAAGGCTACCAATCTATTCTAGCCATGGTGGGGATTCGAACCCACGAATTTCAGTACCAAAACGCTGAGACCCTCGCCCCAGATCGCTTAGCCATCGAGTCCCCGAGAAGCAAAACTTAACCAACTTTTATAAATCATTTATTCAAATATGTACTTACTTTCTAGTTTAATGATTAAATCGTTTTCAAGGTAATTTGACTTAGGGTAAACCAGACAGTTATTGACTCCCTAACTTAAAAATTAGAAAAAACAATATTTAGCAAAAAAAAAGTCATAAAATTCCTTTTAAATCCTACAACTCAACTGTTCGATTCTGTTGGTATATTAAAAGATATCCATAGGGTGTCAACAACTGATTTTACATTATTAATTGTCACTAACTTGTATAATACATTCCAGGAATAAATTTTAGAACGACCTTTCTTGTTAAGTTTAAACACCCAGAAAAGTGTAGACAGCTATTGGTTTATTACTGAAAATAAACATCATTTTTTTGTAAATTAGGTGAAAATCTGCAGACAGAAGGTGAAAATGAAGATATAATATTCAGTCAGATTTTTTAAATTGTGTATGCTTATAATTGGTTAGTATTTTGACTAGTAACAATGTATCAGACGAGAAATGGACACAATTGATAATTGTTATAGTCATTCTTCTTAATGGGGCAAGATACCAACTTCAGATCAGAACTGATATAGTCAAAAATATTTTAAAAAATACTACAATGAACTATACCAACCGCCTAAACCGATTTATTCAGAGGATATAGAGATGTATCCCTGGAGGACACTAACAATTAGCATGACTAAGGTAAGGCAGCGTGCACTCTACATCTATTAACAAGAGTAATTTGACAAGCAATTATGGAAATTTTGTTTTCGCCCCACCGACCTAATTATAGTAATAGGGCAACAGAAGCGGAACAATTACACAGATGACCTGGTATTATCCTATTTATACAGCGCGTGGAAAACTACTTCGATAGAGATTGTATAGGTATCACTAGGTAATTCACATCTGAGGACCTTCTGGGTGGAATAAATTAGATATTGACTCCGGATAAACAACAAAAAGCACGTAATAGAATCATATCATATTAGTCATTAGTTAGTAATTATATATATATTATATATATATATATATATATATATATATATATATATACATATATATATAATATATATTATATATAATAAAAAAATCAATAATTATTCAAAAAATAAACTAGTAAACAACAAAATACAAAATATTATAATCTTTACCCTTAGGCGTAAACCTTCGACTTCCTGTCCTACAGTAACCTTCAATAATATTCCACTGATCCCCTTTAAACATATCTGCTACCTACAACTCCTGGACATACGACTTGGAACCCACCTACCATACTTAAAAGACAAAAACTGCTCGTCGTTTTAATATCTAGTAGATAAAGCCCTCAATAAAGGGTAAAAAAAGTATTTACATGACAATAATTAGAACTATTTGGACATAAGAAGCTGAGCTTTGTAGCTCCAATAAACCTTCCAATTCTTCTCGTATCCACTCCATAAAATCCAAAATCCTCAATGATCCTTATGTCACAAACTTATCTATATACATCTTAATGTTTCATTTGTAGCTGATTTGACCCAAATCAGATAACTTCCCTTTCATAGTAAACTTCATACCCACTCGAATCAACTAGTGTCTGAAAAGGAGATGGGCAAGAGGCCTTCTGATGTAGAACTATTAAAGTGCTGCTAGTGAATAGTTCTTTACATGTAATTGACATATCATTGTAAATCATTTTACTAAAATTTACTAGTTTGTATATAACGTATACAGTTGTAAACATCAATAAATATTTTAAAAAATAAATTAAAGAAGAGAAATATTTTAAAGGTTCTAGATTTCATTTATTAATTAAGGAATCTGAAATATGTATCACTAAAGACTTTAGGTGGAAATAGCACTGATTTTTATCTAACGTTTTTATAATTTTTAAATTAGTTTTTCCCACACCATTTACATTACAAACATTATCAATAAATATTACTTTTATTTTGGAATACATTCTCTTGGTAGTAAAATCATGACCAAATCTTACAAGCAAGATATGCTATCACAGATATCACATAACTAGAATAGTAATTATTACTTTCAAAAAGAAACAGGAATGCATTCATTGAGTCAGACTTCTGCGACGTTAAAAGATGAACTCCTCATCACCTAAGTCTCTTTTACACAACTATTGCCAGACATTAGATATTGTGTGTTAAGGCAGGGTGTTCAACAAAAACACATTAATACATATCCAACACCTAATAGTCTGTACTAAATACTGAATAACGTATGCAGCAATATTTACAATAAACTCAAGATTTTAAAATTATCTGCTGAGTGACGAACGGAAAAAAAAAAAATCTCATTTGGGAAAACACTTGAGAACTCGAGATATTTCCTTGCAGTTTAAAAACCAAACAAGCAGCTTCAAAAAAAAAAAAAAAAAAAAAAATGAAACTCAAATTGTACTGTCAACAGGAAAACCAAAACGGTGTAATTACAAACAGTTACTTGTCTTCAAAGTCGTCCTTGCGCTATATAATTTCCTTGGGATTACCGCTCATTTTCTCAGCGGTGTTCTGCGATCCTAAACCATTTTCTTCTCAATGGTATACTTCTTCAGGATCAAAACAATTGAAAATTTAGTTATGCCTTTTAGACTAAACGAAACTGATGGAACCTAATGCCAGTGATTCATGGCACATGAAGAACCGTGAAACTGGTAAGTGGTGTCGGCGTCGTGAAGCCGAGAAAGGATGGATTGATCACATCTCAAGTAAATTCTAATTTTTATAGTTCAGGACCGGTTAAAAAGTCCGTTCAGTTTTGTGATTTAAATTTAAATAACAAATTTTGGGTGTACAAACCTTTTAATTTTAAATGATGTATGCACTCTAATGTTCAATTACCTTTTGCCAAAGAGTAGGGAGACCGACGCACAGTGGGACGAAAATATGTTTTTTCTGGACATCGCATTTTAAGCCTCTAAATATTATTGCATCGACTTCAAATTTCATGTGGGTATGTTTTCAAAGATGTAGAATTCGAATCTAAAGTCAGCTTTTTCCCATCATTTCAGGACTTTGCTCTGTTAACCAATAGTGTCTCTAAAAAAATCTAATTTTCGTTTTTTCGTGTTTTGATTCAAGGGATATTATTTTCTATGATTTTTGATGTGCTCTATCGAATTTAAAAATCTGCAAATCAATCAGTTTATCGTTATGTGAGATATACGTGTTTTATGCCTTTTTCGTCGATCGGATTTTCTAAAAAAATAAACAATTTGCGGTTTGTCAGAAACCTGATAGGTAATTATTATTTTAAATATTGTCCCCAACCGAAAACGGAACTGTTTATATATTTAATAGAAGTAATCAATTATATCCCACAGGCTCCTACACTGTGGCTATCGAAATTTTATCGTTGGATCCATTCGTTCAAATTCGTCGTATCAGTGTCAGCATTCAGACCTATTCCGATATCAATTTTAAGCATTTTTACTGGTGAATACCTGTGGATAACATTTGTGAAGTCCATTTGCTGTAGCAAGTTGGACCACTTTTTTGTAAAAGTTGAATTATCAAAGTAAATCCAAATATTCTCCGAGGTCGCCAGTGGTCGCAGACCATTACGATCTTGAGTTACTTTTTATAATCGATATTTTAAATTAAAATGGGTTTCGACTTAAACGAGTATAAACATTTTTCAAACATCAATTTTTTGTTGAAATTTTCAAATTTAATTACATTTATTTTTTGAAATTAGTATTTTTACAGGAAAACGTTTTATTGTCAATTGTTTGATCATGCTAAAAACTGTGAACAGCAAAAAATTTACATCGAATGTGTTAACAATTTCCAATGCAATTTAACAAAACGGGAAATTTGCGAGAACCTTTCAAACAAACATAGTATATCGATGTTGACGTCCTGTTTGTACGTAATCAAATTATGTTTAACGTACTGTTCTTTATCGACAATGACCACAGCAAACATTTAATAAGTGATTCAAGCTACAAATATAAATTTTTGTTTTCAACCAATGTTCAACAAATTTCATAGGCTCGTCCCACTGTGGGACATGGGAGTTGAGAACGGAAGACCTGCAGGTTCTGTATAAAGTCGCAATTTTGCCTATTATTACTTAAGGCATGGAAATATGGCATCCAGGAAATCAGAATAAGTACAACAAGGCAAAACTGGAAAGGGTCCAGAGGCTAATGGCACTCAAAATTACCAAAGGTTTTCGGACACTTTCTGACGAAGCCGTTTTTTTTTGGCCAGAATGATCCCCATTAGTATACTAACTGACAAATATGTAGGTAAAATAACCCAATAGGGTTACTGCTGAAATGAAAACACTAAAAAGATATAAACATACTAAACAAAAGGTGTAAAACAAGGATTATAATGTGAGGGGAAGGAGTTCTACAAATCCTATAAATACGTAAAATAATCTTTAATTCCAAATATTTTCCAAGGTCGCAAGTGGTCGCAGACCATTTCGATCTTAAGTTACTTTTCAGTATTGATATTTTGAATTAAAATGGGTTTCGACTTAAACAAGTTTAAACATTTTACTAAAATCAATTTTTTTGTTGAAATTTAAAAATTTAAATAAATTAATTATTTTTATTTTTTGTAATTATTATTTTCACAGAAAAATGTTTTATAGCCAATTGTGATATGCTTAAAGCTGTGAACAACAAAAAATTTACATCGGACGTGTACACAATTTCTAATGCAATTTAACAAAACGGGAAATTTGCGGGAACCTTTCAAACAAACTTAGTTTATCGATCTTCTGTCCTGTTAGTCCGTAATAAAATTATGTTTAACGTACTGTTGTTTATCGACAATGACCATAGCAAACATTTTATAAATGATTCCAGCCATAAAACCATTGTTTTCAAGCAATCTCCAACAAATTACGTTGGCTCGTCCCACTGTGCGACGATGCCTTTTCCATAACGATTTTGGTTTCTTATCGAATCGTTTGATGATATCCTGGATCAGAAAGTGTTTTCCTGAAAAGAATTCTTCTAACTGGAAAAAGTGGTAGTCAGATGGTGTGCGGAAAGAACTATAATGAGTATGTGGCAAAAAATCCCAGGCCGACAATTTTTCACGAGTGCGTAAAGACGTGTAAAGACGTCGTGCTGAAATGATTAAATAACCACTTCTGTTAACCAATTCTGGGTTCTTCCGTACGATGTTTTCCCTTAATTGCTCCAGTCATCAATACTGGTCTGCTCAATCATACAATCATACAATCATACAATCAATGGTCTGCTTGTCAAGGGTAAGCTCCTAATAGACTATTCCTATAAAATGCCACCAATTTCACATCACCATTTCCGGGTGGATTCTGTTTATCTTTCAATCTCGCCTAAGGAGACTACCTAAAGAGCCTTAAAACCTACTGCTCATTCATTAAATCAATTCATTTTTGTCCTTAGTAAACCACACATATGCTCTGCTTATGTAGCCAAAGTCTTTTAGGTGGGAAACGACATTTCCATGTAACACCGAAAATATATTGAATACATACATTGAATATACTGCACATTTAAATTTGGTTTTGTGTTTACTATTTTTTTTCTATATCTAAGATGAAGGGCAATCTCGATATCATCAATTATCAAGGAAGCGCACGAATTATTTTTGTTCCATTTTATGGCCAATAAACTCCAATATAAAAACCAATAAATCTTACGAGAAGTTTCACCGGCGTTGAGTCCTTTGCATAAAAATTACTAATGTTTAGCTGTACACTCTCACCATTTTTCATCACAAAGTAAATAATCAAAGATACACGGAGTAAAGCTAAAAATTCTCTAAGCCAATTCTAAATATCCCTTTATTATTTGTATTAAAGTTTACAAAAAGATTAAGCAAACAATTCAGAAAATCCCATCGTCTAGATAAAAAAGTAAATAACCGCCGGACTTTTCCGTATTTTCCAACACAAACTTAACTTAATTGAAAATTTTTAGTAATATACTATTAGTACATAACCAAGTGAAGTCCTACAAATATAGTTCCTTGTGGTCCCAATACGTTCAATTCCCTTTTACTTTATGATTATCTTAAACACTAAAACTTCTGTTAATAATTTGGAAATATTTTGCCAGTTTTTTGCAGTCCTAACCGGAGCCAGTTTAGGAGGAGTTAGTACTAAAAACTAAGATTGTGTCAGTTTAGAATAAAAAATAAATTTTTCCATTTGATGTATTCAATGAAAAATACAGTTTTTCTTTTAAAAAAATATAAAAATAATACATCATTAAGTAATGGATCAATTAAAATATATTGTTATTAATTGAACTTTAATAAGCATATTGGCTGATCTCAGATCATTGATGTGTACATGTATGTATATTATGAAGGGAGAGAATGAGTAAAGTGCTAAGACCGAAAGATATTTGTTATATTTCTCTATTATTGTAGTATTCGGTGCTAGAGAAGATAAGTCTTATACTTACGAAGACAAAGGTTGAAATAATACAAATTTTTCGGTGTTTACTGAAGTTCATAACTCGAATGTTCAAAAGATATACCACAATACAATAACAGCTTAACCTCATGCTAAGCTTTATCCGTAAAAAAAAATTAATCGAGGAAACGTTAGGAATATAACTGGTACTTTACAAAAGCCACATGTTATCGACTTACTAATCCGAAGCTAAAGCACTCAGAAGCGGAGCGACCACTTGCCTTGGTACGGTCCAAAAGAGATGAATTCCAATTTGCAGAATGGACCGGTTGCCATACCGACCGTCTAATCAATAATGCTATCTACGAATAACGTGCCTTCTGTTCCCTCTTGATGAAAAGAAGTACATTTATGATGAAGAAATATTAATTTTTTTAATCTTAAAGCAAACTATGAGCGAAATGTTCCAACAATAAATATAAAACAATATATATTTATATATAATTCTTCATATGCTAAACACACAAAAAATGCTAAATACTGAAAAATGACTAATTATTGTAGCAAAAAAAAAATTTCATATTTAAAAATTAATGCTGTTCAGAATAAAAGATTTGTCAAGAAGAGGCAGTTTTACAGATCGTGATAATATTTTTTTGAATATTTGTCTACATGAATGGATTGAAAAAAATAAATAGGATACAACAAAGGAATAAATAAAAATAAAAATATGACCAAACGAGTAGAGAAGGTTAAAATTTATTTCGTGGCAGACCCACGGAATAAATCTTTACCAAAAATTGAGATTTTAAACTTCTTTCATTGAAACCAGTATAGCTCCTAAATATTAGGAAAACAAAAATATTTTCCATTTAATTTCTAATAAGTTAACCTTAAGCAAATTTTCGATCCGCACACAAACAGAGCTAGAGCATGTCAAAAAAGCTAATATACCTAAAAATAGAGTTTTCAAAGGGGTAGGTAGGTTTATTGTTTTTGGACACTCAACTTCCATGGTCTTAAGTGTCCTGGTTCCTTAGTTGTTGTTTTTTTTGTTGTTTCAAAAATGTGATAATTTTTTCGATATTGTATTTGTTATCTCCAAGCATTACCGAGAGTCTTCTTTCCAGCCGTTCCTGTTCAAAAAAGGTTTCGTAAAGCGGGCATTCCTCCAGAATATTTCAGATCGTTAGTTGGCACTGGCAGTTCGGTGAGGCCTCTCTCATTATAAGGTAGCCATGTGTGAGGAGAGTATGGCCAATCGCAACGTAAACCAGCATGGTGAACCGAGGCAATAGCTGAAAGCTGGGTGAGGTTCGCTGAGGAGTAGAAAAAACTTCCAAAGTCCAGTTTGGATCTTATCAGTTTTCAAAGGTGAATTTTCCTATTCAAACCAATATAGCTCCCAGCTCCTAGGGACAATGGTATACAATAAGAAATATTCTATATTAAATTTCTGACAAAGTAGGAATATTAACAAGTAGGATACCGTCAAATGTTTGATCCGAGCAACACTAACTGAGTAGCTCCTAAACTTAAAAATATATATTTCAAACGTGACTTCTTTTATTCAAACCAAAATTTTAAACAGCCGAGAGGGATCCAGCAAGATCGGTCAAATCTAGGTTAAATTTTTTTATTTCATTTTGGGAGAAACAGCCAAAAAGAGCTCACTCATTAGAATCTACCTCCTGTAGAATCACGATAGAGTGGTACTGTATAAAATAGTTGAGCTCCTAACTGCTCCTACTCACCTAATATCTTTGCTATTAAATTTACATTCTAGAAAATCGTATAGCTTTTGACCAACTAGGTCAACGGTAAAACACGTTCTATGTTAATATAAACAAGCTGCAAAATACACAAACTCAAACATTGATAGAAAACTTCTGTATCATAATAAATAAATGGAAATTTGTGATGCATAGCATGACGATAGAAACAGAGAATTGCAATATTTATGAAATCCAAGCAATAAAGGAACTGCCAGTAAAAGGAGGTAAATGTCACAATTTAAGGAAAACAAACGGCCCTCAGAGCGAAGTTTTTAAAAGAAACGGAGTTATTAGCATTTAAAAAGAAAAGTTATCACCTTCTAAAGGAGTCCCTTGTTAAAATACTAATCTACATTTATACTTTACAAAAACGTAGAAAGACTGAAGAGTACAAAGATTGCGAAATCACGTTCTCAGACATCTGACAAGACTACGTTCTATTTCACAATTATTAACGGAAGTTAATTAAAAACAACTTTTATGGGACGCTGTTAAAGAATAACTGAGATACTCATCAGAAGTTAGGAGCACAAGGCTATATTTACTAAATAAATACAAATTAATAATCAATAATATATATATTTATCAATAAATGAGGCGTAGAATTCCTAAACAAGCCAGGTCCTTTTTCCAGATTTTTTTTTTTTTTTAAATAGATTATCTTAAGGTGAAAGGTTTTCTCCCAAAAGTCGTTAAACCACACTGTAAATGGCCATACAAAAGTAAAGCTTCTTCCTAATCCTTTCTGACCTTTAACTTTATCAACTAAGAAAACATTTCAAAAATGGACTTGGCTGGTTTTGGAATTCTACGCTTTAAATCAAAGGTATTAATATTTTTTTATGTTAGTATGCATATAGACCAACAAGTATACAACAACTTTCTAACTAAGGTGCTGAAAGGGAAATAATTAAATTAGCAGATTAGCATCCTGTAAAAAAAAAAACACTGTAGAAGAACGAAGAATAAGAAGATATTGAGTAAACATTGGTCTAAAAATAAAGCTGCCTTAAATCGGAATACCAAGAAACAAGAGAGCGTAAGAGAATGCCGAAGATCCATCACAATTATTAAAGGCAACCCCATCGGAGAAGGCGGGGCTTTATAATAAATAATTATAATAAAAATAGCTGATGAGTGTTTTCAAGACTGCAACTTTTTCAGTCAAATTTAATATTTTTTTAATACTCAAAAAGCTAATAAAGATCTGAGTTCGAAATTCGCTACAAATTGTCATAACTTTAATTTTTAATTGGGTTCTCAGCCACAAAAGTATAACTGAGTAGTTAATTAAACTAAATAATATTATTAAAGAAAAACTGTATATTTTTTTATTTCATTTTCAGATATCCACTGGATTTTAAGGAAATTTTGTCATTATTTGGCATAAACAGGAATGGTTAAATGTCTTTGTTTTTGTTTTTTTATGTTAATGACGATTGCTGGTTATAAAATAAATACTGCCAAGACATATAACTTATTACAGGAATACTGAATATCTTTATCCATTAAATCAGAGTCCATCAGACATGAAGCAAATTGTAAATAAATTGTTTGTAATTTCATGAATGATCACAGAGAAATAAATAAATAAAACACCATCAATTATACAATAATTTGCATACCTCCTGCATGTTTACTTCATCTAGTTATTAGTAATAAAAAAAAAGTGTTTGAACCAATTTACATAAGTTCTACTCTAAAAGCATGTTAAATTCTATGAACATAGATTTTAATTCTGTTTTATATTTGTGCGATCTCCTTGCCTAACCTCTAATAATTAGTATAATATAATATATAACCTTCCCCCATACTCCTGGAGATTGTACCATTAGGTGCTGACCTCTCACTGTCTGACTATGTCTTTTTTTTCTAAAGTAACCTCACATTCAAAGGTTGTAAACAAATGTATACAGTTTTGAATACAATTATAAAATAAAAAAGTTTTATATATAAAAGTAACTTTTTAAAGAGTATCACACGAAAAATACCAATATAACTCAACCAATGCAGAAATTTTTGTATTGAAAATATTTGGAAATACTAGCAATAAAATGATAAAAAATATATGATCAGGTCAAATTAGAGGTTCTATTTTTTACTCTAGGTTGTACGACGAACGAAACAACCAATGGAAAAGCATTAGCAAATGTACTATTTTGGACTTCTGGACATTTCGAAAATAGCGAAATATCAACAGCAATACCAGGATTGAATAAAATATAGATTAGGGCAGTGCTTATGTTCGAAGCATAAGCATAGACCCCATTAATCAAATTTAATGGGATTAACTAACTTTTGAGAGGAAAAAAAAAATGGACATTTATAATTTATAAGAACATTGGCATAGTGAAAAGTAAATAAATAGAGAAGTTTACTTGTAACGTATAAACATGATTTAACAAATGTCGCCAAGATGAAACCCTATGAAATCTCCTAGAAACTTCTAGATGAAGAAATGTATAGATCCTGAGGCCGCCTTAAGCTAGTATGGAGAACCTAAAAGAACTGTTCCAGCTGAAAAATTCTGAACTGAAAAAAAGTTCAAAAAGAATTGATTCGATAGTAAAAAAAATAATTTAAAAAAATATTTGTTTTAGAAAACACCTAGGTGAGAAATGAATCATAACAGAATAAAAATGATTCGCCAGAAATCCACTATTCTCTATTTATTTAAATCATAAATAAATGTTTGCCCACGTATTTATAACGACAGAAAAATTATTATTATTATTTTTTTAAATTTTATATTGAGCGAATTTTTCGATTAAGCGAAATTATATAGATATTTTCATTTGGATAAGTGGATTTGTTGACTGTGGCTTTTTTTTTTTTTTAAGCATTTTCGTTTCGGCCATAACAATGATCAAGACACATTAACAGAACATAAATGTTGAGGTTTAATTGTCGGTATTAAAACTAATGATTAGTTAATCTAACATTTCTTGATTTTACAATTTGTCAGATTCCTAGTATTTTGTTACGAAAAAGGATTTTTCGAACATTATAGAGGTGAGATGCCATCGGTCGTAATTTGCAATACCACATGAATTTTTTTAATTGTGCACTATACTTTCGAATGCTATCAACTGCCCTTCTCTTGGCCTTAGCCACAGATTAAAACGTATGAAGAAAACTTCAACTAAAATCCAGGCCGATTATAATTTAATTATAATAACGATATTCGATACGACGGAGAAAGGCGTGAATGGCGAATAGATCCCAAGCCCTTTAAAGGGAAAAATAAAATACTTGATATACATTGAGCTGAGCGTTTGCTTCCAACTTGTTGATCCTAGCAAATGATCCTAATCCTTCCAGACGTGGAGCTTTCAGGAAGGCAGCGGCGGCTAACAACGTGGATATTCCGCCGTAGGGAGGATTGAGTCGCTAATCCTGTGGGATTTATACAGGGCTGCCAGGGCGGATAAAGGAGGAGCGGTAAAGCTTTAGGAAGGCATCGGTTCCATTATCCACAGTAGCTTTGTGCTTAGCCTAGCCAGGAAGCGGTTTTTAAGAATTTTTATTATGTTATGTTAATCTAGTTTAAAAGAACTTTTATTAAAATGTTGAGATAGAATTCAATTTTTAATTTTGCATGACTGATTCCATATCTGACATCCATCACAGTATTTATGCTAAACCAAGTGCATCAATGAATAGCTAATGAAATCCCTGAGACTTTGGATACGAATAAAAATTCGCAAGTCTCTCAATAAGATATACAAATGATTTTTCAGAGTAAACAATTATAAAACTGATTATACATATTGATTTAAAATTATAATCAGGAAAAAACAACATAATTCCGGAAACAAATAACTAACAAAAACCAAGTTTTTATATTTAAAAAAAAAAAAAAATCTAGCCATGAATAATTTTACAATAGATTTAATAAAATATAAACCTACAAATATTAAATAGAACAGAGCATTAAAAGAACAAAACCAATACAGGTTAAATTTATATAAATACATATATAAATAAATATATGTGTATATATTAGGCATTAAAAAAATATATATTACCGTACATTTATGAGTTATTTTTTTATTTTATTTTTTTCAGAATCAGGAGTTAGCGGGAAGGATGTGAAAGGGACGTTTTATAATAAATAGGAACCTTAAAAAAATCAAATTTCCTTTCCCCTTAACTCTTTAACTACTTACTCTCACGCCATCAGAAGATTAATAAGACGTTGATAATGAGAAAATTTTGTGTACTTAAACTTCATAAAAAAACACGGTTTTCTTACGTAGAAAGTAACTGTAGTAGTTTGTAAAGACAAGATAGGTGGTGCATATGATTTTGGCCGACTAGTCGGTTGACAACTGTCGATTTTTTCTTAGTTGGTTGAATTAAAAACTGCTTGTAAAAGCCAATAGAAAACTTTCATAAAATGTTTATATGAATAAATAAGATGGGAAAAAGAGTTATATTACACAGATATCGCTATTGTTAAACTTCAAGCAGTATTTCAGTCTCATTTCTTATTAAATTATTTCTTGTTTAATTCATACAAGTGTTGTAACACTTACTTCACTTTACTATTGATTTACCATGAAAGAATACCGAAGAAAACAAGTAACGTCAGTAATACATACTTCATTCATATGAAACTTTTAAATTAAATCGCAGATGACATCCATCAGGATCTAGGAGCAATGAAGGTTTCGGATGTTGCGAAGCTATTACCCCACGAATCTTTTACGACACTTCACGCTTTCGGATGCTTAAATGCTGCGCTTGGTTGGTTGTGCGAACGTAGCAGCCTGTACTAAATAAACCCAGATATCGGAACCACGCCTCGGTTCTCTGCAGCCCCGAACAGCGGAACAGAGAGTGCAATGCTCGCATCCCATCCAGGAACCTGCATCCACACTTTCTAATGCCCCTATCATGCATCCATTACCAGCGGTAAAGAACAAAAAAAAAAAAAAAAGAAAAACCCTCATCCTTTGATGTTTAAGATATCCGACGGCATTCTGAGGGCAGAACGCTATGATGGCTCATATTTACAGTTATTCGTCACTTCCACACTTTCTAGAATGGCGTCCATCATCATGTCCCCAAGCCACGATAAAGCTATCCACTCCCAAATTGGAAGCACTCCACTATATAGACAAAAATTGCAACAAAAAATATCTTCTACATTATCCGTGACAATCAACAACAATGGTTAACTAACAATCTAAATTTATTATTTTTTTACTCCAAGGCAAATTAGGCAGACACAGCCTTGCCGCAAACTGTCGGAGAAGAGGCAACAATGCTGCATTGTCGGCGTTGTTTATTAAGCATTGTTTACTAAAATGGAGAAGTGGAACGGGGTTCATTACCCAGAAGTCGCTGTAGGGCATTGCGATGGCTACGATTTGCAACGCCGCCTCGGAACAGCATCTGATTAAAAATAATGAGACAAAGGAAGAATCATTACGTATTTGGAACGAATGCAATTTTTCACAGTGCATCGGGTCTGCAGATGCAGAAATGGCACCCAGTACCATTATCTCAAAAATTCAATTTAACCAGAAGACATTCTTGATAGATAATGAAGAATGTAAGTAATCATCTAATATAATTTGTGTATACAAAATTACTCTTCTTTATAAAAACAACAAAATAAACAATAAAATGTATATAAATAAAAACATGTTTTATGTTATTCTTTCTTTAGCCGACAGGCTCAAGGGTTACCCCCCCCCCCATATAAAATTACTCTGAAGGATCACTACTTACAAAAAAAACAACAAAAAAACTTCAGAAATCAAACTACAAAAATATTTACATGAGCCAACAGTTTTTTTTTTTTTTTTTTTTTTTTTTTTACAAGAAATATAACAAAGTCCATTGGCATAAAAACGAACAAATGTAATTTTTTTTATACCAACAATTATATTATAGGTATAATGTATTATTTATTATTATCCCTGATAAGAGCTTACAACGTAAACCGAAACGTCGAAAAAACAAATTGATTCCTTTTATAATGTTCTTAATTTGACTGCCCATCCCCTAATATCAATACCCTTATTTTCTAAAAAAAAAATAATTATATAAAAAAGTACTATAAAACACTAAACAAGTACGTAAGTTATCAAATCACTTTACAGGGTCGTAAACATTAATTTTATCAAGATTCTTAAGACTGTTTCCTCTAGCATGAATAAATTAATTTACGAAAGTATTTTCTTTTTACGTTTATCAATTCCATCTAATAAATAGGTAACCAGGAACTGCCAGATGGATATATTCAATGCAACATTTTACTAAACCATATCCAGTGGTATTCTCACAGAAGCTTTTCCACTGTTTCTTTAACTCAGGAGAGGGGGAAGAAATGTTTTTTAACTCAAATTCATCACTAATAACCAAACAGTCTAAGAGGTAAGTCATAGAAGGCCTATAATTTTAAGAAATTGGGATTTCTACATTTGTATCAGTTAATTAAATTAACAACAAAATAAATAATACTTATCGACTCTTAAGAAAAGTACTTCCTACATATCCAAATGAAACTCACCTGAAACAGAAAAAGAAAAATCGTCACTAAAAATTCTTTAAACATTAAGAAATTAAATTAAATTGAATATACATATTCATGTATATCATAATAATCAATATATATATATATATATATATTATATATATATATATATATATATATATATATATATATATATATATATATATATATATATATATATATATATATATATATTAAATATCTTATTGTTGCAAAAACAAAATGTTTCAGACGGAGAGATTGGCCTAGGCTTACAGGAGCATAAAGGCACGATATGGAAGTTGGCCGACCCCAAACCAGCAGAGCATGATAACTAGGTGTAGAAAGTGATAATAGAGAAAACTGAAATCTCATGTTAATAACCGCCATTAACCGATTTTGCAGTTTCTTTCCTTGTAGTTGGGAGAAATTTCTAGAATAAAAAGAATAGTCCAAATTAGAGACATTCCAACGAAAATATCATTTGGTAATGTTCTATGAAGGAGAAATGGAGTAAACTTATAGAGAGCATCAAAATAGTTTTTAAAACTATAAGTATTATTAAATATTTTTAGACACAATTTGTTTAAAGAAGTGGAAAAGTATCTGAAAGAACTAAAGATTACTGAAGTTACGTTGAAGAATGGTACAGCCAAGACCATAACCAAAGACAAAACCAAGAGGTTCCAAGCTGAGGCCAACATCACAAAACAGATTCAGATATCACAGGAGAAAAGTAAGAGGGGATCAATTAGAAAGAAGAACTATTGAAAGAAAAAGAAAGCACAGGAATCTTGGAAGTGATTGATCAACCGTACCCAAAAGTAGCGTGATGCGAGCAAAAAATAAAATGAAATATTTTTTTTTTTAGTCATAACTTAAAAGTTTTGTTAGTTTTAAAAATACTTTCGCAATGAAAACTTTGAAACTAAAATGAAACATGCACAACACCCAGTGTAGAGCAAAATATAATCATGATTAATCTCTGTGATTAAATTAGTTGATAAAATGATTGAAAACTATGATTTAGTTAATATACTTTAAAGAAATTTCAAAGAAATTTGATAATAAAGTTTCTTACAAAATAAACATCATTTTAAAAGTGTTTTAACAGTTTAAATATATAGTTATAACTATTAAGAGGTGGAGAAGGAGGTTAAATATGTATTCGAGAACTACTCAGCCGATTTTAATTAAATTTCTTACATACTTACTAAGATTCCTAAAATTAATTTTACGACAACTTGACCAAAATAATACATCGTTTATCAAAAAATTTGAAAAATTCATGTTCCAAGGTTCTGTCATTTGATTTGAAGAATACAAAAAAGTCTCAAGTTTCGTCCAGTTTAGAACTTGATTTAGAAATCAAACCGTTTAAAAGTCATTAACACGAAAAAAATATTATGACCCACACCCTATTTCCTCTTCCTTAGGTAGTTAAAGGGGCAACTATTCTTCATAAATATCACTAATCAAAACCGTTTGCTAAGATATCTAATTCACAGAAAAATAAATAAATATTGAATTTGGTAAGCAATGTTTTGTTTTTCAAATATCCGAGAACGTTACAACCTCTCGAAATTCACAAAATAACCCGAGTTCAACAGTCAGGTCAAATGTACGCCGTTAGGATTAATATAGTACTAATTATAGAGATAGCTCTAGTTAATCTAAAAACGTGTAGCATGAATGAGGCTCTTCGTGCAAACTAGATAAAACATTTTAAATATGCAAGGACTGTTCTAGGTAATAAGCCATGACCTGATGATGGTCTAGGCGTCGCATGTCCCGTCGAATCCCGAAGGTAATGATAAAGTGGATAACAGCGACATTTTATGTCTGATGATATGATAATTTTAAATTAAAAATCGTATTTAATAATCATCAACAAGTTCAAGATCTGAATTTTTTTAAGTAATTACGGGTTACATTCTTTAAATTTTCTTCACACTCAAAAATGTAACATTTTGACTCCCTTTAGCTCTGTTAGTGTTTAATGAAGAATATTTTTGTAACATAACTCTCTCCTCCTAGGTCCTCTACTATTTTGGAGCTAGAAATGTTTCTAGCTATACTGTTTTGAATGCAAAACGTCAAGTTTTAAACCTTTTTTTTTTCACCCTTAATAATTTAACATTTTGACACGCTCTAGCTCTGCTGGTGTTGCTTAAATAGAAAATTTAACAAAAATTTCCTCATTAGAATTTTTATGAGGAATATTTTTGTTATTAAACATTTTTCGCTAGAACCTACCGTTTAGGTATCTTGAAAAAAAAAAAAAAAAAAAATACGCTAATATATGCACAAAAAAAATAAAAAAAAATAAATAAAATAAAATAAAATACTACCATTGTTATTGTAGTCATATTTTTTTAAACATTTCACTGAACTACTGTGTGCCTGTACTTGGTCCACCTCTCGCTCACCCTATATCTCAATACTCGATCACTGATGAGAAACTTTACGATATCAAGATATCAACAACCGAATCAGAACTAATGGTTAACTCAGCCGAGGAACACCCTTAAGCTTGTAAGACGCATACAAAGCCTTCGTAAGCAGTTTATTCCCAGACTAAGGATTAGCATAATACAAACAATGGAGGAAGGCTGGTCACGTTCCGGGTGGAGCTGGCTGAATGGGAATCAGATTGTTATACAGCCACGGCGTGGACTAATAGTTCTCCTAGATTGTTCAATAGCCCTGATATAGTGGAGCACTAAGTTTTATTTAGCTCAAGTTGAATAACATCTTACTCTCGCACCTGTGCGCCACCTTCCTATATTTCAAACCCAGCAGAGAGAATAGCGCAACTCCTGCGATAAGAGGTAAATATTTAAAAAACCTGTACCACTAAAACCTACGAAGAGCGTTGGGTCCATTACTAGGTAAAGCTAGAGTGTTTCTTGAACAACGAATAGGGCAAAGAGGTGATTAGGCTAGGATCATAATCAACCGCAAGCGTTTTCCCCAATTAACGTTACCCATTTTATATGAGCTAGGTTTTCTCAGGAGGGTTCCTCGACCTGGTGGTTGATAGGTCGATACTTAATATTTAGGATTGATGAATTAATACCATTATGAGTACCTCAAGTGACCTAATACAATATATTCTGTGATTTTAGCGGAGTATCCAATGCCTTAACCACTAAGGTATCGATTTATCCATCTATCATTATTTAGCTTGTGTTTATATCTGCACCAAAATTATACCTGTATTTCTCCTAATCCGATGAAAAGCAATCATCGAACATCAATGGAAGTCAAAAGCAATATTATAGGTGCTTAGGAGAGTGAAATCTAGATATGACAATAAACGATGAGAGAAAATAGAGTTAGGTTGGCCAGTTTCACAAAGCATAGTCAATAGGTACAAGTAACATATATATGTAGTTAATGAAATATACAGATAATTTAGTTGTAGTCTTTAATCTCTATAAATGACGGAATTTTTGACACAACCATTTCTATCCTCCGTTTTATGGAAAGCTTTTATCTGGCAGAAGGTGGCGGTAAATCAATTAAAATACAACTATCATCCCCGAGGGAGACACTGAAACAGGTGCCTAAAGCTGTGATTAATGGTGTATGAGCGAGCGGCTCAACTAGAGCAGCTTACATGCTTAATTCAAATCAAAGCCCGCCCATTAAATTAAAGCTTCCAAGTTAGGGACAGTTTCGATTTCGCATTAGCTGAATATTTGATTTTACTTTAGCATCGAAAAGATAGATATTACTGTAATATTAAGAGATAAAGTATTAACATTTACGGAACTTTTAACTCCGAAACAAGATTAGATGGCGTTTAATAGAAGCAAACAATTTGTCAAATTAGGTTCGTCTGTATAAATTCCATTGGATTATTATAAAAGTCCCACTGAATCATCTGTAATAACTAACTCCTCCTCTTTAATTTTATAATCTTAATGTGTATTCAGGGAAGAGTATATTGTAGATCAACTGCTTCTTCTATACTAACACAACATGAGGTATTAGATGTATAATTAATTATGTTTCCAAGGAGTAGCTATGTATTCAGATGGCCTAAAATGATAAGCTATCTGGCAGTGACAATGAGAACAAGAAAGTAGGGAGAAAACATGAGTATGATGACAGGTGTTGAGGTCTTCGACAGGAGATGCACCTAGACCGCTGCACATGCAATCTGATGCCGCGGGCAGCCACTGCAACCGACAGTAATGACGGACATAATGAACGGAGCCAACACACTGGAAACTAGATCTTATCACCTCTAACCGTCTAGGGAGCCACGGCTGGTTCCTAATAAATTCATAATTATATATAATTTTTTGTCGTTATCATATTCATTGAAGGCTTGGCAAGAATGATTCCTATAATTCGATTGCAACATGTGATTGTCTTGACTGACTTAATCAGTAGATGTCTCTAATGTTTATCCATGATGGTAATTTCGTACGATTTTCTTTATTATTCCCAAACTTTTCACGCTTATTCATAAGTAGACAATGGAAGAAGTTGATCAAATATTAGATCGATTATTTTTAAGAGAATATCTGGGTAATTTTTCATATGACTTTAATTATTAATTTTTTTAATTTAAGATGATATTGCGAGGTTTATGCTACTGAAAAATACTGAACCATAAACTAACAGAGTCAACCTTAAAACTAACTTATTAGAAAATAAAATACATGAATGTGTATCTTAGTAGGGATAAAACTCTCGATTATATTTTTCCAATCTCTTGAAAACAACTCAAAATTTAAAAAAATATAAAAGTATTTGATGTAACCACGCCACCTTCATCAAATTCTATCGCTTGAAGTCAGTACTCTACTTCATTCTTTAATAGCCTCCCTTTTCTAATTGCTTTGAACCTGTCAGTCATTTGTCTATATTACCTGATGTAGATGATTTTATTGTGAAAATGAACACAACTGAAATACTTTAAATTTTCATAGTCTTAAGATAGACGTTTGTACCATATAAGTTATTTATTTTGTATATTTAAAGATATCGTACATGATTATATTTTTTATCTCGTTAATTTGAACAATCAGAGTTTTAACTTTTTCCTGGTCCCTTCAGTTTTAATTTGTCTTGTGCCGATCGTACATAAATTTTTATAACTCCATTATTATTATTATTATTTGTTTTTGTATAGTTTCAAATAATTTCCTTTAATATATTTCTTCTAAACACTCTCTTATACCGCATTTATTTTTAACCAAGTATTTGTCTTCATTTATATTTATTTATTTTTTATTTTTTAAAGATTTATGTCATTTTTTTCATCAATCCTTTTTCTCAGAAAAACTTTTTTGATTAAAAAAAAGAATTTATAAACATACCTTTTAAAGACATACTTTATTTTGAAACTGTATACTTAGTGTATAAAAGAAAGCATATCTATCTAAAAAAATATATTGAAAGAATTAGCCCAAACCAGACACCTATCATTTCATACTTAACTCCATAATCATTCAAATCCATTAGTATGACAACTCACTTCCTACTCTATTCCAGATAACCGTCCGAGGCACCTGAAAAGAAGATGGCTTTGGGACCTTCTTATTTTAAACGTTCATGGAAGTACTACCAATAGGTAGTTCCTTTACAAGCAATTGACAAGTAATTATAGCATTATCTTCACGTTCACTAGATGTAATTTTATTTTATTGTATACAGTTGTAAATTTCATTGAATAGCTAAATAAAAAAATTATTATTTTTAATTTCTGAAAAATTATTTTTTCTTAGTTTATTATCACTTCTCTTTTAGTTGTGTCAATGATATATCTATGAAATCATAACGGGTCAAGGTTAACGTCGTTTGTGTTAATATATAATATTTATTGTGATTAGAAACAACAGTGAATCAACTGAAGTATTACATCAATTAAAAGTAATAAATGTAGCATAGCATGATAATTGGAAGAGGATAGTAGGGAAATGGGTTTCCCCTCGATGTGGTCCGATATAAAGACCCCTCCCCTCTTATCCCATAGCGTGAGGAACTAACAGGTTGCAAGGGCCAAATGGGGCGAGAGGACAATAGCACGCCCCGGGAACATCTGTTACAGGAGGTCCTACCTCCGCTATCTGCGGTTCTTCTTTCTTGAGGAGAATTAAGTATACTTAAAAAATACAATACTATATTTAAAATACACGTTTGAACTACAAATATCGCGAAAACCTGGGGGAAAGAGGGCAGAAGAACACAAGAAGAAGCATTCCGAGAGGATGAGAAGTTTTTGGGAGATGAAGAGAAGGAGCGTAAAATGAAGAAAGTGAAATCATGAGTTTAAGTTCAATAGCGATATTCCACTAATCCCTCTTGAACAGATCCGCTACCTAGGACTCCACTTGGACAAACGTCTAACTTGGAATCCACATACAAGACTGAAACGACAAGTAGCTGCCCGTCGTTACAGACTTCTTCAACATTTACTAGACAAACGTTCAAAGCTCCCAATTAATTACAAAAGACTCCTATTTGGACGTACGGAATTGAGCTTTGGGGCTCTACTCAACCATCCAATTCATCTCTCTACACCAAAATGCGGAATTTATCCTGTGAAAATTCTTACAATCCAAAATCCTTCGAAAAATCCTCAATGCTCCTTACTTTGTGACCAATAAACTTATCCATAAAGATCATAGTGTTCCATATTTTGTACAGTTGTAAATATCAATATATGAAAAAAAAAAAGTTCTATAGCTCTCCTAAAGGGGAACAATCGCAATAATAATAATAATAATTTAAAATATATACAGTATTCCATACTCTTGAAAACAATTTCTTCAAGTTTAATACCGAGTCCTGAGAATTTGTACTAAGAGCTAAAAAAATGTAGGAGTAAGATTGTGTTTAACATTATAAACAAAGGAAAAACCAATAAACTTAAAAGAAGTGTTCCATCAGTTGTAAATATAAATGAGAAAAAAAAAAAAAGTTCTATAGCTCTCCTAAAGGGGAAAAGCAATAATAATAATAATAATTTAAAATATATACAGTAAACTCTTGAAAACAATTTCTTCAAGTTTAATTATTTTGACTAAGAGCTAAAAAAATGTAGGAGTAAGATTGTGTTTTTTAAACAAAGCTATTTCAGATTAAAGGAGAAAAGGAATTAAACTTGTATTTATTTTGATGTTGTTTTTTTAAAAGCTATTTATTGAAATTTACAACTGTATTAAATATATATAAAATACAAGTAAATGTGATGATAATTATAAAAATTACATGCCAATTGCATGAAAACAACTACGCATTGGTAGCACTTATAAATGTTCTATACAATAAAGTACTATTTTAGCAGGTCCCGAGGCCATCTTCTTTTCAGGCACCTCAGAGGGTTATCTGGGATGGAGTTGACAGCGAGTGAGTTGTGATACTAATGGATTTGAATGATTCTGAAGTTTGCTATGAAAGGAATAGATATCTGGTTTAGGCTAAGTCTAATTATTCCTTGTTTTTATTTTTCCTTTTAATTTTGTTATTTATCATAAACAGTAATCTGGAGGAAAAAAAAATTATATACTATTGGTATTATTATATATTTATTGATATTATTGAATAACGTTTATTGAGGGAGGACAGAACGTATTGCGAAGGATACTCGTACAAACCTAGAATAATTATCAGTAACTGTAGTCACATGCAGATTTGGGCAAAATTTAATCTTAGATATTTTACAACTAATTTCCTGGAATCGATCACCTAATTTAATAAAGATTAAACCAACTTTGGTCACATATATTCTAAAAATAATAAAACATAATTATCCTTAAATTTGACAAAATTTTAATCAACATACATAATTTAATAAGCTTTTAATCATTACTTTAGAAAAATACATATATGAGCTACATTTTCAGGAGTAAGGCGAAACGAACAAAATTTTTTTTAGCATATCCCATTCTTCACCAGTGTAATTGCAGGCGAGGACAATAAGAGTGATTCACCTACTCAAATTATACAAAGAAGAAAGATAAACAGCCATTACCAAAAGAACAAGGTATAATTTGCCGCCATACCTGCTATCTCGGGAGCTCAATGGGCTCGTATGATTATAGTAAACTGCCACGGAAGAACCAACAGGTGCTACCGCTCCAATCAATGGTGTCCCATACCTGGGCCAAGAGCAAGGACAAGCCTTCTATTCAAAGCTGGGGTCTTCACGATGAACATCTGTCGTCGGGTATTCTTAAAATCCCCATTTGGTATTTCATACTTTTAGGAACAAAATTTTATTTTCAAATGCTCTAAAATGGACCGTAAAAAAAACACCAAAATAAAAAAATAAAAAAACACACACAAAATGATTCAACGCAAAATATAAATTAAAAAAAAAAAAAAAGTAATTAGATCTACAAGCAAACTACCTTTATAGATTTATTCACACAAAACAGGACATCAGATTCGAATACAGCATTCAAAAGAACCTAAAAATAAGAAATTTCATCCAAACAGGGTGCTGAATTAGCATCTGACGTCTTTTTTTGTGTAATAAAAATCTGTAAAGGTAGTTTGCTTGAAGATCTAATATTTTTTTTAGAATCTAACTAATCTTGGGATTTTGGTGCAATAATCATGCCGAAATCATTTTTTAAACCGCGCAATATAATATAATGGGATGAGTCAGAAAAAATGACAGTTTTCTTTGTGTTTGAACTTGGCATCGTAATTCCTCTCTTATATACATTCGGGATCTATATACACTCGTTTAGTGGTTGAGTTTCAGGATGAAGACTCTTTGAATGAAAGGGTTCCAAAATTTAATGAAGGTGATCTGATGCTCTCTGTACTTTGGAACTACGAAGGAGTCATACACTATGAGTTCATACCTGAAGGTCATTCAATAATTCAGAGCTCTATTCAGAACAATTGCAGAGAATGTACGATGTTTTGCTTCAGCGGTATCCAGGTTTAGTCAACAGGAAGCAAGCCTTGTTCCAACAAGATAATGCCAGACCCCACACCTCTCGCCTTACAGAAGAGAAACTAGCTAATTTGGATGGAATCGAGCTTCTCCCTCACCCGGCATATAGTCCAGACCTAGCACCATCAGACTACCACCTGTTCAGATCAATGGCTCATTTCCTTCGTGGAAAAACATTCAACAACTTAAAGGATGTTGAAAATGGGGTTCGTAAGTTCTTCGATTCAAAACCCAAAGAGTGGTACCATCAAGGAATTCTACCGCTGGCTTCCAGATGGCTTCAAACCATAGAGCACAATGGTTTATACTCCGATTGTTAAAAACCTTGTAAGTAGAAGATAAATAAATTTTGATTTTTACCTATAAAACGGTCATTTTTTCTTAAATCAGTTTAATGTTGTTAATTGTTTTCTGGCTTCTAGCGCTCATTAGTCGAAACGGCAAAATATGTGCCTAATATTTTTTGAACAGGAACCTTCAAAAAATTGTCAACAAGATCCGTAATAGATCTGGTGTATCCTTCCCTTGTCGGTTTAAAATAGACCATACAGGTAATAGACCATGGGTATTTAATATCAAAAGAACTAGACCCGAAATGTTTCTAATGCAACCGCTCCTAACAATGGAATATAATTGAACAATAAAAAATTATCAGATATCGCAGTCGTTCTTAGAGACGATATATCATATTTTCAAACCGTTTTAAAAGTATTAATGGATAATAATTAAATTTATTTACTTTTGTTTATATAATTTATTTTAAGAACTTATTATTTATTATTCACCAAACTTAATCGATTTATGATCAACTGTTTTTACGCCTATAAACTATAAAAACTAAACAACCAATTCAGAAATGATAAATGTATAAACAGAAATAATAGAGGAGATAATAAACTAAATAAAGACTTAAGATAGAATAAATGTTAAATTAACTAGTAAAACAATAATTCACTAACGAGAAACTTAAAATGAAAACCAAATAGCCAAACCAATTACAGTGAGTAGCCTGGAAGGAAGGAGAAGGAATTAAGTGAAGTTGTACTGGAAATGGGCTTTCTTAACTCTTAATTGATTAACTTGCCGGTTAAAAGTCTCCCTCTGGAACAACTTCAACAACAACCTGTAAGGAATAAAATATCAAGAAAAACAAAAATGGACACGCAATTTGTTTTTAATTTGAATGGAAACAACGTGTGGACGGTATAATAAAAGTTATAATATATGACAAAGATACTACAATATTCATAAAAATTTTCTGAAATATTTTGTGGTTTCGGATATTCTTAAGTTCGAAGATGAAGTAATCCTGAGAATTGGGATATCGGCTACAGGTTACTTATTTTAGCGATCAGAAATGAAACCATCAAAATTGAAACTTCTATGCGAGCCGACCCACTAACAATGTTTAGTCCTTATTTTTTTATTTTATTGAGATTGTTCCCCTTCAAGAGAGCGATTGAACTTTAAATCACGTTTTCACTTTCCTTATGCTCTCTCTCCCCAAAACTCTTCATCCTCTGGGAATGTTTCTTCTTCCGTTCATCTGTCCACTTTTTCCCAGGTTGTCGCGATATTTGTAGTTCAAACTTCTTCTGTTGTAGGTCCCTTTGCACTTCTTTCAGTCATTCTGTGCCGCATTCACTTGTAACAAAGTCGAGTATTTTCTTAGTATTCTGGATTTATCCATCCTGTTAAATATATGTGTGTAAAATATTGCTCAGCGTTTTCTGATTTCTTCTGTTATTGTTTTTGTTTTTTCATAGAGTTCATTTTGAGGTCATTTCATCCAAATGCCTCGTAAAACTTCCTAAGAATTTTTCTTTCCTGGTTTTCTTATTCCCTAATTTTTGAATGACCGTCATTTACATTGTTTCGGCTGCATGTTCAGTCCTTATATATTAAAAAAAAATACTCCTCTGCAGGAGATTCTTGTTATCAGCAGACCGTGGGTGAGTCAGAACGGACAGTAACGATGGGTAGAGAAGGGGTCACCACTAGCCGAGAAGCCAGATGTTATTACATTGACAGATCACCTCGTTAAGCAGGAGGGAGGTCTCCTTCATCAGTGCGTAACTGAAATCATTATATATTTTTGGGAGGCGACGCACTGTGAAAATAATTCTCCGACTTGAAGATAGTATTCGCAGAACAGCTACTTGGATCAATTATTTTTTCCATATAATCTGAAATGTCTTTAATCATATTGCCACATGCAATGGGAAAGAATTTTACATTTAGTAACCAAAATAATAATAAAAAATACCATTATCTTACGAGTCTATAATAAAATAAAACTGATACGAAACCAAACATAAAGTAGGTAGTCGATAATTTTTAAAACATATTTGGACAATCAGCAACAGCAAAGAGGACTCCAAAAGAGAAGATAAAATACCATTTAATTACAGACTATTTCAACATTTACCAGACAAACGTTCAAAGCCCCCAATTCATAACAAAAGACCCATATACATGTCTGTGATTAGACCTATTTGGACGTACAGAGTTGAGCTTTGGGGCTCCTCAAAACCATCCAATTAATCTCGTATCCAATCCTTACAATCAAAAATCCTTCGAAAAATCCTCAATACTCCATACTTTGCCACCAATAAACTTATCCATAAAGATCTTCATGTTCCATATGTTGCTGAGTTAGCCCAAACCTGATACCTATTCTTTCATAGTAAGCTCCATAGCTACTCAAATCCACTAGTTTCTCAATTTGCTTCCTACTCCATTCCCGATAATCCTCCGAGGCGTCTGAAAAGAAGACGGCCTAGAGACCCTTTAGTGTAGATTTATTATTGAAGTGCTACTGATGAATATTTCTTTTTAAGTTTTGACATGTAATTGTAATCGTTATGAACACATTTACTTGATGTATATATTGTGTACAGTTGTAAATTTCAATGAAAAAAAAAAAAAAAAAAACTATTTAAAATTAGTTTGTTTCGATGATACTACTGTCAATAACCTAAATAAATCTATGCAGGTTTCAACGAAAAAGATCTTCCAAACAGAAAAATTAAGTTTAAAATCAGTTTTTCACGTGTTAAAAGAAGAACAAATAATTTTGTTTATATATCTTTAACAGCTTTAATCAGTTTATCTATACTATTATACAAAAGGACAAGGCATTTTTCGTTTTTGATCACTAACCGTGAAAACTACTGAACCAATCAATACCAAATTTGAACCACACCGTCTTTACAGTCCAAGGAAGGTTCAGCAATAATAAAATTTAAATTTTTTAAATTATATTGCCATAAAAAAAGAGAAAAATATGTGGTGCGCAGTGAAGTTTGATGATCGACCGATATGTGGCGAGCACCATTCGAGAGAGGTAACAAGTTATGATGTTATATAGAGCTAGATATTTAGGATAAAATTTACTTATTTTCAATTCAATTGCTAATAAAAAAGCTATAAATATATGGAGCGACATGTGGATTCCAGTACAGTTTAAAAATTGACCGATGTGTGGCCATTCTGCAATGGCGTTTGCTAACTATTAAACCCAACTGTACCAAATTTTAACTACAAAATCTTCATAGTTCTCGGAAGGTTTATAATAATACATTTTACTGTAATAATAATTAAAATGTATGGTCTTGAGTGCCAGAAACGAAGTTTGCCAACAGTCATATACTTATATGGTTAGAAATTAAAATCCAACTATATGGATCGATAAAATTATTTCTGCCAAATTGGATGTCTAATTATGCTTTTACGTACTCTTCATACACCTAATCAATGCAATTATAACCAGGTTTAAAATTATTGCCGTGTGTGAAAATATCATTGAAGAAATAATGCTGAATTTGATACTTCAATAGATTTTAATCGATAAACAAATGAAATTCAATTATTAGTCAAAATAATCTAAGTTTTTTATTGAAGCCGTGACGGAGAATGCTTGTAGTTTCATAAATTGCTAAATAAATAATTATATAATCCACAGCCAATATGATAATACTGCTAATAGATCAAGTATGATATGAAGCTTGTTTGGCTGAAAATGTTCCACCTTACTAAACTATCGATCCGAGCAGCAGTGAGTCAGCTGATGAGCAAAACGACGTCGCTTAGAAACTGCTACAAGCAAGCGGAGGTAATACGTCAAGGCTTATAGTAACACCAAATAAAACTAGTAGTTAGTAGTTAGCACATTGAGTATAAATGCCCCAGTCACGGCACGAACTGTGCTCTAATGCCGCTCCAGAATAAAGTAATTTATTAAGAATTATAGGTCATTCGCGTTCTCTCTCATGGCAATGAATTATTATTTCCACTAGTAAAAGCGACGTTGTAGTTAAGCGCACGCCTTAAAAGGTCCGCTTATCAGCGCGTGAAGTCTTCCTCCTACACTCTCTACTTTCATTCAAGGGCAAGCATTTTTTTTTTTTTTTTTTTTTTTTTTTTTTTTTTTTTTTTTTTTTTTTTTTTTTTTTTTTTTTTTTTAAAAGAAAAATTTGAATAACTACTGGCGAAAATTCTTTTGACTGTTCGAATACCGTTAATCAGCAGGGCATACTTTCTAGAAAAGATTCGAGGGCAAACAATTGGGACTGGTAAGTAATTGCGAATGCTAGCAGTTCCAATGGCGTTAGGTGTTTCATTGGAAGGGAACTAGAGCAGAAAACTTGCAGCCCCCATTTGGCAACATCAATTTGGAAACTACCTGTGACAATCTGGACCCTTGAAGTCTAATTCAAGGGTAAGCATCGGAGTGAGAATAGAATCTAAAATAGAATATAGTGAGATTCATATTAAAAACAATCAAAATTAACTATTAAAACCAGGATTTGACATCGATAATTACATTTTCCAACAAATATATAAGATATTTTAAGTAGTAGAGAAATGGTCAGCGATGCAGTCAGGTATAATTAACACATTCAAGTGTTTTAAGAAAAATCATAATATTCGCAGTGCCAACGTTTCGACCTACCTTGAAGGTCTTCTTTAGGGCTAAATAACAAAATATGGATGTGACCAAGACGATACAAAATGAATGATACTAAGTTAATTAAAGGGTTAATGTTACTTATAACCTTCAGAAATTCTTCTAATTATGTAAACAATTACCTAATTGTTTGGTAAATTAATTTTTTTTTTTTTTTTTTTTTGGAGTTTTCCACTATTGTGGTTTTCCTTCCCCTAAATATCCCTCAGGATCCTTCTCCAACCTTCCCTGTCCAAGGCCTGTCCCTCTGTTATGCCATGTCCCATCAGGCTTTCTTCAACTCCGTCTCTCCACCTCACTCTGGGTCTTCCCCTTCTCCGTCTTCCATCCACTTCCATGTCCATTATCTTCTTCGGTAATCTTCCTGGAGGCATTCTTCTCACATGCCCGAACCAGCTGAGTCTTTTTTCCTCAATGGTCGATAGGATATTCCTATTTATCCCCATCATTTCTCGGATATCTTCGTTTCTAATTCTTTCTCGTCTGGATTTCCTCGCAGCTCTTCTCCAGAAGTCCATCTCAGCTGCTAGTAGTCTTTTCCGTTGCCTTACATTGATTACCCATGTCTCAGATGCATATGTCGTTATAGATTCGAATATTGATTTATATATTAGGATCTTAGTACTGGGTTGTATATTTGAGCTCCAGAGAACACCATTTAGCATTGCTGTGACTTTCCTTCCTTCTCCTATTCTTCGTTTAATATCGCTGGTGGAAGTGCCTTCATTATTGAACGTTGATCCCAGATATTTAAACTTTTCTACTGTTTTGATACCTTTTTCAATTGGCAAGGTATCTGTCGAGGTGCCAAGATGCTCTGTTTTATTATAATTAATATTCATACCCCATTTTCCATATGACTCTTCAACTCTCCTGAGCATGTAGTTAATGTCATCTCTATCTTGGGCCAAGATTACCTGGTCATCAGCAAACATACGGTTATTGATGTACGCTTCTCCCCCAATCCCTATACCCATCCTCTCGCATTTTCTCATCCACTCTCTGAGAGCGACGTCTATATAGATTTTGAAAAGGGTTGGAGAAAGGCAGCATCCCTGTAGTAGTCCTTTCGAGGTTTGAAATTCTCCAGAAAGTTTCGACCCCGTTTTCACTTGGCATGTATTTCTGTGGTACATTTCCTTTATAATGTTTACCATGCCTTCCGCAATATTAGCCTCTTTCAGAGCTTCCCATAATTTCTTTCTAGGAACCGAGTCGTACGCCTTTTCCAGGTCAATGAATAGACATTCCACATCTTTCGATTTCTCCAGATGCTTTTCGAAGATTTGTCTCATTACAAAAATGTGGTCTATGCATGATCTTCCCGCGGTGAATCCACCTTGGTTTTCTGTACCTTCATATTCCTTTTCTATCCTATTCTTAACGATTCTACCCAGGACATTCATACAGGGATTCGTCACGCATATGCCTCTATAATTTGTACATATCTTTTTATTACCTTTCTTGTATATCGGGCATAGATACCCTAATTTCATTTCTTCGGGTATTTTATCTCCAGCTAAGATCCTGTTTATCATGGTTGTGAGAAGTAATGTGATTTTTTCTCTACCATATTTGAAGAGTTCCATAGGTATTCCACCAGGTCCTGGCGCTTTCCCATTCTTCCCCTCCTTTAAAGCTTCCTCCTTTAAATTAATAAAAGAATTAATTTACTTTTTCATTTTGTATCATCTTGGTCACATCCTTTTTTTGTTATTGTAGCCCTGAAGAAGTTCTCCAAGGCAGGTAGAAACGTCGGCACTCCGAATATAAAGATTTATATTAAAAAACTTGGAAGTGTTTTTCATACCTGACTGCATCCCCGAATATTTCTCTACTCAAACATCATACAGTCAACCATAACATATCATAATTATTATTTTTGATATTAATTTAAAAATTAAGCTTGATTCATAAAAAATTTAAATCAATCTTTTATGTTTATTGATTGGGTTAAAAATACTGATCACTCACTGAGTGATACGGCATTACATAAATAATAATGATTAAATTGTGATAAAAAAATATTATTCGTCAGAAAATAAAAATCACCTGTTACAAGCAAACAATTTTATTAATATGCATGAATACATTATTAATGTACACATTTTTTAATACATTACATGTAAAATCAAAAATTAGTAATGCATTATTAAAATAAAGATGTTCAGTAGTTAATCCTTGATATATTCTCCACCCACTTACTAGGATAAAATATACTATAGAAATAATTTAAAAAAAAACAACAACGTATTTCTGTTTTAAATTTATGAAATTTATTTTTTTTCTGAAAGAAGTATTAATCGCAAATTATTATTATTATTGTTAATTGTAAAAATTTAATTAAAAAATAATGATCAAGGTATGATTTTTTTTCACTTAAGATCAAAAATAAAAATTATCATTCTATTTACACCTGTAGCTCAAACCGCTATAATATGCTGGTATGATATAAAACTGAATATGATTGGTTCATGCAGATCAGAACCCATCTGTACCTACTCTAATCAAGCATATATATAATTTATCCTAGATCTTTTAAGCCGCCTTCTTCAGGTTCTCAGACATACCAACAGGCGCCATGTTGTGTATAAGTTCGTTATAGTTGTAGTGTCCGTGAAATATGTCATTCATGATATGAAGTATAAATATGGTAAACAATGTAAATTCAAAAAAAATAAATAAATTAAAATTGAACTTTATTTTGAAAAGATTATTCAGCAAATCAATTCCTCTTAAACAGTTTTATTTCAAACATACTTACGGATCATCTATCATCGCCCCTCATAATTTGAACAGTGAGGGTAGATACAGGCCATTGCACCGCCTATTGTGAACTTTGCTGTATGTCGAAGGGTACACGAAGGGAATGAAATTAGGGAACTTAGAAATGAGGCTTCAGTTTGAAAAGCAATAATCTTAAGACACAAAAATAAACATAAAAAAAAAGAAAGTTAACAAATATTAACCCAACAAGCTACTGGAATTCCATTTGCCATTTGCTAAAGACAGCTTTACTTAACATTTTTTCAGCCAAAGGGGAATAAAGTTCCACTAAACATTGGTAGCTCACAGATATGATAAGTGCAATGTTTTTTCCAAAAATATTTCAAATGCATCATTAAAGCATTTAGATGTTCAGATATTTACCTAAATCTTGCTTGAAGTGCTAATGTTATGTCAGGTAATTCGAATAACTCACTAGATAGAATGATTTATTAACACCAGTTTTGGAGCTTCAGAGTTTCCAATTTGAATGATGTAAAATTTTATTTCGTAACCTTAACACGTCTGTTAGCTAAGGCGATAGTTACTAGCTAGGTGGGAACTCCATAAACAGTGTTGTACTTTTAGAAGACACTTCTCATTAAGTTGGCAGCCCTGCAGGGTGAGAGAAACGCGATGAGCTCAACTGTAATATGTTTCATGTTTAAAACAATTTTGTCAGTTATTCGTTGTTTCTTAGAACTACCACTAGTAGATTCGTATAGATTGAGTTCGTTTTTATAAGAAATGACTAAAAAATAGTCGAAAATCCATTTGCTTTTAAAATAAAATTACAAGTACAACAAAATCCTAGTTTTTCGGTTTTTGCCAAGGGGTACAGAGGTGTAAAGGTCCCGTTAAAGGATTTAAAATAATTACATCGGTATAACTCAACTATTTATATTTACTATTATTATTTAATAAGTAATCGAAACAGGTTCCAAGTACTGAAATGTACTTCAGTCCAAGAAAAAATAAGTAGGGCATTGACCAGCGAGCGCAGTATGTCCGGAGGAGGCGGAGAGACCACAAACAAGGAGGTTGTGGCGGCGGTATGCGAGCTGGAATCCCAGGGACCGTTACTAACAGCAAAATAACCGACCGGGAAAAGGAAAACCCATTTTCTTCAAGCCTGCAAAATACGTTCTTCAATATCAGGTAGACGCAATAGTCAGCCAGTATATAGCCTTGATCGAGGCTTTACACCAACGGTAAGGCTAAGTCTACAAGACTACAAGGCTTGTAAGACATTAGTGTATGAGAGATGTAATAAGATCATGTAACGACTGCCGACCCTCTCAATTACGACCGTGTTCCTTTGTCGTCATAGAACAGTTATCTCCAAGACCCTTCATAGGGGAGAGGGGGGCTTAACTGCCGAAACAACCCTTCACATGCTCATAATTGTCAAAACCATTGTAAGACAGTATGGCTTAGGTCTATTTCTGTAACTAGATCTAACCCCTAATACACATAAATATTCCATGGATAAGCCAAAAAATGGCAAAAAAAAAAAAAAGAATAAATGTATATATATGTATATATATAGAAACAAGTATAGAAACAAAGGTAAAAATTAATATAAATAAAAATATAAATTAATTAATATAATTAAAAATCATCTTTGCCGTAAATATCATTCAGAAAATCCTCAGTGTTCCTTCTTATATAAAAAATAAAACTTTCCACAATGATCTTAATGTTCCTGATTCATCTTAAACCTGAATGTTTTCTTCAATACTAGGCTTGCACAAAATTAATAGTTTCTAAAATTGTTTTCCCACTAAGTTACCAAAAAACTGGAAACTGAAAAGGAGATAGCCTCGGGACCTCCTAATGTGCTACTTAGGTTCGGAGTATTATGGACGGGACTTAGTTTAACAATTCATTATTGAAATATAATAATATTCATAATCTATCAATTTTACCCAATTATCATATTATTATAATATATCACATAATACTTTTGTGAAGTACAGTAAATAAGATTTATAAAATACTTGACAATTACATACTAAATATGAAATAAGAAAAAAGCTCCTGTGGTTATAGCGCTCCCACTCAGCCTCCACTGGATATTACCAGTGATGCAGCTGAGAGAACAGCGCTGGGATCTCTTGGGGGTCTGGCCTTAGCTCCTAATAAGTGGGGGAATAGGCTCGATTCGAGTTTACCCAGGCTGAGTGTATCTGTATTGTATATGTAGTATGAATGTACCGTTTTTTTTTCTTTTTCTGTCACTTAATTTTATTAATTCACTTTATTTTTGATGATTGAAAGTAATTATTAGTTTTATTTTTATAATCATTATTTATTTTATTTTTATCTTCTATTATCATTAATTTTGTACGGATGTGTACTTGTAAATATTGTATGAATGAATACATCTTTAGCAATGTTACGTACATATATTTCAATGAAAGTTTTTTAATAATAAGAAAAAAGCTATGTAAGGACAAAGTGATGATACAGACTCCCAAAAAAGATGGGGTCTACCGAATATGTAGTTAAAAGGTAGTAGGTTTCATCAGCTTTTTATTGTCTTTGGCATCTTAAATTAAATTTGTATTTCTGGACAAAAAAACGGACGTAAATTCTTAATTCTAACAACTCCTTAGTTATTCTGAAACTAACCCCTTCAAGAAAAAAAATGCAAACCACAAACATAATAAAGGTTATGCAAAGAAGAAGTTATCCACAACGAAAGCTCTCAAAGGCGAATGATTGTGAGACAATGCAAGTTGACTTACGTGATTTATGTTCTTCGAAGCCGTCATGGAAGCATGGTTCCGTTCGACTACAATCCGCTCAGCTAAAGCCAGGCTGTAAAACTTTCCGCCAACAGCAAACAATAACTGACTGTTTTCTTCGACAATGCACCGTAAGAAATATGAATAGGCAATACAGTTCGTCCGGTGATAAATGTTAAATACCTTGCAATGATTAGGAATATTGCAATCATGCAAGGGAATCCATTTTTATTTTTTAACTTAATTTGTCAACAACAGCTATTATTAATATGATAAATCAACAATCAGCGGATAAATTATTTCAAAATCCATTTCTGGGCAAATTATTCTACGCCTCTCCCTTTAGTCTGAAGATGCTCAGTAACTTACAATTAGTTACAAATTCTTACGAACGTACGGGCTTTCGCTTTTTTTTTTTCTTTTATCAATATCAGATAAGATTGTGTTTGGTTAAATCTAGGGAAATTATATTGATAGGAAATTTAATTCAGGTATAAAATACAATAAATTAATACAACAGTATATGTGATTTTATAGATGAGTCGATATTTAAAGACCTACATTTTTCGATTTCACGTAAAAAGGAAAGCAATTTTTCATTCCTTACACAGGTTAAAAAGTTTTTATTAATATTTTTTATGAACTTAATAATCTAAGTGCTGATTAATTTCAAGATAATATTTACAATATTTGGTATCTTGTATAGTTATACTTTTTTTATTTTTTTATTTAATTTTGTACATGTAGTCATCCATATTGTTCATTGCCCTTCAGAGAGATAGCTTGTAATATCTATTCAATAAAACAATAGTTATCCAAAAATAAAAAATTAAAAAATGGAGCATTTTACGGTATACGTGTGAATATAATACTGAACATTCCATAGTGTATTTAAATCCAAATCAAATTTTAAAAATATTTGAATATTATAAAGGAAATATATAAAAAGGAAAAAAGAAAAAGAAAAAATGTATACTTTGGAATTGTACCCAAATTACGAATATCATGAATTGTTATATAATTATCTTTAATTTGTATACAATATATTGGTATGCTGTGTATGCAGCAGGACAAGAAAGTTGGGCAGCAATATGTTTTTTGTGTTAATAAAGCAAATATCTCTCTAATTGAGCGGTATAGTATATGAAGGGGTCATATAAAAAGAAAAAAGAATTTTGAGAAATTTTATATTTCTTTTTCTTTTTCGTTTTGGAATATTCAGGTTTTTCTACCTAACACTTCTGCAAATAAATTCTTCATCCAATGAAATAGATTGTATTTCAAAAATAAATGCGACATAACCCCTTCATCCACAAAACTGTTCAATTATTTGAATATTATTTTCATATTTCATTGAGAAGATCAACCCAAATTGTTTATATTGTTACAAAGGAAGAGTGAAAACAGTATAAATAAACTTGTTCTTAAAGTCTCGCTTCTTTTTTAATCATATGAGCGAAATAAATTTTATATCTACACACAAGCACACACATATATTATGCATGTATACACCAAGCATCTATAAATTAAAATTAAAATAACTTTAATGTTTCCTATTCCTATTATATGCCCTCCTCATCACAGAATACAAACAGCTTCATTAAAATGAATAATATTACCTTCAGGTTTCCAATTGTTTAGATACCAGGAAAATGTCCCCCAGGCGAGACAAATTTTCTGAGAGAAGTAATCCAACTTTCCAAAACAATCATTGTAGAATCCCGCCTCACTGGATAATTAATTATAAAACAAACTACGGGGCGACTGAACTCCGGGTCGTAATCCAGAATAATCACAGAGAGTTACAAGGTAAACAATGGTTGTACGACTGTATGCAAATCAGATTAACAGGGTCACGAACGAAAACCATCGGTTGAGTTCCATATTCTATGTTTAAGTTCGAAGTAATTTCCACTGTGAATTAAAGTATAGCACATATCATAAAAAGAATAACTGTACTTAGATATAATACAAACAATACAAATATATATATATGCATAAAAGAAACCAATCTGATAATTCTTACAAAAGTCTGTAAAGAAACCCTATTCCTAATATTTAATAAATAAATTGTTGAAATAGTATAAATTAAATTATAATTATACTTATCAATGATCAACAGTTATTAATTGGTTGTGGAAAGTACATACAAAATTAGAAAATTATTTATCATGCAAACCAATTAATTGGAAATTCAACTGAATAAAACCAGTTCCTCGCATATGACTAACAAACAGGAAAGATATATTTATTCATTAAAAAAATAATTAATTTATTTCCTTTAATACAGTGTACTGATGTTACAACTGGACGCCATTATTCACTGGACCAACCATGTAGTCGAGTATTCTTTGCAGTGTAACTTGTTTTAAAAACAACTGTACCGTCTCTAGAGGTTTCAGAAACCAACAATACGATGCTGAAGCCTTTATATCTATGGGATCGGAAACCAAGTATATCTCACAATGGGACGTTTTGAGTTGTAACTCACAGATTTGAATGCCGATTTTTGTGTGGGTAGTAGGGACCTATAATAGTGCAAAACTAGAGTTATAGCCGCCAATGAGCATTAGGAGCCGAAAAAAAAAAAAAAAAAAAAATGAAAATCACGTTTTATTTTTATTCTCAGTTCTCAGTCAAGATACAGAATTGATTCTTATACGTTAAATTGTAGTTTTGTATGCTATTTGAAATAAAAATACTTTCGTTATGCTCAAGACACGACCCAGCTTTAGGGTGCACATAAACTCCAAAAAAATGACAAAATTCGAAGGAAATTTTTTATCATGAACAACTGACCTCAAATCTTGATTTATCGCACTATAAAACCCTTATATGTGAACCCTTATTTTATCAAAATAGAAATTTCGATTTTTTACCCCTTTCGAAGAGGTTAAAATTTTTGAAGTTGAAATTTCATCAACAATATCTAACGCCCATAACAACTGATGTGTTTAACCGATTACAATAGTAAGATCAGCATACATTCTGTTTTCTAGTCATGCATATAACATAGTTTACTTTGGTTTTAATCTGTGGCAAAATATGTGAGAAAGCGCAAATTACATTTGATTAAAAATCTATCTCAACTGAGAACAAATCAATCAGAAATACTATTCAAGTAAAGAGAGAGTTATTTAAATGTACTCTGGCGGAAGTTGTTCCGCAGTGAAGTTTCACGACTGCTGAATACAAGAATGGAAACAAAATAATTTCAGCCATGCAATTAACCAGAAGCGGCTGACATCTGCCACTGACAGATGTTGTAAGTAGCACCTGTCCGGCCCCAACCTGGCACGAAATGATCAATGCTGTATATCATTAAATCCCTTATTGCCATTCTAAATCTTAAGAATTCCCGTCAGTGATTGGAGTGAAAAGTAACTCGACCTAAGATGATAACTTTAAACTAATTTAAGATATATGTTATAGTATGTATATTTATAGAGTTAATGATTATAAAGATTAATGAGTCATAAGACCATTCTTAATTAATATGCTGATTTGATACTTTTAGGTAAACATGAGGAAACCATTAAATTTAATGCAACTCTCATAAAAACCGGTAGAGAAATTGGTAAAGTATTTAATGTGAACAAAAACATATTTATAGCTATGACCAGGGAATGTCATAATTTTCGGGTAAAATAAATAAATTAGGGATTAAATGTAAATAAATAAAGCAGTTTACGTACCTAGGGTCTATAAAATCTAAAGAGAAATTTAATTCAAAACAAGATTAAAACCAGGAAACATTTATTCATTCTCGGTCTCGAATCTACTCAGGTCAAGCCAACATAAATTTAAAAATAAGGATTTGTAAGACTTTTATTCTAACTCTTCTTTTTTTCTAAAAGCCAAACAAGGCCGCTAAAATTAACGAAACAACACCTTTAGGTACTAAAAGTTTTAGAAAATAAAATATTGCGTAGAGCATTCGGCTCACAAAAGAGTGATGGACACACCAGAGAGAGATAGAATGCTCCACCAATGCGTAACCGGGATATTTATCTTGCGGGTATGGTTCTAGCAGGATGATTGTTAAAGTAGCCATAAAAAGTCGTTAGATTTATTATAAACTGAAATCCCAAAAAATGTAATTAGTTTTGAACCATGAGGTAAATGTTCAAATGGTAGACTTAAATTGGAGGAAGTTGTCACGGCTTGCGGATTTGGCTTTTGAAGGGTGGTTTGGTGGGAGGAGGTGTAATCAGAGGTTGGTGATGTCTGCAAATAATTTAAGTTAGCAAAAAAAACAAAAAAAAAAACAAATCGTACATTATTGTTAGTGTTCTGGGGGTGGCAAATAATGATGGATTATATTAAAGTTTTTGTAGCTTAATTTATTATTAATTATATTTTTGCAGTATATCTTCAGCGTATTCTTATTTTGAAATCAGGATATGCAATAGTTAATGAACATAATGAATGCATCCTAGATAGAATATTTAAAGATGGGAGTCCTGAAACATGCCGTCATCAAGCAATAATAATAAATAGGAGATATACCGCCAAAATAAAATTGAGTTCTATTAATATAAACATTTATATCTCCAAATTTTTAAATATTAATTTATGGTAAAGTAATCCTAAACAATAACAGACAACCGATCATATTACAAAATATATACCGCTATATTGCTTAAAATCAAAATATTTACTTTTTAGACAATAACGTACGATTTTTCTTTTTCCCCTAACTATACTTTTCCATAAAATAATAATTTTTAAAAAAAATACTCGATGCCTTTAAAATAAAAATATTTACCTGCCAAATCATGAGTTAAAAGAGAAGCTTTGAAACATAAATGACAACAGGATGTCATCTCTATTTTTAATTATTTTCACTAGTGACTCTGAAAATTAGACATTGTTCTGAGGTTAACATGTAGTCTTTACAAAAGCAATTATGTTTGGTTTTAATTTTCAAAGAGACCACATTTAACAAAACAATATAGCATTATTTATCGCCAGAGATCTTCAAGGTAACTGAAATTAAAATAAGTTAAAAAATCTATATTTACTCATTATAGTTTTAGTGTTAATGAAACACTACTACAGATAGCTGTAAGAAAATTAAAAAATTCTTATTTTATCAAGATCTAAAATGAACAAAATAAGAACATGTTGATTAAATAGATATTAATAAATAGAATTTAGTAGAAAATGATTCAAATCTAACTTCCAGTACTGAAATACATAATTCCATCATTTAAGTGTTGATTATTAATACTATAAGACCAATTGCTATATTCAATGAGTGATGACGCCATAATTATTTATTTTTTTAAAAGTATTTCACAGACAAAAATAAATTAGACAGTTTCAGTACAACTATCCTATTTAGCAGTCCACTTAATAACAATTGGACATCAAATAAAATAGTTTTAAACATTTTTTTTATATATCAAAGTGAAAAGCTTAAATAAAAACATCTCTGCTATATTCCACAAAACTATACTAAACAAATAAAATATTGAGAAAAGCCTTTCACACTTTCTAAATAGTTTTCCATTGAAGTCAGGAGACTTCATATGGAGGAGCCCCAACTATTGTGATGGCACTGAAGTTGAATTCGTTTCATTGCCAGCATTCTCTATTCGCCTATCGGACACGGGCATGATGCCTTTTAAATTCCACGGGAGCCATACTATCAAAACGTCATGTTTCTTTTCCCACAAGGGAAAAAAAACATTTATGTAAAATATAATTGCAGTTATAATTAAAACAATTTTTATTTAAGAAAAACCATAGCCCAAAATATCCTCATTGTTAGCGTCTGTCATCATTTATTCAATAGATATAAGTACTGAACAATAATAAATGTAGTATTTTTTTTTACAAACAGTCGTTAGTGATCGAATGTAGAACATCGGTCATTCTTTTTGACGTGACATCTAGTACTGCTTTCTTTCTTACTAAAGTTCCGTTTGCAAAGGGATACATCATCCAACTCCATTTTTTACATCAAATGCTAGTTTTTAATATCGCGGAAATGCGGAAATAGAATTTTATCAAATTTCAAAACCGCCATCACAACTACTATGTATGCTGTAACATTGTAATCTATTTATAATTGTAATGTAAATAACATATTGCATTTTCATTACCACGGATATATTGTTAGGTGTCATATTCTAGAAGCTCATCCCTGTAATATGATTTATAAGTAAAAATGTCTTAAAATTTCGTACATGCAATTTTTAGGAGCATGAGTTATCAAAGTATACTGTGCAGTAGGAATGTAGTTTTGAAATTTAAGTATGATTGGTTCTTAATATTATGTTTAAACCCAACCTGTAGAGTTGCTTCTTCAATAATTAATGCTGACATTCTGCATGCTATTGTGTTAGGTAAGAATTTATTGTCGGCGTAGATGTTTGAGGAATTACAATTGTATATACAATGTATAAAGTCGGAGCGAAAATCGATCCTTGAGGGATCCCTGCCATAACATTAACAGATGCATAGAAAACACTTATGAGCAATGAATTTCATTCTTAATAAGATTCCATTTAATGTAAATATTAATATGTAAGTTGGTTCTAAATATAACTTTCACAATAAGATGTGGCCAAAGTGGATGAAGCTATGCGTCATTCGGTTTGCGGCTGGCGGAGGGTGTTAAATATGTATGTGACTAAGACCTAGTCACGTAGCGGGTTGGTCATAGACCACATATAGCATACTTGATAGCAGGAAACTGCAACGGATGATGGGTCTATTATGGAGGAAACAGAATCATCAGTCAAAACACAACGGGTATTTAAACCTAATTTTGCATCTGAAAATGTAAAAAATGAACATAAATCCATTAATATTAAACAGAAAAAATAATAATAAATAAATAATAAATAAAATAATAAAAAAAATAATATCAAACAGGCCTTAAAAGCGAGAAATCTATTCTTAGATAAAAAAAAAAACAAGTCTTGTATGAACTTTCTCTGCCTTAAACAAATATTTATGGGTAAAACAGGATTTATATCCACTGCTTTATTTAAGGTTTTTCGAATGACTTTCTAAAGAGAGCCATCCGAAATAGGAATATAATGAAAAGAAAAAAAATGTTTATGCTACTTTTTCTTTTTCCAGTTTTCATGAAGTAACAAACGAACTTGGCTTAGCAGACTTACACTGAATAGGTAAATTTTCAATAATCAATGTCAACAATATGTAACTTAAGTAAAGGTAAGATCTAAAAATTGTATTCTAAATAGCTAACAGTTAAATAAATAGTTGAATACAACAGTTTATCCATACTTGAACGGCTAATAATCATTTCAATTTAATTTTAATTAAAATAACTAAAAAATAAATAATTAAATATAATTAAATCTGCTAATTTTAAATAATATCGTCAACTAATTTTAATTAATATAATCTGCAATTTTTACTTAATTTCAATAATCATTTAAGCCAATTTTCATTAATATTAGCCCGACAAAACTGTTAAAAACTATTTAACATTAAAAAAAAAAAAAATAATAAATAACACTTTCCTAATAGCCAAGCCAATTTTATTGCATATTAACTTATAATGAAATGTCTTCAGTGTAATTGAATGGCTCCGCCGAAAAACGTTCTAAGCGACAAAATTACCAAAGTGGCGATTTTGAAGTTTTTAAAAATGTATAATAGTATATCTTAGTATGATATAGCACTCCATTATGTTATTATACAAGTAAATATAACAAATTAATATTTAAATATAAATTCTAACCTACAAAACTAAAACTTTATATTACGATTTTCTTTCACTGATTACTGAAAATTTTATGTTTGTAGCTTAGAACGTTTTTAGGCAGACCCATTCAATTTTTTATTTTTTTTTAATATATACATTTATTGAAAGTTACAACTGTATAAAAAATATACATCAAGTAAATGTATTGACAACGACCAAAATAACATTTCAAAACTTGAAAAGAACTACTCATCAGTAGCACTTTATTAAAAATTCTACACTAGAAGGTCTCTGAATAAGAGATGAATTTGATGGTTTAGTGGAGCCCCAAAGCTCAACTCCGTACGTCCAAATAGGTCTAATCAGTCATGTATATGAGTCTTTTGTAATTAATTGGGAGCTTTGAACGTTTGTCTAGTAAATCTTGAAGTAGCCTGTAACAACGGGAAGCTTCTTGTCGTTTTAGTCTTGAATTTTTTATTTAAATTGTTAAATCTTAAATTTGTTTTTAAAAGTTTCCTAGTTTTAAAACGCAATATATTCTGAATTAAAAACTGATAACAATTGTTGCAACGGAGATATAAATACTGGAAGATAAAACAAGGAGGAAAAAATAGAATATTAAAAACAATATCTTGCTTTGCCTTCCCCCTTCAGGCTGTATATGCGTATATTTTTACACATCATTTTAATTCTTCAGTTTTCAAATTTCTATTATTTATTTTATTATATTGTTTAATATAAATATTTAGATGATCAGGGAGAAATCGATTTTTTTTATTTATGTGAAGAACAATACTATAATTTATTTAAAGTCATTAAACAATAATATATTTCTTGTGTCAGTAAGATTTTCTACTTCCTGTATGACTCGACTTCCAACTAAAGGGGAAAACCTAGCGGTTATCAGGTGACACAAACCGCAAAATTTACAAACAATAGTGATACGATCTTATCCAGTAGAGGTAATCCTAGGTTGAAAAAACTTCATTTACATATAAATATAATCTATCAATATTAGTCACAGCGCGTCAGTGAGGAAGATTTCGTGTTAACAAAAATAAGCAAAAAATACGATTAATTTATCAAAGCAATATAAAAATGTATTCTGAATTTAAAGAGACATATCATATAATGAGAGGGATGCAGCCCCTAAAATGAAAATTTCTTTATTCCGAGAAAACTTTATAGCTGCCTTCGTGAATAATGAATAAAGACAAAGAAGATTAAAGGTCAGTACAAGAGGGGGATCCCAAATGAAAAAAAAAAATTAAACTTATTTTTATTTAGAGAGAGTAATTTACAGAGAGTGAGGAAAAGGGCAAAATACTTTAAACTGTATAAGGGTGATTAATTAATTATTAAGATCCGATTAGAATCAATAATTATTTTTATAGAGCACAAAAAAAAAAATATTTTGTCAATAAATATATTCTTGTCTATCCGCTTTTGAGAAGTGAGAATAATAATAATTAAAAATAAGAAGTGAATATTTTAAAGTAGTTATCGTTACCGTCAACCGAAGTGATTTTGCCATCTCGGGGTGAATTTGCCCACTTTTCAAATGTTAATTTGTACCATACCTAACGGAAATCAAAGTTGAGATGCGACAAATAGTAATAAATATTAGAAACATTAAGTACCTTGTATAGACTTTGTAAATGATTGTAAATATGATAAATAAAATAGAATCATTAGAGATTATGTTAAATAGGTTCTTATTGATTTCTAAGTTAAAACAATTTAATGTCAACACTGGTAGTTTTGAATATACGAAGATTTTAAAGTCACATTGTTTTCATAAACAAACAAAACTGTTGAGAAGCAAAACTTAGTACATTAAGAAGCAAATATGTTAATAATACAGAAAGGAATTTGAGACAAACGTAACCATGATCACATCAAACTATGGAAAGCGAAATACTATTTTATATTCGAAATTTAAATTATCAAATAGTAAAGAGAAAACATGACAACAGTACTTGGAAAAGAATTAAGTAGAAAATAAGATAATATAAATAATAACTATTTGATTGGGATTCAATCAAGATGAACTAATCTATTTTGGTCAAATCTTGTCTTGTCCATACATTTTCAGAGTGGGACTGGCATCAAAGGTAAAATTAAACATTAACTTATGCCAAACCGAAAACATTGTGACATCACTGTTTGAGTACTATCTGGCACCAAGTGTACCATATGTTATAACAACAGTTTTCGTGTCTACTTGGTACGATAGGCGCCATGAAATCCTCCAGACCTTTAAACTACAAAGCTTGTTCATAGGTCGGTAACTCCTTGTTAGCGAGGCGGCAGGTTCATCGGCCTTGGAGAGAGGCAGCCGTGAGATATGCTAATCCTCGACCGCTATTTTGGCTAATTACTAATTAAAGGGAATTGGAGCAATTATCATCCTAAAGAGCAGAGAAAACAATCTCCGGCTGCTTCGACTAATGGCGGCGAGAGTGGATCCCGGACCGGCGGGGTAGGTGTTAGGGCTGTTTGTGCAGCTGTCGGTATAATTGGGAATATATACCGAAGGGCTACTGGTCTAAGAGAGTAAATTGACACTGAATAATCCCTTCGTTAGGGGAGGGTAGAGGGCAGCAAGAAGCGAGGATGTTGATTTGGAGGTGGATTAAAGGGTGTAGATGTGTACACTTACTGTAATTGCGATTCACTCCTAAGTAATTGAAAGCTACTGTAATGCTGAATCGATGCAGTTGGACATGATAATCACTTGTGGAAACTACATATTGTCAAAAGAGATTTAAATAAGAAAAATAGATCTATTGATCTCTTGAAAACTATTGTGGGAAGGGCACTGTAGACACATACTGTTATATCGGCTAAACGTGGGTACTCTTAATTAGCGTGAATAAAGCCGAATCTCCTCCATGTAGAACCACTGGCCAAGAAACAGAACCAAATTAACATGTATTGAATCCAAGACCTTTCACTGGTTGTAGAAGTATACATACATTATAATTTCAATAAGAATATACATATGACTAATTTAAATAATAACTAAGATTAATTAACAAATCTTTAAATTTAAATAAGATTTATAAACTTCCATTTACAGTAACTTTCCCATAACCAGATTAAAGTAGACAAAATTTCGAGATTGGCTAAGATACATACGAAAGATGATATCTTAACCCTTATTCTGGCAAGAAGCCAAATTTTTGTAAAACTGATAACACCTGTTGATAGCATTCCAAGACACACAATGCTACCAACGATTTTCTCATATTTCCCTGAGAGAAGGGGTAAAGGTAACTGCTTATAAGTCCCTAGGTTGTGAAATAACTGCCAAAGTAAAGGTGTCATAGAGATAATTTGACAGGATCACGGCTAAAGAAACTTTCAAATCCATAAGTAGGTAAAAATAAAATGTTACCATTAATAAGCACGTATATAAATTTACAAAAGATTTATTCCCGATACAGTTTTTAAATATATCATACAGATATATAAGTAATAATATAAAATATGTAATTGTAATTAAATGTAATTCGAAACTGCTTTTTCCCATGATATAGCGTTTCGAGACCTTTCTTAATGATTCCAATGTAAATCTCATTCGATCGATTTTGCAGTAAAACTATAAATTATGTTTATCTGAAAATCTACTATTGCTGGTGGAAAAATGTGTCCGATGTGATTAAAAGGCACGACTTATATATAGCCAAATACTATAGTTTTTAAGGACCGAATTTCGGATTTACCATCACTTTGGGGGAAGATTATTAATTTTGAAAATATTTATTTTATTTAACATAAAGAAAGAATGTTTTAATTGTATTACCGAGTATTAATTTAATGTCTGTGATAAGAAATAGTCAGCGGTTGAGTTAATTGCGAAAAATTGTACAATTTCGAAATAAAGAAATACATGAACTAATTATAAAAATTGTTTTATAACTATTGAAAAAAATTGTATTTAATTGCAGAAAAACAAGAATGACCCTGATGGATCTAACTAGCTCCGCTGAGAGAGTAATTTAACTAAGGTCATTCTTATAAATTTCCGTTTTAACTTTAAGTAGCAGATAGTCGATAACATTAAATTTCAATGAAGTGAACTATATTACCAGTTTAACTTAATTAACTTCCCACTACTAGCTGAGACTTTTTTTTTGCCACCTAGCACATCAATTATTCTCTAAACTGGAAAGTTGTGGTGGCAACAAATGAACCAAGTTTATAAAACTTCTAAGCAAGATTAATCATTTGCGAAGTGAAAAAAAAAAGTAGGAGGACTTAATGAAATCCTAGTGTCAAATTAAATAATGCTGAATAATGATTCAGAGTCCTCATCAATTTATTTCAATAACACTCTCCTAATTCAAAACGAAATTATAATTTATTTTTAACAAAAGAGGTACTTAAAGCCACTTAAGGATACTGGTTTCAGATCTGCCAGGATCTGACGATTTTTAACGGCCAAAGGATATCCTTCCATTGACAAAGTAATTTTCGTTCTTTTGTAAATTCGTTAAACCTTTCCTTTATTAAAAAAAAGAAACTATCTCTTCCCGTTAATCCTTTACAAAGGACTCTAAATGATACTATTGTGAGATCTGGTAGGATCTAACAATATTTAACAATCGTAGTATATTCTACCATTTTTTTTTTTTTTTTGTAAATACAATAATTTTGATGTTTATATTATATATTATAAATTTCATAAACAGAATGTATGCATAAAAAATATAATTTTTTTTTTTAAAGATGATGTTACAATTTTTATCGAATTCTTTTGAGATGAAAATTAGAAATGAAACCTTTTTATAAGGTAGGTTTTTGTATACTTCTCTATTAAAACAAAAACAGAAATTAGTAAAATAAAAAAAAAAAATAATAAATATGACAGAAGAGCAAACATTATTAGGGATAATATACAGGAATTTATTTAAGAACAACCAACCGCAAACGATTACGGTTTTAAAAAAAAGAAACTATCTCTTCCCGTTTAATCCTTAACAAAGGACACTTAAATACTAATTTGAGATCTGCTAGGATTTAGCGGAATTTAACGAACGCAGGATATTCCACTATTATTTCGTAAATATAATAAATTTTGATGTTTACATTATACAGTATAAATTTCCCAAAGAATTGTTTGCATAAAAATATATATATATATATATATATATATATATATATATATATATTTATATTTTTTTTTTTTTTTTTTTTTTTTTTTTTTTTTTTTTTTTTTTTTTTTTTTTTTTTTTTTTTTTTTTTTTTTTTACAATATACCTATAGTTTTCATCAGATTCTTTTGAGATAAAAAAGTTAAATTTCTAATTTTCCAAGCTAGGTTTTTTTGTATCCTTTTCTAATAAAAAAAAACAAAACAGATGTTAGTAAAGTAAAATAAAAATATAAAGGAAAAGTAAATATGATTAGGGACAGGAATTAATTTAAGAACAACCTACCACACACCTTACTTGTATGAAAATAAAATAAATCCCAAGCTGTTTAGACCATATCTACGAATTTCATCAATGAACTATTTCCTCTACACAATCGAGACTATGACGCTTAAGTGGTTTGGGCATGTTTTGAGAATGGGAGAGGAGCAATTGCCAAAAAGCATTTTTGAATGGAGCCGGGAAAGAAAAGGAAGCAAGATCGCCCTAGAAGACGTTGGGTTGAGGGCGTCATAGAAGGAATTATGAATAGGGAAATGTGTAAGAGAGACTGGTTGGATAGACAGAACTGGAACCAACTTATTTTTAGAGAAGATATATAACTTATTGTTGTAAAAAATAAAAAAGTCTTCAAAAAAAAAAAAAAAAACTATTTCCAAAATATGTCTACGCTCAATAGTTGTTAATACTTACATTCTAGAAAATTCTTATAAATAGAATGAAAAAAGAAACACTGAGATCAAATTCGCCCCCTCATGCACTAGAGATGCTTACAGGCACTTGACAGGGGCCACTCCCCCTAAAACGACGATGATGTACTTAATGCACCCACTTAGGCCACTTTAACTTTTTTTCTTTCTCTTGAGGAAGAAAAAAAAGAGGAGGAAACCTAAATATACAAAGTAAAATATTTAAGTGCTAAACCACGTTTCTTAGAGCATAACATAAACAAAATATAAGGCATACTAACAAATATTTAATATAAAAATATTCAGGAAAACAAACCATGATAGATAAGATTTTTTCATATATCCTAAGAAACGCCATGCCACCCATTTTAAGGAGACGGAGTGTGTTACCAAGTGGGTATCTCTAAGATAATCCACCGTTAATTTGACGGGAAATAAATGTTCTGTCCACAGCCGGGATCGGGAATTAGAGTCCAGGGCCCTAGCAGCTACCTTAAATTTGAAATAAATACGGACATAACTATCTTATGAATAAAATCATATATTCAATCATTTCAAAGGTAATTTGTATTTGTATAATTTGTATTGGTAATTTAGTATCGCCTCTTCTAGGTAATTTCATGTTATTACAACTTATAAAGTTACGTACCAGAAAAGTAAAGCCAAACCCCAGGCAGTCCTAATTCTTAAAAAGAAAATTTAATGTGGTCAACCACGATTTCGGATAAGTTCGTTGAGCGAAGAATCACAGCTATATAACCACGCCCCTTTAACATTCCATTAAGTCTAATTTAACAAAGTTTATATAAATACATAAAAGAAGTTAAATTTACAAAGAAAAATATTCATACACTTAATGTTTAATAAGCAATATTTAACACAAAATAAGAACTTAATAATCTAAGTAACAAAGTTTTTACTAAAAAAAAAAAAAAATAATAATATAATATACTGAATAAGAAATGGTATACACTGACAGGCAAAACATTCCACCCAATTGATTTTTTTCATTTTCTCGATTAAAAGTTTCATTCATCATTAGTTTACGTCCCGATATACTTTACATTGGCGGGCATATGCAACGTAAAAGGATTATTACAAACTAGCATCTCCCGTCGCAGCTTCCGCCATCTCTCATAAATAAAGAACATAGATTATTTTAACCAATAATTGAATTTCATTTGCTTATCGATAAAATTTTTTTATTGAAGTATGGAACTCTGCATAATTTCTTCAATGATAATCTCGAATGGTGCTCACCACCTATCGGTCGATTATCAAACTTCACTGCGCACCACGTATTTATCACTTTTTTAAAGCAATATAATCGAAAATCTTTAAATTTTATTATTACTAAACCTTCCTTGAACTATGAAAGTGGTGTGGTTCAAATTTGGTACAGATTGGTTAAGTAGTAGTAGTAAACATCTAGAGAAAAAATAGAACATACAACGGAGAAAATGAAGATTTTTTTTTTTTCTGTCAATGTATATTAGCGATGGTCCAATGGCCAGGAAAACAAAAAAAACAGATAGATCGTGAGCATCATTTTACAGGAATGATTTTCTGCGAGCTCTCTTTGAATTATACTTCTTGCAAAATATAAACGTAATAAAAATAAAATTGCAAATATATGCGGCATATAGTGTTATTCAGTAGGGGATTTACGATAAGAATAAGCACGACACCAAACTTCAGTCTGAAACTGCTTCTATTTCACATAATCTACTGTTAAATCCTAATTTATTTCTTTTATAATACACATTTTTCATTGTTGTTTGGCCGTCAAAATATTTAACTTTGATCGTGATTTATAAGATAAAATTAACACTACACCATATTCTGAAGTGACTAATACAAGAAACACAATGCGAAACATAAACTAGATCAACATAAAGTACATGTATGGATGACTTATATTTTAACAATAAATTAAAATTTCAATAATATAGTATTAATGGGTTTAACTTGTGAATACTTAAAAAAAGTATTTTGTTAAGTTGCAGACTAATTTTAAAAACTTGATATAATCAAGGAATCCAAAGGCGAATCCTCTCAAACCGGATTTGCAATGGATGTTGCAAGGATGAGGAACGAAAAGGTCAGGCAGTGATAAAGCTCTGATAAGATTAGCGAGTCAGTTGAATGACCATACTAATGGCATTCCTTCACGATAGCTCGCGGCAGGAACGGATGATGGACACTGCCGCACGGTGTGATTAGATTAAACATACAAACAAGATAATTCGTACTAAATTATTTCTATCTGTTTCATGGAGTCATTATTACCTTGTATCAGATACGTAATTGTGCTGGATATTTTAGATACTAAAATTCTGGTAAGAACATTTCAAATGATTCTGCCGTCCGGAAGGCCTGTTATTCATAGGTAATCGAAGACAAGTTTCAGAGCAGGAGTACCCCAGAGAAGATATGTCCTTCCTACAAAAGCGGGCGGATCCAATGGATTAGTGCCAGGTTTTCCTTCCGCTTGTGTGTGTGTATCCATGCATACCTCAGCTCACACACTGAAGGTGAGTACTGGCAATTTCTCTTCTTCCATCTGAAGTAATGATGTAGAAAATGAAAGGTAAGACGAAGATACTTTAACCTTTATCGTTTTGTGGAGAAACCACATCATGCGATCATAACTGAATACTCGTAAACCTTGAGTAATGAAATAAATAAGAAACCCAATATATTACAGTTGTATAGGAATTAAAAGTTGAAAAAATTAAGGAGAAAAGAAAAAAAAATTTGATACCTTCAAAAATATTTCAAACCCTCTCTATAGCAAAATTTCACCCCCAGAAGAACCAAATCGATGGCAAAAATTATTTTAAATTTGAAATTATAGATATAAGTTATTTAGTGTGTAAAGCGTATACACATAAATAAACGGTGAGCCCCATCACCTAATTATTACTTTAACTATATTAATTGATAACAAAATTATGTATGATAAATCATGTATAACTCCTTAAAATGCTAGAAAGCAGAAAGAGGAGAATTTGAGAAACGTTATATAAGATTATTACAAGAAAGAAAAAAAAAAGGGGGCTATGGTAAAAAAAAAAAAAAAAAAAACTTGTATATTAATTATACAAATAAACTCCCCGTCAAAAGTAGCGCAATACTTTGAGATATTTGAATTTTATAAAAACGTATTTTTTGTTCATAATAAGGTTCTGAAGTTTATAATAAACATTCCTAAACTAGACATACACAATTATTATTAAAATAAATTACAATATTTCTTCCAATAAACAAAAAAATTAGAAAACTTACTTTTTAAAATTTTCATATTGTACAATTTTCCCTATTAAATTTTGAATTTGTACTTGACATTCCAACTCATCCTACCACTGTCCTCACCACTTAGGCTGATTACATGTGTGTTATCAGTAAACAATGATCCCTTCATTGCCTCCTAAACACTCAAATCCCATATCCTAACCCTTCAAGAATGGTGTCAAAAATGAAGAATCAAAATAAATCTCACCAAACAACCTTTACCCTTCGTCGTAAACCCACGACTTCCTGTCCTACAGTATCCTTTAATGATATTCTACTAATCCCTGTTAAACAGATCCGCTACCTAGGACTCCACTTGGACAAACGTCTAACTTGGAATCCACATACAAGACTAAAACGACAAGAAGCTGCCCGCCGTTACAGACTACTTCAACATTTACTAAACAAACGTTCAAAGCTCCCAATTAATTACAAAAGACTAATATACATGACTGTGATTAGACCTATTTGGACGTACGGAGTTGAGCTTTGGGGCTCGACTAAACCATCCAATTCATCTCTTATCCAATCCTTACAATCCAAAATCCTTCGAAAACTCCTCAATGCACCTTACTTTGTCACCAATAAACTTACCCATAAAGATCTTAATGTTCCATATGTCGCAGATTTAGCCCAAACTAGATATCAATCCTTTCATAGTAAGCTCCATAACCACTCAAATCCTCTAATTTCTCAACTTGCTTCCCACACCATTCCTGACAATCCTCCGAGGCGTCTAAAAAGAAGATAGTCCAGAGACCTTCTAGTGTAGAATTTTTATTAAAGTGCTACTGATGAGTAGTTCTTTACAAGTTTTGTCACGTTATTGTAATAGGTAACAGCACATTTACTTGATGTATAAATATTTTACAGTTGTAAATTTCAATAAATTGTTATTAAAAAAAAAAAAGTATACTTAATAAGACATATTGCCCCCACTGGCTTGAATGACTGCTCCCACTAGTCTCGGCATACTTGTAAATAACGAAACGAATGATAAACATGGACTGAAGGAAATTTGAAAAAAATAATCTAAAATTCTATTGTTTGTTATTAACAGGGAAAAACTTTGATGTGTCTAATCCTTAATGTCTCACGTTTAATAAATAATATGAATATAAACCAAGTATGGATTGACGTAAAAACCAGGAAAACTTCGAGAATTATGGGTGTTGCAATACTTTTAACGGGGAGTTTAGTTGGAATTCCTAAATAGATTTGAAATATAATTTTTCATAGCTCAAACCTTATTACAAGTAAAAATTAGGGAAATTCATTCAGTTTCTTCAGCGTTTATTAATACATAACAAAGTCAAAACCTCATTGCTTTTAGCAGAACACGGACCAAAACGTTCGATTTACGAAATTCGCACGAATGAAATAACCATTGCCTTATTCGATATGGTAAGTGTTAAGATTTATTTTATTCGTTGTATCCCCATTAACCGATGGAGGGCTATCAACTGGGTTCATTACGGTACTGACGGCCCCACGCAAACATTGCTAACAAAAGCATGGTCTCATTAGTTTTTCTATTAAGGCTGCTGGCGTGTGACCAGCGCCTGTTCGCCGTATGTCGCTCTCCCCCCAGCCCATGGTCGTAATTCAAACACTCATATTGGCGAATAAACGTTTCATAGTAGATTCAACATACATATCTTGACTATAAAATATATGTTAACATCAGATAAGTTTCAAAAGTTAAGTATTGCAAGTAATTCAGAGAAGAGATACGTGTAAAAAAGATAAAATGAAAAAAAAAAATTTTGAATTTCATACAGGGTGTTCAACATAATACTGAAGGAACTTTGAAAGCTGATTCTCATCTGGTCTATACACATTTTTAATTTTAGTTTATATCAAGAAATTGTCTATATTTCCCGATCTCCTAAAGCTAGTATTTACAGCAATTTCAATATGCTTTGTAGAAAGAAGACTTCTTTAAAATAACCTGCAATACAATGCGACAAAATCATGATGAACTTGGCCGAGCTGTGACTGAAGTCAGAAGAGAAGATCGGCGGTATGTTTGAGAGGACATTTTAAAGGAAATTTAATGTATTTCTGTTAATGTACATTTGTTATAATAATACAAATATATATAATTACAGAGAAGAGTACGAAACTAAGTCGATACCATATCCACCAGTAACAAAGTAGTGTCATACTCCTCTATATTCTGTAAATATATTTGTATTATTCTAACGCATGTTGTTATATACTTGTATTGTAGCTAACTTTATGTTTCGATATAACTTGTAAAACTTATATAATTTTATTTTAACCTGTTTTTTCCCTGTAGGGCATGATTATGAGAACAATATAGTATCGAAACGTCGCCAAAATAGTTGTTTTTATTTATTGAAAGAACCTCAAAAACCTTATATATATATATATATATATATATATATATATATATATATATATATATATATATATATATATATATATATATATATAGATGTCAGATGAACTACTCAAGTCAGATAGACAAGTTGCGAGCCCTGGGAGAGGGGTGTAGTAGACCCAAGGCCAGCCGGCAGCTGCACTCAACCGCCAAGACCATTGACTCACCGCCTCACGCCTCTTTAGCAACAAGGGTCGCTACCTAACCCTTCATGCCTTATATCTAATCATTAGGGCTCTCAATAAAAATTTTTAAGGAGCATAATTAGTTAAAAATATATCAACTTTTTGTTTTTGGATTACACTGCAGTTAAAATAAGAAAAAAAAGGGAACCAGAGTAACAACTAGAAATATTTTAAGAAATAAAAAAAGAGCTTTTAACACAAAGAAGGATATATATTTTTCCTCAATTGATTCATAGATTTGCAGGAATTAAGGACTATTAATTAAGCACTAGACCACAGACTAACCACAAGGGAAAAATAGGAAATAATTTTTAAACCAACATTTATAAACTTCCTTATGCCAGAGTTTATTTCAATAATACTTCATATTGTTTGATATGATTAAAAAGGGGAATGATTTTATATTAGTACACGAGCTATCTTATCTTATGACGGTCTATTAATTTAGGAATTATTGATTTTTTTTTTTATATTAAAAAAATAGAATTGTAATTATACTTCACTAGACTGGCTTAGATTTAAGGGTGAATTAATTATGCTTTAGACATCATAATAGAGAAGACTAGTTTCACTTTCTGATACGGTGATGTTAATAATTTAAGAGACACAATGGGAAAATTGGTTTTTAATTCGAAGAATTTTAAACAATGGGCGTAGCTCAGTGGGGTAAGGCACTAGGACTCTCAAAAACCTTGTCCGTAAATCAAGATCGAGGTCGGGAGACTATCTTGGGGCATATCCAGCCTCTATAAAGTGGAAACCCATAATAGGAGGAAAACATGGCGGAAGAGCGTGATTTCGGCCAAATCTTTTTCCTTCACAACCGTTGACAGCACGCAGTTACCAAAGTACTGAACTTCATGGGTTATTTTTATTTTTTTCGAACCAGCCCCACTTTGGAATACGTTGAATCAATTATTATTTCGTATATGCTTCTTATAGTTTCCTCCAGTGCTCCTTCATTCTCTCCGATGTTGACTTCCTTCTATCTTCTGATGCTACAGTACCTCTTCCTCTCCTAGGTTTAGGTAGTTCTTGGAACCTCATATTTCATATTTTTATTTTTTATTTTTTATAAAATAAAAAGGGCGGTTAATAATATTATTGTTGCCAGACCGTTATTTGCTTAGCTTCTTTTTCAGGGATCCTAGTTTATTTTTTCGGTTAGGAGATATTCAACTCGCGTTCTTCTCGTTTTCAATAAAGTTAAACTCAAGTGGGTAGAGAATATAAGTAAACGGAGAATATAACGGAATAGTTGTAAGCTATCCCTTAACACAGTACCAATGATTGATTTCAAGACTTTTTGCATGTTGTATGAATCTTTATACTGAACTCTCAAATAGTGTTCATTTATGACCATATATAATGATCCATCTACACTACCATAGGTTCCTTGCCTGTTACAGTAAAATCGAAAAATAAAAACTAGATTTTAAACAAAACACTGCTAGTTTACCTACATCTATATCCAAGCAGTACAACTTTCTTTCAGTATAATATAAAGTAAATAAACTGATTATTAAGTTTAAGAAAGTGAGATGAACAAATTATGAGAAAATACTGTCACGAGCAAAGATCCTCGTTCTGGAAGATCGGCTGTAGAGAGAACCACAAAGCTCACAAAAAGGAAAGTGCAAAGTGAGATGAAGTTTTGCCGAGTATAAGAAAGTAAGGAAGGATAAGAAACAGTTGCTTTGGTGGGGAGGGGGGGGTTGGAACAAGCTCAACCTTCCTCTACAAAGCCACCGGCTCAATTCTCCAAGATACCTTCAGGGTAGAAAAATGTTCAATTATTTAGGAAACAATTAAACAACGTAGTATATTTTATAAAATTTTATTCAAAGAGAATATATAACTCTTTATTTTAATAGAAAATATAGGTACGATAGTTCAGAGTTACGGCATTCCTCTCGAGCCCGAGTTCGAGTCCGGCTGAAGGCGGAAAATCTATTTTCACACCATTACACACCTAGTCTCTTTAATGTGAAAATTCGTAATTGGGGGACGCTTTTCACAACTGTTACCCAAGAAAGAATATATTCTTAACAAAGTAATGAACCTAAAATCCTTTATAAGTACAAGTTTTAGTTCAGAGATGTGGAGAGAATTATTGAATAATTCCCATGGTTTTTTATTAACACTGAAATGGTACTCGAAAATTCTGATAGTCCTAACTTTTATGTCTTTAATTTCTTTTTTTTTTAACTATTATCAGACAGACCCTAAAATTTTTATATTTTTTAGTACATATTTTATATTTAGAGTAGCAACTAAGAATTGAAATGGAATCCCTTAGGCCACGTTCCACCGATTGTAGACAACCCCCTAGAGCAGATTGTTTTATCTTACTGTTTTTATGACAGACATGAACTAATCCAACAATCGATTAGAAATTTGTCACAGACAGGCAACTATCGGTAATTAAAAGACCATTCCATTCCATACTACTATAGTAATAGTAACTACAAATGATAGCACTATCATTCATGCAAAAGGACTATTACGCCATTATAGATAATATTACTAATAGCAGAGTAAAGCACGAAAAGAGAACGAAGAAATCTTGAATCATAACTATTTAACAGTTAGTTTTATATTAACTACGTCAGGCTATGATTGATACAGATGACTATTCTGTACGTAATATTACGAACCGAACGGGTAATAATAATAAAAAATTTATGATCACCCAGTGTACATGGAGTTATGACTTGGAAAGTGTCGCTCTGGACATGTTCCCACCCACGCTTATTAAAATGCCATCGAGGATGGGAAAGGAAATGACACATCTTGTACCGGAAGACAACCGTGCTGGGGCTCAAGCAATGTGGCGCCTCCTTCATGGGCGGTTTTTGCATAACATCTTAATAGAGTAAATTACTCTAATGGAACAAGATCCAAAAGAATGAATATAGTTCCTTTAAAAGCATACCCCTATTCTGGACAATTAAGCAAGAAATCTCAGAGACAAGTCAAGTTCGGTATTACGAACCTGTGCTTTGTTCCTAATACCTTATCATTATTCAAGGCCAAATTAAACTATAAGTTAATGACTTGTCGGGTGTCGAGCCTTGAAGTATTGGCGCTAAAAGAAGAACGACCTCAGCCAATTCAAATTCTGGCCGGTTCACAAAGTCTCGACAGAAAATTGGGGGTTTTCCCAAATCGAGGACAGCGTCCGGACAGACGTTTCCTGAGCGGGCTCAGTCTTGAAATGAGTCCCTGAAATTGGTCATGGAATAAATCAGTCTACCAAGAATACCGTCGAGATCTGGAACACCATTACGAATATCAACTAGCCCTCATCCTAAAGCATTTATTGATTATAGAAAGAAACAAAAAAATAGATATTATTTTATGCAGTTTTGCAATATACGCCTTTATTAAAGAATTTTTCCCTATTCATATAATTTATTTTATTTAATTAAATAATCTTATCATAAAATAAAATTCATAATTAGGTAATCATTCGGCATAATTACTAATTTTTTAACATAAAAATCGGACCAGTAGATTTAGTTATCGAGTTTATACACAAGTATATATGAATTCGCATCAGAGGAAAAATAAGGTCATTTCAGAGGCTTTCTCGCAACGCAGGAAATGTAATGCCAGCTGGTTTCTTTTTTTCCGCAGAAAAATATCTATATCGACCTGGAAAGTACTCAGGTTGCATACAGAAGGCCTTGGCCTCCGTGGGGCTTTTTCCATTTCCGACGATTTACAAGAAGAGAAAATCCCACGGGAAGAACTGAATATCTGAGGAAAAAAGGACCGGCTCGGGAGGAATGAAGTGGCAGCCTGGCTTCGTCGTATCTTACCTTTTCCTCAAGAAGTCTCATCTTGGTTCCATTCTTTATGAGGCAATTTGGAATAACGGTCACCTCTACAGGGAGAATACTTTCTCACCTACTTCTGTCAGAAGCACTAGACCGTGGCGGCATTCCAGACATGTCTTCTTGACGAGCAGCCGATCAATCATACGACATTAAAATATACATATAATTTCTTTGAATATTATTCTTTATGCTGGGAAAATGCCACATCTCAGCCCGGATCACGCGCAGCCAACAAAGGGTCCAGAACAAATTAATGAGGTTCCTTACAAAAAGACCTTATCTGTTTTGACAAGTTTACTGGGTAGGCACTAACGAGGTAGGCTAACATTGTTGTATTTCCGAAGGAGGAAAAGACAGAATCATTCCTGGAGCATGCGGTAAAATATAAAAATAACAACCTAGAAGAATGAATACATATGCAAAGTGTATCTCTTTCCTTAAGAAGTTTAAGAGTGAATGTTTCGTAAAAGGCCAATGACTAGATTCTCGTAAAGTTACACAAAGCACATCTTGAAAAACTTTGGTACTAATGACATTGCTGTGCATGGTAGTCAGGTCTATGGATTCTTTTACATTTAATATATCATTTCCTCTATGCTCCTTATTATGTCATGAATAAACTTATCTATAATGATTTTAATGTTTCATATATTGCTGAATAAGCCCAAAATACTTATTCATTCACAGTAAACTCCATGTCCAGTCAAATCGACTACTCTCCCAACTTGCTTCAAACTCGATTCACGATAACCCTCTGGGACGTCTGAAAAGAAGTTGGCCAAGGGACCTTGAAATGCATAGCCTTTATTGAAGTGCTACTAATGAGTACCAATATTAAAGCATTGATGAACTTATGAGTACACTTTTAAGATGTTTTAATTATAAGAAAGAGATATGTGATGAAGCAGAAAAAAATACGGAATATTATCAAAATTCTAATTCAAATAAAAATTATATTACTGAAATATTATATATTTAATATTACTTTCTATTGCATTTTGTTATAATAGGGGCGTAGAATTCCAAATCCATTTTTGAACATTTTTTTCAATTGGTCGTTAAAGGTAAGGGTGGATTAGTAAGAGCCTTAATTTTTTTTAAAGAACGTTTTAATGTGATTTAACAACTTTTAGTTTAAAAAAGAAAAACTATTTTTTTTTTTAAATCTGATAAATAGATATGGCTTGGGAATTCTACGTCTCAATTATGCTATCGTACTCACAGTACTAATTACTAATAATATTGTTATTATAATTATTATAGTTATTCTTCTTATTATCCTTGAATAAAAATATTGTTGTCTTAACACATTTATAGGAATTAAGAGCATAGCAACCAATGAAGTCCGGCAGCACAGCTTCATGAAGCATTTATCTCCTAGATAATAATATTAAATTAAGGTAAAATATATTAAATTTGAACTTTTAAATAATAAGAACACTTTGAAATAGCCTTTTCTGCTTTAGGGGAGACATTAATAACTGTTCACCATTAACTGACACCAAGGCCAGGAGCAAGTGCCAACTCATCGCAACGAAGGCCTTTCCAGTGAGTCACAAAAATGCAAGGGGTTACATTTCAACCGACCTCAAACAGAAGTGGCATTTCATGGCAATGCAATCAACGACCAATGTAATCGATAAATTATCGTATGTTTTATATTTCCATGTATCATATTTTATTTTTCAGCTGAGTAGAAAAGTAATCAATAATTCTGTCCTCAATAAAATACTAGCATCATATTTTAAGTTAATTAGCGATGTAATTAGATGCAACAATTCAGTTACCAACGGAGTATGGACACAGAGTATAATCGAATTGCAATATATTTCATTAAATTTGCTCTGAAGTGCACGGTAATCTGTTTGGGCGTTCACGTTAATCAGTTTGGGCTCTCAGTCACAACTTAGAGATCAATACATCTAGGTATACACAATGTATGCAGATGCTATACATTGTTTATAAACTATCAAGGGCTGAAGTTCAACTATTCGGAGAAGCGATAGTCATTCCGTATCATATTTAATTTCTTTTGGTATTAATAAATCATAGTATTGAAGGAGGCAACGATGAATCTGGAACACTTTTCTTATCTAAAAATGTCTTCCTTTATTAATATTTTTGTACTTCATTGGGTATACACATTTTTTTTTTTTTTTAATCAAACAATCGTTTACTTGTCTTTTTGGTTATCATCAGATTTCTTTCCATTGCTGCATAGCGAAAATCCTCATAGGAGATCTAAACAAGAAACAGCTAGTTGTTTTCAACTACTCCAACGTTCACTAGACAATCGTTTAAAGCTCCAATGAATTGCAAAATACTTATTTACATGGCAGTAAATAGACCTATTTTGACATACAGTGTTGAGTTTTGGGGCTCCACTAAGCCTTCCAATTCTTCTAGTATCTAATCTTCTACTGATCCTTACAATCCAAAATCCTTCGTAGAAATTCTCAATGTTCCTGATTCAGCAACAAATAAACTTTTACATAACAATAAACCTAAATATCCTATATGTGGCAGATTTGACACAAAAAAAGATACCTATTCTTCTATGACAAGCTACCTACAGCTCGAATATATATCTATATCAAAAAATTATATTAGTCACCATTTCAGGTATGGGAGAGTGATTTTCTTTCTTCTTTATAGTATATATGTGATTTGTATGCGCCGAATAGTTGTTTAAGAATGATAAAAGCATAGATGACTGTTAAGATGAATGGAGAAGAAGATGATCAGGGAAGCAGTCAAAGAGGAACACCACGTCTAAGTAGAACGTCATCTGTTTATCCGTCTGTTGTTTTTGTCGCATCTAGTATTTTGCTCATTATAGCCCTGAAGATGACCTGCAAAGCCGAAACGTTGGTACGCATCAAAGTATTTTTACTTAGACGAGGTGTTTCTGTTTGACTGCATCCCTGATTATCTTCTCCATTTGTTTAAGAACTTTCCTCTCCCATTTTTAAAACTCTCTCGTTTTCTACTGTTAAGGATTCACTGCCACATTTTTGATAGGTTCTTCAACTAACGGCCCCTTGCAAACCCCATAAGCATCGGTTTCCAGCAACAAGTCTGACTTTTAAGCCGGATGTCGTCAAATTATCAATGGTTATCAAGCTACCCAGGTACGTAAATTCTATACAACACTATATTTGGAACTTTACCAGCTAACTAATCGTCTCTAAACCGTATCTCTATTCAGTTTTTACATATACTGACATTGATCACAAGTCCCAGCTCCTTAGCAACTACGAGGAATTATCCAAGTTAATGAGGCTTCAAATACCAATTTTCAGAAGATTACATATTAAAAAAAAAAGATTCCTCAGATAACATTATACAAGGAGAATAACTGAAATTCGGAGACCTATTTCATTTGGATTTCTATTGAATATCACTGTTTCATACTTTGTTGGTAATGGAGTAAGGTCCTGAAAGGCGGAAGCGAGCGTTGCTATACTGGAGACGACCTTCTTCGTGGGTTACCTTAGGCAATGACCCCGCGCAACAGCAATGACATCCCATTCTTCCATTGTTGCCAGGGTCGTCTTTCTTAGAGCAGGGAACGGTACCGCCCCACTGAGCGTAAACTGTCTACAGCTTTTTGTCTTGTCCTAGGTTCAAATAGAGGAGAAGAGGGAGAAGAAAACTATGGATTGTTAGCGAGAAAAAGAAACTCAGAAGGTGAAAATGGTTTAGAAGTTATTATAGTTGAAGGTTGATGATTAGTTCCTATTTATGGATCTCGTTCATACTGAAATTACAATTGAAAATTGGGCTAAATAACCATAAAACGAACGAAAAAATTAACCAAATCTACTTTGAACACAAACAGATGGTCTATGCACAATGAGATCTATTCCCCACAGTAATATCAGTGCACGAAGTACCTAATATACAGTTCCAGATTTCACTTCAATCAAGGTGTTCTGAAATTAGAACCAGTAATGGCGCAGAATGGGAGAGAGGTGGATGGGAAGGAAGAAGGAAAAAAAATGAGGTCTGACATTAGAAGGTAATTGCCGCGAAGTTGAGGGCGAGGAGAAAGAATCACCGTGGAGGACGGAGTGGCCTTGACTCCGTCATATTTCCGTTCGTGTGTGGCGTCTTCTAGGCCAGGGGCAGTCGAAACTAAAACAAGAAGGGCATGTAATACCACAATGGCACTTTTTCCCCCTTAAACAACCAAAAAAAGTTTCTGTTCCATACAAACAGGAATTGATTGAATAATAAATTAAGGATAAGTAGATAAACAACGATTATACTTTTTCGAGGAAAAAATAATTCATCAATAATTTCTCCAATTAAAAATAAATACACCCCCCTTCAAAAGTATTGCAACAACTAAAAGATAATTCTCGAGATTTCCTTAGTTTTTACCTTAATCCATACTTTATATTTATATCAATATTATTTATTAAATGAGAGACATAAGGGATCAGACACATCATTGTTATTCACTGTTTACCAACAAACGATGGAATTTTGGTTTATTCATTCCAAATTTCCTTTAATATCATGTTTTCTAATATCATCCTTTCATGTTTATCTTTCGTTTGACTCAGGTCTGTTCTCTATTTTCTCTTAATTATAGTTATAACAATTAATTTTATTCACAATGAATCGTTTAAGCTACGATGATCCACTCAGAATATTAGGTCATATTTAATATAATTAAAAATTTAAAATTGTAAAATAAAAATAAACTAAAAGTAAGTTTTGTAAATTTTTACTTAACGGAAAAAAAATTGTAATTTATTTTAATAAACCTTGTTCATGTGCAGTTTAAAAATGTTTATTATAGACTACAGAACTTTTCTTTATTATGAAATTTTTTTTTGTTGTAAAATTCAAATATTTTAAAGTGTTGCAATACTTTTGACGGGGATTTTATATAAAATACAATCTATGGATCAGAATTAAGAAGTTCAACTTAACCAATTATTTACTACACAGATATTAAAATTCGTTCTTTCAAAGATTAATAGTTAACTCATCACCAGGTTAGTTTGACTAATCCACTTCTTCGGTAGTTATAGAAATAAAATCTCGAACTACTTTTTTGTAATAATTTAAATAGCTCCTTATTAAGTAGTCTCAAATCGATCCTTTATCAAAACCTTCGAAAAAATCGATGACTTTGTTTCACAAGCATTTAATTCACAGTCAATGGGTATGATAATAAAAAAATTATCTTATAAAATATTATAAAATAGAATGAAGAGCTCGTTCATCGAAGAGTATTCAAACTGTTTAACCATACTTTAAATTATATATCGTCGATACAAACGCAATGTATCGAATATGATAAATGCGTTTTTGGTTTTCGATTTTTTGTGATTCGTTATTCCTTTTGGACGAAATCAAATTAAAATGAAGTAGAGTACTTTAATTCATTCATAAACATTTCCACATCATTAAATAAAAAATAACTTTTTTCAATAAAAACAATTCGAAAGTTTTCATGGTGAAGTTTTCACTTTTCCTAAAAAGGACTTCGTTACTTATACCGACAAGCCGACCATATAAGAGTGAATATATTAAAAGCATCTGGTGCAAAATCTTTAAACCTTCCATTCGAAAATTAATTGCACCTCATTTAAATAATGTCCTGTAAATTCATTATATTTTGTCTTTTGTTTATTACACTAGGATTTAAACATAAGGGAACAGTTAAATATAACAAACAATATAAATACAATATAATAAAATTTAATATAGAATATTGTAGTGTAATTGTGAACAAATAGAGCAAAGTCAAATCCCTCAACAATAACATTTAAAAAAAATAATAATAATAAAATAAACACTAGGTGCCAAATGTCTAATTTATATAATATTAAGAAGAGCTATTAAAATATTCTAAAAGTTAAATAAAAATTTAAATAAAAGCATAATTAAGTTCTTGTCCTGTAAACCGATTATTGAATCATTGAAGAGTATATAATTTTTAAATTGCAAAATGCTTGTCTTACGCACCATTTCCAATTCATAATTAATAATTTTTTCGTTTCCCTCCTGATACTTTTGTACTGAACCATTTGATTTCTGATGAATTTTGAAGATAAAACTAAGACACTGAGAGAGAAATATGTTTTAAACGATTAATAAAACGACCATAAACATGTAAGAATCATGGTAACAATACTTAATGTGTTCTTTGAATCCGACCTTGCAATAAGATATAAGCTGAGAACTCAGGGAGAAAAATAATGACACAAGTCACGCAAAACAAGCCTTTATATATAAACAATACAATAAAAAAACTAAGTGCTAAGTTTTTTTTTTGTTTTGTTTTTTTGAAACCTCGATGTGTATGGAACAGTATACAAGTCTATTCACAAATGCAGCAATCAAAATCCTAGAGGATCACACCATTGCTAGCAAAAGAGCCTGTATGTTAAGACATTGTGTTCGGCATCCTCCTAGCTTTCCACGTACTTGGAGAAGTCACCTTTCTTGCGGAATGTACTAGAGGAGCAAATAAGACAATTACTGAATAGATGGGTTTTAAACCAATGGTGCCTTGGTAAAAAGTGGAAAATGAAACCCTCGCAATTATTTCATTAAATGGCATGTTTTGGATCATGCCACATCAGTCGATTCCTCCTAGTCCATCGATGGCTTATGCCGGCTTTATTAAGAATTTTGACTTCTTAATTAAAAAAATGGCAGACGGTTACAGGACTTAATATTCAAATTATATATTTGAATTTTCAAAAAAATAAATAAAAATAATAATAATAATACTTTGAATGTACTAGTTATTCTATAAAGAAAAATAATATAATTATTAAAAAATAAAACTTATTATGTTTAATGATGATAATGTATTACACATATTATTGTGCTATAAATAATTTTAAGACAAAATCAGTTGCAGACAACTTACTCAATTCATTTTTACTGGAAACGACTTTATATCTTTCACTATGACTATAAATTCAAAACTGTACCTAAAGCCATGCCAACAACATACGATCCACGGACTAGACCAAATGATATTGAGGTAGCCTAAGTGGGAAGGCTAATGACATTTAGAAAAAATCTCAAAATAATTAGTACAACATTCACTGTAGGAATGTGATACTTCCTTTAAACGGCGAAGAAGTGTAAAGCGATGGATAAAAAAACAGACCAAACGACCTCGATTGTTTTTATGTTTTATTTTTTTTCCAATATTAATTGCGTGTTCCATTTACCTACCTAAATAAGTAACTTCAACCTGTGCAGAATTTTTTCCTTAGGTTTAAATATTATTAACAGTTGTATAAAAACAAGGCATTATTACTTTTACTTTACTAGATATCCTCCAATTTTTTTTTTATTTTCGAAGAATATTTATCGACTAAAATGATTTCCTAAATTCAAACATTCATCAAATTGTAGGGCATGGAACAAGAAGGTCTGTCCGCCCTGGACTAAAGGGCTAATTGAGGCTCTGTGCGGTTTTTCCACGTGCAAATAAGAGGGGGTTTCCATGGAAACTTCCAACAGGTGATGTGGACTTGGAGAACAATTCACTAACCGCCATGTTCTCAGTTGAATTATTTATAACATTTGCACTGACGATAGTCAATGTATAAAACAGAAAAAAAGATTAAGATTTACATAAATACAAGGTGTTTCGATTCAAAATATAAAACATCATTCTTAACTATGAATAAACAAATATTAACAGGAGTAAAATATATAATAAATAAAGAAAACGTTATTTAAAAAGTAACAGTACAACTACAAAGAGATGCAGAAGAATGCAGTCGCCCAGTTTTCACAAGATTTCACAACGGAACTGCAGCCTTTGTCGCTCCATTTCCAACAAGTTAAACCATTCATCATAACGACCTCAAACTGCTCAAACGACGAAATAAGTTTATTTTACAATTTAAAGATTTCAAATCGGTAGGCACAAATCGGAAAACTCAGTTATCTCCAATGTCCTGCTAAAAAAAAAAAAAAATTCGAGAATTTCGTTTTCAATTTTCTATTCCTTAAAAGCAAAATTACGTTACGGTTAACATGCCAAGAAAATCCGCGTATAATAGGGAAATTAACTTCTTTTTCTATTAGAACATTATTGTTATTTCAATTATATACGAATTGAACCGAAGCAAATATTTGGATTGAGCAGAGAGTGACTTTTCAGATTAATCTATAAATGATTCCTAGTTGTAAATGTTTTCCAACAGTAGCTTAAAAAATAAACTAAATAAATAGAAATAAATGATGTAAAAATAATAATAATGTTTAGACTGTGTTCACTGAACCACAAACAGAAACGATTAAACATTAAAAAAAAAAATATTTTTATTAGTTGTTTTTTTTTTCATTCTTCCAAGTGTTTATCTTTATTGATTCATTTTAAAATAATCTTTCATCATATTGAAATGTGATAAAACAAACACATTTATTCATGAATGGATTACGCAATCTGATAAGAATACTATTTGACAAGAAATTATATCATGAGATCAGATCCTGAATGCCTTAGGAGCACTGCAATTAAAAAATAGACAAAATAATGTGGTTTAGGAATACTTAAAATTAATTTTGTCATGAAATGAGCATATCAAAGAACAGTTCCAAAATACGCTCTAAACCATAGTAATAATCTTTTAAATCCCTTCGCTCGAGGAAAAGAAAAAAAAAAAGTCATGAAGAACAGTTTCTATGGTAACCTATTCGGAATTTACAAAAGCACTATAACCTAATAGACTCAACAACACTGTTCCCACGCATCCTAGCAGTAATATGGGCAGTAACTAAGGCAGGTGTTATGTGTTTCTAGTCAACGAATTACAAACAATTACAAGATCCATTAATCAATATGTAGACTAGTTTAAAATCAAACCAATACATATTGAAATACAATTTAAATTCATCTTGAGTCTGTTAACGTGAAATTTCATATAAGGACCGACAGAGATAACGAAAATGTTCAAAGAAGACCATACTAAGAAGATGAAAGAAGAAAACTTAAAAAAAAATAAAAACAGAAAACGGTTTTTACTTAATTGAAGAAACTGTTATTATTATTATTTTTTTTTTTTAAATCTCAAGTTATCAACAACAACCTATGAGGACTAACAACAAACAAAGAGGTATTCGAAAGATGTCACTCCATCGCCAACTAGTGTTTAAAACAATTTTATTTACTACATGTCTGCTTTAGTTCTAGGAGAAATTTCTTCGACTTTTCCATTTTATTGTTTTCATACTGCCTTAATGACGGCCGGATGTTATATTTCAACTAACACGTCTAAGTAAAAATAAATCAAATTTTGGAACAATTATTTTTTTGTTTTTATAAATTATTCCACAACAGTCCAATTAATCTTTCCTTTCTCGATAAATGCACATCCGAACCGTTTACGATATACCTTTAAAGTTAAAATCAGTTGATTATTGTTAAAATACAATATTATTTTTTTAAACGATGAAAAAATAGTTTAATTGTAAGTGATACAATATTGAGTAAAAATCCAGAAAGGATATAAACATGTCTTACAATAATTTCGGAACAAATAAAACCAAATATAAGAACATGTTACAATACCATTCCTGTTTTGTTTTTTTAATGTAATGCCATTTATTATCAAAATTTAAATAAATATTGTCATAAATTAATAAAGCAAAAACGATTTCATTCTTAAAACAAATATAATTATTGTTTGTAGTAGACAAGGTAAATGGAACAAAAATTCTAACGAACATTTTTTTTTTTAATTACTACGAAGTTATAATCACAAATAAAAATATGTTGTTTATATAATTAATTTTACACTTAATTTAAACAAAATATTTTAATTTATAAAGAACTATATTTCATTGGTAAATAATTATAAACGAGTAAAATTTACATAACCGTAAAAAATGATGAGAATCTGAAATAAAAACGAATTACCCTGAGAGCGTGATATGTGTGAATGAATTGCCAACTGGAAATGTACCGAACATACAAAGGTCAATTTCTTATATAAAAACGTAATATGCCTTTCACATTCTATAGTGTTTTATTTATCGCTTACCCAATACTAACTTTATAATTGCAATAAAAAAAGAAAAGATTTTACTGTAAAATGACATCTGAAAATTGTAGACAACGATAAAAATAAAAAATAATATAACATATCGCAGAAGAATCCATGTTAACTGTAAATAAATAAATGAAATTAAATTAGAAAGTATATAAATTCATAGGGAAAATATTTAATGAAATTGAGGGGGCATTTCAATACGCTGCCTATCCAACCCCTAATTGCAAGGGTGACAAACGAACCTGTTCTAACAATACTGTTGGAATTGTGCGGATATCCGGCGTGAATTGTTTAGGCACGTTATAATCAGATGAGTAAATTAACGAAACATTACCGTTGTTTTGGTCATAATATACACGCAACAAATACAATTTTCGTAGTTCATTTATGACTGGCTTAAAGCGATTTACAAAATTTATGTTAGAATTTTCGTAGCACAGAATTATTGACAGATAAGGATGACCATGAAATAATAATAACAAGACAATCCACTTAAATTTAAATTATGTTATTACGTATTGTTGTGAAACAATAAATATAAAATATATTTTAAAAATAATTCATATATTTATCTCTACATGAAATATATAAATATAACTTAAATAAATAAAAAATAAAACTTAGATTTCAATGTATAAAAAATTATAAAAAAAACAGGTAGACCAAATATGATTCAAACCACTCAAGATATTTTTTTTATTTTTAAAAAAACCTGCACAGGAAATTGTATAAATATCGCAATGGTAACATACTTTGTTAAAACAATTAAGTTATTTAATTTTAAATACGTAAAAAATTAATTTTATCCAAAAGTGAATTAATGTAGAATCTATTTTTAATAAAAATCTTATTTAAAAATAAGATTTAATTAAAGTCGTATTTAAAAAAAAAAAAAAAAATATATATATATATATATATATATATATATATATATATATATGTAAATATTATACTACCACGCATGATGGAATTTTATTGATAAAATATTCAAATTTTTATTCGAGACTAGCCTGTGAACGTAATTTGCGTGACGGTTTGTTGCAACGGAATAATTAGTTTAATTAACACGGAATAATCATCTGAAAAATTACTGTGGATCGTCCTACTTCTAGAACATTTGATCCAAATATATTAACTAAAAAAATAAATGCAATATAAATAATTCAGTAATTTAGACTAACAGACCTAAAATTAAAAAAAATAAATTTTAACGAGTTCCTGTTAATTTAAAATAAGGCTTGACGAGGGAGGGGCCAGTCCCTTTAAAAATATTTAAAGCGAAGTAAGCAGATTTTACTACGTCATAGAAGAGAAGGCGTTCCTTATTATAACTTCTAAAAGTTGATAATAAATAATATTCCTATGAAAATGAAGGAAAATTTAATATCGTCCAGAAACTTCCAAAACCTTAATTGAAAGTTTAAATGTTACATAAAAATAAATGCAACTGTCCAAATCTTAAAACACATATAAAATACCGTGGAATAAACATACATATTACATTGGAATAATATATATTATTAACGCTAAAAAGTTAAATACAACTCCGAAAAACGAAGAAAAGACCTGAAGAGGTGCAAAAAGGGCTGTGTGAAAACCCGTGCTTTCGGAGAGGGGACGGGTTTTATATTTTTTTTTCTCCACGCGGTCTAAAGGAATGTGGAATAAAAAAAAAATCGTAATGGGAGATCATATACCAACCAGCTGAAACGTAGTATGGAACATTGGGCTACCAGAAGATCGGCATTATATAAATAAAAAATAATTAAATACATAGGTATATAGAGTGGAGAAATAAAAACAGTCCAGACTCAAGAAAAAATTATTTCATGATGTTTAACTATTGTATACATTTTTTAACGAATACGCAGCAGTTTTGTAAAGTAAAAAAAAGAAAGAAATAACAAACAATTCTGGGAACCGCGGACAATAAAGCATTGTTAACTTCTATTCTGTCAGTTTACTAATATTTATTAAATTTGAAACTGTTCAAATTTTGAATAATTATCATGTAATCACTATATTTAAAAAGAATGGTACATATGTGATAACTGTGATGATTACTATGTCATTAAGGTAACATGATAATGTGTACTCTATATAATGTATGTTTTTATAGATATAATAAGAGAATTTAAGAAAATGCTTGAAAAAACTTTAAAGTTTTGAAATTATATATGGAAATATAAACTGAACGTCGGAGAGCCGAACGAAATTCCGGGAGACACGACACCGGCTCAAGGCAGCTGCAGCTGCAGACCAGCCGGCTGCCACCACCGCGCAACGTGCCGACACGGCTACCACAAGCACATTTCATAAAATATGATAGATAAGATATGATACACTTACAGAAAGCAGAGTATCCTGATTAGTAAGATATAGAGAGGAGATGGAGCAGAAGCGTTCCCTGTAAGCACTGTCACGGCACTGTGTTGGAGGCAGCACTGAACGCCGGGGGCAAGGGGGCTGACTCACCTACCCCCACCACTCTCCAGGGAGGTACCTCTGGTTGGTACTCTATGTCCTCTGTAGAGTCGGTATGTGTCGGTGGATAGGGGGAGGTTGGCAGGATATACTGGCTGGCTCTGAGGTTGAAACCGCGTTAGGTGGTAACTGAAGACATAGTTCACTATGGAGGTGAAGGGAGTTCAACTAGGGAGCTCGAATCTCCAAGACTATTTACCTATTACTACTAAAATTTAGTATGTTGATTATTGCAGTTACTCTACTAGTTAAAAAGCATATGTTTATTATACTCGCACATTATTTAGTACGCATATACATAGGATGTATTTGCAACTACACAACGCAGCATTAAGCATATTTCACGAGGATAAATATATATATATATATATAATATACATTTATTGAAATTTACAACTGTAAAAAATATGTACATCAAGTAAATGTATGATTAAGTAAATGACAATGATTACCATGACATGTTAAACTTGAAAAGAACTACTCATCAGTAGCACTTTATTAAAAATTCTACACTAGAAGGTCTCTAGGCCATCTTCGTGTCAGACGCCTCGGAGGATTATCAGGAATGGAGTGGGAAGCAAGTTGAGAAACTAACGGATTTGAGTGGTTATGGAGCTTAATATGAAAGGATAGGTATCTGGTGTGGGCTAAATCAGCAACATATGGAACATTAAGATCTTTATGGATAAGTTTATTGGTGACAAAGTAAGGAGCGTTGAGGATTTTGGATTGTAAGGATCGAATAAGAGATGAATTGGATGGTTTAGTAGAGCCCCAAAGCTCAACTCCGTACATCCAAATAGGTCTAATCATGTATATGCGTCTTTTGTAATTAATTGGGAGCTTTGAACTCTTGACGTTTGTCTAGTAAATGTTGAAGTAATCTGTAACGATGGGCAGTTCCTTGTCGTTTTAGTCTTGTATGTGGATTCCAAGTTGGACGTTTGTCCAAGTGGAATCATAGGTAGCGGATCTGTTCAACAGGGATTAGTGGAATAGAGGATAAATATAACCGAACAAACTTGATTACTTGATTATATATTTTTATAGCAACGAGAAGATCCTTAAAACAATATCTTTATGAAGAACATTCATCTTGCAGGCTATTAAGATATCATTCTATAAGAGATTGCAGAAGAGGTTATAGATAATTTTAATTCTTGACCTCCATATTATGATGTAATATTAGGCACCGAAAATGTTTTCATTATATATTTCTCAACTAGCACGGATTGAGAAATAACGTATAAAAGGATCCATTTTGTCAATACAAGTGTTGGAAGCAACAAAAATAAAATTATTTTTCAAGATAATATAGATGATTCTTCTTCGTGGTTCAATAATATTTTTGGACAAGATTAGATTTATATTTTTAAAGGGCTCTATAAAGGTAGTAAGTATATTCTGAGTAAATGGGTATGTTCTGCAAGGTTCTGAATGTATATGTATACTAAAATGTAATACTATTAGTATAATAAAAATAAATAGAATATTTATGCATATCCAAATTATTTCTATGCGTATTGCAATCACTATATGGGTGATTCTCTAGTAACGGGCAGGTTTTAGGTCCCTCATTCGTACTGTGCTACAACTGCAGGTTCAATTTTATTCTTTCATCGCATCTATTCAAAAATGATTTGTTTTATTACCTCATTAAAAAAAAAAAAAATTATTATGTTTTGCTAGTTTTGAAACGCCCGTTTTGTAACTTCCGTGGATGTCCCCATCTTAAGTTTTTACCTTTTTCGTAGGTAGATAAATTACTTCTACTACATATTTCACCCTAGATTGGAGGGCATTGTTGGCCTACAATTTAAAAAAAAAAAAAAAAAAAAAAAAAAAAAAAAAAAAAAAAAAAAAAAAAAAAAAAAAAAAATAGCATTAAAAAGCGGCAAAACTATTGATTCCTTTCATCGGTTGCATTTCAGTGTTGCGTTCCTGCAGCGCACAAGGGTCCCAAAGATCGTCATAACCTTCTTCGTGATTTGAACTGAGTAACTTCCAAGTAAGAAAATTCCGTTTATGTATATCATTAGATTTTCTCCGAATTATAACCATTTTTTAACACGATAAAACCTTGTGTAGCATGAGTAAAATTAATATTTCTTTGTCAACCATTTCTAAAATAATGTATTTTCACGTGGTAATTGTAACTTCCGGGTCAGAAATCGTGTAACTCCCATGGGATTTTTTTTTCCCACGGAGGTTACACTATTTTCCATTGATGTTATTATTAGATTTTTTTTCTAGGTAAGTGGAAAATCCAAATGACCAATGGTTACCTATATTTTTGTTTAAAATAACATGATTATGATCGCAAAAATAATTAAAAAATAACTACTGCTTGTGTTAATGTATTAACTTTAATATTTTATAACTATATTAAAACGTAAAAAGCAACGAAATTGTTTATTTAATAATATTATTTTTCCATGACGATAAGTTACTCCCAAAATCTACTAGGAAATAAAAAATTGTTTACTATCGAGGTAGTAATGTAACCTCCATGGAGGTAAAAAAAATCAAATTTTTAATTTCTATAAGGAAAATAGGATTTGAGTTGTACCAGACAGTAATGCTTCAGAGGCATCCTTAGTATTCAACAGATCTATGAAATACATTTTTTGAAGTTAAAGTAAAAGAATATTTTTTATTTTAGTATCGACGTCCTCCAAAACATCATGATATAATAGAATAGACTTAAGGTTAATTTAAAAGCATAAAAGGTTCAATAATAATTCATTGTTATATCGGAAAATAAGTAAAACGATACTACACGTTTCAGTTTATACAGAACCCTTATCAGGAGCAAATATGAATATAAAATATTTCCTCTAAACGAGATGATTTACCTTGCCTTCGTTTAGAGAGATTATATCTCTCACGTATGACAATATTTTTAATTGATATTTGCTACTAGAGAGAGTTACACATAAAATGAAACATGTAGGGGCAATTTTTCGATAAAACTATAAATTGTTATTGAAGGTCTAATTGAATTCTCCCACCTTAAACCTATAAACAATATTTAAATTATGTCGTTTGATTAAAGTTACAAACATAAAAAAAAATTTCTAAAGTAATAACCATTGCGTTTTTTGATAAAGGACCATTCAACGTTTTAAGATTTTATTTTTCATAGGTTAACTGAATAATTATCTAAAAATAATTTTACTCAAGGTTAAATTTTGTACCTCAAATATTATGTTTTGTTATTTAAAATACTTCTTTCTTCTTTTATAGTTCTTATTAAGTTTCTAGATAAAATAAAATACATTATATGTCCTATTGAAATCGAAATTATAAAACTGCCCAAACTACAGACAAATTTTTAGAACTATAGACATAAAATAGAGCTATAGACAAATTTTAAGGCCATGTTGAGCCAGAAATGGCCTTTCAGAACTGGTAAGTATAAGTCAATTGCGGACTTGAATATGAAAATAAATATGTATATTATTATTATCATTATTTTGAATTTTGAAGATCGTAACGAATGCCGGACTAAAATCAACAATATGACATTTGAACAAAGAACATCACGAAAACCAGGAAAAAAGTGGACGAAGGAGCGGAAGAAGAATTCTGAAAGATAGAACAGACTCTGGGAGGAAAGGAGGAACAACCAAAAATGAAGTGGCTTCAAGTTCTTTCGCTCTCCTCAAGGGGAATATATTCCTCGTAATAAAAATGATAATAATAACAAAACGGATATGAATATATCCAGGCTTAGTATCATCAATTACTCATATAAATGATTTTGTTAGAAAATTTTCTTAGACGACATTTATATTTTTTAAAAAACACGTATATTTCCATGGTTTTGCAAAGAAATATCTTAAAATTATTTAAAACCAGGAGCTTAGATATATGTTGCGTGTCTGGAAGACGACGTATTATTAATGGATTTCCCATTAGGTAATAGGTTCTACCTGTTATAATACGTTTCTAGAGAGGGAACCGCAGATCTATTTATCTGTTATTAAAAACATTGTGATATAATGTTCAATTATTATTAAGTTATTATTTTGTTCTGTATGTAGGTACGTTTGTGAACTAGAATAAAAAAAATAAGAAAAACTATAAAAACTGGTTTATATACTAAATTAAATAAATAAAGCATTGAGTTTATCAATGTAATAGATTTCTACACAAAAAAAAGTAATTGGATTCAACAGACCAAAAATACTCCCTTTGTTTATTATTTTTTTTTTAGGCCAAGCTTTTCGGTGGGGATCTTCTTCCTCTTCCAGAATTCTTTCATTTTCTGACTATGAGCCAGCTTTCTCTCCTCTGTCCATTTGGTCCTTGTGGTCTTCTTACTGGTAAGGGACACTGGGAAAACCCTCTGTCGGGCAGCTTGTCGGAACTGCACTCGTTCTTGTGTTTTATCCAGTGGGATCTCTAGTTGTTCCAGATCTGACTTCACTCCACTTGTTCTTGGAAGCCTTGCCTCTACCTGCCACCGTAAACATCCTGTTTGTTAATCTTTTGGGATCCATGCGGGCCAAGTGTCCATAAAGCTCATCATTGTGCCCTTGTTTTAATAATTACAGTGAAAAAACTATTTATTCACACTTATGAAAAGGATCGAAACTTTGAGTTATTGAATTAAAATTTCGCTTTAAAGTTCGGTCTCTTGTCGCCCGTTTATCTGATTTAGACGTTTTTCGGCTGGTTGGAAAATTAATAATTTCCTACATAGATCGATATAAATAACTAATTAAATATCAAATTCAACGCATAAAATTAGTCATGAAATGATTTCACCATTAATATTGATTTTTTTATTTTTTTAATTAGCTCCTACGGGCCATTAGATAATACAAAAAAAAAATGTTTTGATGTAAAACCATTAAAAACATTTCAAGATATAAACAACAGTCCGGCAGGTCCCCTCCTAAGATTAAAACATACAGCACCATATCAGCCCTTGAAGAAATTTAAGGCGGTCATATACATTTTTTTTTCCCGTTTGCATGACCATCGACCAACCAGAGAGCGAAGTACGCTCACGAAGATGTATGAATTGAGAGAACCAGGCTATTCCGGACCAATGGAACAGAAAATACATTTTGTTGCTCTTGGTCCACTTTCGACGCGAACGCGCAGTATCTTATTCCACACCCTCCCTGCCTGTGAATCGCTGAGTACGGCCGATGATAAAATTCATTCATCAGGAGATAAAACTGAAGTAATAACGTCATCAGAAAAGTTTTTTTTTTTTAAAGTATAGAACTAAACATATTTAAATAAGATATTTATAAACTATGAAATTGATATTTAACTATAATCCAACTGTAACTATTAATGTTAAGATAATTACTAGTAACAATTTTTTTAAAGATGAATAAAAAAATTTATATATCAGATAATATTTTTTTTCCTCTTCGAATGAGCCAACTATAGACTACGTGGGTTAACCAAAATGGTTTTCAGCTGAGTATGGATTGTTCATGATCTTGAAAGCCCTCTTCCTAGCCCATATTTCCTTCATTTTCTGACTTCGTAGTTCTTTAGCTGCTTCTGATTTCTTTGCTCTCTGCCCTTTCTCAAGTTTTATATGTGGGATATGTGGGTTTTTCTTCTGGGATATGTTCATTTTTCTTCATCAGAATTTTCCGAAAAGCTTTTCTGTCCTGGATGTGAGATTCAGAGATATTGAAGGTTTAAAGAGATTTGCTTAATTTGCTTGTGCAATAACGATGTTGTTAGTGTTGTTTAAAAAAAAAAAAAAAAATTCAAAATTCTCTTCTTCAACAAAATTAGTTAGTTAATCATTACTGTTAATACCTACATATTAGAACATTAATCTTAGATAAACCAACATAGCTAATGCTTCGGCTAAGTAAAGTGAATATCACTCTAGCAAGAGAAGCTAGAGTAGATCTATATAAAATTTATAGAATTCGGAAACACTTTTCGTCCCCATTAAAACAATATAGATATACGTAGTTTGTATTAATTTACATTAGTATAGCTGCTCTCATCATTTCTAAGGCTTATTTACAGCGAAATTGGCCTAATAATTTTCAATATATGCTTATATTACTTCAGTATATCCTATATTACGTTTTAAGTACTGGGGACGGCGTATCCACTCAAGACCTGAGCGTCTGTCGGTATAGCAATCACACTCAACCTCCACAGGATTTTAACAGCATTGACGCAGCGTTGAGATTTCTTTGAAACCAGGGAGGAAGGCTTGGTTAGAAATTTTCCAGGGAGTGTCCAGATTATATTGTATACATAACATAATTTTATAAAATAATTTTGATTTAAGCAACTGAGAGAGCACTGGTGGGATCACTCTGGACACGATTGGTGTGTCCCTTGATAAGTGGAGAGACAATCTTAGTTCCAGTATCCCTCGGCTAAGTTTATATTTTGTAGATGAATTATGATTCTATGATTAATTTTTAATATAATTTAAGTTTTACAATTATTATTGTTTTTTAATCATTCATTTAATTTACTTTGGCTACTGTATAGATACAGATTCTTACTCTTTTATCTTTTCTTTTATTTATTTTTTATTGCACATAATCAATGAATGAATTTATTATCATAAACATGACTTATTGACCATAATTGAGACAGATTGTAATATTTACTCAATAAAAGCTTACTAAAAAAAATTAAAACAATTAGTTGTACGATATTATTAATTTATATTTAATATTTTATGAGTTCTGCCCTTTGGTGAGAAATAACGTAATATTATTGATTAAAAACAATTTCGTTCCAAAAAAAAAAAAAAAAAATAGTATTTTTGGTGTTATTAGTTAACAAACCTACATTTGAAATTATATACAAATATTTTCCCCGTCCCAATTGCAAAATTGTTTATACCCGCAGTAATCACTCATTATGATCTTGAAATGGCATTCGTAATTATGTCGTTAGTATCAAATCTCACAAAATAAAATAAATAATTTTAATCAATTCTCATTTTTACGATATTTCAAAGAGAAACGAGACAGTCAAGCTTTAAGTTCTGTAAGTTCCATTCCAGCTCAGATTATTCATTGATATTTACTTTTTTGGATCGAAACCGATAAGGGCGTTACATCTAACAAAAATTTCTCACTGATAGCTTTAAACAATGTCTAATGACTTTTTTAACTGAAGGGTAAATAATTTCATATTTATAAAAACGAGAAGCTTCAATAGATTTTTTATGACAATCTCCAACATCAAGTTTTTTTGTTTTTATTCAACATCAAGCTGATTAATTTAGCGTGGTTATTTCTCAAACCAAAGTGCTCCAATAAAATTTTTACGATCAATACGTATAAGATTTTAGATATGAAACGTTCATAAAAAACGGATTATCATCCAATAATTCTCTCCATTAATTTAACTGAAAAATCCTTACGTGGATTTCGAAAATATGGGTCAAAAATCGCGCAAGAGATTTCCGGATTACAGGCTATGTAACAATAAATATGGAACCAGTTTTACGAGACAGATTTAAGAGACACACTTTCTTCTTCGGATGTAAAATAAGTAGTAATTAGGAATTCTAATTTCCCGAAAACAATAATTTCCTAAAGAAAAGAAACAATGTTAGAACAACCATTGTGAAGAATGACTACCATCCGCACTTGTACACCGCTCATAATTCATTCCAGTTATCAGATGCATCCCTACGGAAATGAACCAACATTGAAAAATGTTCAGGAGAAGATGAAATCTTGATAAAAACTTATCTTGCAACAAAAACTAAATACCATTTCTACAATGAAGGAAATAATACAACTAAGATGATGTTAGGAACATTGTTCAGTACTATGTCAACGCACCGAAAGAACTTCGTTCCATTGCGCTCTTATCAGTAAATTTACGTGAGTAATTACATTCAAAGTCGATAATATTTTAGAGAATTCTCATTTAAAAAAATAAATTAAATCAACATCATATGTGTCATTAAACACATTATAAAATATATAAATATAGTATAAAATTAATAATAATGTTTAATACAATGTGAAGCATATTAAAGAGTTGGGAAAAATTTAATCATAGCTAAAATTTAATCACAACTAATTTCCTGGAATCAATTACCTAATTTAATATTGATTAAATATTTCACCCAAATAATCATTATTTCACTAAAAAATTACAGAAAGATTTATTTATTATTAAATTAAGTGATTGATTTCATGAAATGAGTTGTCATATAAATGATTTAATTTTGCCCAACTCTGACATATTTACACCACTATAATCAAGTTATTCTTGATAGAAAAGAGCACATATAAATGATCTTGTGTATCAAAAAATAAATAATAGCTTTGACATTAAAACAAACATTTAAATATTTTTTTAAGAAAGTAGTTTTGATTTCATAAGAGAATCTAGGTCAAATTATTTATTCAATGTGCACCTTCCATTAAATTCCTACGGAAAAACTTAGTAAATGAGTCTCCATTTTAAATTATCGCTTCATAACTATTAAAGAGATTTTCCACTCTTTATATATTTTTTTCTTTGTGAATTAATTCACGGATCTGCCATAAATAAAAGAAATACTCGCTGAATAAGTAAACAGTTTCTATGCTTGAATCAACTTTTCCCACTAAACATTTTAATGCGCAGTTTTACGTTATAAATCAACGAAACTATTTTTCCTCTATGAATACATATAAAACGCGCGACTCAAAGGTGTAAAACTTTAATGTTTCAGTAGGAAAAAAAAAAATTTCGAATTTCAACCGATGATTTAAAATAAAAATATGATTAATTTGTTTTAGAGAGAATCATGAAAGAAAAAAAAAAATTGCAATTAATTACAATTACTTTTAATTAATACAAACGCGTCGAACCAAAATTGTTTTGCCTATCAAATCAAATGATAACCGATTAAACTTTATACAACAAGAACTCAGTTTAATGTTGTTAATAACAATTATAATTACATATTAAAAGTTGAACTACTATACACGCATAAATAATAATAAACAATTCATAATTATATTTAATTCAATATGTTTTTTAAAATGCAATTAAGTTGCAATTATAGTTAAATTGTAGACACAAGCTTTAAATTAACGCATCTGCATTATATGAGACATTGTGGATTATACCATTTATGGCATAACAAGGAAAAAGTTATGGCTAGAGGACTAGACACTGAAAGAATTGATTTCGTCGTAATCTTAGAATCATAGAGACATAGTCCTTAAAATCCGCAAGTCGAAATAAAGCTCTTAACAGTCATGATGATTTTGTTTTGTGTTGGGTGATAAGAATTTGAGTTGGTGGAGTATTCAACGGTTTCAATGGTTTCAGAGGCTCTAGTCCAGATAAATATGGTGTTTAATGATACATTATTAATTAGAACATTTTAATTAAATTCAGTGAAATACCGATGCAAGCACGCTAAAAACCGAGTAATGTTGTGAAATTCAAGTTTATTTGGTACATTATTTGCTATAAGTCCAATACAATTTGTACGATCCCAAATTGCTTTTTTTCATCTCAAATATGGTTAAATTTACTATTAGTTCATAAATATAATTTTTTTATTAAATCCCACGAAATATCCACGACAGTACACTAAACACATCAAAATTGTCGTACTTTGCCAAAACATATAATTTTAGCGTGATTGCATCAGTATTTCAAGGGATTTAATTAAAAATTAATATATAGGATCTGATAGTAAATTTAAATAGCTTTGGGTTGGAAAAAGAAATTTAGGATCGGACAAATATTTTTGGAGTTATAGCGAGAAATGTGCCGAAAAAAAGAGGATTTCACAACGGTGTTGGCATGGGTGATTTACGGGGCTTGATCGAAATATATAACCAGCTTTCAGGATGGAAAAAAGAAATTTTAAATTGGACAAATAGTTTCGGAATTATAGCTAAAAGGGTACCGACAACGTGTTTTCACGGAGATGTGCGACTTACAGCAAATTTGTCAATCTTTGGTGACGAACCGCTCTAAAACTATTGATCTGAGCAAAACATGAATAGAACCAAATTTGTTGCATATTTAATTTAATTTAATAATGTACAGACTACAAAATGTGCTAAAGGTAACATTTCCTCCCTCCCTCCCCCGCCTAAACCCAACGCTATTTCGAGGAAGACTTTTTGCCACGTTTAGAGGTAAGGGTGGTGATCCATTTCCAGCAGTCAGACCATTTTATTTTTTGAGTTTAAGGTTTATTTATTTTTTGGTCTAATTTCCCTGTATAGAAGGGTTGAAAATCAAGATTTCAGTCCGTTAGAACATGAGTTTTTCTAGGCTACGGAATTCATTTCCGTAAAACATTCTCTATGTTTCTTAATACGGGATAAAACTATATTCTTTGATCAAGTAACTACTCAATTACCCCACGACAAAATTAGTTTAACAGAAAGCCGTTATTTTTTTTTTTTTTATTAAAAAAACGTAAATAGGACTTGCTACACCCAGAAGGACATAGAAAGGAAAAGAAAATGAAAGGTTGGGAGCTATGTAAGTGAATGATCCAGCTGGCGATAAATATTAGAGAGGGGATAGGTTGCCATGGTGCTGAGTCCCGAGGGATAACTACGGTATATCTCCACCCGTTAGCCGGCCTATATATATTTAATAGGACTCCACATCTCTCCAACAGCCTTCCCAATCTGTGATTAACTGCTCATAGTCGCCATATTATCGGGGTGACAAGGATAAATGAACGCACTCACAAAATGGAGATCAGATTCAGCAATCTAAGGGATTAGATAAAAACCAACAATGCCCTTCAAGCGACTACCGCCAACACATTTCTGAGAAGTAGTGGTGAACTTACATGGTTGGTGCAAAAAAAATGTAGGTTTTAAATATTCATTTTGTTTAGTCAAGTGCTTGCCAAGTAATCAAAGATAATCCTCCAGTCAAGTTGATGGACTATAAAAAATTATCTTGTTTTAACTCAAAGATTAGTTTAGTTTGTGTTGTATTTTCTATGAGTAAGGACCTCTAAAATTCACCATACCAAAACAAGATTTTCGTCAAATTAATTTTAACGAGTTCTAACTAAGTTGAAGTGCGGCCAGTCACGGTAGGCCTTCTGTTGTTGACCACACAAAAATATAATATCCAACCGAATTAAAAAAAAAAAAAAAAAATGATCGTATTAAGAAGCTCGATCCATAAGCATCCATAAGTTAGAATATTTCACAAAATATGTATAACAGAGCGAATTCGATCCAAAAGATACATAGCGAGTATGAACATGTTATTCAAAAGTTTTTTCAATCTTCTCCCACTATCTTTAAGTACATTGCCCCAACAAACCCTCAACGTTTCAAAGATGCAGTGGTTAATTAATTATAGGAACCAATAGGATTGGCATTAGGATCATCCACTAACGAACATCTCAAAAAATTCAATAAAACTTGCTTAAAACGAAACATTCTAGAAAAATCCTATACGAAGGGTGGCTGTGCTTCATAGTCCAGATAATGTAACAGAGAGGGTGTGATTATTAAGACACCTCTAAGAATTATAAATAGCTGTTTGATCCACGATTACTTAAAGGCAAAGAGATTTTACCCTCAATATCAACTCTGAGTTGATCTCGGTGAGACAATCAAGGAGTGTCCTCAGAAGAGTAGAGATATGGAAACAAATAGAATCTCGTGAGCTGTGTAAAGCCTTGTATTACTTGCGAAAAACTTCATTTTATTCAATCTATTTTTGCAGTTTATGCATTATTTTATAATTTATCATTTATTTTATTTTATTTCGCTTACATAGTATTTTTCTTTCCTTTTGTTTTTGGACATGAATATTAATTTTAAATCGCGTTGTTATTATAAAATGCGGACATGATTAAAACTAATTGAATAGTTTTACTCTTTAAAGATTATCTGTAAATAGAAGGAAAAATAAGGAAAATAACCCACACACAAAAAAAATATAATAAAATCAATATAAGAGCAATCATAACTAATGACTTTTTTTTTACACTTTAAGACAAATAAGAATATGTTGTAACAAAGTCCTTCAAATTTTTGTACAGAATAGGATTTTAGCTTATATTAAGTTAAAACAACTATAATAAATATTGACTATGAAGATCAAAGAAATTTCGCATTAATTAATCATTTATTTTTAAAATATTTGCATCATTTATGTATAAAAACTAGAAAACTAATTTCTTTCAAAGTAGTTAAAATACAATGGATGTTGCCTATTGCTTCTATATACTAAGAGGGAGATGTGATTCCCGAAATATCGCACTAACACAAAGGAAACATGAAACATAAATAGCAGAGAATACCATTCTCAGGAGGGAGCCCAGCCTGCTATTCGAGAGTGGATTTCGCAACAAGAAAATTGTTTAGCATTGCTTATACCACTAATAAGATATTGAGTAGTTGATCTTACCAAGTTACCAGAGCAAGTATCTTACAACTTGGAACAAAAAACATGAAAACGGAAATTTTTTTATTTTATTTTCTGGAAACATACATAAAATTCTATTTAATATTAAGGCCATACAGCTTATTTCGATTATGTATATATGAAAAGAGTGGGTAAGAATATGAATAATGCAGACTAAGACATATCCAAACAGTCAAACAAAGGGGTCTTCATTAAGGGTTCATTATACAATAATTAATGAAATTAAAATGTTTACCACAGCAAACTGAACTACTCCGGTCTCATATAAAAAAAATAAAATTAGATTAAAAAAATTTTTGGTTTTGTTAAAAACGGCTTATTACGATTTACGGTAAAAAAGTTCAGTCAAGAATTCATACCTATAAGAACATAAATAAATCTATAACCAATATTAAGTATACTATTTTCGATAATTAAAACAAAAGAAATTCAAGAAGATGCTGAACCACAGCAAAAAATTAAATAATAATAATTCTTATTTATTTTTTTTTTTAAAGTTGGGTTAAAATTATTCCACTCACATTAAACACTTTACTCCACTTATTAAACGTTTTAAAAAAATGTGTAAAATATTTGAATCAAATTAAAACTCTTCTAGTGATTAGTTGCTTGCATGTGAGAATTTCGTGGCGTGCGCCCGGAAATTTAGATAATTCTCTCGGAATGAGATAAAATGGGCAGTATAAAGAACAAATCAGACGTAAAGTAATCACCAAATAACTCTCTAGTAAACGATCTAAGACTAGACCGAGGTTTGGATAGGAAGATTATGTCATATGTCATATTTGGGTTTTGACAAGGTTAGATGGAAAGAAATTCTTTAATTTAAGCATTTTTAAAAATAGATTTAACGACTATAATTCTCATAAAAAAAAAAGTATACCACTGATCATAATCAGTAAATATATGCATATTTAAACGCAGTCTTTTATAAGACTAATATATAATTGAGACTTTAATGATCCCAAAATCAGATCTTTCTAAATTTATATTCTTATTTGGAACAGAACTCCAACTGCTTTAACGGCTCACCGAAATGGTTTCCTGACCTCCGGCGGGTGAAGAACCTGGCGGTTGAAACGTGATACAGATAACATCAACTGGAAATAATCGTTGATCCAGAAACTGCACACAATTTTATCTCTTGCTATGTTTAATGTACGATCTTGAGTGAACCGAATCATAACTGTAACCGTTTATTGAATCAATGGCCTTGTCAACATCTGAGGGAAACAATTATAAGAAGGCACAATTAATTTTCTGAACATCCTTAAAATTATTGATGAAATGAATATCTGAACGCGGTTCAGAGCCTAGAATATTTTTTTTATTCATATTTACCACTGTACAATTAATAAACAATAAGTAAATCAACAGAACTATGGTCTTATTAACATGACAAAGACTTGTGAAGCAACTTAAGATAGGTAGCGCTTCAATAAAAGTACTATATAAAAGATCCCTAGGTCATCTTCTTTTCGGACAACTCGGAAGGTTATATAGAATTTAATTGCAATTAAATTGAGACTAGTAGATTCGAGGGAGTAGAGAAGAATAGGATAGTTTGGTCCTAAATAGCAACAAATTTCTGACACTAGGATCATTGCGGGTAAGTTCATTTGTAACATAATATTTATAGCATTGAGGAAAATTCTAATGGTAAAAATAAATAACCACAATTATATTATTTTATTTAATCTTTCCTACTAGTCTTAAAAGACAAGTAACTGCAAGTCATTTCCGACCACTCCATCATTAACTAGAGAAACGTTCAAAGTTCCCAATTAATTACAATAGAATTATTCACATGACAATAATTAGACACATTTACATTACCTTCCAATTCTTCTCTTATTCAATCCAAAATCCTTCTTATTACGCCACAAACAAAGTTATTCATAAAGATCCTAATGCTCCACATGTTGCTGATTTATTCCAAACCATTTACCAATCCCATCATAGTAAGCTTCAAACCCACTCGAATCCACCAGTCCCCCAACTTGCATCAAACTCAATTTCCAATAATCCTCCGAAACATCTGAAAATAACATTCATGGCCATCTTCTTTAGACTATTTTACCTTCTAATGTTGAATTTTTATTGAAGTTCCTTAGAAGTTAATGAACATCGAAATTTTCGTCAAATTTACTTATATAAAATGTATATAATTGTAAAAAATAATAAATAGTAGTAAACAAAAAAATCTACATGAAATAGGGGTAAACAAAATAAACAAAAGAAAATAACTGCAAATTCCTCGTATTTTATCAAACAATTTTAAAAATATCCATATTTTGATAGATATTTCAATAGAATAGGATATTTAGGAAGAGTATGGAGAAAAGCTAAACAAGAAAAGGGTTTGTGAGAGAGAAAGAACGTACAACTCAGTACTTTGCAGATCTCCCTGACTCATGATTCACATATCTACTCGTGTTTGTTGAAGCCATGTTGATTTTTTTCTAGGCATAATTATACCATACCACTTCAAACAGCGATCTTTGATAACTTCTTTGAACCCGACTCCAGATTCTTCAGTCGGTCTCAACTTACGTCTCTTAAGACTTCCACATTCATGAGCAGCAAGCTAACATATTAATATTTTTTTTTTTAATATATTTTACTTAATGATTAAACAAGTGAATTAATATGTAATGAAGAAATCTACTTTTTTCTCTACTTCAGCATATAATTGAAGATGCAGTCATTTTCTATTAAAAAAAAAAAACTCACTGAATGTTAAACACCGATTAGAATAAAAAATTAAAATAATATATAATGTATTTATATATTTTAATATATATATATATATATATATATATATATATATATATAGAGAGAGAGAGAGAGAGAGAGAGAGAAACACTTCATTAAATGGTACTGCCCATTTTTAAATGGGTTGCTATATACACAGTATACTTATCAATCTCAATTTGACATTCAATATTCAACAACAAAATAAATATAGCACAAAAAAAAACCTCGTAATAGTCATTTTTTTAAAATATAAAAATCTACATGCTAAAATTATCAATATCATGCAAGTTATATATCGATAAATATATTATGCCAAAATTTTTCGATTCCCCCACTCCAACAATACATACAAAATTCATTGAAGGCTATAAGTACACGTTTAATTACTAGAACGAATGGGGCTTCTTCTTGAACGAATGGTAAAATAAAAATATCTCAATACTAAAAGAAGACGAAGACTGGTTCATAAGAGAGCAAAGAAAATAGGGGGGGAGGGGGAGAAGGAATGAAAAAAGGTACGGGATGGCCTCACGTACTCCGCAATCCCTGGACCATGGGCAATCTCCCCTGGTACATGACAGCCAGGGCAGTCATTGGAATTATTGTTTTCATCTTTGCATCTTCTGTTATTACCAAGTTCTTCTCCCTCAGAACATAACGCAAAATAATGTTTTAGCAAATATTAGTAACAGTATTCAAGACCGTCTGACAAGGTCAACAAAACTGTCAAAACTGTCAACATCGCAGTTAAATAATTACAACTAGATAACATTGATTGAATGTTAACCTCTTATTATTTCTCACTCTTTTTAATGTAAAAATACGAGATATTTATATATTATTATAAAAAGATAAGAATAAATGGTTCCCAAAAAAAATAATATACAAATGAGAACAATAGATTCCCAAAAAAAGAAGGATAATCGCGCAAAACTTGAAATATTCTATGTAAATCTTATTTTTAATATATACAAAATAAAGCTGCCACACAGCAGCTGGTCCAGAATTAGGGTTCCCAAAATAGCAGTCGTGGTTAAATAAAAAGAAATATAAACTGTAAAATAGTTAAATTATTTAATGAACTGCCAAGGTTAACAGCAAAACGTTATATTTGGTTCTCTGGAAATGTAGGTTTACGGATTTAAATAATAAAAAATGAAATAAATAGTATAAAACACTTGGTTATCAAAATACTCTTTATTATTCTCAATACCTTTCTTCAAATTATTAATTTTCAATGCCCTATGAATAGGAGTTTAATTTTTTGGTATTAAGGAATTCTAAAACGCATTTTTAATAAAATTTTGATAATAACATTTTTAAATTCCTTAAAAAGTGGCATAGGTGTCTAAAAAATGGTAGTCGGTTGGCGAGAGGTCTGGAGAGAAGGGTGTATGAAGCTGAGTCCCCAAATTTTCGTGAAAACATAGTTTCCGATCGAGTTTAAATTCTTAATTTAAATTTTTAATTCAATAAAAACATGAAATCCTGCATTAATTTCCAGATAAACCAGCCCGTTAAAGAACGAAACAACGCTGACTAACAATTGCTTCCCACTCGATACTACGACTCGAGGATACTACGTTGTTACTTTTAACAAAGAAACATATACAATTAATATTGAGGTATAACGTAGAAGAAAAATAACCTATTATTATTATAGCAGTTATTTATAAATACAAAAAATAACTGTTTAAAAAAATGTTAAAAAAAAAGCAGTACATACATTTCTAAAAAAATATATTCCATATCCTCCTTCGTATAATTTTGATATATGCTTAAATTTAAAAGGAAAAAAAAGTTTTATAGTATGATGGTCTACAAAGATTGGCAACTTGATTAGCAAAAAATCTGCCTCGATTTTCAGTTTATGTACAACAATATACAAAAACCAAACAGATTGAGCATACAAATACAATCAATGGTCATTTCCATCACTCATGTAATTCTAAAAGAGACAAAATTTAAAACTTTATGGATAATTTTTTTTTCATTTTTTTTATGTACCTAGGAGGCAAAAACCGTCAAATATTGGGATTGAAATAATTGATATGTCTACAGCGAACAATGTTCCTGAAAAATTCTAAAGGGTTCTTAAAATGCAGATGATATTGTATTTCCAACATTAAATGAATCTTAAACTCAGTTTTCAAATTATGTTTCTTAAAACAAAAAAAAATAAAATACTTTGACAACTAGTTATTATTTTACTCTCATTAGAAATGGTTCACGATAATATTCAAAGATCAATGAAAAACTATTTGAAACAAGATAAATCATATAACTAAGTTCAGATTTTAACTTATATACTTTTGAATAACAAATAATAACCATGCATTGTATGCAAAGGATTCCCAAGGAAATAAAAAAAGAAAAAACTGACCTTCATTTCGGTTTCATACTGACGATTCTGAATGTGACTCACCTGAAAGAATAGAAAGAATCACATGAATTGCAGTAAGTAATTGTCGAGGTCAGTTCCTAAAGGTATTGTTTATAAAACTCTCTTATACATCTGAAATCTAGCCAAAGTAATATTAACTTGTCTATTTTGATATTTTCTTTTTAATTTAGAAGTGAAAACGTTCGGACAAAAGTAGCTTGAAAAACAAAACCTTCAAAAGCCTTGACCTCAAATGAAATAAAAAATAATAATAAATTAGAAATAGTAATAGGTGTTTCATTACATAAACTGATATTTTTATAATTGAAATCTTCTCTGAAAACAAAAATGGTTTTGTAAAACCAACATAATGTTATAATTTACAAAGTTAGCGAATCAAAGAACATTGCTACCTTGATGGAAACAGAAACTCAGACATTCTAAAGATTGTAAAAACAACTGAGATATAAAAACATTACTACTGCGGTTTAAAGGCCCTCAAAAATGAGGGCAGGTACCTGACCCATCACCAGGTCATGGGCAGGCACTAACTATGAAAAAATAATATCCATAGGCAAATAATTCCAAATAAATCGATTTAGTAATCAAGAAGTTAAAAATCAAATTTAAAATTGCAAATAAGGCCAAAAGAAAAACAATCTACATGATAAAAACAATAGTAATTCTAATACCTTAAAAAAATAAATTAATAAAAGAAAAAGAAATTGTAAAATCCATAAAGCTAAAAAATCATCTTATAATTTATACAAGCGTGCATACATATGAGTTAAGTGTTTTAGATACATAACAGAGAAAAAGTGTACTTCGAAAGTAATTAAAAACTACAGTATTTTTTTAAATAACAGTTTTACATAGTATTTCTTTCTTTTTTTTTTAATTATGATATAAGCAGGTGATAAGAGTTTTGAAGATGCAGAAACGTGCTAATATTTTTCCTTTTTGACAAAATAATAAGTTTCTACTGAAATTATATTTTTTTTAATTGGCCTAAATTTTATAAAGAACAGAAACAAATAAGTTAATGATTCACACACCTTTTCATTAAAAACAGTCGATATTTACGAATATAAAAGTTTAATTTATCGTTAAATGAACACATTAATTATACTTCACAATTAGACCTTATGTAACGAAAAAAAATTAAGTATAATAGAAAAAAATTACATTCGGAGGTTAAGATAAATGACAGTGAGTCATGTTGCCTTGAAATATCAACCGTGCAGTTTACTCAATTGTTCACATTTTTCTTATCAACTTCGATACATCCTGGATTTGTCTATATAAGAGCAAAGCAAATAATTTTTTTTTTGTACTACATAATACCTCGAACCCTACCTGCCATATACAGCTATAATGACCCAATTTAAGCGTTCGCCATGTATTTTTCTACATTCTTTGTTATACCGATTATTGCAGAACTCGATTTAATATCCACACGATCAAGGCTTTTTCAAATAATAGTTTATACGATCAATACGACAGTGCTATCTAAACCTTTCTGCAAGCGAGAGCAGGCGAAAAAAACAAGGAAAGAGCTATGAGACTATCGAGAACAATATGAGAAAAAAAACTTTTTAAATAGATAGAACTTCTGAAGTAAGTTACTTATTTAATGTTTTAATCAGAATTAAGTAGACTTATTATTCATTTACTAACAACTTTATTACTCAGTAGTGAGTATCCTCAACCATTTTGTTTAGGAAATGGAAAGTTTAACATCTCTATTCCTATTTTAATTTGTACAAAATTACCGTTTTATGAAGGGACTTTGTTTTGTTGTCAATCCGTATTGGTTTAAATGTACCAAAAGATATGTTTTATTTATGCTTAAAAAGTCTAGAAACACTTAAATAACACAAAATTTACAATATTTGATGAATAGTACGAATTTACATGTACTGTAACAGAACAATGTACTTGACAGTGGCGGCTAAAACCACTGGGAAGCAACGGGCTACAGATCTAACAACGAAGAACAGTTAACTCATTCATATTTGGCGCTTCTTTAACTGGTGTTCACAAACTAGGAAAAGTCTTATATTTAAAATTTAACAAAAAAATATTTATATTTTACGTATCCGTAACAAATAAAATAAGATTTATCATATTAAAATTATATTTAATAACTAATTTATCTGTTGTATCATTTGTATATTTTTGAATAATTACACATTACAGATGGTTTGTGGTATATACTGCATTAAATAAAACATTAATACGATATTTTATTACATACACACATATGTACTAAATATCTAATCAATAAATTTAATAATTTATAATAACTAAATTTTTTTCCAAAAAGAAAACAACGCCAGGAATATCGTTTTATTGGGTACATACCGTACACTCCATATTTTTCAATTTTTAACATAGAAACAATTCTTTTTTTCATCGATATCTTTTTTCTAATATAAATGGTGATTTCAGATATCCGTTTACCGGTGTCGGCCCCGGATACCCTTTACCTAAATTGAAAGAATGTATTTGTGATAATTATTGATGAGAAATAAATTTTTTAATAAAAAATTAGGTTTCTCTACAACTCTATTGATTGGTATTGATTTTTCTATACCATCATAGTGTAAATCAAGTGACTTATATTCAGATTTATTTTAGTTACTGCTGATCGTTCTCAGCAACTTATGAAATAATAAAAAAAGATTTGTAAGAGAATAATATAATAAAAATAATTTTTAGATTGAAAACTTCAAAGGAAAAACAACGATCGCAAGATCTTTTGTAATTTACAACTAACGAGGGATATAAAATCCTAGAAGAGAGAAAGTCTATTACTAAAAAAGTTTCTTTGTTTGATATTCCTTGGGTTTCTCGATAGTAACACTCCCAAATAGGTTATTTATTTTTACTATCTAGCTACATCTCTTTCAATGAACATTACCAAGCCTATGGGTCATTTATAGCAAGGATAAACGGTTATGTTCGCCCATTACAGGTAGTAAAAAAGATAAGGGTCTTCAAGGAAAAATTTAGCTTCTCAAATGGGAATGGCCACGGCAAGAAAAGAAAAGAAAAAAAAGTGAAAATGCATTTATAATGATCGAAAGGTGAAAACGAAAAGAACAAAAAAAATCTATATTCAACTCGATTTATCCTTTTTGATCGTCAATACTCTCCTCCCTTCTACTTACTTTCCATAACGATTAATACTTTAAACAATTAAATCCACAAAATGTTCGGACATATTAAATCAGAATCTGATCGGTTAAATTCTCATTTCGTATGATCGAACATTAGAAAAAGATAATTTGTTATCTCATACTAAGGACGGAAACAGAAGGGATTGTACTGGCTTGGTTAAGATACACATGTCAAGTTACGAAGCCCTTTAGAAAAACAATCGTAAACCTCACCTTCCTGTCAGATCATTGATAAAACCTACTTTAAAACCTGAAACATTAAATGTAAATAAAACCTTTTCAATGCTCAAATGAATTTTAACTGATAAACAGATTTGTTGATCTTGCACAACAAGAATTCCTGAGGCTTTGAATCATCAGCTTAAAATGGTAGATTACCCACGTAATGCTACTATTTTTAAAGTTAATTTTAGTCAGCTTCTTTGGAAATTTATTTAAAACCGTGTTTATTTACATTTTATTCTTCCTTAACCCTTTAACGGGCAGGCTGGAAATATTTGAATACATTTCTTCTTTTTTTTCTCTTTGAATGGCTATAGCCACGCTAACCCCCACACATGTATCGTGAAATTCAAGGTTGATTGAAGACGATAATGAGTAAGATAATGCGTCGGACATTACGTCATTAATTGAGCAAAAGGCATTAAATATGTGTATCCTCCAGGATACATCGCCTGCTAAAGGGTTATTGCACACAAAGCTTTCATTTCGAAATGATCAAATAATTTTACTGTCAAAATTTAAAAGACATTTATATATAAAGTACTGATAATGTAAAAAAAAAAAAATAAATAAATAAAAACTTAAAATACATTTCCAAGACAGGAAAAAAAATTGAAGAGATTATATTTAAATTTTTATTCACACCTACACTAATAGCTAAAAGATTAATGATTAATTTATATTTGTAATAAAAAAAATTATTATTGTGGTAAAAAGTTTCGTTTTAATAGTTCCTAATCGCTATCCCTAAAATATGGATAGTTAGGCGAGTATGGTCAATCCTAAATGAGTCTTGCAATAACCACTTCACTTCTGTTCTTGATGGGATGTTTTACACTGTTTTTTATGATTTCAATTTATTATTTTCCTCAGTTTCTTACCACAGTCCAAGTAATTTTTGCACAATGTTTCAAGAAATTGAATTTATCTGTAGGGGTATAGAGGCTGACATCTTGTGAGGCTGCTTCATTGACTGACTCATCTGCAGTTTCAGTCCCTTATATCCCACAGTGGGATGGTATCCAGATAAGTCCCAAGATTTTTTAAAAATAATTTATCTTTGAGGATCATGATTGGGTTGTTGTTATATATGTTGAGAAGAGACATAGATTCTGTTATAATATCTATGTACGCATATTTTAAATATACATAAAACGAAGTCGGAATTTCATTACAAATAATTTTACAATTTTAAATGTACTTAAGTACAAAATGATCATTGCCTTTTCCTTAACAAAAATATTTCTTTTCATTATCCTTCCTTTGAAGTAAAATTTTTGGTTTTTCATTGAAACATTTTGGGCTTCAGATCCTTTTTAGATCACGAAAGAAATATTTGAAAAATGTCAGTAGTGTTTTCAAGGGAAATGATCTAAATACCTCATCATATTGCTTCATTTATCACTGCATGCATTTGGCATCTAAATCATTTGCTGGACACATTCATCATCATTTAATTGAAATTAAAATCTGTTATCAATACCAAATATAAACCTTATTAATTAAAACTTTCGCAAAATTATTTTTTTTTTTTTTAACGCTGCTTGTTTTTATTTAGTTAATGTTTTTAATAATCCTAATACGTTTCATAAGCCATGGTTTAACTATATAGAGGACTTAAACCACTAAAAAAGTATGAAACGTTTAGCTAAGAAAATGAAAAAAAATCTATGGCGTGGAAATTTTCGACAGTCATGTATTTAATAAAGAAAAACACTGCATCAACATCTGAAAACATAGAATAACACTTGGCGTGTTGGAATCTTCACTAGGTCTTTCCTACGTGATATTCAAAATTTAAAACAATTTTAATTTAACCAAACTTTAGAACAGAAAAACGAAAATGTGGGTCTGCATCAGAGTATTGAGTGTTGTCTAAAATGTAATAAAACGAATCAAGTATATATATATATATATATATATATATATATATATATATATATATATATATATATATATATATATATATCTTATATGCGTATATACACTTTAGAATTTTTTTTTTAATACTAAACAATTAATGATTAATACAGTAGCATAACATCTCAGCCAATTAAAATAAAAACTAAATGCAATAGAGTAAACAAACAAGCAAATACTTCCCACGCAAAACAAAAAAAATAAACAAAGGGTAAAATATACGATTTAAAAAAGAAAAGTACGTCACAATAAAAGTTTAGTAGTTCATAAAAACGAAAGAACATAAACCGTGAACGAGCCATAAATTTTTTTTCTTAGCCTTTGTTCGACCCAAGTTAGCACATCACAAATCAGCTTCGTCCAAAACATCTCTCTTCAACTCTACTACATCAAATAAACTTTTCTGATTCCACTGTACAAATGTAAATTTAAATTATTTATAAAAATTTCAAGTACAGGAGATATTTGATTTCATAAATTTATTTGGTGTGGTTATGATATAATAGAAATTTTTGGCATAGAGACAAGCAGACAAGAATATATCAGCTATAATAAGTAGGTTCCGAAATAATATAAAGTTCAATTTAATCACCTATAGGGAACATAGGTTATTCTTTAGAAGCCTAAAAAACTTCACGGAGAGAATAAATTGGTGGTAGTCGTGAAAAGTGGAAGATTCAAATTACTTGAGATGGGCCGACAATGACTTTGGCCGACTAGTTGGAATCGGCAATGGCCGATCATTGCTTCCGTTGGAATTTGGGTGACATCGGCAATGTTCGTGGCAGTTCGTTTATAGCTTTATAGTTACCTGAATACGTAGCTACATGTTTTCGCTATGTAATTTTCATTTGTTTTTTACATATACAAATTTAATTTACTTTGATAATTGATTGTAAAATATGAAATTAAATCATGCCAAAAAAGACATCGTGTTTATGGACGTTCTACATGTATACATAAATAAAACACAAAAATATGAACCAAATAAATAATAAAATAAAGGTATATCTATAAAATAAATGATGACTCAAGTAAAATTAAAATAAATAAATGGAAAGAACTGATAAATAAAAAAACAACTTCGAGACACGTTGATACTTATTTACTTGCAAACCTGCTTTACAATTTATATTTATACTACTACTATCTATACTATTTTAAATCTAAAATCTAAAAGAAGTGGCAAATGAATCATCAATCCTAACTGAAGTTTTTTTCTAGCCGCAAACACTTTTAACATAAGAGGAGAAACAGTCCATTGATAAGACTCCATTGTTGACTTCTACAATAGACCTCGAAGCCATTCCCGCATTACATTGCGACGAGGATTACCGGGAAGAGAAACTGGGTAAAGGGATAGAAAGAGGATTTCAATGATTAGAAAACTTTGGAAGAGAAGAGATACAGAAAAACATCTAATTCCCGATTGATACTGAAGTAAAGCCAATACGCTACAATACTTAAAATCCTCTAAGTTAAATTTACCAATAGTTAGTGTGTATTTTTGAACTTTACTAATTTATCCTCAGATGTTAAAAAATAAATCAATAATCAGCTGATCCACAATGGTCCATATATATCAATAAAGGACGTTTCAGACCTGAAGAAGTACAATTCCTGGGCAAAATTGTGCATTTAATTTATTTTATTTCCTTTGCTTTATGATTAACAATAAAGGTATTAAAAACAATTACAGTGTAATAATCACACCTATTAAGTATGGAAATTCAAACAATTTTGAAAATATAATATCAACAAAATTATAATAAAGGCTAAATCATACATCAAAAATCTAAAGTCCTAAATCTTTATGAACACAAATCATCTTTATTTTGCTATCATATTCGAAAAAGTATTATAACTCATCTTTATTTCACTCTCTTTTCCCCTGCGCTTCTCCCGTATCTCTTTTACATTTAACTTTTTATGTTTCTCAGGTTTAAGGGAAAACCTAGTTGATAAGGCGAAAACAAAACACATCTTTCTATAGAATCACCTCTCTCCCCATGTCTTCAAGTTAGAGATTTCTAAATATCGTCTGCTTGGAGGTAAAAGTCATCAAGTAACAAAATCAATTTTTTTCACCATTAAAAAAAACAACGGAATATGCTCATTAAAAAAATCAAAGATTATAATGAATTTTCTCATTCTCTAATGAGCATACATAGCAGTTATAATCACTTGGTGACTTGTTATACTTATGGGAAATGATATATCATCAGAATGACTTTTTGTCAAATTTGTAAAAAAATTGCACTTAAGTGACTCTTACCTCCAAGGAGACGATGGTCCTTCCACACATAACCTTATTCGGAATATTGCATTTCTAATAACCACACTCTCCTTATTCTTTGGTTATTAGGTAGTCCAGAAATTATTGCAGGGTTATTTTTTTTAAAAATAAATAACTAGAATTTTTTTTTTTTCAAAATACGTTTTATATACATATATATATATATATATATATATATATATATATATATATATATATATGTATGTATATATATATAAATTATGAAATAATTCTTGGTTAATAAATATTTTTTAAATATATATATTTTTTTTTTGAAGAGAAAAGATTTGACCCAGTTGGGATTCGAACCCAAGTCTCCACAAGGTGGAGACTTGGGTTCGAATCCCAACCGGGGTCAAATCTTTTCTCTTCAAAAAAAAAAAAAAAATATATATATATATATATATATATATATATATATATATATATATATATATATACATTTCTAGCATCGCTTTGGCTCCTCTGAATAGAATTTTGAGGTCTTATTATTAACTATTTCTAATTTTTATTGAATTTAGTTCAATAATTTTTTTTGTCATTTAAAAGGAGAAGGACGGTTCGGGATGAGATTCATAACTAACCTCCAACAATTTCATAATGACAAAACCTTTAATAACAATGTTGTTGTTTTTTTAGATGTTTTTATTTATAGTTCTATGCTTGAGCTCTTTCATTTGCCGTGAGCTAGTAAGCGTCGTTCGATTTGTTAACTGATATTTTCTCTGCTTCGAGAAGTTTTGGGGTTTTCATCTATCAAAACTCGCAGAATATAGTCATCCAGGAGCCACGAACCTTCAACGTTGACGTCTCCCTTTCAAAATTGTTTAAACCATTGTTGAAATGTACTCACGCTCACCCTTTTGTTACCACACATTTTATTAAAGATTAATGGTGGCTCTTTGGGTCGTGTTCCGACAGAGTTTGAACTTATAAATTAAACGAAATTAAACGAAAATCAGGGGCAAACTTATGAGTAGAGACTGAATTTCCAAGTAGAGAAATGCTAAAGAGGTAAAAAAGCAGTTTTGTTTAGGAGAGGAATAATGAATACTGATACCCATACAAAAAAAAAAAAAATCTATTATATATTTGTCAAATACCACTCACTCATTTAACATGAAATCTCAGAAACCACCGAACGGATTGGAATGAAATTCGATACGTAGCTTCCTCTAGGGCCCTAGGTGCTCGCTAAGAAAGGAAATTTAAAAAATCAGCCTGGATCGCGGCTAATTCGCGAAAAATGCGATTACAATTTTATTGGCTGAATAATAATAATAGATCAATAGTCATATGGTATTTGGAGATAAGCTAAGTTAAAAAATAGGTTAGATGTTTAAACCGCACACTTTTACCACCAATTAAGTTTCTTTTAATTAGGATTGATAAATTAAATGCCCCTTCTATTGAGATTATTTTATTTGAAAACTAGTTTCGAATGCTAAACATTCATCTTCATTCTATAAATTCACCGGTGACTATACAAACATTCGAAAACCTTGCTGTCCACATTGAATCCGGTTTAGAAAAATACGACAAAAACCCACTTTCGAAATCAATATGCGCAAACATACTAAAAAAACAGAAATAGAAAAAGCCCAGAACTATAAGATAAAGACATCATCCGAATACAAGATAGCACGCGCTTTATCAACTAAAATATTAAAAAACGACCTTACAATCATAAAAGCGGACAAAGGGAACACCGCAGTAATTATAGAAAAAGAGTTATACAAAAATAAAATCTATGACTTCATCCAAAAAAACAGCTTCCCCACCATAAAAAAACCCCGCTAAAAAATTTAACAGTCAAGTTCGGGAGTTAATAAATAATAGTATTTTAATACCTGATAATATTAAATACAACTTGATTGAAATGAATCCCTTGCCGCCCCGTCTCTACGGCCTACCCAAAATACATAAACCAGACATTCCAATAAGACCAGTAGTTACCTACATTAATAGCTCCATATACAAACTTGCTCATTATTTAAACAACATGTTCAAAACGAAAATTTCCTTTTCCCCACGAAATACAATAAAAAAACTCAATAGAATTAGTCAACAAAATTAAAAACGTAAATGTTCCAGACAATGCAAAGTTAATATCATTCGATGTCACAAATCTGTTTACCAGTATCCCACCTTCAGAAACAATAGAAATTTTAGAAAAACTAATCTTTCGGTCTAATCTTCAACCACTAGAAAAATTAGACTTTTACAATTTAATGTCAGTCTGCATAAAACATAATTATTTTCAATTTAACAATACATTCTATAAACAGGAAGAAGGATTACCAATGGGGTCCCCTCTTTCACCCCTTCTGGCAGATCTTTTTATGGATAAATTAGAACGGAAAATCCTTCATTCAAAATTAGCTCAACACATCATATACTGGTATCGGTATGTTGATGACGTAACCTGCCTATGGTCTGGGACGACCAGACAAATCAATAGTTTCTTAAACGAAATAAACGAAATCCACCCTTCAATTAAATTCACACTGGAGTTAGAGAACAATAAAACTTTAAATTTTTTAGACATAGAAATCTCCATAAACAATAAACAACACGAATTTAATATATACAGGAAACCCACACACACAGATGTAGTTATAGACAACAATGCCAGGAACACAGGTTTATTACACAGGGAAGTAAATTAAAGAAAAACTGCATTATTTTCCGGACAACCCAGAACCTTAACGTTTTAGACTTTTCAAGTAGATCAACGCAATCAGGAGTATGTTCTTATCACGAGAACTTATAGTTACCATTAGCAAATGATACCTTGTAGGAGAAGTAAGCTTATTAAAGGAAATAGCACATAATAGGATAGTAGGATAATTTAAAATAATAAGTAAAACCACATTCTAGAAACAGGAATATCAGCCAGAACCAGCTAATACAGATCTGTGTTGAGCAGGTCAGTACAGACATGCGAAAGGAAGCTATAAATAGCACAGCAACAAAGAGACCCTGGCAGTCTACCCTCCACGCTCCAAATACTCCCTCTCCCTCCTACCAAATAGGCTTCTAGGATAGAAAATAGTAGAAAAATGTGGAAAATAATAAAATGATATAATTATAAAATAAATTAGGTACCGGTCCAAAAGAGGCGCTCCAGCCCCTTCACGCGCCCAGAACCGTTTATCGATTCTAACATTGTTACGATTCATTTCGATGTTTTAGTAGCTACTTTTCGAGGAGAAACATTATACTCCTTAATTATAGCACAAACTACAAATCCATGTACAGTCAGAGTGAAAAGTGTTCGTACACTAGTATAAGTTTTATTTTCATTCGTTTAATTTTGTATTTATTACATATTTATTTAATTTAATTACATATAATATTGCATTCATGATTATAGAATAGAGTTAATATTTTTTCATGAGAAAGTTGACTAAATTTAGCTTAATATCTTATACATTATAGTAAAATGCACTCATTGTTATGAGTCAAAAGTATTCGTACACTAGACTTCAACTGTTGTTTCTAATCCGTGTCTTAATATTTTGAGGATAACCTGCAACCAGTGTTTACCTTGATATTATTTGAAAAGGTGTAGCGATCACACATAATCAGCTTATTATTGCTGTTGGTCAATTGAAAATGGGACGCAAAACCAGAAATACGACTTAAGAGGAAACAAAAATTATTTTACGCCTACATAATGAGTTACGGTCGCTTAGAGAAGTGACTGGAACTCACTCAGCAGTGCAAGATGCTATTAAAAGGTATGGAACGAGAAAACCTTTTGAATGTATAGAGAGAACAGAATGAATAAGAAAAAATTACTCTAAAAATGAAAGACATATCACGAGAAAAGTTAACGGAAAACCAAGAAATAGTGCCCCTACTTTAGTGAATGAACATTTGTCTGAAAGAGGAGAAAAAGGGGAGTGTTTTAACAATGGGCTAATGCTTGAGACGGAGCGAGCTTCACCCAGGACAGCTGGGAGAAAACCATCAATAAGCAATGTTAAGATATCAATGGGCCAAAAACAATATGATTGTGACCTTTGGAATAGGGTAATATATACAGGCGAGGGTAGAATTGAACTGTTTAATCTTCAGAGGGGCCAAAAAGTATGGAGAAAAAAACATAGTAATGGAAATAAGAAATATAGTTTCAACTGCTATGCATGGAGGAAAGTGACTCGTGGTCTCAGGTTGTTTGAATAATGCTAGAGTGTAGTTTCTTGAATTTATCGATAGCAGAATGAATCATATAAAATATATCGACGTTATAAAAGAAATTTTCTAATCAGTGCTGAAAAATTTGGGATCGGAGAAAATTACATTTTTCAGCAGGATAATGATCCCGAGCATACAGCGTGGAAATCCAAACTAGGAATCCTGTACAACACATCAAAGTGGGTGGCCACCCCTCCCCCCCCCCTCCCCGCCCAATCAAGGGATATTAACCCTATAGTGCATTTGTGGAAACATCTAAAGGATCGAGTACGGAAAAGATGTGTTTCTAACAATTAAAATTCAAGCGACGTTATTGTTACAAAGTTATAGTTACTTTGACACAAAAATTAGTATGGGGGGTCACCTGTGGTGTAGTGGTTATATAGCAACCTACTAAACCCAAGATCGCGGGTTCGCAGCCCGGCAGATGACCTTAGGATTTTTTAAAGGGAGTAAAAAATCCTTAGCTATGCCGTCCTTCGGAAGGGACGTAAAATGGGGGTCCCGAGCCTGTGCGATGTCAGGTACTCGTTAAAGATTCCTATCCTAATTATACCTGGATAGGCAAAATTTAGGACTCCCACCGTAGCATCGTCTGATTAGCCATAGCAGCATAAAGTGACGTTAAACGAAATAAACAAACAAACAAATGGACTTATTGTTTTAAGTCAATCCTATTAAATAATGCTAATATTTGTTATTTCTTATGATTTATAGCAGGTGTACGAATACTTTTAACTCTGACTGTACAAACTAATATTAACTTCTCTTTTACAGTCTGATATTAAATTGTGAAATAAGAAAATAATTAAGTGGAAGTAAGAAAATATCAAAACATAAAACAATAAATCAATGTTAATATAATGCTAAATAAGAAGTACTGTTGACATCTACTAAACTTTCTCATGTTAGGGAAGGGGAAATAACAAATTATAAATATATAAAACACAGAATCATTGTTGAAAGTCATGATGTTAATTTCTAATAAATTTTCTTAAGGGAAGTGGAAATAAGAAAATATGACACTTCTGATATACTTTCTCCCATTCATTTTTAAATCAATGTTTTATTGAATTAATAATATAATGTTTCTCTTATCTTTAAGGCAATAAGTAATACGGTCGAAAAATAATCCATTTACAAAATATGTAAACTGAAAATTTCTCACTTAAGTTAATAATATAAATATATAAAACACTAATAAATCCATTTAGAAACTAATGTTGTTAACTTCTATTTCACCTTTTTACATTAAAGAAGACTGACTATCTCGTCCAATTAGCCATAGCAGCATAAAGTGACGTTAAACGAAATAAACAAACAAACAAGACTGACTATCAGTATAACACACTAAACAACACACTCCAGTTGAAGCTGTGCATGTTTACATTTGAGGCTATAGGAAAGAGCTATCAATAAATGGAAACTTGAACAGGTCGGTGTATCGCTGGTCAGGCCGATCTGCTGGAGCGCCTCTTGTGGACCGGTATCATAAATAGTTTAAGTATCAGATAAGGGACAAACTGAATCATTCTATAGCAATGATCCCAATCTAAACTAGACTGAAAAAAATCGAGAATGAGAAGAATCATGCAGGATTTAATTATAGTTAAAATATAAATTGGATAAGCATACAATAAATATATAGGCAAGAAAGTCAACCCAATTCATTTTTTCATTTTCTCAGCAATAAGTTTACAAATGTTTACGTCTACATATACTTTAACCAGGGCATATGAAATTTAAAATATCATTAAAAATATTAATCAAATAAAATACAGTATTCATAAGTATTACCAAGGACTTATAAATAATTTTTTTCCCCTATTACGTTCACTACGACTAACGTTTGGAGGTGTATTGATCTAATATAATTTAAAGTAAATTCATGAGAGTTATGCTTCATCGAATGCAAAACTGTAATAATTCATATTGATTCCTCCCTTGTATGATAACATTAAGAGTTTGTAAAAAATAGTATACCTACAAGAAATATTTATTTCGAAAAATAAAGAATTCCATAAACCTAGAACTTTCTGCAGGTAACTAACAATAGATAACATAACTCGTTTCCCTAAAAAAATATATATAAAAGACAAGAATCTGCTAGGTATCCGAACTACGAAAACAATTATCAGGTAAAAGTTCTTTATTATTTAATATTATTAATCATTTAAGTAATTACTAAAGGATCATTGTAATAACTATAATCATGTCGATCATGCCTTTGAGCTAAGGGCACAATTAATCATTTTGTATAAACCCTAACACTTAATAAATGTAGACAAAACGTTACTTTTATCATTCAATCCAATATAGCTTCTAAATGGTAGGTCATAGCAACAAATATCATATAACAAAAAATATTTTTCATTAAATTTCTAATAATCAGGAAACTTCCGTCAATTTTTTTATCTCAGCAAGACCAACAGAGCTAGAGCCTATCAAAGAGTTACATTTTTGGATGTGAAAAAAAAAAAAAAAAAAAAAAAAAAAAAAACGTTACCCAAGAACATAAAAACCCCAGCCATAAAAAAAGAAAACAATACTTTATTTTAGAACACCTTCTAAACAATAACATAATGATACAATACATAAGGCAATCGGCTTGCTAGTCATGATTATTATTAAACATCAATAATTAAATTATATGAATTTTTTCGCTATAATAAATAGAAAATAAGGAAGGTCAGAGAGACAATCCCTGCGGAACTCCTAGCGAGAGTTATTAAAAAGGAAAAAATAAGCAAAACGTTTGTATAAAATATTCAAGTATATAAAACTTAATCATGTAAAAAAAAATCAGTAATAACTTGATTGAAAATAAATTGCAGAGGATTCTAACCCAATGAACTTATCAGAAGTGGATATTTCCAATTTTTAATAATTAAACCGAGAGACATTCTTGAAATCTAACTTCCAGAACGCCTCTTATCATTCTAGGTATTAGATAAAATACTTGGGAGAAGTGGACTGCTTCCAGAATTAGATTTTTTCAAGGAATACTGCTCTAGAATTCCTTTCTTTTTAATAATTATAGTTACTAACCAAATGAACTGATAATAAATTTTATAAATAATTAAAGCAGATGTAGCGTAGCGATAATTTACATGATATCTGAACAATTAATTAGAGAAAATGCTTTAGTAATTGGTATAATTTAGGGTACAACGGCTATAATAATACTGACGCTTGGCTAAACACGGGATTAAGCAGCTAAATAACCTAACTAGGGAAAAGGATGACAGGAATCTCAAATGTACTCAGCGATTTATTTTCTAAAATACCAATGCGTCAGCTTTCTACCAGAAACATTTATAAATCTCATAAAGCGACAAGATATTCATTCAGAAAAAAGAAATATTTGTAAGAGGGACAGTAATAAATTGATAAAAGCTAATAATTACAAGAAACTGTTAACTTAATTTTATTAAAATGTTCAGGAGAAGCATTTTTGCTTGGCTGTTTGCAATTTTTCCGAGCGTTAGAATTTTCTTTATAAAACAGTAACAATTTTATCTTTCTTCTATTCTTCTATTATTTTATTTCTATTCTAATTATTAAAATAACACCTTATTCTAATTTCCTAAACTCATTCTCTTGATTTGGCCCATCTTTTAATGTGTAATTTAAGCTATATCGCCTAATCTAGGGACATTTGTAATAGCTACAGGTGAGAAAACGTCAATAAAATAAAAATAAAAAATTAGAAAAAAAACAAAACAGAGATACCTTGTTCTGTCAATGGCATCAGATGTTAAAGACGACTAAGAAAAGAAATTAAAATCAAACCTTCTAGGAATCGAAAAATATTTTTGTTTTGTAACAATTAATATGTGCCTTATGAATCGATTTGTTGCTAGAATGATATTTATATATTTACAAACCTAAATAAATAACAAAACTAAAAATAGTGTAAACATATTCAACATAAGAGCTATAAAAAAAATAATCTTCTAATCTTTTTTTTTTTAATTATAAAAAAATTGGAAATAAAAACAGAATATTATAATTGCTATTCAATTAAATATAGCAAAGTAGGCGTGACCAATCAAGTGGTCATAAACCAAATTTCAAATAGAAAAGCGTGTAAATCGCTGCAAGGGTATTGTTTTAATTTGGGACTAAAATTATATCCTGTTGTAAACATAATTAAATAAATAATCATATTTTAATTTGCATTTAAACGGAGATTAATATAATCAAATAAGACATAAAACTTAACTCATTCTAATGACATAAAAGTAAGAAAAAATTGGAAAAAAGTTTCCGTAATTAAAATGACCGTTCATCAAACCATTTAAAAATTTAATTGATTAACAATTAAATATTCTAAACGCTTAGAAAAAAAATATTAACGGGATTCCCAGTTCAATTAACTAATAAAAAAAGTATAAATTGAAACATTTGGCTACTAAATAAGCAAATTTCATTGCAAGCAAAAATAAAACTATAGAATAAACAATAATGAAAAATATTTGTTTCAGTGATTACGTCAAACATTATTACTAAGAATTTTATATTGCTTGGAACAGGAGGGTGGTCTGATAACTAGAGTCCAGTCATATCCGTTCAGCATTAATTTTATTTTGAAAATTGCTTTAATATTTAATAAATATAACAAAACAAGAAGATAAACAAGAAGAAGAAAATAAAGTAACATACTACAATATATTAATAAACTTATCTCAGAGGACTCCGAGCCCGCGCTGTTACTTATAAGTGCTAAGCCGATTACCTATAGATCCTAGCGCTGCTCTTTGAGATGCGTCACATATTTCAGAATCCAGTGGTCTCAATGAGGGCGCTATTGCCGCGCATGCTCAGAACTTCAATGGAGAAGTGGTTGCAAGAACTCCACACATTGCAAAAGGACTTCGAGCCCCTGCCGTTTTAATATGCACATAGGGACAATGATTTAACCAGGAACTATATATGGTTTTACTTTTCTTTTTTGCTTTTATGGCATCATAGGGTTTTCTTGAGAAGGTGAGTGAGAGGAGGCGAATCAATTAAACCCTGCCACAAGCCGAATCATATACGTAAACTCTATGCTATGATACGACCCAAAAATAAATTTTCTATCAACAACCCGATTCGAACTTGGGACAAGGAGATATGAATTGAGAACCTTATTCACTGCGCTACTCCATTTATAAAATTTAAAAAGAAAATAAATATCAAAGAGTTGAAACATCGAAGAGTTAAACTTTTTGAAATATATTTTTTTTATATTTACAATTGTATACAATACGCACATTAAGTAAATGTGCGATACAATTATTACAGTGGCTTAACATGTAACGAAACTATCCATTAGTAGCACTTCAATAAATGTTCAGCATTAAAAAGTCCCTGTTATCGGTATTAGAGTGGGAAACAAGTTGGAGTATCTAGCGTTTCATGGAAGAATAGGTATCTGGTTTGGGCCGATCCAGCAACGTATGGGACCATTTAGAACATAACGTTTTTTCTTTGTTCCTTGTAAGTTTCTAAGTGAAATAATGAGGAGCATTGAGGATTTTACAAACGATTTTTTATGGTAAATATTGGATACAAGAACTAGAAGACTTAATGGAACCTCAAAACTCAACAACGTATGTCTAGATAGAGTTAGTGACTGTCTTGTAAATGAGTCTTTTGTAATTAACAGGAAGTATTTTTTAGAACATGTTAGAGTAGTTTAAAACCAATAGCAGTTCTTGTAGTTTCAGTCTTGTGTGTGAATTCCAAGTAAGACGTTTGAGTTCTGGTTAGCTGATCTATTCCAACAGAGATGGATGGAAGATCATGAAGGATTAAACTAAGCATAAACTTAAAGTGATCCATCACTTTTGACTAATAGGTTTATATTATGATGGCTTTTATGTAGATAGATATATTTACAACATAAAACCTTGTCAACGACAAAAAAACAATGAGGAAGATCTAGCATTCCATTATTTCTTGAGCGAAAATATTTACTTTTATGAAAGGTATTTTATCAAGAGAAAACAATACCAATGAAGTACTTCTTCGTAAAGGATGGAACTGCATTTTCATGCCGCTAGGATCTGCCAACAAACAACAAAACCAAGTTCCCAATCTGTAAAAATAAACTGTTTCTGATTTCCTGGGGACAACTAAAGAAACAATTTGTTCACGGTCGAACGCTTAAGCAAACAACCCTCCTCACCTTTTTCATGACTCAGGTTCTCAGGGCGGAGAAACAACTTGTAATGTCTGTAGCCAACAAGCTTTTCAGGATGCACTATTCTATTACATCAACACTGTTCAATGAAAATAGTGAATAACATATAAAATTTATAGTTCATAAGGTCGAGGTAATAAGAATTAAATTTATTGCTAAAGTAAATATTATTTATTAGCTTTATTCAAAAATCAAAATCATTCGAGCATATGAAGGGCAGTACAGTAAATCATTCAAGTTCCTAGAAACTTAATCATAAAAGTTTCAAGAACATCTCTGTTGTTGTTTTTAGCCAAATTTCATCAACACTTACTATTACACTTCAATTGTAAATAGAAAAGCACAAAGCATGATGAAAAGCATTGCCTTATTGCACTCACTCCTACATGAATTTAAAGTATGCAATGACAAAAGATATATCACAACTCCTTGAACTCCATTTTTGTTTTCAATGGCGTTGTTAGCCATATTCACTATAGTCAAGTCTTGCTTCACTATCAACTTCATTGATATTTAGTTTATTAAAGACTAGTTCCAAACGTAAGATTACGTAAGACGTAAGACCTTCAAGTCTCGGAAGTTATAGGTCTAACATTTGAAAGAAGTCTTCTAAAAAATACGGATGATCCCATTTTAAATTTCTTCTCAGTAGAATCATAAAAACTTATAAATCGTAAGGTAAACCTAAGGAATTTAATATTTACTTGTTTATTTAACTAAATAATCCACTTAATTTCTTTCAACTACACCCGGGTTCACTCTAGCAATTTATAGCATAAGACCTTCTGATGTTTGCCCCTTTAGATGAGTATTAATATGTTTGATTTTTTTGTCTTACATTTAACAAATTAATAAATAAAAAATTCCAACAGTAGTTACAAATGATTCATTTATCCTAATTGTATTAATACTTCTATACCATCAAGAGCACGTTTGATTGATAGCATAAATTTCATTGAATTTCAATGGAATTGCTCCTAAGAAAATATTTTTCTTTATATATAAAGATGAATATTTTTATATCGTCTGTTTGTTTTCGGATGCATCTTTTCAACTTAATTTCGCAAGTTTAGTTCCAGCAAGTATAGGTTTTGTGTTACTGTTACTAGTTCTTGACTTAGATTGTTTTCGAAGGATGTAGAATAGATGTTTCATCATCAATAAAAAGTCAATCACCTCTATTGAAAAATTTCATTTTTATAAAAAAAAAAAAAAAAAAAAAGGAAACTTTTATTGAAATATATGTACAATCTGCCTCAAAGAAGGGCAATACGTAAAAGTGCTAAAGATGTATTCATTCATATAATACATACAAGTACACATATGCACAAAATTAATGATAATAGAAAATAAAAATAAAACAAATAATCATATAATTAAAATAAAATGAAATAATAAAAAATAAGATACCTTCATACTATATATACAATACAGACACACTCAGCTTAGGGAACCCACCCCACTTATTAGGAGTCAAGGCCAGACCCCAAGAGATCCCAGCGCTGCACTCTTAGCTGCATCAATTGTAATATCCAGTGGAGGCTGAGTGGGAGCGCTATGGCAACTTTATGGCAAGATGCTCAGGACCTGAGAAGAGACTGGTCATCACCAGGAATCCAACATAACTTTATATTACAAAAGGTCTCTGTTCTTAAAATTTATTTGAACCCACGAATGAATCTTGACCTTCCCGCCGTGGCTTGAATAGGTTGGTAACCTGTAGGATAACCCGTCCTTTCTGCCCTAGTTAGAATACATAAGGACGTTAAACCCCCAAAAAACAACAAACAACAAACTTGGTGTACATATACAATTGTACAGTAGTAAATTTCAACTACAAATGAAAATATGTAATTAAAAAAAAATTTATACATGTATGTGTATCAAGTATAGTATCCAGAGATAAGTAAAAAATCCACAACTTTGTTTTTTAAAGATTTTTTAAAATCTCCTCTTCGAAAAATATTTTTAAGAACTAGAAAATGATATGAGAGGGAGAAAGAGAAAATAAAAAAAAGAAATAACAGGTAAGCTGCAGCTATCGCCGCTCTGATAACTGCCGCCATATTACACAGCTCATAGAGGTGAAAATCTCTACTTAACCCACATCCAAGGGATCCCTAGGAACCAGGCCAGAACTCAGATATCCAGCTATTTCTGCAACCTTCCTCATCTCCATCCTCTTAGGGCTCTCAAAATGGTCGGTAAGTCGAAATTTCAGAAGGGGTAAGAGTACAAGAAACTGGAGCGACCGAATTCAGCCATTTTATTCACGACGTTCATCAGGCCATGGGGTGATATATCCATAAGATTTACTTGAGTTCCAAGAAATTCAGTATTATAATGAAGGCTACTATTAAGATCCAAAACAGAAGTATATTATATAAGTTTTGCGTAAGTAAAAATTCTTAGTCAAAGTTCTTACCAAAAGTACAATTATATGATCGGGCATAACATCACTGTTAACTATAGAATAAATTTACATTCCTCCGAATATTTTTAGGAAATAATGTCGAATGGAAACGTCTAGTTCTCAAGAAATGAATAGATTTCAAAATAGGTTATGATTAAATTATTAATATTTATTCCAGAAATAAAATAGTGAACAGTAGATAGCATTTATTACATAAGATATATAATAAATAAGCTACCAGACAATCTATTAATTTTTTTTGTAAAAACTATTTATTGATATTTACAATTGTATACACTATATGGTATACAACAAGAAAAATTTAAGGAAAATCATTACAATGAATAACATGTATAGAACAACTCACTTGTAGCACTTCAATAGTTCTAAATTAGAAGGTCTCTTGGCCATCTTCTTGTCTAACGCCTAGGAGGATTATCGAGGATTGAGTGTGAAGTAACTTGGGAGACTAGTAGATACGAGAGGGTATGGTGTTTACTAGGAAAATATAGGTGCCTGGTTTGGGCCAAATCAGCAACATATGCGACATTCAAGATTTTTATGAACAAGTTTGTTTGTGACATAATTGAGAAATCTGCGAGGGGTTTTGGATTGTAAGGAATGGATACGAGAAGAATTAAAAGGAGTAGTGGAGCCTCCAAGCTCAACTTCGTTTGTCCAAATGGGTCTAATTAAGGTCATGTAAATTTTGTAATTTATTGGGAGCTTTGAACGCTTGTCTAGTTAATGTCGAAGTGGTCGGATATGACCAGCTATTTCTTGCCATATAAGTCTGGTATTAAAAATTATTTAACAAATTCTTATTTAAGAATCCTCAAGTAATAAATTAAATCCACAACATTTATTTCATATTGGATTTATTGATAGCAAATGTTACTCAAACCTTTAACTAAACACTATGGAAAATTAACTGATATTTTTCGGGTGTTGTTTTTTCAGCGAACTTGTGATACAAAAGCAAAATCCTGTAAAAACTAATATCCTGTAAAAATAACAAAAATACAATTCAACATATTTTGTTATTCAGATTTGGCAGTTTAAATTTGTAATATTATTTCTTCTTTTTACAATCAGGAATAAATATCTTCCACAATTCGACGTACGGTTTGCAGTAGCAATGAATTTAAATTCTGAGTCAAGCCAGTGTTGATCTAATATATTAAAAATTGTTGTTATAGAAAACGAAAAATGTATCTTTTGCAACAATTTTTTTTTATCATCAGAGAGATGACTCGATATATAATAGCATAATTATGTATGAGAACACCCATTGTCAAGTGGTTCTAAGATTCGAATTCGGACTATGGATTCTTGATAAGAATTCTTTTTTCATGAATTGGTGGAAACGAAAATCGACGTCCTTAATATATATTTATATATGCACACTAACCTTTTTATTTTTCAATTACTTTTAATATGATCAAGCTTGAATACGTAACTATAACGATTTCTTATCAAATGACCAATTAGTTAAGAATAAATTTTCAAGAAGAAAGGAAAACTCACCTAATCGTAGGAAAGCATTCTTGAGATAATTAACCGTCTGACAATTAAAATAATCAGTTAAACTTCAGAAAACAATTACAATTTTTGCAACCAATTATAATTGAACGCAATTAACCTGATTAGATAAAGCTAGTGGAGGATAGTTATTGGACCGTAAAATAGGAAAAATATGTTATCATACCGGCGGGTGAAAGTTCTTGTTGAATCGCATCGTGTGGAACTGCACCTTGGGGAAGGGAACAATCACAGTAATAGCACAGTGGTGCATAGAGACTAAAGACGTGCCGACTAGTTGGCTACTTTTGTATCTGGTAACTGGTAGGCGATTAGTCGGGGAAAAGCATCAATTTTATTCATATTTATTATTAGGCTTAAAAATAGAGAAAAAAAAATCGTTTGAACGGCCTTTATTGATTATATTTTTTATTTTATATTAATCATTAAAGTTTGTTATTTAATCTAAAAATAAGAACTCCTCTCATTCTGTTTTCTTAAAGAGTTCAATTATCAAACATCAATCATCGAGGGTAAAACTTCATTAAGCGGTTCTGCCCAATTCAAATGGGTTGCTAAATACACAGTATACTTTATCAATCTAGGTTTGACATCTGACAATATTCAATACACCATAAATATAGCACAAAAAAAAAAAAATCCATAATTGTCATTATTTTAAAATATAAAAATCTACATATTAAAATGATCGATCCCATGCGGATTATTAAATTACAGTTACAAAGACAACAGATACAATCTTAAAGATATCAATATAAAATATAACTATACAAAATAAATATATAGCTATGTACATAAAGCAAAGTCACAATAACTATATATAAGTTTAAAAAAAAGTTTTAACATTTAAAAATAAATTTATGATATACAAAAATAAATTTCCCTTGAGGTACGCATGATGGTATAGAAGAATCCATAAAATTAAGATTGATGAATTAATTGGCACTTCTATTGGAATGGTTTCATTAGAAAAATAGTTTTGAATGTTAAACATTCATAATCAGTTCTAAAACATACATTTTCAAAACACCAGCACTTTCTTACATATATTATATACATTAAAGTTTTTTTTTTTTTTTTTTAATATGAGACAAGAAATCAAATAAAATTAAAGATCTGACCATCTTCTTTTCAGCTACTTCGGAGGGTTATCTGGGATAGAGAGGGAAGCGAGTAGTGATAGTAATGCATTTGAATGATTTTGAAGTTTGCTATGAAAGGATAGATATCTGGTTTGGGATAAATCAAAGACATAAGGAATATTAAGATCTTTGTGACAAAGTAAGCAGCACTGAGGATTTTGGATTGTAAGGATTGGATACGACATGAATTGGATGGTTTAGTGGAGCCACAAAGCTCAACTCCATACGGCTAAATAGGTCTCATTATTATTATGTAAATAAGTACTTTATCTAAATACAGCTCATCAAACCTAAATATAAATTTTATAACTTGAATAAAGAACTTAAGTAACCAACTATTTATTTGTTTAGTGACAGTTTTGTTTTTGTGTCATTATTAAAAAATATTAATTCTTAATTTAAATGTAATATAAAGGTAGGAACACAAAAAGGAAACCTATTTTAAAATTTTTGATTTATCAAACAAAGCCCTTAAACACGATATCTTTTTAGGTTTGTTTTAATTCCAAATTTGACAATTAATCTCTAAGCCAAGTAAATTGCTGACTTTCGCTTTAGGTTTCTAAAAAAAAAAAAAACAGTATAGCTAAAAGAACCAGTAGCTACATGAACAGACGGCTGTAAAGTTATAAACGAAGTGCCAAGAACATTGCATATATCATCTTAATTCTAAAGGAAGTAATGATCGGCTTGGCCAACTAATGGGCCTTATAGCCAGCAAACTAGACGACTAGTGACTAGTAGGCCCCTCTGTTTCAGAACAAGAGCGTAAACCCGTATAATTGAGGTACTTGTAATGGTATTTCGAGCTGCACATAATATAATGGCTGTATACATTATATATGTTCAAAAGGAATGTTTATTATACACGTTCAGACTGGATGATAATTCAGAAAGGAATGTTGAAAGGCCTATCTGATGCATGGAAATGGAACACATTGCACTTTCTTCAGACTAGAAAGTAAATTAACATCTCATAGTAGATAATAAAAGAAGCAATATGGCTGCAACTATTGCCATGTTTGCAATCTAACATACTTAAAGATGAAACTGCCTCCATTAGAAAATAGAAGGAGTTACTGTATCTCAGGTATTTAATGACAAAATATAGAAAAATAGTAACTGTACTTTAACCAAAACTAATTATCGGAAATAGAAGACATTTTTTAATTTTGTTAATTATGTTATTTAAACATGTTACTGTTATACAGTGTATTTATTTATCCATAAACTGTTTTATTAAAAACGTTAATACGGAAGTGATATGTGTTCAATATCCACATCACAATTTTTTTTTTTCAATTACCTATTTAAATTTACAACTGTATATAAAAAAAAAAAAATCCAGTAAATGTGATGATAGCGTTCATATAATAACATGAAAATTCCTTTTGAAGCTACTACCCACAGGCAGCACTTCAATAAAAGATATATCTGAAAAGGACACGAGGCCATCTTTTTTTCAGACGCCTCGGTGGGTTGGAATAAAATGGAAAGTTGAATTGGATTTTGAAAGTTTTCTAGTGGATTTGAATTGTTAGCGAGTTTACCACGAAAGTATAGATATTTGGTTTGGGCTAAATCAACAATATATCGTCTGCTTAAGTAGAAGTCACTAAGTGCAATTTTTTCCAAATTCGACAAAAAGTCATTGTGTGTTTATATTATCATTACCTATAAGTATAAGAAATCACTAAGTGAATAAACCTGCTATATGTATATGCATATTCGAAAATAGGAAAATTCTTTATATAACTATCTAAGAAATTTTCAATGAGTATATTCCTTTTTCTTTTTTTTTTTTTGCGTTTGAATACTTGAATAAACGGAATAAATTTGATTCTGTTCCTTAATAACTTTTACCTCCAAGCAAACGATATGAACATATTAAGGTCTTTATGGATAAGTTTATTTGTGACAAAATAAGAAGCATTAAGGATTTTTCGAAGGATTATGGAATGCAAGGACTGGATACGAGATGAATAAGATGTGGTTTAAAAGAGCCCCAAAGTTCAACTCCGTACGTCCAAATAGGTCTAATTACTGTAATTTAAAAAAGTATTTTGTAATTAATCGGCATCTTAGAGCGATTGTCTAATAAATGTTGAAGTCAGAAACGACGAGCTGTTTCTTGTCGTTCAAAGTATATTATTCTTGTTTCTTGTTTTTTAAGTCTTGAATTTGGATTCAATTAAAATGTTTGTCCAGATGGATTCCAAGGTAGCGGAGGTAAGTCGAAGTTAAAATCAACAAACCTTACAGTAGGATCCTGTTTAGCTAAATTATACTAAATGAATAACCTACCGGTTTAACAAAGTGAAATCAACCTACCAGTGGTTTAACAAAGTGAATGTTTATTTGGAATGTCGTGTGTGTATATGATATAGAGTAATGGAGCAAGCACTGAGCCTTGTGGCACTCCTGCTGACGCCAACTTAATAGAAGAAAGCTCTGAGCCTTGACGGACAGAGAAAGATCTATCAGAAAGAAAGGACTGTAGAATAAGATAGTAGGTCGGTGGGAGTATCGTCTTTAGTTTAAAGAAAAGCCCTTGGTGCCAAACTCTGTCAAAAGCTTGAGCAACATCCAGAAATACTCCAGTTGCATACAGTTTGTGCTCCAGTGCCGTGCATATGTAGTCGGTAACTCTGTGTAATTGATGTATAGTCGAATGTTGTGTTCTAAATCCAAATTGATGATCTGGTATTACGTTCAGTTTTTTGTTAGTATATCAGAGAGTCTTTTGTATAATAAATGCTCGAAAATTTTGGAACAGACAGGAAGTAAGCTAATAGGTCGGTATGATGAGGGGATATTTTTATCTTTGTTTGGTTTGTGAATCATTGTAATATGTGCGTGTTTCCACTGTAGAGGGAATTTAGTAGTCCTTAGTATTGCGTTGTAAATAGTAGTTAAGAACACTAGACCTTTCCTAGGCATTTGTTGGAGTACTCTAGCAGTGATCAGATCATAGCCAGGGGCTTTTCTTTTCGGGAACTTTTTTATTTGTTCGGCAACTTGAGCTGGTGTGAAGGGAGGTGGAGGTAATGTCAGTTGAAGGGGTACATCTAAAGTGCTGTGTATATGTTTGTCATGTTCAATGTTATTGCAGTTCGTATGTGGTGTAAACACAGTTGAGAGATGTTTAGCAAAAAGTTCTGATCTTTCTCCATCGGTCACGGCCCAAGAGCCATCCTCCTTTCGGAGGGGTGCTTGGACTTCACGATGCCCGGTAAGATTTCTAGTACGCCTCCATAGGCTTCCATCATCAGATTTAAGGTTACTAATGTAATTATCGTAATTCGCTCTTTTAAATTTTAGTATCCGTCGCTTGAGTTCGTTATTAAGTCTATTAAAAGTTCGTTTGTCTGAGGGCAATCTGTCAGTCTGCCATATGTTCCGTGCTCTTCTCTTTGCTCTGATCAAATCCCTTATGTATTGAGGGTAAATGGGTAGCTTTTCTGACTTTCTATGCGTGGGAACTGAAGAAGACCACGCAGCTTCTTGTATGTTCTGAGTGAAATATTCTACTGCATCATCCAGTTCATTTTCAGTCTTGATAGATAAAGGAATTGAGAGAGAGTCGTTCAAAAAGGTTCTAAATGCATCCCAATCAGTTTTTTTGCCGTTAGTAAGAGTCGGCTTTTTTTTTTGCTTCACAGGGTTCTTCAAATAGTAATAAATGCACAAGAGAATGATCAGAACAAAGATGTGAGCTTGTACTTATGCTGTAAGGTATAGTTCTAAGTCCTCTAGTAATGAAAAAGTCTAGTAAGTCTGGTGTTTTTTGTCTGGAAGTTGGCCAATAAGTAGGTGAGTCAGGTGATATTGTATCCAATGAAAGCTCATGGAGGGCACATTTTAGGTTTCTTCCTCGAGGAGTACTCAGTCGTGAACCCCAAGACTGATCCTTGGCGTTGTAGTCACCTCCTGCAATAAAGCATCTACCAAGACGTCTGAAGAAATCACTGAACATTGTGTGCGTCAGAGCATACCTCGGAGGACAATAAACCGCAGCAAACGTAATGCTGTGTTGTCGGGTTAATAGTATGATGGCTGTTGCTTGAATGTCTGGTGTTATGGGTAATTGTAATGGATTGTGTTTGAGAGCAGTTTTGATGAGGATGGCTGTACCTCCGTGAGGTGTATTGTCTGGGTGATCTGTTCTATATATTTTGTAACCTGGGATGTAAAATTTAGTTCGGGGTGTTAAATGTGTTTCTGTTATTAGTGCAATGTCAATCCGTTTGTCGTGCAAGTATATGTCGACTTCAGTCCTGTGTTGATTTAGTCCGTTTGCGTTCCATAGTATGACAGACATGGAGCCCACAGTCATTTGATTAAGGGTCATATGCACGACAAATAAAATTCTACAAAAAAAAAATTAGAAAATCAATAGTAACCATTGTTTTATGTTCGGCTATTTTTTTGTTTTTATTATTTTTTTAGAATTACTACTGCTTTTAAAATTACCTTTCTAATGATCCTATGCTTCAATTTAAATCATAGTAAATTTTATTCTTTAATTGTTTGGAATTAACTGCCCGCATAGGGACTCCAACACTCGAAACAGCACCCATAAAATTTCCATAAAAAAGAAAAAAAAAATGTTCAACCTTTTGTACTTTCTCTCGGAGTCATATTCTATGGCCTATATACTCCTAGAACTTCGGGTGAAGCTAAATCATTATTTGTGATTTTTAGTAGTTTAATTAATATTTAATGAGTTCCATTAATACTTAGTGGTTAGTAATTACTTTTACCTACTAGTAATAACATTTAAATCTTTATAGTTATAATATGTTCGGAAAAATACTTTTAAATATTCTAATTCTAATAAGGTAGTAGATAGCTATATGTAAGTATGCCGACATACAAACATTCTCTTTTTGTAGCCACCAAAAATTATCAAAAAGATAAATGCGATTGGCAAATAATTTTTTTTTAATAATAAATAATAATACAGTATAGTATTATATTTTTATAATAATATATATCGCCGACACTATGTAAAACTAACGAATGTGAAAAATCCTATTTTTTATTTCGTTCTTTTACCGTTGTATTCTCCAAGGCCTTGTTGTAAAATGTCGAATCTGATCGGCAATTAGAAGAAAGAAACCAACAATGTAATTTTTAAGAATTTCTAGCATTTAACCACAAGGTATGTCTTGAAGAAAACAATGGTAAAAGAACGAAATAAAAAATGCTATTTTTCATATTTGTTAGTTTAATATAGTGTCGACGATATGAAGGGTGTTAGGCTAGAAGGGGGAATGTTCAAATAGATCGAGACTATGATTTCGGAACAACCCCTCATTCGAAAATTGGTTGACAAGTTCTTAATTTAATTAATATAGAATTATAATTATATCAATATATTGCATGGTCTACTCCTGGGGTACATTCAGCCTCTATGAAGTGAGTACGATAAATAGGGGAGAAATTAGGCGGTTGAGTATGATTATGTAACTACAAGTGACGCAAAGCACTTCATGGGTTGTTGCGGACTTGCTATTATTAACATTATCATTTACTAGATGTATGTTTATGATGCATACAGTTGTAAATTTCAATAAATAGCTTCTCCTTTTATTCTTTTTCACAATAATTTTGAAATTGACATCTGTCAAATACGTAACTAACAATCAGCGGAACTGCTGAAATATAAATATAAACAAAAATGGCATGTCAGGCATGACGAGAGATAGTATCCAGTGGAATTCCTTCCTTGTCTTGGATTTACTTATTGGGTTGTTCCAAAAATAATAAAGGTGTTGAATACTCATTCTGTAAAGGCAATGCTTGCCAAGTAAACAAAGATACTCCTTCAGTATAGATAATGGATTATAAACAATGGTAATTAATGTTGTATTTTAAGATTGTAAGATTTGTTTAGTTTGTATTACATTTTCAATGAGTAGGGACTTCTGAAATTCACCATGTCAAAACAAGATTTTCGTCAAATTTATTTCTACGAGTTCAAACTTGGTAGATTTTGATCTCCAAGAAAAGGAAGGTCACGGTAGGTCTTCTGTTGTTAACCACTCGGTACATTGCGTGAGAAGTTGACAGCTCAGCAGTATAAACCACATAAAATCATAATAAATTTTGTTTGTCATATCAAATAACCTGCATTGTTTTCGCACTAATACTTTACATATAAATAGACGGATCTTATGTTATCCTCCGACATTTCCACTAGTTAGAGCTTTAATTCACAATTTCTGATTCTGAAGCGACGGAAGGAGACGGTTCCAGTTGAGGACACAGTACCCCCCACCCGGCCCCTTGGAATGCAACGGGTCCTCCTACCCCAATCTGCCGCCGGGAGTCTGCTCCACGAACAAACTCCCTCACTGAACACCAGTTTTTGCAACTCAAACTGTACTCTTAAAAAAAAAAAAATAAATCAATAATTCAGACTACTTTTATTCTCCAGAAATTTATTTAAAAAAGCATGAACATAAAAAAAACATTATATGTCAAGACATGCCAGACTTAAAGACAAAGACTGCTCTTCGATTCCAACTATCACAACATTTACTAGACAAGCGTTCAAACCTCCCAATAAATTACAAAAGACTTATTTACATGACAGTAATTAGATCCATTTGGACATACGGAGTTGTGCTTTGGGGCTCCACTAAACCAATCTTCACTATTCAAAATCCTTCGAAAAATCCTCAACGCTTCTTACTTAGTCACAAAACATTTATCCAATAAGATAATAATGTACCTTGTGTTGCTGAGCTCAAACTAGACACCTATTCTTTCACAGCAAACTCCAAAACCAATCAAATCCAATTGTATCTCAACTTCCTATTCTATTCCAGATAACTCTGGATGAATGAAATGAAAATGACCGAGAGACCTTCTAAAATAAAACTTTTATTAAAGCGCAACCAATGGGTTTTGATTTTCAAGTAATTTACATGCCATTATGAAGAGCATTATCTTCACATTTACTAGCTGTATTTTTATTTTATTGTCTATATATTACTGGCTACAAAATATAGTTCATAAATATATTAAAAATATAAATATGTTCTTGATAGCAACACATGTCTGGTTTGAGCTCAGCAACAAATGTTACATTAAGATCTTAGTAGATAATTTTTTTGTGACAAAGTAAGAAGCATTGAGAATTTTTCGAAGGATTTTAGATAGTAAAGATTGGTTTAGTGGAGCTCCAAAGCTCTACTCCATATGTCCAAATAGGTACAATTACAATAATTTACATGAGACTGTTGAAATTAATCGGAAGGTTTGAACGTTTGTCTAGTATATGTTAAAGAAGTAAAAAACGACGTTCAGTTTCTTGTCTGAAGAACAAAAACTAAATATCTTTAAAAAATGTCTAATTATTCCGATCTATGATATGATTATTTGGTTTGTATATCAATGAATTTAGTTTCGAAAGAGTATATTCAGTATTTTATATTCTTCATTAATGTAACAGATCAGTTTTCTGTATGCGGTTGAAATAGAAAAGTTTTTTAAACATTGAACAGCGAGTGGTTCAACATATAGATATCAGGGTAAAAAAGTGCTAACATGTAAATCCAAAGAACCGTAAAACAATACCGCATCGTAGTTTAATTTGAGCATTCACTACACTTCATTGAGTTACAGTCCTCTATGCAACCGGGCCACAACAGTGCTTGGAATAACTCGTTCTACTTCCAATATTATAGCAAAGGCATGCATTATTGGGAGGCATTATTTGTTGAATTAGAGAAGGCAGTTTTCAGAAAGGAGACCTTTTATACGAGACAGTCTACCGTCAACTATCACACCAAACGATTAATACTTCACCAATAAAACACCCATGAATATAAATAGAACAACAAAGAATAACAATACAGCGGATAGAATATTACAAAATAACGGAAAATAGGAATCTTGAATAGAAGGATTGAGTAAGCAAAGAGATAAGAAGATGGGTAAGATAGCAAAGAATCTTCTTGTTTGCTTTCTTATTATTCGTAAAATCCAAGAAAGCTTACACGAATTATTCGTGTATATTATTAGCTAATTAGAAATCAGATTAAAACCTGTGAATTTGCAGAGAAATGGCTACTATAACAAAAATGATAGTAGTACGCAAGTAAAAGAAACTACGAATATTTAATATGAATATTTTAATAATTGCATGTACTGCGAGTTGATGTGAAATATGGATATTACTAGCGATACGGGTACTAATTCTGAGGTTCTTTTGCTAAAAAGGCGGACCTCGTTGCGGAAATTTTAAAGGCTGGAAAACATCGGGAATAAGTTAGTATATGGTGATAAAGGGAAAATTGAGTGCTAATTTCGAATGTCTGCCGTTATAATGCGCGCCGGTTAAACAGTAACTTGTTACCGAAAAGTAATACCGAAATATGTTATACATCGGGAAATGTTCTAATGATTGTCACGTTATAAAGGATACGCTATTATTAAATCATCGATAACCAACGAGATGAAACTATAATCTTAGAGGAAGATAATCTGATAACGGTTTTGGTGATGAGCTGTTCCTAAGAGGACAGGATTCGAACCCTGAAAATCACATGAAATAATAGCCTGCCCCCTTGCGACACGGATCAGCTATAAAGATCTATACAAGTTAGGCCCCGGCGAAGGAAGAGAATGGAGACTGAACAGGGAAGAATGGTGACGGTGACGTCAGCGCTGACTCACTGGCCTGCTCGATACAAGCTGGCTGGCTCCAATGTTCTAATGTTCTATCCACACTCTTCACATTAACATAGTCACTTCGTTAATGCTGTCGCTTCCTCCGCGCTTCGAAACAATGGCAATATATCATGGGTCTTGTCGGCTTACAGCGTAAGAAACAGCTCCCAGGCTAATATCTATCATATTCCAGGTAGGGTAAGGAAATTGATAGCGTTTAGCATTAGTTTGCGTTACCAAGCGAATATCCTTAAATAGTCAGAATTATTTTTTTTTTTTTATATGAACTAATCTAAATTTCTATCGGGAACAAAAAGGCATACGAATGAAAGAGGCACAACTCCGAACATGTGTTCCTGTTGGAGAGACACAATACGATCTACATACTTTGCAGGCTACCGGAATTATTCAGTTATAATTGTTGCACATTGATCCAAATTACTAATCAATCAAAGGGAGGGGGGTAGTAAACCAACAAGTAATGAAACATTAGTAAACAGATAGGGTCACTTCTCAACCAATCATTTTTACAGCTTCTTTTGAGTGCCCAAACAGATGTCATAAAACTGTTCCCCAATTTATTTTTATCGACTTCCACAATTAAGGTAAGAAAAACACAATTTAAATTGGTCCTTTAAAAAAAGGAGGTTGTAATGATCAATTGTTGTCTTTAAAAAAAAAAAATAAAGAAAACGGAAACTTTCAAGTGCTGCAAACTTTAAGGAACCAATCACAGCCAGCACTCTATTTCAAATACACGTTATCTAACTTTTACACGTTAAAAGAATACAACGCTGCGTACACTTTCGTTTCTGATTATAATTTAATTTTTTTATTGAAGTCGTAATTATAATGTCTGCTTTTTTTTCTTGTCTAACTAATTTTCAAGTAACTATCCACTATTTATACGTTCCTTTTTTTCATTCCAACTTTATTTTTCAAATCAATTTAATAATTTTTTTATCACACAGTTTTTATGAGATAATCATACCTTTTTGTATATAATATCACAAACGATGTAAATACCCTTAAAATAATATATTATTCGTAGGTGTAGGTGGATTTCAAATGAGAAACTAATCGAAACCGATGATCAAAACCAAATTCCTTGGAACCATGTCGTAACATACCGCTGACGTTGACGATAGTTTTGTGAAACCTAATTACTTAATTATTAGAAAACGCCTTTTAATTTTAAAAGCTTAAATATAAACAATGCTCTTAATAGTTGAAAATTGTTACTAAAAGCCAAATGTCAAAATGTTAATGATTCACAATTGTACTCACTAATAGAAAATAATAAAAATGTCGAAAACTAAAGAAATTAATGCAGCCACACAATAGTATCATTTTTATGTACTTTTTTTGTTATTCATAGAGAATTTCCTTATTTTTCATTTCATGAACATCCTGATTTTAAAACCCCGATGCACATAGAAAAAATAATACATCCTCTTATCTTAAGTGTTAAGTGGAAATGTTTAGTAATATTTGTGATTCCTAATGTAAGAAATGAAACTTCTTAAATATGAATATGTAAAATGAATTATTTTTCCTTCATTCTCTGAAGTGTTAATAACACATTATACCTTCGTTAAAGATAATAAATGCTGTTATTTATTGTTTACTGATTTATTCCTTGAATAATTATTGTTCTTTTTTTAATAGATTTGCTTTCATAAGGATTTTTTAAAGCAATTTACTTTTAGATCGAGGTAGTAGTATTAAGAATTGAATTGTAGGTACCAGCGCATCACTAATTCTCTGAAATGTGCAAAGAAAAATAAATAAAGATTTCTTCAGATTTAGCTACTTTATATTTTTTAAAAATATTTTAAAAAATAAAATAAAATAAACCTGATATTATACTCCTTAAACATTGACGTTCCCTCACTAGAAAAAAACTTTTAACACAGCAAACGTACAATTAAAACGTTTGCTGTGCTAGAATCTAGGCTAAAATATTAAATAGGAGAACAAATGAAGACTAAGCATGTTTGCCGACTGCGGGAAGAATAATTCGTTAGAAATACCTCTTGCAATTATAACGCTAAAACGCCTTAATCAGTTGTTTATTTTGATTATCATAACATCAACTTAAAATAAATATCAATTTATTTTTAAAAAAATTTTGTTTGAACAAATCCTATAAAGGCCCATTAAGTTATATTTGAGCTCCATAAACCATGATTCTCCAATAAAAATATTTACCCTATTAGATTATTATATCTATCAAATTAACATCTTTAATTTCTAATTCATATAAAATAAATATTAAAAAAGAAAGAAAAGAGTATCCTCAATTAATATAAAATAAATTTAAACTTTTATTTCAGCATAATCTTAAGCCAAAGCAAATCCAAGAGGTTTAGACAAACATGCGTTTATGAAGACCATGCACTTCAATGTTTATCTAATGTCATAGACTACTCTTACAAATTATTCTTTTTAAAGCGCGTCAATCGATAGTTATATAATAGAAATTTCATTTAATAATGCAGTCAAACAGAAACAACAAATATAATTTTTAAAAATACTAAAATTGTGTGCCAACGTTTCAGCCATCCTTGCAGTTCTTCTTCTGGGCCACTAAACCACACAGGACAGGAGACGAACGATGACTCGAAATTTCATTTAAATTAAAAAAAAAAATTCTTGTTCAACTTCTATTTGAAGAGATTTATTAAAATCTTCAATAATATCATGTTTGAATTGTCTAAAAGAATTTGTAAGATTTGCGTTATAAAAATGTAATTTAACAAAAATGTTTCCAAGTAGTCCAGTCAATGAGGGTTGTAAAGTGCATGAAATATGCGATAATTTTTGACTTCACAGCTTCGTTAAGAGTAGTTAGATGATAAACATACTAAAAGGGTGAGCTAAGGGTGGGTGGAGGGGAGAAGGTCCCAATTTTGTGTTTTTCGATTACATCTCGAAAATGGTGGACTTTAGAAAAATATGCTACAGATCAAAATTAAAGCTCATTAAATGTCCTATAAAACTGATCTTATTCGTATTCGTTGAAATTCTAAAGATTATCGAGATATACGTTATTAAAATCGGTAATTTTAGAAATAAAAAAAATGTTTACCTTACTTTTTGTTAAACATTAGCTTCAAATACCAAAAATTTAATTTATTTAAACTTAACAAATTTAATGCTTTATAATTTTGATTCTGACGGTTTTTCTGAGAAAAGATTGTGGAACGTACTAGAAGCAAAAGTTGGACAAAAAGTGAGGTGACATTTTTTTTTCCCCGAAAATCACCGATTTTCAATAACGTATATCTCGTAAACGGTTAGAATTACGACAAATTTATATATACTTAATTTTAATGGAAATTTGATAAGCTTTTATGTTTATTTGAAACATATTTTTGTAGAGTCAACCGATTTCGAGATATTATCGAAAAACCACAAACATTGAACTTCTCCCCTCCTCCCACCGTTAGCTCACCCCCCAGGGGCGGGGACTTTTAGTATGTTTACCTTCTAACTATTCCTAACGAAGCTATGAAGTTAAAAATTATCGCATATTCCATGCACTCTACAATGAGTTTATTGACTGGACTAAAGACAAAACAAAGGTAAAAAAAAACTATTAGGATTGATGAATTAAATGCCACTTCTATTGAGATTATTTTATTTGAAAACTAGTTTCGAATGCTAAACATTCATCTTCAGTTCTAAAACATACAATAAAATTTTCAACACATCAGCACTATGTTACATAAATTAAATATACTAAAGTTTTTTAAAAAGATAAGACAAGAAATCAAGCATAGGCACTCACCTTCGAGGTAACTAAAACACTGAATTTGTGAGAAGTAAAAGGGGGGCAGGTAGGTTAAGTTTTAGATTTACAACGGGGTTTCCCTTATGACTCATTGGTTTTTTTTTTTCGTTCCTATGGGAAATAAATTTAAAATGGGGCTATTGGATATGTTAATCTGATCATTTAAACAAAAATCTGGATCGGTTTTAAACGATTTTATTATTTCTAGTGATTCAAAAGTATTTAATTTTAGGCTATTTTCTACTTGATGTAATATTTTTACTCCCGAGTCTTTATTAAATTTGTGGTTATTTTCATTTAGATGGGTAGCGAAATTGGAATTTTGGGTCTTATTAGTGTATGCTCTTATATGTTCATTTACTCTTTCATTTACTGATCGTCCGGTTTTTCCCGTGTATTTTGCTTCACAGTCATTACATTTTAATTCGTATACGCCGCTTTTTTTGGAAAGGGTCTATTTTGTCCTTCGGTGAAGGGAAGTATGAAGACAATGGCTTATCTATTTTAAATGCAGGGTTTAAACCTAATTTTTTTAATTCTTTCCCGACTTTAGCGGATATTGGGCCGTAGTATGGTATCAAAATATATTTTTTAGGGGTAGCTTTATCCTCTGGGGGTGTTTTGTATATATTATTCATAGTTTTTTTTATGTATTTGTTTTCTTAAAATATTATCGATTGTGGTTTTACTGTATCCGTTGTTGTTAGCTATAGTGTGAATCGTTTGTATTTCTTTGTTAAAATTTCGTTCATTTAGCGGTATATTTAAAAGCCAGTATATCATGCTATGAAATGCTGCGAGTTTGTGTGTTAGTGGTCTCCTGGCATTGTTGTCTATAACTACATCTGTGTGTGTGGGTTTCCTGTATATATTAAATTCGTGTTGTTTATTGTTTATGGAGATTTCTATGTCTACAAAATTTAAAGTTTTATTGTTCTCTAACTCCAGTGTCCAGTGTCCAGTCCATTAAATTCACACTGGATTTAATTGTATTGATCCTTCTATATCATCATGCGTACCTCAAGTGAAAAAAAAACTAGATATTCTATTTTTTTTATTTTGTTTTGGTGATGAAATCTTAATGTCCTTATGTACTCCAACTTGGAAAGAAAGTAACTGTTTTCTTACAGATTACGAAGCTATTCCAGCCAGAGTGGAAGGATATTCATCCCGAAAGTCCGCCACGAAATAATTTCAACTTTTGCAGGTGGTATTCGAACCAACGAATCTCTGTACCAAGCTCGTGATAGTTTTATATGATTCAAGTTTCGTGGTGAATTTATTTAGGCTCTAACTAATCCCCGATCACTTTCTCAACCAAATATAGTTGAGGAAAACTAGAAGTTTATTTAAATTAGTACTCACGAAAAACAAGTAATAAGAAGTACTGAAAGTTTGTTTTAAAAGAACTAATGCGTCAAAGAGTAGGATGATATTTATGGCTAGAGCAAGCAGGTCTATTACCTACCAGGATGGAACAATAGGCCCCTCAATCATTGCAGCCAAACAACATCTGAGTCACACCCAATACAATTTCATACCATTATCACTCCATTCAGTTGTCTCAAGTGGTTAGGCACAGCAAAGGAGCCAACAGAAGTGTAATGGGAGCATATTTCGCTACAAGAAAAAGAAAATACGTAATAATGATGATTATAACATTTTCGAGTGAGAAATGATAAACTATTGTATGGTTAGACACAACCATATTTTATTTATAAGATGGTGCAGAGAAGCAGAAGACAGTAAATAAAATCTCTAGGTAAAACCACAAATAGATAAATTTTCCCACATTTAAGGACTATATTAAAATACGAAATTGAAAATAACAAAATAGTAATATACCTACAAGCCAAAACTTGTTCACACTTAAATTGTATCTGGAAAAAATTTATGGTTTGAAATAAAAATGTTCTTTATTGTGAAACTAACCGTTCTCCTAAAAAGAAACATCAAATCCAAATATTAGTAAAGAAAATCCTTCAAATGTTTCAAAGAGAATTTAAGAATAAAAAATCTAATTTCACCTAATGTTTTAATATCTTAAGTACGTCACAGGTGCTGACTATAAGATAAAATTGCAATAACCGAATGATATCAAAAACTATTGGTCCCTTCTTTCAGACAAATTAATTTTTGTCCTTTTAAAAATTATTTAATATTTTTTATATTTAATATTATTGTTATATTTATATTTTTCATATTAGGTACGTTATATTGTTTTAGTTGTATGCCAATGCAAACATAGTGAATATCGGGGGAATTAGCATTGAATTAATGAATCATCGAATACATATGAAGAATAGTGGATATTCTGTTCAAATAATTAAATTTGTTTTAAAGTTTCCATACCGACCCTATCCTTTAAAGTGACTTGAAATAAGATAAAAATTCAAAACATTTTGGTTGAAAATTTAAGTTTGTCCAGCTGCAGCCTACTAAGAAGATATAATGACTATATAATTATGTTCTAGTTAATTCTTAAGTTCTGACCTCATATGAAAATTAGTAAGGTCCTAAAAATCTTTCATTGCTTCTTCAAGTTTTTCTTTCTTGTAGTTTATTTGTATTTTTAACTTTATTTATTCATTCATATATGGTTTATTTAATTGTACATAGTTAATCACACATTGCCATAACTAAGATTTATGAAAATTGATAAGATGGATTAATGAAACAAAGATATTTTAAATAAATGTAATTCGAAATAAAAAAAACAACAACAAAGAAGCGTAAATATGGTGAACTACAAACATAAACTAACACAGAATCTAAAAAAAACTCATTTTTATTTAAAATTAAAGTAATCTAAACATCATGTCTTAGATAAGTCTACTACCTGCTTTACAGAATTCATATATATTTTTTTACTCAATTATTAAATATGATAAAAAAAAAAGAAAGAAAAGAAAAGGAATTCCTAAGTAATGAACAGTTTAAAGAATTATTTATCATAGTTTTTTTTTTTTCAAATAATATTCCGTAATTATTTGCAAAAAATAATAACCAAGTAATTTTAAAGCAATCCTCTCTCCATTACCTGATATTATCAAGTTTTTTTATACCTAATTATTCAATTGTATTTGTAACATATAACATTGCTAAACCTCCGTCTTAAACATCTATGAAAAACTATATAAATTAAAATTTATAAATAAAAAAATAGAAAACTATTTCAATTAATATCAAGAGAATATGTTTTATTATTTCGTAATAGGTATTGCAGTTAAGAAAAAAAATTTTTTTTTTCATTTGTTTAAATTTCCATATTCACTCAGTGATAACGTATACACAACATGAAGTACTACATATTACCATTTAACAATGTTCTGCTCATTGCTTTAGAACAAACACGATACCTACAACCCCCATCTGAACAAGAAACTAACGCGGACTACTCAAACAAAACTGAAAACAAACTGCTTTCAGATTACTACAATTTCAACATTTTCTCTCTAACCTAATACAAAAAGCTCATCTACTAAACATTGCTATAATCGAACCAAAATTCCTGATTACTAAATGATGATTATTATGTAAAATAAATAAAACAGCAAATAAATATAACAAGATGCCGATTTTTTTTGGATTTGAACCTTCGTCCATAAACCAAATGTTTTTTCAAACCTCCATTTCTCTCTCTTTAGTGGCTTCTCTTTCGTTAATCCTGTCCAGCCATACTCTCATCTACCTCACATTTTGTACACAGTATCCACTCACTCTTCTAACTTAACCTTCTTATTCTAATATTCATTTCAATATTCGAATTATATTCATTCATTTTCAATTTCCATACCAACTTAATTTAATAAGTTCTAGAATGTTCCTTTTTCTGATTTAATCGCTCCTAACATGCTGTATCCTTCCATTTTCCAAGTGCTAAATAAAGTTACCTTAAACTACTTCATCCAATGAGAAATTATGTGTTGAACATATCTTATAAACTTATTTACTAAAAATGACAACTGAATAAGCAAGAACATCACGTAAGTAAATTGAGAGAATCAGATCAAAAAATGCCGATATTAGAAGGACCTGAGGTCATCTTTCCAGACACTCAGCAGACATCAGTCTTATTGAACACATATGGTATCTGTTACAGAGAAGGCACTTGAATCACTGCAGCCAGTTACATTACAAATTCCATACTAACTGACACCAAATAAACTTAAAGATAGAGTCCAAGTTATGCATAGTTTGGGCTAAATCACCAACATGCGGTACATTAAAATCTGTATGGATAAGTTAGTATGTGACAAAGTAGGAAGCATTGAGGTATTTGTGAAGGATTTGGGATTTTAGAATTGGATTTTTTTTTTTTTTTTTTTTTTTTTTTTTGAAAGGATTTTCTACACTAGTCGAAGTTTTCTTCAACCAAAGTACTTCCTCAGACGGTTCCTCCACTCCTCTCTGTCCATCGCTTCTTCATCCGTTAGTCCCCGGTCAGCCACACTTTCAGCCACATCTCTCCACGTGATGGGAGTCCTACCTCTCCTTCTCCAAGCTATTTTGAGGATTCTTTTGTTATCCATTCTTTTAATATGGCCGAACCATATCAGTCTCCTTCCCTCTATTTCCTCCAGGATATTCCTCTTAACATCCATTCCTTCTCTTGCTATCTCATTTCGGATTCTTTGAATCCTAGAGATTCTGGCTGACCTCCCCCAAAAATTTATCCGCACAGATAGCCTTGCAATTTTTCTAGAGGCCATGTTTCTGAGCTGTATAGCATTAAGCTTTCTATTAGGACCTTATATTATAAGGCCCAATTCACACAGAACAGACGTGGCGCTTTTGTCTCTTCGGACATAAAAACAACATTAATAAAATTTGGTATTGGAGTTACATACATATATACCAATAATTCAATAGGGGTGAAACATCAATGATTTTATTATTTTTTTTTTCGGGGGCGAGGGTGAATCGGACATAAAAATAACTTTGATAAAATTTGATAGTGGAGTTATATACATATATATCAACAATTCAATAGGGGTAAAACATCACTGATTTACTTTTTTGGGGGGGGAGAAGGGGGGGGGGTGAATCGGACTCGTGGTGAGGAAGTGGCGTGTCCCTTCTTGTACGCCACGAGAGACGGCGGCAAAGAGACGTGGCGAGGGCGTGGCGCGGACTTTTGTCTCTTCCGCGCCTCTCCTATTAAACAAACGTTCCAATTCACACAGAACGGACGTAGCGCGGACTTTTTTTAACAGGACAAACGAGGAAGGGACAAAAGCGCCACGTCCGTTCTGTGTGAATTGGGCCTAAGGCTATAAGGATTGGATAGGAGAAGAATTGAATGGTTTAGTAGAGCCTCAAAGCTCAACTACATAAGTCGAAATCGGTCCTAATTACAATCATATAAATGAGTCACTTCTGATTAATCGGAAGGTTTGAACACTTGCATCGTAAATATTTAAAAAGTCGAAAACGACGGGCAGTTTCTTGGCTTGCATGCCAAGTTAATATGTAAATTCAATATATTTGCTAGCATTGCTGTATACAAGGTTTAATTTGATTAAAAATAAATGAATTTAGAAAATTTAAGCACGCGCCAACAATACGGTTAAAACTAGATTAAAAAAAAAATTAACTTCTCCCTAAAAAGGAAAACAATTTTTTTTATTTATTTCTTTTAAACCAAGGGAATGAAGAGTTGGGAGAGGTGGGAAAATAGGAAGCTGCTCTTCCTCTTTTGGCCTGATGAAGGCCCGAGGGCAGATTAGCCAGCTAGCGAGATAGCTAATTGAAAAGGGCAATCTAGTGGCTGATTGGGTCTGCAGGGTCCGCACCTTCCAGGGACCTGTTGCCCATATCGATTAATTCTTCTTCCGATTCGATATTCTATTCCGATACTAATGATATAGCAATGGCGTTGAGTCGCTAATGGGGTTATTAAAATTATTATGGAAAAGTGGAAATGTGTACGTGGATCAAGAGAAATTATGATTCTATCGCTCCTGATATACCTCTTCGCCTTTAGATGGGTTCAATTATGAATATTGAATGAATATGACTATAAAAAAAAATAAAAATAATTTTTAAAAATTAAATAAAAAATTTCAAACTGAAAAAATGATGTAATATACATATTCTTCTGTCAAAAGAAAAGAGATTGGCAACACAAATAATTTAAGCTAAAGCATAATAATACAATTTTAAAATAATAAGAAAATAAATAAATTAATGATTTTTTGTAAAATTTATACTTCCAAAAGAAAATAGTAGAGACAAAGTACGGGAGAATGAAAGTGACAAATAAATTCCTTGGGGGAATTATATGTAGCAATGGGTCGGAGAAGGAAAGCATAAAAGAGAAAACAGGTAAATTAAAAGGACTAAGCTTCGCGACAAGCAATATATATATAATAAAAGGAGCCTGTCAATAAACACGAGATAAGACACTACAATACGGTCATCAATACAAGGCCGGCGGAATGGAAACAGCTTCCCTCTTCAACCTAAGGAAAATGTTAGGGATAGAAAGAAGAATTTACGGCCCAAAGAAGACACAAGAGTTAAGACGTAATATGGAAATATACAAAGAAATAAATTTGGAAACGAACATAAGAATAAGAAGATTAAGGTTCTATGGGCATATGGTGAGGATGCACCCAATGAGAATAAATAGAGAAATCTTCTATAAAATGAGAGGATACAAGAGTGCTGGGGTATATCAAACAGATGAAGGAAGAAACTGAGAGACTAAAAATAACAGACCAAGACTGTTTCAATAGAGATGACTATGGGAAATGACATTAAAGTCCTTGTGTAAAAGAGAGATGTGAGAAAAGGTGGGATGAGAGAAGGGGTAAAAATAAGTGAAAATAATGAGATTCGCGTGGTCTCTAAGGCTGTTCCGTGAAAAAAATAAAAACATTAAATAGATGTGAAGAATAATGAATACAATAGAAAGTCAATAACTTGTAAATTACTAACCACTGCTAGCACTTCTATAAAAGTTTAAAATTAGAAAATAACAGCCCATGATATTTTCATGCGCTTCGGAGAGAAAGCAAGAATCTAATGAAAAGCAAGTTGGGAAACTTGTGGATTCGAGCGGGTATGGAGTTCATCAAGGAAAGATACTGAATTATAAATAAAAACAAAAACACCTTAACAATAATATTTTACAAAGAAAAGAAAACTTTGAAGGAACCAATAGCCTTAAAAACATAAAACTCATTATCCATAATAATTCAAAAAAAAATCTTTACAAACTGAAGAAACTCTCGCAATAAAATACATAACACTTAAAAAACTAAATAAAATATAATAATTTATTCACCATCATTTAAACACAGTGTCATTAGACATATAAATTATAATCTTAGGGGGATTGAGTCAAACCGGGATGGTTCAGAGGAATTCCCCGCACTTCTGAAGGGGGGAAAGAATGGGAAGTTTTCTGAATTATAATCAACAAACAAAACATTAAAAAGAAATTAAAAAGAACTAGAAAAACTGAAGTGTACAATTTTAATAATTTATTTAACTAGTACCTAACGGAAATAATTTTTTTTTAAATTAATTTAGTTGGATTATATCAGAAGCGGTTAATTTTTCAATTAATTGTACAACCACAAGTGTTTATAGGCGAAACTGCTCTTATATTGGGTTGTTTCACATGAAATGTCCGGTTTTATGATATTTGAAATACATAGAGGATTTTGCGAGTCTCTGTTGTTGAAAAAGCTCGATACAAGGGTACCTCACGATCTCACTGAGCGACAGCAATTGAAACGTCTTGAGACCTGCGTTTCGTTGCTTGCTAGGCAAAAAACCGACCCTTTCCTTGAAAGAATAATAACTTGCGACGAAAAATGGATTGCTTATGACAATCAGCGTCGGTCAGGGCAGTGGTTAGACATCGACGAAAGCCCAGGACAAATGCCAAAACCAAATTTGCACCCGAAAAAAATTGATGGTTACAGTATGGTGGTCCATGGCTGAAATCATACATTATTCCTTTTTGCCTAGAGGTGAGACCATTACCTCTACAACCTACTGCAATGAAATTGGCCAAATGCACGAAAAATTATTGAAAAAAAACAACATGGATTGGTAAATCGGAAGGGCCCTATACTCCTACACGACAACGCTAGACCCCACGTTTCACAACTTACCATGCATAAATTGAAAGAGCTGGGGTACGAAGTTCTTCCGCACCCACCATATTCTCCCGACTTGTCTCCAACAGATTATCACCTTTTCAGGAATTTAGACTGCAAACTTAAACTTCTGCAGAGGAAAAATTGTTGCAAATGATGCTGAAATCAAAAGTGCGTTTTCAGATTTTGTTTCACTTCAAAGCTCAGAGTTTTTCAAATCCGGGATAAAAAAGTTGTTGTCACGTTGGGAAAAATGTGTAGAAAAAGAAGGTAAATACTTCGAATAAAATTATATTGTTTTCATATTGTATTTTTACTAAAATCCCTATACCTTGAAAACGGACATTTCATGTGAAACAACCCAATATCTTCTCTCAGGAAGATAACTAGTATAACCATAATTTAAAAGAAAACATTAATAATGTAATCCAGCTACCCAGGATGCAATAAGACGAATAAATTTGTCAATACTAAAATAATGATGTAGGTTCGATTCGCAACAGAGCTAGTTTTTATTTATAATGTGGGCTTACTAATAAGGTAGACGAAGATCTACCACATACACGATTATTTTCCCTCTTCAATAGCATAATTAGTACAAGTACCAATACAATGAAAAGATCCTGTAATTTACCACCAAAAAGAAAAATACAGCAGTTGTTTAAAAAGATTTGTAATGTCACTGACCTTACATGATGAGTAAGTAGGAATTGAAGTTAAGTGGGAGACATACCTGAAAAAAAAAAATATATTAAAAAAATCGTAATATAAATAAATTAAATTAAAATATTATATAGAGAAGATAACTTGAGTTGAACGTAATTCAAGTTGTTAAAAAATTATGGGATATGGTCAAGAGAAGAAAAAAACAACTAGATTAGAAAAATCTTCAAGTGTGCCTGGCATTTTGGCTTGCTTTGTAGACCTTCTTCATGGCACTAAATGAGTCCGAAGCAAGGGACTTCATGCACAAACATTACCAAAAAATACTAATAATTTCGATAAATTGTGAAAATAAAAAAAACAAGGGGTCTCTATGTTCAAGTAGAGTGAGGGTCTCAGCGCGTCCGGTAATAAAGGTACTGGGTTTTAATCCCACTTGGAGTGGTTAAAATATATTTCGATGCGATCGATCCCACGGAATGAACCTTGACCCTCTCACTCTGGCTAGAATAGGTTGGCAACATGTAGGATAACCCTTCCTTCCTAAGTAGTACATAAGGACGTTAAACCCTAACAATCTTTTCGAACTCTCCAATTTCATAAATAGAAGATCAAGGAAATAAGGATAAGGGAAAGGATCTAATAATAAGGATAATCTAACATATGGACCAACTTTAGGACACAGAAAACAAAACCAATTATTAAAAAAAAAAAAAATCACACGTTTTTTGGGAACTGAAGTGGCAGTACCTTCAATCCAGATAAACGGGTTGAATTATAGCCTGTTTATATTGAAAAGCCACACGAAACTGGCGAAGGGAGAAACTAAAAATAAAAGTTGTTGACTCCAAAAGGCGAGATAAAAGGAAACCTGAAGCAAAAAATAAATAACTGCACTCCAAACAAAGAGGAAGAAACGCATGCGAAACAAAAAACGCGAATATTTAAATCACGAAGCAGAAATACAAGGCTTCTACATTGCATGCATGCAAAGGCGACTGCATTAGAAGAAGATCAAGATTTAATATGCACGATTATTGGATGAAATTAAATAATGTTAAGTTTATTTTACAATTCAAAATTAATTTATTTCAAACAATTAAACTACATAATTAACTGATTATATGATTTAATCAGTTAATTAGTTACCAATACTAGAGCATGCATATTCAATAAAAAAAAATAATAATATAATGATTCAGGCAGATAGAACACAATTCAGACACAAGGTAGACAGATGGGAAGTCTGCCAGGTAGATAGGAAAATGAAAACAGGAACCAAAGGGTAGGAAGATAAGAAGAAAACCCAAAGTAAAAATATGGAAGAGATGTGGAAGATCAAAAAGGCTCAAAAGAAGTTAATACTTTGCCTAGTCCTCAGAGACTCATTCGCATAAAGTAAGCATAATGATTCAGGATTATCAAACATAGCGATCATTCATTTTGTTTTTCTTCCAGAGGAAATCATAAGCCAAGCATCGGGGCTCCACTAAACCATCCAAATCATCCGTGCCCAATCCTTACAATCCAAAATACTTCAATAAATCCCCTAAACTCCTTATTATGGCACAAATAAACTTCTCCGTAATAACCCTAATGTTGCATACGTATCTGTTGGCTCTAACCAGATACCTATCCTTCCATCTAAGCACCATACCCACTCTTATCCACCCTAGTCTTCCATCTTGCATCCCAAATAATTCTCAATAACTTTATGAGGTCTTTGGAGATGGTTTCGGGATCTTCTAAATCTCATTCAATCTTTATTGGTTCTATGTATGTTTCTTATGTATTACATTAAGCGTATTAAACCATCATTCAGAAATGGTAATAAATAAGCTTTTAATGAAGTGCTACCAATGGGCAGTTGCTTTGCATGTCATTGACATGTGATTAATTCACAGTTACGCTAATTTAATTACTGTATGGTACAGTTGTAAATATCAATAAATAATAAATTACATTTACATCAGCAGCTTAATTATCAGCCTTTATCCATGAGGTTGCAAACATAGATAAAAATCTAATCGGAAATGCATTATGCAGTTACAAGTTTAGAAACCAAGAAATTTTTCCCCTATCACGACTGCAAATCCTTTCACCACATCCACAAAAAAAGTCCGAACAGGTTGTTGTAAATAGCAGTGCAGCTTTTAAAGCTTTCTGTAGCTGCTGGAAACACAATTTCAAATATGGTATACGAGGGTCCAAACAAGGTATGCATAAAATGAGGATACGTTTCCTTTATTCTTAATAACATGCTTTCTCTACCTCTCAAGATATCTCAGACGTCACTAACAAGTAGCCAGCGTTTACGGCTTCTCTTGTGATTGATGATCTCTAAGGAAGTTAAAAAGTTAATAATAATTTGCCAAGTCTCATATCCACTCTTGATAGAGAAGTTCTGTTGAAAGTATTATTAATAAACGCATACGGTATGTGAAAGGACTCGATGTAAAGGTTTGCAAACACGCTGTTAGCAATTCCTTATCAGCAGTTCCGCTCCTAAAAAGCATTTAGGAGTTTTTCAAAAGAAAGTAATCAGATGTTAAAACTTATGACAATATCACATCTATATACAAAGGTTCATATATAAACTAAATAAAGCTATGTAAAAATCTATTTGTACAAATGATCTAAACACATATTACTGGAAGACTGAAGAATTATTTTTTAAATATGAGCGAATACTAAACATTTTAGAGAATTGGAAACATTTATCGAGATATCAGCATCAACAACAGACGTGTATCATACACCTCAGCATCAATGCTCATCATTGAATATTAAGCTCTCCTTTACAGAGTAGGGTTTTATCTTTTTTATGGATAATATTTAGAAAGTATGTGACAGGCTAACCCCAAGAGCTATGGCATGATTTGGATCTAGAATCCCGCCCACTCTGCCATTATTCTTTTGAACGTAATTTGAGTCCTGATAGCTGACTTTCAGGAGATTCTCAAGTCATATTTGGTCGTATATCAAAAATAATTGCAGCTAAGAGAACTAAAAAGGATCCATACAAAAGCAAAGTAGTGTGTGATGGAAGGGAGAAAATGAAGCCTACAATCATATGAAATGGAGAACCCCTCGAAATAGCTTCTTTACACTTATATAATACACATATTTAGGGACAATTATGAGGATGGTAGAATAGAAAAAGAGGATTTCGAGAGATGAAGGCTAATGGACTAATCAAATATAAAAAACAACCATAGGGAAGCAGAAGGGTAAGTAGAGAAGGCAGACTTAAACTTTTTAAATTGGTGTTCCTTCCAGTACTCGTGTATGGATCGGAATGCTGGACAACTCTCGATAAACAAATTAAAAAGACCACAACGAATGAAATGAGATCCTTCAGAAGAATAGTTGAAAAAACTGAGAGACTGCGTCAGAATTTAAGAAAGTCGTGATAATTCGGGAGTAAGACAGTGTGCAGCATACTGGAAAAGCGCCAGTTAAAATGGTAAATATTTGCAGAATGGCCTACCCCAAGCTTTAAAATGGTACTTTAAAGTTAGACCAGAAGACAGGCATCCTTCTAGTAGACCCAGAAGTATGAATACGGATTATAATGGAAAACTGGGGACAGCAAGGAGATGCACCATATCGGAGATCAGAAAACTTACAAGAGACCATGAGGCTAGATGGGCCAGAACTTCAAATCCATGCTTAACGGCACATATCATTTAGAAAAGGAAGAAGAGTAATATTTCCATTTTTATTTTCCATATTATTGTATCATTTATTATTAGTTGGTAAGTATTATAACTTCACCATCATCGTCATCATAAGCGCAACAATTCATCACCGGGTAATTGCTATACCCGAAAGCTTCTGCCAGTCGGCTCTGCCATGTAACGCGGCGCGGCGGTCTAGTTCCGAATAGTATTTCGAGTCCACAGAAACTCGGTCCTTACACTGTACTGTGATAATCATAATAGTCATTCGTTATAAAATACTGGCTTTAAATCATCTAAATTAGTGCTGGTAAAAAGACATAATATCGTGTGTGATGTTCTGTAAAGGTCAAATAGACCGGCAAAATGGTCTCTCAATGGATCAAGATTCTTTTGATGGCATCACACAACGTACATAAGAATTTCGTACTACAATGAACACAACAGATTCGACAAAAGAAACTTATAAAAGGTATCGATTCCTTTTATCGACAAAAGGATGTAATATTCTCGGAAAGATGATTTTTTCCCATAGAAAATATAACCTCTGACGACTGTAATAAGTGTGATAAAAATATATAAAGAAGCAAGGAAGCAAAGTTGAGTTATTAACATTACACCATAAAAAAGCAGTTGCATTCCAGTCCTGCAAATGCACTGAGTAACGGTACTAAAGGTTATAACATCAGTAAATAATGAAAGCAGTAAAATAAAATCGAATCAAGGTAAATAGATCATTGTTGTTATATTGCAAATGGCGTGACTATACGATTAAATAACACACCAGTTCATTTTTTATGGATGTCAGTAACCTTTGGAAGACCAACAACTTATCAGGTACGAATATTTTTACGAGTATCTTAATTATTTTAATATTAATTAATATTTTGCGTATTATCCATATTATAATTATTTAAATTTCCGTTTATAGTTTGTACTCTTAGGGCTATGAACATCTTCCATTTTTACATCCTCGAATTTATTTTATTGTTCTCGTTTTCTATTTAATTTAGTAAATATGCTATCTGTAATATCCTAATATTACCACTCTATTTATTCATGCTACATAACCCATCATAACCATTACTTTTGTTTAATTAACCTATATTATATAGATATAGCCAATTTTAGCAAAATATCTCCATTTTATCACAGATCATCCTCAGGTCAGATTAAATCTAAAATGTTATTTAAATTCCTTGAAACCGAAATAGGAATCAGAAGCCTGAACTAGAAAGCCTTTAACAAATTCCTTGAATACAAGAGCGCAAGAAGGTATGTAAAACAAATGAGAGAGAGGAAACAGTAAAATTAAAAATACTACCTAGATAGAGAAAAATAAGAAGAGGATTTCTACTTACACAAGGTTCTTGTGGAAAATAAGGGTACTGCGTGGTCGAAGGAAAGTAAGCAAAGGCAAGCAGAAATGATGAGAAAATACAGGGAGAAAACAAGGGCGAAAATGAGAATGGAAAAGTAATGATATTCGCGTGGTCTTAAAAAGCCGTTTCGTTAAAAAAAAAAGTTAAAATAAATTATTTAAAATATCAAAATATAAATTAATCGTTTAGTTAGTCGGAATGGAGCTATACTTTATCATGACAGACATGACAGAAGAAACCTTAACAGCTGTGTTACAAAGTCCTTCCAATCCCACCTTATTCACCATACCCATCTCTAACAGATTTCCATCTTCTAAGAAGTTTGGAAAACTTAAAAGGTGAATCACTTGAGGTACGCATGATGACATAGAAGGATCAATACAATAAGGATTGAGGAATTAATTGCCATTAAATTCCAATAGAAGTGACAATTAATATTAAAGGTGAATTTTTAAAAAATGATTATCAGGTTAAAAAGGCATTTTCTGACTTTATGTATTCTCAAAACCCCTGATTTTTTTTTTTTCTGGGAGTGAAAAGTTTACAATAGGTTGGGAAAAAATTAATGAAAATTGAGGGAAAATAACTGAATAAAACTGATTTGATTTTCATAGCTGTTTTACTAAAATCTCTATAGCACATCTCATGAATCCCTCATTTTCCTTCACCGTTCAATACTCTCGATATCTGCATTGATAATTCATCTAAAATAATCATATTTTTTTATTATTAAATTTAATTGTTATGTATAGTGTATCTTTAACTTTCATATCCTTAGCACTAAAAATGTACTTTTAACTTTATAATACTATTAGTGCCCCAAAATTATCATTCCTAAATTGAAATGGACAATCTAATTGTTATAATTTATGTATTTACTCAACAACTATAACCACTTGTTTTTGTCGTTGTATTTTTTTTTTTAATTTATAAAACCAAAATATTTAATATAATTACTTTTCTATAAACTTGTAATTTTTTTTCACACTGTTTGTTTTATTTATTTTCTTCAAATTTTACTCCCCTTTTTTTGTCATATCTTTTTGTTTGTTTTTCTTCTAGACCCGATGGAGGCTAACAATGTATACTTTTTTTTTTTTTGTATCCATTTATTGAATTTTACAACTGTAGAAAATATATAAATCAAGAAAATGTGCTGATAATAATTACCATAGCATGTCAAAACTTGAAAAGAACTACTTATCAGTAGCACTTTAATAAAAATTCTATACTAAAAAGTCTCTCGGCCATCTTTTCAGACGCCTCGGAGGATTATCGGGAATGGAGTGGGAAGCAAGTTGAGATACTAGAGAATTTGAGTGATTATTGAGCTTACTATGAAAGGATAGGATCTGGGCAACATATGGAACATTAAGATCTTTATGGATAAGATTATTGGTCACAAAGTAAGGAGCATTGAGGATTTTTCGAAGGATTTTGACTCGTAAGGATTAGGTACGAAATGAATTTGATGGGTTAGTGGAGCTCCAAAAGCTCAACTCCGTACGTCGAAATAGGTATAATCACTGTTTTGTAAATGATTCTTCTTAAATTAATTGGGAGCTTTGAAAGTTTGCCTAGTAAATGTTGAAGTAGTCTGTAACGACGGGCGGTTTCTTGTCGTTTTAGTCCTGTATGTGCATTCCCTGTAAGACGTTTGTACAAGTGAAAATATTTACATTTTAATTCTGTTTCCATGACTGCACACCACAACTTCCTATATTTTCATTAATTCAACAGTCAACAATTACCTCCTTAATATTAATTTTTTTTTTTTTTTTTGTTTGCTTATTGGAATGATGTGTATTTCTTGAGGGATCAATAAATTATTTACTGATATGATAATAAATATTATTTTATGGAGTTAGTAAACACGTATAGTTCACATAAGAAATACAGTAATAAATATAAATCCCAAGTGAGATAAAGGTTTCATCACGTACTAGCTGTTAAATATCTGGGTCAGAACAAAAGGTTATTGAAGAGAGTAAAGACCATAAAGCCGTCTTCGGCTCTCAGAAAATATGGTTTCTCCGATATGAGCTCCTGGGGCTAACAGTGATGAAGAGCAGGGGTGTACCTTTAATAAGCTACAACTTTTTCTTTAAATTCTTTTTCTTCGGTTTATAAAAATATTTATAAAACTTTTACAAACGAAAACGTTATTATTATTATTGCACAAACATATTAAATAAAAAAAAGTTCAGATTTTATGGGTATTCAAAACCTGAATTTTTTGGCTTAAGAATAATATTACATAACAGAAAGTGATACACATCTGTCCTAGGGAATTTTCAAATAAGACAAGATAAATAAAAATATATACAAAGTTTCATAATAAGGTAACAGAGAAAAACTAAAGACAGAGTATCAAAAAAATAAATAAAGAAAAGTATTCATTATAAGAATAAATATCGTATACAAGATTAAAAGAACATTGCAATACAAGAACAAATATTATAATAATACAAGATTGTATAAAAGAAAAATATTACCTGATATAACAGGTAGTAGGAGATAAGAATAAAAATAAAACATTATCTACACAAATGAAATCATTATTATAAGAAAAATTGTATTACAGGTTAATGTTTTATGAAATGAAAAGAAAAGATAAACTTTATTCTGGGACCTACTGTCCCCTAAGAATAAAAATAATGCACAGTTAAAAGTACAATTGTCTGGCCTTACTATTTACAAATTGGATGCTTCAGTAATTACAGCATATTTATGTCTGATATACAGTGGACCCTCGTTATAACGCGGGTTAAGGGGAAATGAAACCTCCCGCGTTATAGACGTGCTTTGTAACCGTCGTCAGGACGATACAAGCTGGAACGTAAAGTCTCAAACGTCTATGACTTGGTTAGACAATCGTCCTTCTATTTAGTTTTATAAGGATTCCTTTGTTAAATTAGAAATGGGTAAAAAAATTTTTTTAACAAATGACTTAATTTGTTCAGAACTTATTTGAATCGTTTTTGACTATTTTTTAAAATGGTTTTAACATACGATGTACATTTCAGGATCGGGACCGGAATGACCCGAATCCGCGGTATTCATTATACCGAGGGTCTAATTAGAACTTTCGTTCGAACATACAGTAAACAGTTTGGAGAGAGAGGTGGTAGAGCAGAGAAGCGGGCAAGAAAGTATCATTGGAATGCAGAAGTTCTGTAGGAAGGGATATAGAGATCGGAAATGTGGGATGAAGAGGAGTGTTTTTTCGAGGGAAGACATTTTCATCATTGGAATGAAAGCAGACTACGGATGACTTAAAACTAAATAAAGGAAGAACGGTTGTTGAAACACCGAGTTTCAACGGAAGGAAGAGGAAAGAGTCTTCTAGTGCACGACTGAAGCATAACTCAAACGCAGTGGTTTATTGTGGAAGGAAGCGTCTCGCATCAAGCTATAGCAAAATTGATTATTACGGGGCGAGAATAGCTCAGAGGTAACGCATTAGTAACAAGTCCGTTGCCCTAGCGAACTAATAAAACGAAGATCGTTGGTTCGATTCCAGTCAGTGGCAGGATCAAATTAATTCCCGGTTCCCATTCTCCCAGCCTGAAAAACCCCATAGTTCTGAAACGGTAAGGAAGGGTAGGAGGGAAAAATGATAGATCAATATATTATAAAATTTTATTCCTAAATTGCTAATGATAGCGCTGAATCTATAAAAACTTATATAATCTATCAATCATAATAAAAAGAAATACTATACATCTTCCCAGAACACAGACAATTTGAAGCTAAGGAACTTTGTAACCGTCGTCGTCTGGAACATAAGTCTCATGTATTCTTTGCGCGTGATGGAGAGCTAGTTATATTCTTTAATAAATCACTAGCTTGAGGATTACCCTTCAGCTCGTAATTGCATTTGTGTAGCATACATTAATTCCATTGAGTCCATAGTAGTACGTAACTTTTCTGTCTTACGCCTACGACTGCGCTCACTGGATTCTTCAAACCTCTTTAATGGTCGCCCTGGTCGCATTTTTGCCATTGGCAACAAAAATTTACCTGAAGCCATACTTCATTATTTTTGATAAAAATAGCATTTTTTTTTGTGTGCTGCCAACCATTTTTGTTTAAAATGTGACTGAAAATGGGAAAATGGTGTGTTTGATTTCATTAATTTGCTTTTGTGACCAATCATCATATTTTAACCAAATATTAAGGGCATAATCTAATTGTTCTTTATAATTGAGGTCTTTTTTTTGACGCATGATGTCAAATACACATTTTCTAGTCATTATTTTTGACTCCTGAAGGTCCTAAAAGGAAAACTAAAATGACATTAAAAATTATCACAAAAACAATCACATAACAAAAAAACAACAGACATTAACAGCCATGTACACGCACATCCGCGCGAATCCGCGAGATTACTTTATATATTCTTAAAGTTGAATCATTCCTCTTTATATGATATAAAATAAGTGGTTGGAAATGCTTGGAAGTATAACAAAAACATTCGAATAACTTGAAATTCGACACTAAAAACGCCAGAATATTTTATATTTTCTTTTGTGGTCTATCTAATTACAAATGGTCTAATTATTGCTAAAAAATGATAAATATTCTCTCACTTACCTGCTTCAGAGTGATCCATAATCAAAAAATTGTCTTGAAAATTCCCAACTCGAGAAAAAATAACCTTTTTACAAAGATAAAATATCCGACTGACAGTTACCATGTGAGTGCCAAAAAAGAGTGGTGACTTTGTTGTATTACACCTGATTCACCAGATGATCCAGGCAAAGAAATTAGCCTTATACATTGTTGACAGACTATTCAACTATATCTGTCGTCCAGTCAAATAGCGAACTCATCGCTGAGTACATTTAAATTTTTTTGCCTTCTGAGATAATCGTCTATTCGGGACCACACTGGGTAAGCAAATAATAAAATTACTCCAGAAGAGCCTTAGGCTACCGCCAATGGGATGACCTTCAATACAGAATGGATAGGGGTATTGATTTTTTTTTGAATCGTTTTTTATTTTAACATTGTACATTTATTTAAATAATTTCATTATTGTAATACTTTCAACATCAGAACTTAACATTCATATAAGACAAGGATACATAAAGCTTTTCAGACTTTCATCATTGAAAGCAGACTACGGATGAACTAAATAGAACAAACAGTTTAAGAGAGCACGACTGCGCTATTGTAAGGAAGCGCCACCCAAATATGGCGCCTTGCCACGTCCAGTCAAATAGCGAACTCATCGCTGAGTTTGCCTTCTGAGATAATCGTCTATTCGGGAGCACACTGGGTAAGCAAATAATAAGATTACTCCAGAAGAGCCTTAGGCTAATGGGATGACAATAGGAATACCAGGAAATAATACACTTGGCTAGTTTAGGGAATAAACCGATGACTAGCAGCTTCCTTGAAAACTGGACCGTCACTTTTAACAAGTTTTGGGATTTATTTTCATTCAAGGTTTTTGTGATCAAATATTTTATCACAGGAACCATGAATGTATATATTGAAAATTCAAAGAAAAAAATAAGTAATATGTTTTCAAGATTATTTTATGTTATTTATCAAATTAATATTTTATTTCCAGATCTTTATTGACAATGAACTAAATTCTAGGTACTAATACTAAATAATAATATTTATATAAATTAAGAACATTTTATTATGATTGTCATAATAAAACTTTATTATATTATTATCTATGTTTTTTATTTTTTTGTTTTTAGGGCTTCAAAATATGGCAATGCCATGAAAAGTCGCCCAATTATTATAAATATAATTTTTGAATAATAAAATTAATGTTGGTAGATATTACTGCTTATTTTCCTCTTTTAATTTTCAGATCTTTTTGAAACCAGATCACAGATTCAGGCGAAAATCGCCTGATTTACCTTCGTTTCCATTTATTCCATATATTAATTGCCCGAGTTTATACAAGCATTAGTAGAAAATAAGTCGGGAACAGCTAAAAAATCGCATTCAATTCTTCCGATCCAAAATCCGAACTATTGTGAATGCTCCATATTATGTCTCCAATAAAACCCTATATAATGATCTTCATCACAAATGATAATTTTTTTTTCCTACCATCCCAACCCTCTGGCCCAAGCATTGTCCAGTTCCACACCCTCTGAGAACCCCCCTCGCAGATTAAAACGGCAGTGACCCCGAGACCTTTTGTGAAAATTTATTTATGTTGGAGTCCTGGAAATGGCTAGTTTCTCTACCCATGCCCAAGAGAGAAAAGCTGCCACTATCTGGGTCTAGGTTTTTACTCAATAAACGTTTTAACAAAAAAAAAAATAAAAAATAAAATATGAAAATAAAGCAACAAAAGTAGAACTTATGACAAAGATGATGCCATTATCATTTTTCACAATTTATGTAACAGAGAAAATACGAAAATTCCCAAGAGTGGTCCTGTTTAAGGACCGTGCTGGATATTACGGACAGGGTACATAACTAAGTCGTCAGGGAGCACATTTACATCAGCAAACAGCCTCAAGATCATCTCTGTCAACCGAGTGTATGTTGACAAAATATTGTGTAAGACTTTTCTTTATGGACGGCTGAATACTTTATCCATTTGTGCTGCAATGCGGTTTTAGTAGGAAAAGATGTTCGCAAGCAACAGAGATTTACCACAGAATAAATTTTACCAAGATAAGATATGATTTTTTTAAATAAATAAATATATAAATAAATGACCCCCACCAAAAAAAATAAATAAATAAAATTTAAAAAAAAAAAAAAAAAAAAAAAAAAAAAAAAAAACGTCGCCAATTAAATCCATATGAACAATAAGAATTCAACATTAAATATAAATATGCTAGACAAAATAAAAAATCATGAAATTTTGCTTAGTCAGATCATCCTGAACACCAATTTCAAACAACCACACTAAAACTCCATAAAAATCGTTTTAAAAAAATTATTTAGTCCTGATTCGAATATGGTATACATCGATTCTTGATAACATCGTTTTTGAGAAAAGAATCGGTAGCAAAAATCGACAACCTGAATTTGAACCCAAGGTACCCTACGCTGATAACAGAAGCGGCGTATTTAGTTGTATTTGCGAAATACGATAATGATATTTAAATCTTTTCAGTACCGCTGGAAAACATTTGTGTATCACAAAAAAAAAAGAAAAAAAAAAAAAAAAAAAAAAAAAAGAAAAAAAAAGAAGAAAAAAAAATTAGACGTATTCAAGTCTTTTTTGGCATAACTCCTATTTTATTCTTATGTATGTTGCAAAACGTTTCAGGACCGTTGTCCCATCTTCAGGCTTCTCATAAGCTGTGGTTATTTTCACATTATCTTTTTATATAGGTTCATACTACCAATTGTGAAAATAACCATAGCTTATGAGAAGTCTGAAGACGGGACATGATCCTGAAACATGTTGCAACATAAAAATAAAATAGGAGTTATGCCAAAAAATAAATGAATAATTAATAAAATCTTGAGCATAAATTGTAATGAAATAGATTAGACTGTAAACAAAAGAAAATATAGATCTTCATAAATAAAAATATGAATAGAAAACAATTATTTTCGTAAATCACTTCAATTGTAATTAACAACATTTACTATACAATTTTACTTAATAAGATAATAAGATACTCCTATCTTAAGATAATAAGATGAATAAGATACTGCTTGTATTATCATTAATTTTTTGTACATTCATATTTTTTAAACACCGATTCGCATTATTTTTTGTTGTAATTTATTTTAAAAATTTTTTTTTTGATAATTAATGTTCTGATATCCGTGTCGGAAAGCAATGTTTTTACAACAGCTTTAATAATAAAATTTAAAAAAAGACAGAGTTTAACTTAAAACTGTATGAAGATAAACAAAACTTGAGTTGCTGAAATGAATAAAACATTTTTAATGCAAAGAAGTCTTGAGTACTCCCGTACTTGGTTATCATCAGTTAAAATACCCCTATTTTCATTAAAATGCAAGGCTCACTTACTTAATGCAAAAATTAGGCAGGACTCTTATTTTGCATAGTTAATTACATTGTCTTAATGTTATAGTTGTTAGTTACAGTTGATAACCTTTCTCTTTAAAGTATATCTTTGCAGCTCTAGTTGACAAGAAACAAATACTGACCACTATGTAGGCAAACAATAGATAATATATTTATTTGAATAGAGGATGAACTTAAAACCCTAATCACCAGAGTTATTTGCATTTAGTATATAAATACATTTAGTATTTATAATTTTTTTTTATTTTTTTTTTTGGATCAGGAGAAGAAACCGTTCTTACTTTAGGAGAGATACTGACAAGGGGAGGACACACTCAGTCTCTCACGGATCTTGTTGGCAATTGTTTTGGAGGTTCCTGGTCAAAAAATATTAGACACGTATTTTGCCGTTCCGACCAATGGGCCCTAGAAGCCGAGAAAAAAAAATAAAAAAGCATTAAACTAATTTATTTTATATCTCGAGTTTAAAAAATGATATCGACATGATTCTTGCACAAAGATTTTTAATTTTGATTGCGGATTCAAGGAAAAATACAGCCGCTCCATATATTTTGGTTTAGGTTAATTAAATTCTAAAAAAATGATTAGATTTTCAAGCAAACTACCTCTTTAGATTTTTTCACACAAAAAATTACGTTAGATTCTAAATCACAAAAACAAAAAATATCATTTTTTTTCACCCTCTTCGAGGAAAATGAAATTTTCAAACTCATTATTTGTTACATACCTTTAAATCGCTATTACTTTGCCACACAATTCACTGGTTGGTATCGCTGGAAAGAGGAGAGCCTCAGCTTTCTTTTGATATATATAAATGTAAAATTCGATGAACATAAACCTATTAAAAAAATTGAAAAAATCCGAAAAACATTTGGATTTTTAGCTTGAGTTTGAAACCAGATAGGATGATGAAATTAAAGAAAAGTCAAGCGTATTACCACCCTATATTTCGTGTAAAAAAATTAAGTTGATACGTTTAACCGTCTAAACGTAATTCATGTTTTTGTCAATTTAAACAAAAGTTGCCTACCGATTTGGTCAGGCAAATTTTGAAGCTTACGAATTTTTATTTTTCTATTTGGATGAAATTTCGTATTTAAGGATTCTTTGGAATGCTGAATTCGAATCCGATGTTGGTTCTTGTGAAAAAATAAATCTAATGCACTTCACTTGAGAATTTTTAGCTTTTACACTGTAAAATGTGATAGAAAATTTTTTTAGCCCTAGAATTCCATTTCAGCACCCTCTAAACTTAGGAAAAAAAATTCTAAGTTTAGAGGGTGCTTTTTAAATGATATTTTTTGTTTTTGTTGAATAAGCGTTTTCAATGTTTTTGAGGGTGCTGATTTAGAATCTGACGTAATTTTTTGTGAGAAAAAATCTATAGAAGTAGTTTTTTTGAAAATCTAATCATTTTTTTAAAATTTAATTAACCTAAACCAAAATATATGGAGCGGCTGTATTTTTCTTGAATCCGCAATCAAAATTAAAAATCTTTGTGCAAGAACCATGTCGATATCATTTTTTTAACTCGAGATATAAAATAAATTAGTTTAATGCTTTTTTATTTTTTTTTTCTCGGCTTCTAGGGCCCATTGGTCGGAACGGCAAAATACGTGTCTAATATTTTTTGACCAGGAACCTCCAAAAAAATTGCCAACAAGATCCGTGAGAGACTGAGTGTGTCCTCCTCCCCTTGTGAGAGATAAATTATGAAATAATAATATTAATAAACTCATACTTATACAAAAGCACGCATTTTAATTCATCAGAATACCCATAGAATTAGGTTATTCCTAAAAGGACTAATGGGTATTTGAGGTGTATTCAAGTTCTGAACCAATCCTATTGATTAATAACTGTAAAAACATAAAGCCAGTAGTAGTGTAAATTATTTACGTTAGATACTAGGTAGACATTTTTGAATAAGCAATATATATCAGAATTACGGTTTCTACTAGAATAAGATCTGAATCTTCCATGCAGACCATGAAGTATATAATACAATTTCTTTCATTGCGTGAAAGTCTTGCTAGAACTGAGGTCAAAGAAGCAAAATCAAAACCACAATCAGGAGTTATTGCAGTAACGCATCTTCGCCATGTCTTAACCCTACGTTTGGTAAGTTTGTAGGTCATAATGCCAGCCTTTTTACCGGCCACTCTTATTTATGGTTGTAACATTCTGTTACTATTAATAGGAGATGTAAGGGTAATGGGAATTCAACGGGTAACCATATACCATAGGGTGTATATTGCTTCTGATAACGTGTAAATCTATCTGGAATTAATTCACCATAATGGCGGTTATTCTGATTTTGATGGAGGTATTGTTTTCCAATCCTTTATAGTAACCATAGCCTTGGTAAAGAACAGAATAAAACTCCTGCTTCTCAACTTTTATTGATTTATTAATTGATTAATAAGTATCAAGGCATGTAAGTCTTACTTTCATATAGTAATTCATAAATTATTTTCAGAATAAAAATATGCATTCGGGGTAGTGGCAGTCATGTTTGAATGTCAACAAAATCTAGCACTTACCACTGAATTTCACTGGTAGAGTTTGCTGTCGGAAGTAAATAACTTGCTGGTAAATATATTTTATTATTATTGGTAATCTTCTGTCTGAAGATCTATTTTGCGTAAGTTTCCTCAAACATATAATATATTGTATACAATGGATGTGTAGATTCCTGGTTTTTCTCGATTCCATCGATTCTTGAGAAAAGAATATCGAGAATCGATGATCCACAAACGATTTGTAGGAACCGATCGACACCGCTGATGTTGGTTATAGTTTTATGATATCTAATTATGCAATTATTATACATCGATTTACCTATTTGGGGATTACTGGGGGATTTTTGCTATCCCAGAACAAAGATTATTTTTATTAACTAGTTCAATTTCCAGACCTAATACACTCTTAATACATCCTGGAAAATTATATGTGCATCCTTCTATATACACAGAATTTTGTGAAAGATTTTGGAATCCACACATCACTAATACAAACGGAACTGCAATATTTCAGATATGATGATTATATCATTTAAACTCCCAATATTATTTCTTGTATTACCAGTAAATACCACTGATGCCGGGCAAACCAAGTGTTTTACTTTTTTGTTATTTAAAAAAATGTTTAATTGTAATTCAATATTAAGTGATAAAGTAAAATTATACTGCTGGTGAGTAATAGTGTTTCATAATAATAAAAATTGAAATTTTTTTTCATTTCTCCATTACAAAGGTGTCATTACCGCAGTAATCCTTTCTCTGTACGTTTATTTAAAATTTATTAAAATCAAAGCTTTATTTAAAGGGAAATGATATTCAAATAAATTGGTTGATACAAAAATAAATACAAATGGCTCTTTAAATATAAAAGTAGAGGAAGGAGTGACGTAGACCGCTAGGTGAAAGCTAGGCCTGGTCTAGACGGCTCCAGGGTGAGTCACCCACTCCCGCAATCTGTTTACCAAAGGCATTTGCATCGCCCGATTATAATAGTAATCGGCTTTTAGTGCCCATGTTATAATCCAGCCTATAGTTAGCATCTCTTTATTCCTTATAGGAGCTTATTGCTCATCCATTGTCCTTCCATATTGAAGCTTGGTATTCTTGAATAGGGCCACAAATGAAGGGTTTCTCTTTCGCCTATGAGTACAGGAGTAAAATACATATAGTCCTGTCAATAAACATATTGTAAAGTCCATGAAATAGGCGATAATTTTTGACAACAGCTTCGTTAGGAGTGAGTTAGAAGGTGAACATCTCGACCCTGGGGAGTGAGCTTACGGTGGGGAGAGGGGATAAGGTCCCATTTTTGGGTTTTCGATTACTTTCGAAAACGGTGGACTCAAGAAAATTATGCTACAAATCAAAATTAAAGCTTATTAAATTTTCTATAAAATTTGATCTATACACTTTTGTCGAACTTTTAACGGTTTTTGATATATACGTTATTAAAAAACGATGATGTTCGAAAAATAAATAAATATTACCTCACTTTGCTTGAAGTGCCAGAAGCCACATTTCTTCGGATCAGTGATGCAAAAATAAAAGGTGTATTTGTCGGTCCACAATTAAGGGCGCTTATGAAGCATCAAGACTTTGAAGAATGTTTGGATGGAGCCGAAAAATCAACTCGGATTTCTTTTAAAAATGTTGTGAATAATAAAAAAGCAGAAAACTACAGAGAGCTAGTTTCTAACCTTCTACAAAACTATAAGGCATTAGGATGTAATATGTCTCTAAAAATACATTTTCTTCACTCGTATTTGGATTTCTTTCTTGAAAATCTTACGGCTGAGAGTGGTGAACACGGTGAGCGATTCCATCAAGAAATATCCACTCTGGAGAAAGGATACCAGGGAAAGTGGAATCCAAATAGGTTGGCAGACTATTGTTGGTCTTTGAAAAGAGATGTACCAGCCGCAAAATACAGCAGAAAATCTTCAAAGGCTACATTTTGATTTAAATTATGCTATGAAAGATGATTTATATAAAATTGCTTATTTTAACACTATATTATTTTTTTATTTTCAAATTACACAAAATCCTTGCCCCTTAGACAAAAATGCTTTTCAAATTTGCAATCAGAGCACCAAATTCTAAAAGAAACAGCCACTGTAATTCATTTAGCAGACAAAAAGTTAAATCTTGTTGTCCAGTGTTATTGGGTATTGGGTGTGAGGCAACTTGGGAGGCTAGTTAATTCAAGTAGGTATGAAGTTTACTAAGGATAGGTATCTAGTTTGGATCAAGTCAGCAACATATGGAACATTAAGATCTTTATGGACAAGTTTGTGAAGGATTTTCGATTGTAAGCATTTGATACGAGAAAAATTATAAGATTTAGTTGAACCCCAAATCACAACTCCCTATGTCCAAATGGATCTAATTATAAGAAATAATTATTTTGTCATTTATTGGGAACTTTGAACGGTTGTCTATTACATGCTGGATTAGTCGGAAAGACAAGTAGTTTCCTGTTTTAGTTTTAAGTATGGTATGATAAAAATAGTTCAATAAAGAATTTTTAAATTTAACGATTTTAATACTTATGTAAAAAGAGAAGCAGAAATTGATAAAAATATTAAAATGAAAATACTAAATATCAAGTATAAATAAACAATTTTCTTTAAAAAATTATTTTCTGCCATTTGAAAAGAGAAAAAGTTAGCCATCTTCCTCCTGCTCCTGCCAAATCTCCCAACACTTTCAGCAATCGGCTGACCTTTCAGAAGTTTCTTTTACACAATCGGAAGTTAGTTCTCGATTCCAGTAGCGTTCTAACTTATTCAGATAACAAAGCCCTACTAGGAGTTCGTGGTACTTTCTGGGCTATTCTTGTCTTCCAAGCGAATTAGGAAATCGGATCTTAGAAAACTATTATTGACTGATAGATATTATAATAACTATAACATAATTGGAACTATGAAACAAGGAAGATAAAACTTTTTTTTAAATTTTATTATTATATATTTATATGTTTTAAATAAATATTTTTTACTGATATAAGTTGAATTAAAAGCTATCTTTTGAATTGCCTGTTAAACATATTTCTAATACCACGCTAGAGATCCTGGATTGGCCTAGAAATAGAGGGGAGATCTGTGGCGCGAGATAACTCACTGTTTATACTGTTTAATGAGCCGGCACACTCTCCCACACTATCACCATCCGCTCTCTACTATCACTACGGATTACATCTTATCCGTCGATAGTTTTTATAATAGGTTAGTTAATGTATATTTCCTTCAGTCACTAAGTATATCAATCCATAGGATAACTATAAAAGAGATGAACAATGGCATATGTCATCGAAAAAGTTATAGAACAGTAAAAAAATAAATAATAATATACGTTCAACAGTAAAAATTTTACTTGACACTGGCATATTGGCCACGAAATAAATCTTGACCTTCCCACCCTGATTAGAATAGTTTAGTAGAATAACCCGTCCTTCCTGCCCCAGTTGGAGTATATAAGAAAATTAAGCCGCAATAAACAAACAACTTCACTATGGTAATATTTTGAAGTAATGTGCTCATGTAATATTTTACACTAGTTCTGACATACTATATTTTAAAAGTAAATATAGTCGATCAATAACAGTTAATTTTATAAATAAAAAAATAACCTATTCCAATTGTGGACTTAGTGGGCTAGTTTGGAATGTATTTGAACAGAACACTGACTTAAGTTTCAAGCTAAAAGGACGGTACTGACTGTTGCCCCGACTGCGCGACAAACATTCCAAGCTTCAACCAAAATACTCATTTACAAACATCCATTAGTATCAATTTAGAGTTGTAGTTTGGAACTCTGGTATGCTGCATAGAGGTCAGATATTCAGAAAATTCAATTTTTCTGTCAAACGACAACAAAACAACAGTTCCAAAATGTTCATATAAGGCTGGGATCCAAAACAAATCCGCGGTTGTAAGCAAAGCACACAGACAATCCTTTGGCCGTGACGTGCTGCCATCTTGTTACTATATAATATATATTTATATATATCTACTGCCAGGAAAAAAATTCCACGCAATCGATTTTTTTACTTTTACTCAGCTTAAACTTTCATTCTGATTCAGACCTTTATGTCACCATATACTTTAACCAAAACAAATGCAAAGTATTAGTATTCTTAAAAATATTAATCAAATAAAATCAAGACTAAATAATTAATTTTTTTCAAAAATTCAAATCCTTTAAGAATTCAATCAAAATCACATATATCATAGGGGAAAGTGCTGTACCTAAAGCACTGTTGTACCTGTGGACATTGTTAATAGAGAGTGGGAGGAGATTAATTGAAATGGTTAGGTTGGTAGCGCTGCAAGCATCTTTCTGCAGTTGCACGTGTGTTTCCAATTCTGTCAGAATCACAAGCTAGTGGAAATTATTATTTTTAAGTTTTTTTCTTCCAAATCCTGACCAATCCAACCCGTGATTATCAATTTTTTAAGACCTACACTTAATAATTTTCTAGGCAGTATTATTTCATTGGGTTGTCCGACAAATATATCATAACTTCACATGTTTTCATATCAGTTATCGCTTACAGGTTTTGTGAAACTGAGCTTTCCGAACAACATGGCGCTCAGTTGTGCCTGTGGATACCATTGCCCGCTGAACCAGTGGACAGATGGTTAAAGTGTCCACTGGTACAAAAGATCTTTCTCTTTGCTTATTAATTCATTATTTCAATTATAAATATTGCGGAAAATTTAGTAGGGATTCTGCTTGATATAAAATACCTAAACATGGATACCTACTATTCGTATAACTTTCTTCTTTTTTTTTTACTTATAGTTAAAAAACAATTAAACATGCCACGATCGAATGATCGAAAGAAGAGAACGCATCCCAATGCCACTGCATTTAAGAATGCTGTGGAAGAAGTGCTTAGCAAAGGAAGATCCATCCGTGCTGCAACAGATATGTATGCGATTTCAAAATCTGCCCTGTTCCTAAGACTAGAACGGCCAGCACCTATCATCAGGTGCGGTAATTATTACTTACAAACCAAAATACGATGTCCATCTGGTCTTCAGTGCAGAGCAGGAAAAGCAACTGTTAGATTGCATTCTACAAAGTGCATTCCTAAATTAGTCGAAGTTGCTTGTTTAAATATTCTATTTTGTTTATTACATTTTATAAAAAAATATTGCTGATGTATTTCTCTGAATATCATTTCAATTCTCCCTATAAACCTATAAAGAAATGAATGTCCATTGGTACAACCACTAGTGTCCGCATGTACAAAGGGGGAAGGTACTAATCAGTAAGTTACAAAACATTATTTTCTGAACAAAAAAAATCAAATTTTAAAATAAATACATCAGGGTTTGATAGCCCCTTAAATGTCTTATCTTATGGTACAACAACCACTCAAATAAATAAAGCACTGAAAATTAAAAAAAAATATAAGTGAACATTGTCCACAGGTTCAGCACCTTCCCCTATGTATATATAGAAATTATTATATAAACAAAGAACAAATTTGCTAAATGCGCCAGAATCACAAACGGGAAATAACATATTAGTCTTAATATAAAAAAAAAAATCGGGGTACCGTTCCACAAGCACGTCTCCAGCCTCTACGCGCGCCCAGAATATCTTTTACCGATTCTAACCCTGTTCCGATTTATTTCGGTGTTTTAGTCGCTACTTCTAGGGGGGAAAGGTTATTCTCCTTTATTAAACTCTCAATCCCTGTTTAAAGTAATATTAACTTCTGTTTACCTTGTGATATTAAAATGAGAAATAAGAAAATAATGAAGTGGAAATAAAAAAATATCGAAATATAAGACAAATCAATGTTGAATTAATATTATATTAAATATAATAATGCTAAACCACCAGTGATGTTAACCCCTGATAAACTTTCTGATGCCAGGGAAGTGTAAATAACAAATCATAAATATATAAAACACAGAATCCTTGTTGAAAGTTATGATGTTAATTTCTGCTATAATTTCTCAAGGGAAGTGGAAATAAGAAAATATGAAACCTGTGATATACTTTCTCACATTTATTTTTGATGTGAGGTTATAGGAATGAACTATCGATAAATGTAAACTCAAAGTGAAGCGTAAGGATTGAACTGGTCGGTGTATCGTTGGTCAGGTAGGTTTCGTGGAGACGGGCTTGAGGAATCGTACCAAAATAAGAATAGGAGATTATTATAACAGCTACAGCCTGACCGTTATTTTTTCTGTTTAATATAATTTTTCTTAAAATATAATCTAATCGAATGAAATATTTCTGAACATCATAATAAAGTTTGTTAAGTTTCATTCACGGTCAGCCTTATAGCGTTGCATTAGGGTAAATTGGTTGTAATAGAATAAATAAATGCATTGCCTTTCACTTTTCAATAACATGTGAAGATGACCTTGTATTGGCTTATTGCCAAATTGGTCCGACAAAAGGTGTTTACGGCAACGGAAATGGGACGAGGGTGTCTATTGTACCCTTCGGACAAAAGGAAAGCCTAGAAAATTCTGCATAAGTAGGCTACTCCGCGTCTTCCTCGCATTCCACTCTTCCACTCTTCTGCTCAGTTATTTAACTGTCATCCTGTGGATGTTGGAGGAATGCACTATGGGGGTTAGTTGAAGCAACAAATAGTCCAGTCAATAAGGGGTGTAGAGTGCATAAAATATGCGATTTGTTTTGCGTTCATCGCTTCGTTAGGAGTAATTAAAAGGTAAACATACAAAAAGTCCCCACCCCTGTAGAGGAGAAGTTCAATTTTTTTTTGTTTTTCGATTATATCTCGAAAATGGCTTCACACGGTTTTCGAGATATACGTTATTGAAAATCAATAAGTTTCGAAAAAAAGAAGAAAAAAATTTACCTCACTTATTGACAAACATCTGCCTTGGGCCTTTCACGAGCGTTTCTCAAAAAATAATGTTAGGATAAAAGTTGTGGAGCATTAAATTTACTTTAATTTGAGATATACGTTTCTGGCACTTGATGCAAACGTTTGACCAAAAGTGAGGTAAAAATTTTGTTTTTTCGAATATTATCGAGTTTTAATAACGAGTATCTCGAAAACCGTTAAAGGTTCGACAAATATGTATTGAAACAATTTTATAGGAAATTTAATAAGCTTCAATTTTGATCTTTAGCATATTTTTCAAGAGCACACCGTTTTCAAAATATAATCCAATTTTTTATTTTTTTTATTTTTTAGTATTAGTACCTTAGTCCAGTCAAATGGTTTCAAAATAAGGCTTGAAGTGGAAAGTTTATGGGTAATTGTTTTTTATAGCTTACTTTATAAATGTACTATTAGACTATTAAATATGAAGTTTTAATAATGTCCCTTAAAAGCACGCTAAAAAATCCGCACTGTTGTAAAATCCACGTTTTTTTGCATATTTTTCACTATAACTCCGAAACTATTCGCCCGACTCAAATTTTTTTTTTTTGTCTAAAAGGTGGTTAAATTTACTATTTGACTCTATATAGGAAGTTTTAATCGGGTTTCTTGAAATACACATGCCAGAACGCTAAAGATCCCGTACTTTTTGAAATCCACGTTTTTTTGGCACATTTGTCACTATAACTCCGAAACTATTTGTTCGATTCAAAATTTCATTATTTTTTCTCCAAGCTGGTTAAATTTACTAATATATCGTATATATGTAATTTATATTAAATTCCGTGAAACACCCACGCCAGCCCACTGAACATGTCATAATTGTCATATTTTGCCAAAATATACATATTTAACAAGCTAGCGTGGGTGTTTCACAGGATTTAATATAAATTACATATATACGATCTATTAATAAATTTAACCAGCTTGGTGAAAAAAAAAAATGAAATTTTGAATCGAACAAATAGTTTCAGAGTTATAGTGAAAAATGTGCCAAAAAAAACGTTGATTTCAAAAAGTACGGGATCTTTAGCGTTTTGGCATGTGTTTATCAAGAAACCCGATTAAAACTTCATTTTTAATAGTCTAATAGTAAATTTAATCATCTTTCAGATAAAAAAAATTAATTTTTAATCGGACAAATAGATTCGGAGTTATTGACAAAAAAAATACGACATATTTTTGCGGAGAAGTGGGACTGGCCTCCAGTTGGCCAAATTCCTTTTTTGGATGCCTTACGTCTGACAAAAAAAACATAAGAACATAAATTGTAGGTCATTTTCTCCTCTTTATTTTAATATAGAAGAGTATTTGGCTTAAAATGATTACTTTGCAAGTTACAAGCAAAATAATGAAAAAAATTAAAGTTTTTTACTTTTTTTTTAATTTTTCTCATGTTTGCCGATGGAAAGTTTGTTGGAAAACTTCAGATTCGTGTTCGGCACCCCAAAAAATAAGCCATCAAAAACAATTACCCATAAACTTTCCAGTTGAAAATACCTTTTTACTGGACTACCTTCTAACGATTCCTAACGAAGCTATGAAGTCAAAACTTATGGTATATTTCATTCACTCTAGAATGTGTTTATTGTTTATTAGATATAACAAAGCTAAAAATTAATTAAAAAATTGATAATATTAATCAAGTAATTAAAGACACATATTATTAGAATCATTATAGGACTAAATAAAACATGAATAATTAGGAAAGTGGATATCAAGTAATTAATAATACAATATTTAATAAATAAACAAATAACAAAATAAATTTTATTTTTTTCTATCCGATATCACCCTGTAGCACTTTTTAGACTTAAAAAATGAACATTTTTGTTATTTTTTTATTTGTTTTATTTTTGTATATATATATATATATTCTAGATATGTATTTTCATATATTTTTTTATTTGTTGTTTTGAGGTTTTTCCTTTTTGAATTGATTGCACATTATGTACAAACGGACTCATTAGCATCTATAATACTTATTGCATTTGAATGAGACAGTTTTTAATATATATTAAAAAGAAAGATGAAAATGATTAAATGATAGCCCTATGGGAGGGAGAAACATTAATTATATAGAATGAAGAAGGCTGGTAGGGGTTTAGTAAAATCTCATCTAATCCCATTTAAAGTGAGCGGAAAGTCATTCATAATCACTAAAATATAATACTAATATTATAGTATAGGTAATTATAATATTAACGCTAGTATATAAAGTATTATATAGCAAAATCAATTCAATTATTTTAAAATTATAACTTAAACCCCACGTGAGGAAGAAGGGAGTTCAACCACATCTTACCTCATCTCATTAAAGGGAGGGAGCGGTACTAATTAAAAGAGAAACACCTCATGCAGTCAATGTTCTACATTGGTAAGTACCTAGGCCATCTACTTTTCAGATGCCTCGGATTGTTATCAGGAATCGAAGTTGGGAGAATATTGGAGTTGAGTGGCGCTAACATGGAAGGATAGGCATCTGGTTTAGGACAATATGAGACATTTAGATCTTTATGGATAAGTTTTTAGTAACAATAAGGAGGATTCAGGATTTCACGAAGGATTTTGGATTAGAATGGATATGAGATGAATTGGAAGATACAGTGGCGCTCCTAAGATCAACTCCTTATGTCCAAATGTGTCTAATTGTCATGTAAATATATATTTTTTTAAATTTATTAAGAGCTTTAAGCGCTTGTTTAATAAATGCAGGAGTATTTGAAAACGAAGAGCAGATTCTTGTCGTTAAATTCTTATTTAGATAACTTGATTTGAAAAACTACTTGGAGCATCCCTAAGGTTTATACGCCTTTTCCAAAATTTTATATTAATATAAATTTGATGACATTTTTGGGTTCAAGTAATCCCAAAACTATAAGGCTGCACATTCTAGAGGTAGTGATTTTTTATGAAAAGAGACCGGATGTAATAGACTTTTTTTTAGTTTAGACTTAAGTCGCCACCTGATGGCGAAGTAACCTGAAGTGATGGTGCTTTCTTCTCTTCAACGATGCTGACTGAAATAATAAATTCATAGGCAGTCCCACAAAAATATTCCCTTGAGAAGGATATCTTAAAAATAATAGAATTTCCAAACAAGAAAGAATTATTTAATCAACCTTTGCAAGCAACAAATCCGTAATACATTGAAAATAAATCGTTATTTGGATTTTGCCTCTCTTTTATACTTTATTTAATTTAAAAATATTATGTTTTTTATTTTGTTGAGGAATTTAGGCCTACCACTGACTAACTCAGAGTTACATTTAACATATTAATTAAAACCAATGAGTTTAAAATATATGTCAATTTGTTAAAATCAATTTGAGAAATAAGATGCAGAAGCTGAAGCTGATTTCCTTAACTTCAAACCGAATGCGGTTTTAGAAGACCCCATGTCTAATATTAGCACTCAAAGGCTCAACAAGACCCAGCTGTTGAATTCACAAGAGCAATGAAATAATAAACAATGGTACAAACATAAAAGAAGAAAAAGTAAATGTAAATAATAAGGGTTAAATAAAATTAATAGCTTCTGAGGAGTCAGAGAAATAAGCCTAAAAGGAATCTAACAAAGAAGAGGGGATGTCAATCAGTACCAACATTAAAAAAACATTAGAGCAATCCCTAAATATTCATGAACTATAAAAACAATGGCCCTTTTCTTTTCTTTTTTATTTCAGTTCCAATTATAATTTTATGTTAAAATATTTCTCCTTTCTTTATATTTTTTTTCATTAGTTCATAAAATCGGATGTATTGAAATTTACAACTTTAAAATGAAATACATCAAGTAAATAATAGGGATAGTGTATATAATGTCATTTCACTTAATTGCAAAGCAAACATTCATTAATATGGTTTAAATTAAGGTTCCATGTAAGATGGTCTCGATGCCATCTTCTTTTCGCCTCAGAGTCTTATCAAGATAGAATAGGAAGTTTTATATCTTATGGGCTTGAAAGGTAAAGAAATTTATTATAAAAGATCAGATCAGAGTCTTTCTAAGGCTACACATCATGTATTAGACAAGTCACTTGAGGTAAATTCCACTTCTATTGAGATTATTTTATTTGAAAACTAGTTTTGAATGCTAAATATTCTTCTTCAGTTCTAAAACATACAATAAAATTTTCAACACATCAGTATTTTTACTAAAGTTTTTTAAAAAGATAAGACAAGAAATCAAGCATAGGCACTCACCTTCGAGGTAACTAAAACACTGAATTTGTGAGAAGTAAAAGGGGGCAGGTAGGTAAAGTTTTAGATTTACAACGGGGTTTCCCTTATGACTCATTGGGTTTTTCCGTTCCTATGGGAAACAAATTTAAAATAGGGCTATTGGATATGTTAATCTGATCATTTAAACAAAAATCTGGATCGGTTTTAAACGATTTTATTATTTCTAGTACTTCTCACAAATTCAGTGTTTTAGTTACCTTCAGTGTATTAGACAAGTGTTTGAGAATGAGATTAGAATGCAAGAGAAGCAGAACTGGAATATCATCAGACAAAAGGGAATACAGGGACCTGGTGGAATGAAATCTGAGATGAAGCATCTTTTGAAGGATGCAAAAGTCAATTAAATAACGCTAAATGCATAGAAGATTCTTCATTTTAACAACGAATCAACGAATAATGAAGTTAAAATCTACAAATTACAGATAAATGTTATGACTGTAAAACGTTTTACTGTTTGAAATTGGTCAGAATTAATACTTCAACAAATATTTTAATGATTTTACTTTTTTGATTTTAGTTATTCTAATAGCCATAGCGGTCTCTCTCAGCCTCCACTGGATTTTATCAGTGATGCAGCTGATAGAACAGCGCAGGGAACCCTCCGAGCCCGGCTTGCCTTTCAAATTAGAGCGGGCTTGGATGGGGGTGTTCCTCGGAATGTTTGTAAATATTGTATATAGAGTATGAATGTAGTCGATTCTTTCTTTTCTTCCTTAGTTCTTTATCATTTATTATATTACATTTTATTTTTTGTACATTTTATCTTATTTCTTGTATATACTATTTTATTTCTTGTATCTTTAAAGATTTTCCTTCTTTATTTCTTTTACATTAATTTATATCAGTGTACATATTGAATGAATGAGTCACTTTCATCAATATTACTCATTGCCCTTTAGTGAGGCAGCATGTAATTACTCAAATAAAAAGTTTTCAAAAATTTATTCTAATTAGCAACAAATAAAAAAATTATAGTTTATAAAGACTAGAAAAACACGCTTTCATAGCAAACCTAACTAAAAAGCTATGTATAGAGAAAAACTTTTAATTTTTAAAGTTAAAGGTTTGAAGCTAATTTCCTTGTACTATTCGTGATTTGTTTGCAATTTCAACACCGTATATCCAAAATAAACCAACAATGTTTGTCTTTTTGACATATTTTAGACAAGCTATATCTCATAGTATATAGCATTTTTTGATTGGATTAGCCATTTCTGCGTTACGGACTCTTAAAAATGACCAAAACTACCTTGGCTACTGGACTAAAGTTGGCGAAACCCGTCGATGTTTGACAATCGATTGTGGCTGAACGCCTAAATCAAATTCAGCTTAAGGGATTTCTTTAGACGCACAATTTACTAAACTTTAGTTTTGTAAGTTTAACATTTTTCGATAGAAAGCAATTTTCTATATCTTTTTTTCCAAAATCTCAGGACCCATCTGGACCATATAAAAACTTAAAACCTACTATTTGACCTTTTGCAAGGCAGAACCCCATTTTGGGGTTAATTTAACTAGACTATGTGAGAACTTTAGAAGAACGTTGTGTAATTGTTGAATTGTCATTGGTCCTTGAAACGTTTGCAAATTTTCAAGTTAATCAGACTGCTGGAATTAAGTGAAAATTACGAAGAAAGATTCCGCTACATACAGGTGAAGTTAACAAAAGTGTATTAAAAATAGATCTTATCCTGCGTTTTCTTAACCGATGGTTCGCAAACAAGGAAAATTCTTACCATGTTATAAATTCATAACAAATAAATAATATTTAACGGACCCGTGGCAAATAAAATGAGATTTAAGTATTATATTATTGCAGACAAGTTTATCTATCCCATCTTTTGTACATTTACGAGTAATTAGATAAAATTGTTTTTTTTTACATATATACATATTTAAATAATAATATCCTATCAATAATACATAGTGAGCTATAATTTGTTACAACAATAAAATAAAACGTTCAAAACAAATGATTTCTAGAAAGGAAAACAAAGCAACCATAGTGATATGTACTTTCGTCTTAATGAGTACAAAACTTACACTTCATATTTTTCACGGAAATTTAATATTTCTATATTTGTATCGAATTATACTAGAGCGTTTCACAATGTTCAAAATAAGTAGAATCAACTATACATTTATATCACCTTCTGATTCCGCATCTACAAGCTCTTGTATCTAAATGTAAACCATTGAAGAAGGAGCCGTAAAAAGAAAAAAAAAAAAAAAAAAAAAAAAAAAAAAAAAAAAAAAAAAAAAAAAAAAAAAAAAAGAAAAAAAAAACTACCTCAACATGAGCTAGCTTTTAACACTTCCTCACGCTTTTGCCACTTGTACGTTATCGCTAAAAAGACGCGTACATCTCGGCGTTAATACATATAAAGATATCACGTTCTAGCTGTGTAAAATATGACTTAACACGATTGTAATTTAAAAACTACTTTTACTTCCCTTAAAATGATGAATTGTTTAAAGAGTTATTAAAACGATTCATTGCCGCAAATAACCTCGCTTTTGTTTTATGTTTCTAGAATATGCAGGTAATTATTTTTTAGCTAGGTCAACGGTGTATGACTAAACAGAAAGTGAACAGCAGATTTTGCAAAAGATGACTCACGCTTGCAAGTTAGTTGCGCAATAGTGACCTAACCACTTCCAATCTCCTGGCTTTGCGTTTTTCCTTGCCTGAGCCGTTATGTAAAATACTATATTACAAAAACAAAACAAAACGTACATACATATATACGAAAAACGTTTTTTATTTTTTAATCTTCAGCTGATTTAAATGTTACTCTAGATCTCTCATCCTTAGCCTAATCTCATAAACAAAAAATATTAATTAAAAGTAACAGAAAATTTTAAAGTATTTTTGTTTTACAAAAGCAATAAGATTTCATGAATATAAATCGTTCATATTTTATACAATTAAAAAGTGGCTATTGACAGTTTTTGGAGGACACGATCTGAGTGGACAGTAGGTGGTTAAAGAAGTGGTATTTGAAAGTGGAAAGGTTAATTGAATGACGAATGTTGAGAGGGATGGAGTGTCATAGAGAAGAGGATCGGATTACGAAAGATCTGTCGAAAGTCCCTGAGCAATGAGCAGGAGTATACAAACCTGATAATCTGTAGTTGCTATATATGGTTCGTGACAGTTACGATACCTATGTTGTTAGGCAAGGATATATTAGAAAAATAGGGAGCGAGACTCTTATTAGTCTTAACAATTTCGATTGAAATTGTTCTTTGAACGAAATACTTAAATTACAATACTAACTTTGATCACAGTAATAAAATAAGATCACTATTTTTTTTATTATTATTATTATTTGTTTTTTTATATACCTAATGTAGATTGAAGTAAAATGTAAACACCATAATAAATAGAAAAGTCTCAAAAGACTGAAATTCTATAGCTGTAGGCTTGAATTGAAGGTGAAGATGAAAGCCAAGAGCGTATATGAAAGGATTCCGGTATGAGATAGAATCCAAGATAAGTCCTAAAAGGAGTTGAAAATATATATATCAAAATAAACTTAACTATTACTTGAAAAGAGGACTTATATATTGAAAAGGTTCTGAATATCTGTTAAAATGAAAATGGAGATTGGTTTTAAACACGGTTTTTATATTTGATATATTTTCCCTCCAAAACTGTGGAAAAATGTATACACAAGTAAAAAAATATACTACCTTCACATTTATCCGAAAACCTAACATAACAAGACTTACAATACCTTATAACAAGCCACGTAGTAGCAATACGCTTATGCTTACAATATTAATTGATAAAAATTATTTATGTCAAGTCCAACTAAAAAGATGTGTTTACTTCTCCAGCAAATATTCAACTGAAGTCGATGGACAAGGTTTCACAAAATGTTATATCTTTGAAGGTTATAAATAATATGATTTTATAGATGCATCATGATGCTAAGAGGTATCGTCTAATTTCTTTGATTTTTCCAATTATTTGCAGCTTTAATGGTTGTTAGTTGAACTATAATACAAGTTTACTTTTACAATGTAATTTATTAGCTATTCATTATATCAAAGAAATTAACGAAAGGTAAAATAAAAGGACTGAAATGCTAAATGTTTTTATATTATCTGTAAAACAGTATTACAACTAGCAGCAACAGACTCTTCTATTTGTAATTTCACATTGAGTTTGGTTTAGACGCGTACACTTTTGACATTTATCCAGTTTCAAGTATTTGTCCTCTTCCTTGGCAGTTCGCCAACTCCGTGTTTTCCTCGTCGGAAGAGGGAAAAGCCTAGAGAAATTACACCCAGTCCTAAAGGTAATACTACAAAAGTCGTTGTTTTTAAAATTAGCTTTATTTCACATTAAATATTTTAAACATTACTCTTAAAAGTTAAGTCCATTGTTTTCAACTACTTTCACTCATCTCCCCGCCAATAATGGGATTTGATGCCGGTACCATAGCTTTGATTATGATGCAAATAACTTTTCACTTTTAAGTCCTCGTAGTTATACGATATGTTATACGAGTAGAAGACACGACCTTTTATAAAATGAACCATTGATCTAAAAAAACAAACATAATTTGGGCTACTCAGGATGAGGCGAAATGTTTACTCCTTGTAGACCCAATAGTAATTCCTTAGTTAAACGAGAACAATGTACAGGGTCATTATCGCGATGCTTGGCTCATGTTTAAAGCTGTGTACTTAACACTGTCTTGTTCACAGTAAAAATTTGAGTCAGACAATATTAGACACGTTTTTTCCAAAACCGTTCTAAACGAAAACGGCAGGTATTTCCATGGGTAACTAACTCTTCTATGGGATGAATTTCGTCTGTTTCTGCCTTACATTTTCTCTTCTGAAATTGCACATGGGTTTAAAAAATGTAAATGACCCCACTCCATAAAGTTGACTCCAGTCACAAGGAGTCTATGTGAACATAGACAAAAATAGTAGGAACAAAAACATTTTTATAGAATTAATTATGGAAGTTGGAATTAGGGGTTGTGCGACAAGGACTTTTGTACCAGTTTAATAAGAGTCTTATTGGCTAATGACCATTACCGGGATTAATCTCATGAATATTTAAATTTCTAGTCTAGAAGAGAGACTTATCTATATTACTATATGTCCATCACCACCAGTCTGATGTACTAAAAAAGAAAAAAAAAAGGACTAAGGAGCCGATCTGGCCGATATCCGGTGTTTTTCCCAATCAAGGGTACCCACTTTATAGAGACTGGTGGGTGCCCCAAGAGGGTATCCCGACATCGAAGTCCACCCATGACTGAAAAAACAGATTATAAATTTTCTGGCTCCAGTCGGAATCGAACTATGCCTGTGCGATGTACTGTCACCAAATCTAAATTTTCCGTTAAGGAATTCTGTTTCTAAAACCTTTAAACAATCACTGTAAATGAGAGAATGAACTGGCATTTATCTGGATTTTGTTTTAATAGTTTGTTAGGGCTCGAAAATGTGAGTGTATTTAAAAAAAAAAAAATAGTCATTCTAGGATAACAAAAATTATAATATGTTTGTGCTCTTGTCTAGCAACATTTATTCTTCAGTGCTTCTGCTTCAGCAGCAGTTTGCAATCGTAATAATATTTCTTTATTATTCAGTTGACTATACCTTATACCTTCAACCAATAGCGTTTGGCTTGCAGTTTCAATGCTTGATTGTTGAAGAGAATTATTAAATTCTGTACCAAGACGTGTTCATCTCTGAAAAATTATATTTTTTTATTCATCGGCGTTGATCAGTCTTTAGGAGTCGCCTTTGAACCATCATTTCTCAATGGCGATTCTTTTCTTAAGAATCGGTGCAGTCGAAAACCGACACAGCCCTATTAAATCAATATATTTAAAAAATTTAATACCCACACCTTTTGTGTGACCCTACACTCCAATACGATCCAGAAGAGTGGCCAAGAACTAGCCCAGTGACTCATTACCATCGAACGGTGGATATCGCATGCAGGGCACAGCGCTCCTAAAACCGACTCCTTCCTGCCACATTAGACAGTCCCCCGGCAGCGGCCTGAGTCACCTCATGTACTCGCATTCATATTTTCGTTTACCATCAGCTAGAGTAGGGAATTCCAGAGATCTGTTGAAACGTGCCAGTTTTCAAACAGAGGGTGTGCACCTATTGAATAATTCATAGGAGAGTGACCTCAGCTGTTTTGGTTTGAGTAAAAGGACTATGACCAAGATGACCGTGGTATTTCTGTCCATGGCAGGCGGAATATGCACCACTTAATATACCTCATTTGTTTTAGAAAGACTTGGAAAACAATGAGATGCATACACTATCCATGCTTTGAAATTCTATTTCTCTTAAATCCTTGCCATCTTTAAAAGAATAAATCAGAAAAGAATTTGAAAAAGTACATTTCCTAAAATGGAATACTCTCTGAGACGTTTAGATGTGTTAATTAACTTCAGTTATGTAATAATTAACTGAAATGGATTAAAAAAAAACAAATAAAAAACATATACTGTCAACAAAGAAAACCTATTATTTAAATAATTAAGCTCTTTAATTATGTAGGAATCAAATTAATAGGAAGAGTAAAAAAAAAAAAAAAAATTACCGTTTTTCAACCAAATAATTGTATTATTTATTTAATATAAAATACAATAATTACTCAAATTATAGTAAATTATTATTTTCCGTCATTAGTAAATTGCCCGATCTCACGCTGAGATTGGAGATCTCAATTTGACGATCTCACTCCTTGGGACGGCTAAAAAATCTTATATATCATCCTTCGCAAAAAAAAAAAAAAAAAAAAAAAAAAAAAAAAAAAAAAAAAAAAAAAAAAAAAAAAAAAAAAAAAAAAAAAAAAAAAAAAAAAAAAAAAAAAAAAAAAAAAAAAAAAAAAAAAAAAAAAAAAAAAAAAAATCCCCGATTAGAAAATGGGCCAAGTATCGGATAAATAATAAACAAGTACTAATCTAATGATACAAAGCTTGCACTATATGGTGAATGTGGAAGAATTTAAACTTTTCCTAGGTTTGATAAGAAGTAGGCAGACGAGCATTGTCTTGCTGGAACAGAAATTGCGGTTGACCAAAGCTGGATAACGCGGTGACAGTTTCGAGTAAACTCCATGTGACTATTTTATTTAACTGCAAGAAGTCAAGTTTATTGTGCGTCAATCGAGAACAAATTCATGATTACCCCTTCTTAGTTCCAAAAAACGCAAAGCAAAAATATTTTCAACCAACGCCCCGCGGTTCACACGCCCAGAGTACTTTGTTCAATTTCTTTGATTTCACGAGCGGCTTTGGCAGTTGAACAGTATTTTCTCCAAAAATGTATTTAACTAACATGAATCTCATGATACTATCTTGTTGCTTTTTCAAAAAAAACTATCGAACAAACCGTTACTGAAGGCATTCCATTGTAGGTAAATAAACTTATATTAGTTTTGAAAACAGAAAATAAACGTCTTTATAGTTCTTGAGATGCATAAGTTGAGATACAAATCTCACAAAAACTTGAGAATTTAACTAGGTTTCATATAAAAGTACATATTTCTAAAAAAAAAATAAAAAATACAGCGTTTAAAATACATATTTCCATTAAGCGATTATCATAACGCCTTATTTACACAAGTAACTGATATGTATGCCTAATGAAAAGACCATATTTTTCCGATTTTAACAGTAAATTTCTCCATGAAATCGTATCGTAATCATTAACTTGATTATACCATATTCTTATAGGAAATATAATGCTAAATCCGAAAATGTGGTCAAAAGTAGAAAAATGTTCAAACAAAGTGGAGACATTACAGCTTTTATGGCAACAAACGTGATTTCCTCAAAAACGTTTTTGAATTATCGTATATCTATAACGGATTGGAATGGAAAAAGGTAAAGTCTACGGCATTTTTGATCTAGTTTCGCCCAATTTCTTATTTACACTGAGAGGTACTCACCCTGTATAATAATGTTAAATATATAATATTAATATTAAATATAATGTTAAATCAATAAACCTTATTATATGTGACGAAATATAATAAGCCAAAACGAACGTTCATTATTACTGAATTTTATTAATAATAAATTAAAACGGGTTGATAGAAACATTTATTGGTTTTTTCGACTGCACTTTTCACTATATTCTTAATAAACCTTGATTACTGTTAAACCAGAAGGGCAGGTAGTGTTAGATAAATTAGCAGACACAGAGTAGAATATAGCGGCGGCAAGGTTTTACGCTCTGTCGCCCGGTAGCCGTTAAAATGAGCTTCACAGTTAGTTCTTGTGGCCAACCAATAATGGAGCATGGCATACTTCTGCAAAGTTTTTACGATCAATCACAGCTTCAGAGCTGAGATCGAATAACAACCTCCATGCGGTTTGAAGAATTCCTACAGCAAAGGATAATAGCTTCGGTTAGGAAAACTAAACAATTTACAAAATTCGTACATGAAGAAAGCAGGTTCTAGTAAGGGGTAGGATTCTACCAATACTTGAGAAAAGAATCAATATCGAAAATTCATGTTCCAAATACGATTTCAAGGGACCGATCGAAAACGCAGATTTCTTTTTATTTAAAAATCGTGATATATCAAACATATTAATAGAAAAGAAACGAAAAATATAAATTAAGCATACAATAACTGCCCCATTGAAGAAAAATAAAACTGTTAATTTAATGTTTTATTGTCCTCTAAAACAATCTCATCTTTGATTCAATGACGATAATTGAGCCCCTTGTGAATAAGATAACACAAAAACCCACCCTTATAAGCTAATCTTTACATAAAATTCTAATGTTGTCAGAAATATTAAGTCCACAGAGGTTTAACACACCAAAAATTAGTGAAATAGTTCAAAACATTTGATAGTGCAGTGGCCGAAGATAAGCTGCGATGAACCCAAGGTAACAGTCAGGAAGTAAAAATTTGGATCAATTTCACATTGGCGAAAAAGTAAATAGAAAAAGGCTTAACCCTTTTCTTGGCATGGTATCCCTTGAGATACCATCCCTTTGTAAGTGTTTTTCACAAATTTCAGGCATATTCTGACGTATTTGTAGGTTCCTTACCAATATTTCACTATTGCTGAGATACTATTAAGTAATTGGAAATCTCAATCTTGGTTTAGTATCGCACGAGATACCATTTATAATTTAAAAAAAAATAATTTTGGTCAGAAGATTTATATCACTGTATTATTTGATCTACTTTAAAAGGATTTTACTGGAAATTTTCTTTCTTGTTTT